>OY728132.1:1462471382-1463728257 GCA_963277665.1 Viscum album
TTAGTTGCAAACTTGTTCCTAGTTTTTGTAAATGGTTGATAATTAATGTTTTCATTCACTAATTATTGTTTCCATTATTTCGTATGTCCTCTATTCTGAATTACTATGTTAAAAAGGTTATAGTCTCCCTACTTGATCTATTATACCCCCACTGTTAGTCGATAACCTATTGCAAATGGGGAGGCATGCTTGAGGTCATGTGGAAACCTAGATCAAGGCACCAGTTTAGTGGCCTCTAGGTTAGGGATGTTATAAAGTGTTATCAGAGAAGTTATTTTCTATAGTATTACAATTTGTGATGGTATAAGGGATATTTGAAAGTTTCAAGCCTTGGAAATGAGCTTGGTCATGGAAATAGCTAACCCATGTACTAGGGAAAACCCTAGTACCCATGGTGGGAATTATTTTTCTGGATATGTGTTGTTATAGTTGAATGATATTTCACCATTGGGTGATTCACTTGTGGTGTTACATGACAATTTTATGATATTTTTCTCATGATCCAAATGGAATGAGGTTGTGAATTCAGGCATCATTTCGGCACCTAGGTATGTTGGTGGCATGCATCTTGGTAGGAACTCATGGGAAAAATGTTTGAGACATGAGGAATAAAAATGAATTTTGGTTTCTTTGAAAATTTTAAAGAAGAGGTGTTTAATAAAGATAATGAAAATGGGTAAATATAAAGAATATGAAAGATTGGTTAAAGAATTGTACTTAAAGAAAAGTTATAAATAGTTTAAATTTTGGTTTTGGTAACCTATGAAGTGGTGTGATGATATCCTTGGGGATAGTGTACATATAATGGGAAGGTAGTTCTAGTGAAGGGATTTCCTTGTGAAATTATGGATGATTTATGTTTTGTGTTATGAGGTGTGTGATTAGAATTGTATGAAGATTCCACCACAACATTGTGCATCGATTGGGTGATAAGAGGATGTTGTTGAGAATTATCCACCAAAAGTGGAGTAAGAAAACCCATTAAACACGGGTAATATAGAATAGGATCATGAGAACTTCACTTGTTTTATGAAAATAATGGAATGATACCCAGGGTGGATTATATTGAGTATGTTTGAGCTAACTAAGAAGTTTTAGCTACAACACCCTCATACTTTTGTTGGAGAGGGTGGAATTGATGCATCCAAGTTCTAGATAGAGTTCATACAGATGATTCTTGATCACTTAAAGACTCATACAGAGAAGAAAGTTATGTTGGTGTTTTATATGTTACAAGATTAGGAAAAGCACTGGGGGGATGTTTTAGTCCATTCCCAATCAGATGATGGTATGATAAGGGAGGATTTCCATGAAAAGTTTTTGGAACATTTCTATTTTAATACCTTGGGATTGTAGAAGGATGAAGAGTTTATGAGGTTGATACATGGGTCTATGTTAGCGATGGTGTATGATGGACACTTAACTGACTTGCAAAGATTTTTTTTGTCATTGGAAGGTGTTAATGTATCCATGATGAGACATTTCTCAGATAGACTTAGAAATGATATTAATTTCCACGTAAATAGATTCCATTTAAGGAGGGTTGTGAAGTAGTGGATCAGACCCTTATTTTAGAAGGGAACCTCAAGGATGATTCTGGTTGCAGGAATTTAGTTCCAGTTGGACGATCAATCGATGCACCTTTCGATGATAGGAAGTTCCATTTCAGGAGTTTACACTAGGGTGGTGGTGGATAAGGTAGTCAGAAAAGGGAACCATCCTTATTGTGAAGTGACTAATTTTTCTTTTATATGTGTGGTAGGCTAGGGAACATGTGAAGATAGTGCATTTGACCACCTACTGAGTTCCAGATATGTGGAAAGTTGGGGAATGTATAGAGGTTTTGTAGGAACCCTCAATAGTTGGTTACCAATGGGGGTTTGAGGCCAATGTTGAGTGCAAGCAGGGGGTCGGTTATGCTGATATCAGGTAGGTAGTTAGAGCATGACTGGACGTTCCAGTCGAGGTGGCAGTTGTGGTAATCCAGGAAGAAAGATTCTATATCATTAGGGTAGTGTAGCACTGAGAAACCATTGTGGAATATAGTGTAGAGGGAAGGGTTAACTTTATATAGTTCTGTCTACAACTAGAGGTGGAGAGGCTAGACCATCAATAGTTCAAGGTATGATTCTTGTTGCTTCCACACTTTCTAGTGATTTATATTATACAAGTGCTTCACATTATTTTATATCTACTCAGTTTATGAGTGTTTTGGGCTTGGTTTTGAAACATGTGTGCATGGTCATGTCAATTGATACACTGCTAGGGGTGAAAGAAGAGAATATCAGGAAGTGTAATGGGTGTGCTCTTGAGGTTAGTGGGTATCGGTTCCAATGGGACTTTTATGTGCTAGAGATGCTGGATTTTGATCTAATTTTGGTCATGGATTAGATATCATTATACTAATACTATATAGAATTTTACTATCATAAGTCAACATTCACATCTCTTGAGGGATACATGTATGTCCATCGTGGTGAATGGGATATCCGAGCAGGCTGTGCGGGGACAGTTTTCCAGTAGTTGGATGAAATCAAAAACCAAGTGGATTGTATCTTGCATGATGATGAGGGAGTACAGTAGATTATATATCATCCTATGGTGTGTTGGTTTCAGTATGTTTTTTCTAAGGACATCGTAGGGATTCCACCTAATAGGTATATTTATTTCATGATAGAGTTTCTTCCAGGAGAAGAACCAGTTTCCATTCTGCCATATATAATGGCATTGGTAAAACTCCAGGAGATTAAAAATCTATTGGAGGAACTAGATAATAAGGGGTTTATCCATCCTATTATGTCACCATAGTGATCTCCAATGTTTTTTTCCAAGAAGGATGATGGATCATTGCATTTGTGCATTGATTAAAGGAGGATGAATCAGATGACAGTTAAGAATAAACACCCTCTTCCTTGAATCAATGATCTTTTTGATCAGATAAGAGGTGATTCAGTGTTCTCCAAGATTTATTTGAGATAATGATATAATTGGGTGAGTGTGAGACCTTCTAATTCTCCATATAGTACCTTCAAGAGAAGGCATGTGTTATAAAAGTTTGTTGTAATGCTTGTCGTGTTGACCAACATGCTGATAATGTTCATGGCCCTGATGAACCAAATATCTCACCCCTACCTAGACTAGATTGTAATGATTTTTTATGAAATATTGGTGTTCTCTAAGACTTCTGGAAACATTCCAAACATCTTGACATCTTATTTAGTACACTAATAGATAATATGATATAGGCCAAGCTATCCAAATGTCATTTATGGATCGATAGGGTGAATTTATTGGGTCACATCATCTCTAAGGAAGGTGTGTTAGTGGATCCATAGAAAGATTAGGCAGTTCTGTCTTAAGAGAATCCCAAGAATATATTTTTTTTATGTCTAATGTTTTTTGGTATTGGTGGGTTATTAACGAAGTTTAATCAAGGAAATTTTCCATTTGGTAGCCCCACTCTCAGGCTTGGCCAAGAGGGGCATCAATTTTGAATGGTATGGGGAATATAAAGATGATTTCCAAGAGATAAATTAGTGATTAGAAACCTCACTAGTTTTGATCTTTACTGATAATAGTAAGGGTTATACCTTTTTTTATGAATCTGGTGTTGGGATTCAAGTGATGTTGATGCAGGATGATTGGGTGGTTGCGTATGGGTCATGACAGTTGAGGCCTCATAATTAACCTACTCATGATCTTGAGCTGACCATAGTGGTATAAAACTTGAATTTTTAGTGTCACTACTTGTTGGTAGAATAATTTATGGTGTATAATAATCATAAAATACTTAAATATATCTTCTTATAGTATTAATTGAATCTTTAGTATCGAATATGGGTTGAATACATGCAGTCTTTTGACTTCGAGATGGTTTACACACCCAGAAATGGAAATAGTGTTGTGGATGCTTTGAGTCAAAAGACTCAAAATTAGGCATTTCAAGAATCAAGTTTGGAGTGGATGATGATAGCATTGTTCACTATGATGCATCTGAAGGTGCCAGATGACTAGGGACAGATGACCCTTTCATCCTTGGTAGTTGAGTCCATGCTTTTGAGCCAGATCAAGGAGATACAACAAGAGGATATAGAATGTTTTTCTCTAAGAAAATGTCTTAAAGGAGGGGAGTCACCTTCTGGTTGGACCATTGGAGATAATGGGATTGTTTATTTTCGTGGTCATGTTATTGTGCCAATGAGTTTTCCAAAAGATTTGATGTAAAATTTTCATGAATCAAAGTGGGAAACGCATCTTGGTTCGACCAAAATGTGTCATGATATTTGTAGGAAGAATTGGTGGCCAGGGGTGAAGAAATAGGTTGCAGGTTTCATGGCATGATATCTTACCTTCCTGCAGGTAAAGGTCAGACATTGGTAGTCAGGTGGTTTGTTAAAACCATTTATCATTTCAAAATGGAAATGGGATGATGTGACAGAGTATTTTGTAGCGGTTCTCCTGAGGATACCTTATAAGAATGATGCAATCTAGGTAGTTGTGGATCAGTTGACTAAAGTAACTCATTTATTTCCAATTCGAGAGACTTTCCCTATGGATCAGTTGGGTGAGTTTTATGATTGAGAGGTAGTACAATTTAATGGGGTACCATAGACTATATTCTCATATCATAATCCATGTTTTACATCTCTCTTCTAGTAGGGGCTACAAAAGGTGCTTGAAACCTAGGTGTTTTTGAGTACGACCTTCAACCTATAGAAAAATAGGAAGTTGAAACATACTATTTAGGTTCTCAAGGACATGTTGAGGGAATACATCATTGATTTAGGTGAATCATATAAAAACATGTAACACTTATTTATTTCACCTATAATAATATTTACCATGTGACAATTCATATGTAACTCTTTGATGTTCTCTATGGTAGAATGTGTCGATCTATGTTATGTTGAATGGAAGTTGGGGAATTAGAGTTGTTAGGGGAGTTGCATGCAAAAAATATTGGAATGAATTTAGTTAATTCAGAAATGTATAAAAAAAATAAAAGTAGTTAGAAGTTATATGTGGATCAACTTCATATACCTATTGAGTTTATTGTGGGTGATCGTGTGTTTCTTTGGTTTTTTTCAAGGATGGGTCACCGTAAGATTCAGAAACAGGGTAAGTTGGCACCCAGGTATGTGGGGCTGTTTGATATTATGGAGTCGATTGGGCTGGTGGCATACTGATTGGATCTTACAAGGCGGTATAGTGGTGCACAAGATTTCATTCATGTGTCACATCTTTGATGGTATCTACCTTACCCATCTCATGTGAATGATATTAAGCATACTGAGCTTGAGGCTGATGCATCCTTTAAGGAGGATCAAGTTTTTATTGTGGATCATAGTCATAAAATCTTGTGGGGAAATACTATGCCTTTAGTTCCATTATTATGGAAGTAGGGTAATTGCTCAGATAGAAACTTGGGAGAGGGAGATGAATATGTGGGCTCAGTGGCCCAATCTTTTTACCTTGGAAGCTCAGTGATGCTTAGGAAGAGAAAATCAAGGATGAGCTGTTATAAAGTGGATAGGTTGTAAGATATCATACTTTATAGACTCATTTTATTGTTTAAATTTTTATTTAAATATCTTAAATTTGGTTAATTAAATGTTTACTGGGTGTATGAGGAAGCTCAAAGGTGTTCTGGGGGTATGGGACATGAAAGAAAGTGAAATCAGGCCATCCTGTGCATGTTTCATGGTTTGTGCATGGTTAGAGGATATTGTCCAGGGGAGGGGGGACCATGAGACCTTAGATAAAATCATTATACATGGTTAGATCATAATTTTTCAAAATGTGTGGACCTCCTTAAGTAACTGTGCGACTTAATCCCTCTTAGATAGAGGTAGGAACATGGTTTTCTCATGATTTGAAAAACTGTGTGGCCAAACTGTGCACCCCATTAAAAAGTGATATTTTTCAATTTTCAGCCCTCCAGATTTTAATTTCCTCACCTAATTTTCTTCCCCATTATTCCTCCCATATCCCTAGTGACGAAACTAAACTCCCAAATCTTACCAAGGGTTGATCTTCTTCATTTATTGGTCGTTTGGAGTGATATTGGGTGCAGATCGAAGCTCCGGGTGAGTCTAGCACTTCCCTTTCTTCTCTTTTCTAAATTAGGGCTTGTGGTTTCATTCTTAGATCCCTAATACCCCCTATTTCTAGCATATCTTATGTTAGGGATTAAAAGGGTTCTTGAATTTGGATCTAAGGATAAGGTTAAATTAGCATTCATCTACGGATTCATAGTAGGTGGTCTATAAGTTACATCCCACAGTTTTGTTGTCGATTTTTTCATGTGTGATTGTGGTATTTATTCCCTCTTTATTTGAATTTGTTTCCTTGTGTATGATTTGGTAAAATGACTGACTAAAAGATGAATTAAATTCATCACAATCCATGTGGGATGCGTTGAGGTTTATTAGACCAGATTAAGACCACCCATGGGGTGTTCCAATATTCCTGACCATGGAAAATTGTAATATTAAGCATGGAAATGACTTGTAATAAAGTAGATCCTATGATAAATGTGTTAACATGTTAGTTTGGATTATATAGAGAAATTAATGGTATATGTTTCTAATTGTAGGAAGTGTCATAAGGGTATTGTTTCAAAGAATGTGAAAAGGGTTAAATGGAATAAATTGAATGTTTCAAATGACTTGTGAGTTTGTAATTGAATTGTATAAATGGGATAATACATGTGAATCAATGAAATATGTGAAATGGGATAATATATGGGAATTGTTGGAAATGTTAAATGGGTTATGGAATGAAAATGGAAATGGTTTAAATGGGATATGCAATGTAAATGGTAAAGGTGATAATGGGTTAAGGCTTGACATTGAGTTTTAAGTTAATGGATTTGAATTTTCAATGTTATGTGTATTGATTACATATGGTTTGTGATATTTTATATGTGGTAAATGGTTAAATAAGCATGAGAATATAGCTTTTTGGTTTGTGGGATATTGGACCGTGGATCCTCCCATGGTTTGGGTTGGATTAAGGCTTTAAACCCCACCCCTAGAATGCACGGGTAAGGGAGTCGAACTAAGGCTCTAGGCCCCTAATGGTTGCATTGGATGGAACTGCTTGGACTGAGGCTCCAAGGTAAGTGTGGTGTATTTATTTATGAAATTTTTATTAATAATGAGAAAGTGAACTTGAATTATTCTCTTATGCATAGTAATTTAGCATCTTAGGCCATAGTGTAAATGATTAAATTCCTAACCCATGGAAATAATGGTGAAAATAGATCTAATGATGAAAATTGTAAAAGTGAATATTGTTAGCTAATGAACACAAGTTCTATTTTGATTATCTTGTTATTTATTTAGTACTTTAATGAAATGTCTATTTATAATAGATCTTTTTTATACACTGTTAGTGGTGGCCTAATGATTCGTACTCACACCCCGCTCGGTCTTCCATCGGGTACTTGAGAAGACTTCATTGTTGTAGGTCTAGATAAGGGAAAAGGCCATATACTAGGGAGTTGAGTTGGGTTTGAGATGTTCATGGATGAGGATCTAGACATGGAGTCATGAATCATTTTGGGGATTTAGTTTTTGGTCTTTATTTTTTGTTTTCCTTACACTTGGCATTGTATTTACATCGCATAGCATGTTTACCTTTGGTTGTGGGCTTGTACCCAGTTTTGGGAAATGGCAGATAATGCATGTTTTGGTTCACTGCTTATTTTTTCCTTTATTTCATATGTTATCTACTATAAATTAATCTGGTAAAGATGGTAAAGCCTCCCCATGTTATCTATTAGACCCTCCCTGCTAGTCGTCAACCTCTGTCATACAGGGAGGTGTGCTTGGGGTCATGTGGTGACCCGGATCAGGGCACTAGTTTAATGACCTCTAGGTCAGGGGCGTTACATCATTGGACTCTAATAATTGTCCATTTTCAATAAAAGAGGTTAATTGGTCAAAATATGTCTAGAAAATTGATGTTTTACATGTTTCTAGGTAATATTTCCCCTTTAGATAAAATTTTAACAAATAAGTAAAGTAATGTTTACCTTAATCGCTGTAATTAATTTTAATTACTTTTACTAATATTCATGTTAAAAAACTAAGATGAACTTATTATAAATTAGAAATTATGATTATTAAAATTATTTAATCCTATTTTTAAAATTATACATACATAATTTTCTGAAATTAATTTAAAATTAATCCTACAGATAGTATGAAATGATGAGTTTTTAAAGTGAAAAGCCCAAAAGTTTGAAATGTTTTGATTTCTAATTTCAAAGTGAAATTGGTTCCAATCACTTAAATTGGATTAATTTTTATCTAATTAATATAATTAAAATTTAAGAAAATTAAAATATAATTTAACTATATAAATTAATTAGATGAAAAAATAGTTTTAAGTTAAAATTCAGTATTTTTAACTATTCACCCAAAAAATGAAATATCACAGAAAAATTCCAAAAAATATCCCAAAGTAAATTTTTATATTTTTAATTCAAAAATAAAGTTTATTTTTTCAATTAAATACTATAAAAGTGTTAAAAATTATATTTAAAATGTATTTTATATGAAAAGGCTTTAAAATTACCATTTTGAAAAATACACCTTTTATTGATAAAATTGGATGTATTCTTGTATTATACCTATGAAGTTTATTTTATGAGTATATAAATATTTATTTAAAATATTATATATGAAATTTATTTAAAATATTAATCAAAATTGGTTTGTTTAATTTATTGAGATAAAATGGTACTTGTATGTAGAAAAATAGTTTTATTAGAAAATAAATTTATTTATTATCAAATAGTTCATAATTTAATTTCTAAATAATTGATAATGAAAGGATTAATTTTATATATGTGTGTGAAAATAATAATTTTAAAATTTATTTAATATTATTTGTAACTTCCCATCCAACAACTTGGTGGTAACAATAACATTATTTTAATAAAAATATTAATACTATATTATAGTTTGGTAAAATTCATCCTTGCATGTAACATAAGATATTTAAGGAAGTTGAAATTTTGTGTAACACAAGCTAAACATAGTGTTAAGAGTATCAAAATATAATCTACAAGTTTCATGTAGTAAAAACTTAACTTGAATTTGTGTGCAACACAAACCAAAATTAGTTCTTTCACAAGCTATATTCAGTTTTTCATGTAATGAATAATATAAAAAAGATTAAATTAATTTGAAAAAATATATCACAAAATCTCAGGGGGTTACATTTTACCCCCCTTAAAATAAATTTCACCGTTTATTTTTTTGGGTTATCAAAGGTTTAATACTTGAAATTTCATTTCAAAGAAAACCACATCATAAAAATAAATACTAAAACTTCATTTTAAAATGGAAAGTTAAAAACACAACAGTTACCCAATGTAACACATAACTAGTTTTACACATAGGAGAACATAGGTGGAAGATGAAAACATAAAAATTGGAGATAAATATAATAATCATGTTTTAATGAAGAGTTATATAGAACATGGTTTTGAGAAAGTCAATAATAAAAATCCACAACCAAAAGAGGATTTAAAAAGGTCATTAATATCATAAAAAATGATGATAACTTGAATTTTTTTATTTCAAGACTATTTTTCCTAAATTTGAATAATTTTTATGAAAATATATACTTACATGATTTTAGGACAACATTACACTTTATTTTTCCTTGAACAACTTCAACTTTATCTCTTATTATAAGAAATTAAGGTGAATTTATCATTACTAAAGCATTAATAGATCATGAGATACATAAATAAAATGATAGATCATTACAGCTATCATTATCACAACAAAAAGGTTATCACAAGTTATCAAATATGCATAATTACACACAGGGAAAGATAATACTTTATTTTCTAAAACCTCATCTAAAGTTTAACATAAACTATTCCATAAATGGTTATCCTTATAACCATTCCAAAATAAAATTCACCTCTTATTCCTTAAATAAGCTCTTATCTTATACCAAAAACATTTTTATTGGAAACTTGGGTTCATCCTTTCACCAATAGAATATTAAATGCGACTTTATTATTCCAAAATCCATGTAGAGGGAGATAATCACAAGAAACTTCACTAAATGATGAACAATAATATTTTGATAGGCCTTATTCATAAAAAATAAAACATGAACTTCCCAAATAAGGGGGAGGATAAGTGTGCCCTAATTATCATTATTCACTTTATATATTGTGATTTCATAAGATTAACCTTTGTCCTTTTTTCTTAGAGGATGTTGTGGATTATCATCCATATTATTACTTGTATTAGGGTATTTATTCACATAATTACCAAAAACAAATTCAGATAAAACACTAGAGTGTGGGTTGTACATTAGTTAGAATTATCCTATCTTCCATTACATTAATCATCCCATTATCTGTATTTATAAATTCATAGATTTTAGGACCTTCCTGTCCACATTTAAAGAACCTCTATGTTCCATTTAATCAATTCCCTTGATTATTCTTCCAACATTCCTAGCACATAGATGTCTAGAATTTATTTCCACCATTTTATTTTTTATGAGACCAAACCTTTTTTTTCTTATAAAAACCATAGGAATGGTGGGAATACCCAATTTCCATTTCTACATTCAGTTCACATCAAATGACTTATTCATAACTAATAAAGTATATTATATCCAATTCCTTTGAAATACTTGGTTTCCATCCACCAAAGAATCGATTGATTTTTCTTTTAGAGATGATGATCAATCCAGAAGAATATTTTTCTTATCTTGTAAAATTTGCTTCATTGGTACCAATAGATTAATTATCCTTTTGATTTAACTCAAGGAATTCCTTCACTATATATTTTTCATAGAATATTAGGTAAGTAATTACTAAAAAACATTCCATTAAATTATTCCCATTCAATAGATTCACTTTCTTCTTGTTCCCTCATGTTCTTAATAAGATTCCACTGTTGATCTACTTCTAATTCCAAATGATAAGTAGTAAAAATGGAATTTTTATGCTCCAATACCTGAATAATGGAAGATATATTTTCAGTGGTACTGATACTTTTCATAGCTTTTATTGGATTAGTGGAATCTCTAAAATATGGCAAATGTTGCCTCATAAAGGACTCTATAGTATGTTATTTCCTCCTTTTCTCATTTGGAAGTTTATCACGATTCATAGATTTATAAAGTTTTGGACTATATCAATAATAATTCTCATTCTAGCTCCCATATCATTTGGTTTCTCAAGAGGAAAATCTTTACATTTTCCTTCACATTTATTATCGACATGGTTTCTTTGGGCTCTATCCATTGAGTAAAACCAGAAATCATTGCATGAGCATCACTTTTCATAGAATAAAAACACGTAATCCTGAAAAATTACTTTTATGATGTCTAAATCATAAAACCTAATCCTTTAATCTCTAACATATGACGCTTATACTTTGATCAATCAATAAAAATATCCTTAAAAATATCCCTAGGGATATCACTAAATATTTCTCTTCCTAGTTTCCAAAGGTTGACTAAACCCTTCCTTTGATACCAACTATAACAACCCAAGCATAACTTACATGAATATTACATCATTTTAGATGAATATTCATCAAATTAAAAAAATACATTCTCATGGACTGTAATATTTTAGTGTCTTTGGAAACTTGGAAACATAATATTCTAACTTGGTGAAATTAATTCAACCTCTCCCTTAAATATCTTCCCCTTTGTTACTCCTACTTAAAACCTTTATTCACAACCTAGAGAAGGAAATATAATAAAGGGGTGAGCTCAAATTCATAATAAGGGTAAATAAGGGAGATATGTAGGCATAACATGAGAATAAGTGTATGAGAACATGATCATAACATTAAAAGATCATAACCTACATATCAATGATTATAACCAAGATTCATGGAATAAATATTATAAGTTCATAATATATAAATACTAAGGGTGATAAATCATCATAAATCAATCACGAACCATGATCTTAGGTCATATAAGTGTGGTACCATTATAACTATAGAAAACCTTTTCATGTTTCAAGGTTAACTACCAAGAACATCAACATAGTGGATCAAGACACACTTATTTCCCCTTATTTGGATAAGGACACGCCTATTTCCAATAATATACCAGGACAAACCAATTTACTATATTCGATTAGGAATAATCTATTTCCCATTTTGGATGAGCACACACCTATTTCCCATTTTGGATTAGGACACACATGTTTCCCATTGTGGATGAAGTCCGTTGACTTGCTTCTCATCATTATATAATGAGATATAAATCTTTACCAAATTCATTGGAGGGAGATATAGGCCCCACCCATCAAATAATAAAATCATACATAGATGTTCCATAAGATAATAAAACTTGCATCATATCATGACCCATAAAAAGAGAAGGGTTTCATAAACATCATATAATAACTCATGAAATAAAGTGTGAATCATAATAATTTCCTCATATCATTAACTATGGAAATGAGATAGGTCTCATAATAATTTCATCAAAGCATAACTTGTGAAAAGAAGTTTGTTTCAAAAGAATATAACTAATGGAAGAGAAATGGGTTTCATAGACATCATTCCATCAAAACATAAACCATTAAAGAAAGAATATGAATAATATTCTTTGATAATATCCCCAGTAAAGAATAAACTATAACAAATCATGCCATCTTATATGAAGGAGGATTTTGAAATATAACATGGAACATTTCTTAAAGGAACTATTATTTCTTCTAATATACTTTTTATAAAACCATTTCAAAAATAATTTTCTTATAAAGAAGGATTTATAATTTAATTTAAAACATTTATTGAGGAAAATATATTTTATTCTTTGAAAAAATGTTTTTTTAAATCATAAAACATTTTTAAAACCTTTTTATTTTGAAATATCTTTGAAAACTCACAACGAAATCTTGATGAAATTTTGAAAATATTTTTCATTGAAATTAATTTGAAAACTTATAATAAAGGCTTGAAAAAATTTAAAACCCTTTCTAAAACATAAAAAAATAAACCTTTTTCATTTGAAAATAATTTAAAACAATGAATTTCTAGAATATTAGGAAAAATTTTTCTTTAAAAATAACCTTATAATCCTAAAAAATAATCTTCAAGGAAATGATGGTCATGATAGTGGGTAATTCCGTACATACTGAACATTCTTTTGTACCTTAAAAAGTTTAGAAAAGTAACCTGATCAGAAAATGACAAGAATATTACTTTTAAAAACATTTTTTTATTAAAAAGTTAAAACATGGGTTAAAATTACTTTTCAAAATAATATTAAAACATTTTTGAAATCATTTTTTGTAAACATGGTTTTGTATATAAAACAAATTTCCGACTTAAGAGAGAAATAAAGTCGGATTTTATTAAAAACACTTTCTTGATTATATTAAGTAAAAAAGAGTGGAAAAAATGGTACCAATACATGGATATATCATGGATAACCAGAAGATAATAAAATTAAGGAGATTTATTGAGATATTTATCATAATATTTCATCAATGGAAGCATAATCACTAAAAATTCCTTTAAATGATGAGATTGTCGCAATAAACTCTTACCACTTTAGTAACCTTAAATCATAATCACCATGATAGAATAAAATTAAATGAAACATATAATATCATTAAAATAATAATATTCATGTTATAAAATTTCAAATAGAATTATATAAACCTTATAAAGGAATATAGGTTCATAACATAACATGTGTCTCAAAGAAGGAAAATTGAGACAGAAATACCTAATCGATTTGGTATCTTTGAAAACATAAACCTCGTGAAAGGGATATAAATCAATGGATATGTAAATACACATAAATTTAATTATAAAGATAATGTAATACATTCATAGGAGGTATATACATTACAAAAAATAAATGAGTGGTGAACATGGATTGTATCTCACGGATATAAAAAGGTGTGATGAGAAAACCCTCACCATAAGTCTTGAATTTATTTATACATGTTAAAAACTCATGTATAATAAATATAGATTTATTATAAATCTACTATATAATAATATTATTAAATATAAGACCATATATTATTTTTTAATGAATTTATATTACCATTTTATTAACAACTCCTTGTTAATGTTGTGTTTCTGGTAACATCCTCTTTGTTTTTCATATGTGTTTTGGCTTGTAATTCTTGATCCTCTTACTTAGATCATGATTGAATTATTTCAAAAATAAAAAAATGACATAAATATCATATATATTCAGTATATATGTATTTATAATAATCTATAAAATATAGGATTATAAAATGGAATACACTATTCATTAAGACGGTAGGCCGTACGTACGCATGAACATTTTTCCCATTTTATTACCGTATTGAAAAAAGGAAAGTAAATGAAATATATGAATATATATATATAATATAATTATAGTAGAATTATTATATAATATATATATCATATAATTTTACTAAACCCATATATATTACATTTAATGTAAAGTGTGAATGAATCACATTGCTTTGAGGAGGTGGTAGTCCACACGTTCACAAATGAAATTATCATTTTTACAAAAAATAGAACTCATGAAGGTATGTTTTATAAAATAATTATAAAAGTATAAATACATGAAAAATATCATATATATAATAAAAAAATATAGCTTCCATAATAATTCCCAACTATGAGAGGTGGTAAAGGAAAAATGAATGACATCGTTTCACAAGGCGGTAGTCCATTGTACACATGAACGATAAGTTTGTTATCCATTAGATAGAAGTGTTTATAGGTTTACATATAAAACTTATAATAACAACATATAAACATATTTATTATACTAAGGTTATTATATAATCATATAATAATAATAATTGAGGTGGTGGATAATGAAAATGAAACAAAAGATCTTGTGAAAGGGTGTTACTTTTTCTTTGGGTAACTCCTATTGGTTTGCACCAAAGGTCTTCCTTGGTTGTATTTATGAAAAAATTGGCGCTTCTAGGGTGAAGGTAGATATTTTTTTATGATATTTTGGTTTTTTTCTCCAATAAAAAGGGTTTTAGAGGTGTAAAAAAGTGAAGGGTGTGTTCCCTTTTATAGTGGAGGAGGAGTCACATTTTTGTAAATATAAAAAGGTAAACACAATTGAGAGGTCTCCCTTATATCATGGGCCTCCAATAATTTTACATTTTTTATAAAATATGTTATTTTTATTATAAATATTTCCATAAAATAGATTTTGTACATGTTTATAGGTCATTTTTCCTCTTAAGATTAAAGTTTAACCATTAAGTAAACTAATTTTTACCTTAATCACTCTAATTAATTTTAATTATTTTCACTAATATTTTTTTTGAAAACTAAGTTTACCTTGTTATAAATAATAAATTATTATTATTTCAAAATTTTAATTCATTTTTTAAAATTATAATCAAATAATTAGCATAAATTAATTTAAAATTAATCCTGGATATGAGATGCAACAATGAGTTCTTAAACTGAAAATGTCTAAAAGTTTGAAATGTTTTTATATCCAATTTCATTGAGAAGATGGTTATAATGACCTAAATTGGATTAAATTTCTTATAGTTTATCTATGTAAACTTTAAAAACAATTTAAAATATAATTTAGCAAAATAAATAAATTATATGAAAAAGAAGTTTTGAATTAAAATTTAATATTTTTCACTATTCATCAAAAAATGAAACACTTCATAAAAATTACATAAATGTAAGAAAAGGAAAATTTTATATTATCATTTCAAAAATAAATTTTATATTTTCAGTTAAAAAATATAAAATTTTTAAAATTTATATTTAAAATGGGTTCTCCACTAAAAGGCAGTAAAATTATCTTTTTTTAATACATCTTTTTATTCATAAAATTGGATTTATTCTTATCTTGTACCTATAACATCTGTTGTATGAGTATAAAAATATTGATTCTATATATAATATATAAATTTTATTGAAAAAATTCATCAAAATTGGTTCTTAAATTTATTGAGATAAAATGGCGCTTGTACATAGAAAAATAGTTTTCCAAGAAAATGAAATTATTTATTTTCAAATAGTTCATAATTTCTTTTCTAAATAATTTATAAACAAAGTATTTCGTTTATATGCATTTTTAAATCATAATTTCAAAATTTATTTAATCTTATTCGTAACTTTCATTCCAATTTCTACGTAGTAATGATAAAATTATTTTAATAACAATATTAATAGTATATTGTAGTTCAGTAAAACTCAGCCTAGAATGTAACACAAGCTATCGAAGGAACTCAAAATTGTGTGTACGATAACAAAAATATAGTGTTGTGTTTATCTAAAGTTAATCTACTTGCTTCATGTAGTAAAAGATTAACTTGGTGTTGTGTGAAACAAAAACCAATCCTAGTGCTTTCATGAGTTATATTTAGTTTTTCATGTAATGAAAAATATCAACAAGTTTAAATTAATTTGAAAAAAAATTATTTCACAAAATCTCAAGGTGTTACACTATGAGATTTATTTGGGTCAACGATGTTAAGTGTTTCGACTTTGAATTTTAGTCTAGGGACTCCAGTGATGGTGAGGCAAGAAACATATCCATACATTGTAACCCTGATCACATGCCTTTCGACTCTGTACATGTAGACAATGGTTATGGGGGAAACTTTAGAACATGCATCATATAATAATGGGTTGTGGTTTCCATATCCTTCTTGTGTCATCTCCCCAGAAATACTATTTGATTGTGGTACATCTTGTTTTATTTCAGTATGTATTTGCAAAGGCATCCATCCAGTATTCCACTACATGATCACAAGGATGATATGTCGAGTGATGATGACTCATTACATGGCCATATACTGGTGATATCACCTTAGGGTGGCTTAATAGTTATACCACCACCCATTAAGTAGTAGCTTTCACTGTCTGTTCCAACTGAGGATTCACACCAGATTAATGCACTTCATGAGTTATAGAGGCAAATACCATCCAGGTTTCAGGGTGAGCCAGACCCCTAGGTGGTTGAGGAATGGCTAAAGAAAGTTAACTGAATTTTTCTCCTAATGAGGATGTTTGAAGATCATATTTCAGTCCATGTGATGAGTCTTATTCAGGAATATTATGGGATATGGTGGAGTTTTCTAACTAAGTAATAGGATGATACAACTCTCTTTTGGTCAAGATTTTTTCATCTCTTTAGGAAGGATTTATATTTGTACACATTATGATTAGTATGCATACAGATGATTCCATGTCTGTAGTAGGAAAGTTTTACCATGATAGAGTATTTAGTGATATTTAATGATCTCTCATGCCACTCCCTGGAAATGGTGTAGAATCCATTATTCAGATCATGGACCATTGACTAGGGATTATGCTAGGATATTAGGGGTTTAGTTATATCTCTCTGTATTTCCATTTATACCAGAGTGTTGGATCGATCCTTGGTGGTGGATAATTTCTTGGCAGAGCTAGAATTGACAATGGGTGCTGATAGTTAGAACTTAGGAGAAGAGACCTTTATAGTAGAAAACTGAAGATAATTATAGGGATCCAATCATTCCAGACTCTTTAGGAGGTGATCTCATGACATAATATTAGTGGTGCATGTCTCTCAATGTGGATCAAATCAGTTGAGGGAGAGTTTGTGTTTCTCCTACAACTACAAGGGACATTTGGCCCAGGATTTCCCGACCCTTCATATAACTGATCAATAGACGGTCGAGGGACCACCGAGGTAGATAAATATGCATGAACAAGGTTGTTTTCATGGTGGAAAATTGGAAGAGGGATCAGTAGAGAGGCCTGAGGTGGTCGAAGGTTTGACCTATTACCACCCCACCCCTAGTTGGTCTATGCCAAGCTCAGGGAGATGGTGGTATGGGATAAGGCCAGTAGTCGTATATGGAGGCCCATGACCCCAAGACTCTAGGGATGATACGAGGTACAATATTTGTTTTTTATACCTTAGATACTACATTGATAGGTATATGTGAGAGTCAATCCTTTCTTTCCATATCTCTAGTTCAAGACTCAGAGATTTTGTTTGAGGCTTTGAATTGACCCTTGTGGTTGGAGACTCCAACAAGTGGTGACTCAAAGATCATGAAATTCTACCAATAGTGTGATATGATTTTTAAAGGTGAGAGTTTTTATGGGATCTCTTTGTATCACTTATAAAGCCTTATGATGTCATATTAGGTATCAAATGTTTATACATAGTTTATTCCCATATTTACTATTTTAAGTTGAGGATGTGGTGTGCCTATAGTGACGAGACAATGTTTTCTTTTATAGGTGAAAAGAAAACCTTGGATGAGTAGGATTTTCTTTGAAATGGAAGAGTGATGCTGATTACTCACCAGTTGGCTAACATGAATCTTGGATTAGTAGATTCTATGGGCTACTAGTTCCCTATGGTGGTGGTAGAGTACAAGGATGTATTTACTAAGGAGGTTCTAGGTTTACCTCCCTTTAAAGAGATAGAGTTATGCACTAAATTTCATCCTGAGACAACATCGATATCTACAACAGTATATCAGATGGATCTCATAGAGCTTCATGGGATGAGGGTGAAATTAGAAGAATTACATGAGAAGGTCCTTGCGAGACCCAGTGTTTCCCCTATGTATCCCCAATGTTGTTCTCTAAGGAGGAATATGGGATATTGAGGTTATGTGTGGACTATCAGGGCTTGAACCAGGTGAGCATGAATAATAAGTACCCATTACTAAAAATCAATGACACTTTGATCAATTGAGAGGGGCGTGGTGGTTCTCAAAGATTAACCTATGACCAGGATATCACCATCTATGAGTACGAGATGATGATATACAAAAAACACTGTTCATATTTCTATATGGTCCTTGTGATAACTTGGTGATTCCCTTTGACATGATGAAATGCATAATAGTGTTCATGGGATTCATGAACCAAATCATTCATCCTTTCTTAGATCAGTTCATGGTGGTCATCATTGATGATATCCTAGTGTACTCTGTGTCTAAAGAGGAGTACGCAAGACACTTGGGTATGGTCCTGTACACACTCTAAGAGCACATGATTTATGGGTAGATCATAATGTTTCATTTTTGGATTCGGTTGGTCCACTTTCTATGACATGTCATCTCAGAGGTAGGAGTAGAATTGGAGCTGAAAAAGGTTGAGGTAGTTCTTATACAGGAAACACCTAAGAGTGTTACCGATGTGTGGATTTTTCTTGAGTTAGAATGGTACTATTATAGGATTTTACCCAATTTATCCAAATTGGAAGCACCCTTGATAGATTGGACTAAGAAAGGATAGTATTTCGTGTGGACAGGATGGTGCGAATTGTGATTTTAGGATTTGAGGGAGAGGTTGAAAAGTGCTCCCATCTTTATATTTCTAGAGGAGGGAGTTGATTAAAAATAATTATGTAATGAAATAGGGACTAAGATGAGTTTATATATATTGTATAGGTATGTTATGATTATCTATGGTTCACACTAGTTGATACCATATGATAAAAACTATGCAACCCATGTTCTTAGTTAGTAATAGTAGTATTCACAGTGAAGATGTTCCAACACTATCTGACGAGCGAGTGGTTTATCATCTACTATGAATATAAGAGTCTCAAATATATCTTCTCTCAGAGGGATATTAACTTGAGATAGTGTCGATGGCTATATTTCCTCTAGGAATATGACTTTAAGATTTTCTATACTCCCATGAAGAGAAAAATGATGGAAAATTCTCCAAGTAAGAGATCTTATTCACATTTTTTGGACGAGGCATGAATGCAGTTAGCCTCATTTTAGTTTTCCTTAGTAGAAAAGTATGGTGATTTATATCTTCAGTAGATTATTGTTACCCCACTGATTTTACAGAATGTCATGTATTCTTATCATAGAGATACCAGCTGTGAGACCTTACATTCTCAGATATCCATAGGACATGATCTTGATGGATATTCTGAAGGTGGGGAGCATGCTATTATTTCCATAAGATGGATGATAGTTCATATAATGTTGTTAGAGGAGGTGATGTGGTAGTTTCATGCATCTCATTTAGTGGTACATCTAGGTGTGTAAAAGATTTAATAGGACCTTAAATGTTAGTTTTTGTGTTTAGGTATGAAGTTTTGTATTATAGAGTTTGTCTCTCGATGCCTCACTTTATAGTAGGTGAAGACTGAGCACTGGGTCCTAGCAGGTTTAGCCCAACCCCTTGAGGTTCTAGAGCTGAAGTGGGATGGGATATACATGGAATTTATGACAAGGTTACCACACACATCCATGGGACACAATTCTTTTTAGGTGATCTTAGACTGACTCACTAATTCATCCCACTTCCTATCCATTCGAGAGTAGAGTTTAGAAGAGAGCTTAAAATGACTCTACGTGCAGGAGATATGCTAACTCTTTGGAGTTCCCTTGATGATCATTTCAAATGGTGATGTTTTATTTATGTCATGACTATGGTGAGGATTATAGGAGTCCTTTAGGAATCAGTTGCGCTTGAGCATGGTGGATCAACCTAGACCGATAGATAGTCTGAGTAGACCATTTAGGTCATGGATGACATGATATGAGATTTCATGTTAGACTTTGGTCATAGTTAGGAGGGTCATCTACCCTTGGTGGATTTTTCTCAGAATAATAACTACCATTCCACCATTGGTATGGAATTATATTTTCCTTGCATAGGTGACCTTGTAGTTTAGAAATTTGTTGGACTGATCCAGGTGAGACAAGAATCATGAGTCCAAAGTTTGTGTGAGTTACTATAGAGAAGGTGCAGATCATCCAGGAGTGGAAGTGGACTACACAGAGCTGTCAAAATTCTTATAAGGATAGACAATGGAGATATTTGGTGTTCGAGGAGGGATACCATTTGATCTTAAGGGTCTCTAACCAATATGGATTATGGATATTTGTTCATTATGAAAAGTTATATTTGAGATTTATTAAACCTTTCTAGATACTACAGAGAGTTTGTGAGGTGGTGTACCGCTTAGTTCTACCACTTTAGTTAGACCGATTACAAGACTTCTTCCATGTGTCGTAGGTGAGAAGATATGTTCACAACCAATTGAAAGTTATCAATTGGTGTGAGATAGACATTGAAGATAGATCTATATTTGTAGAGTACCCAATTGAGATCAATGATTGGAAGGAGAGGATCCTTCATGGGTGATAAATTACCCTAGTTCATGTCCAGTGGTATTACAATAATATTTAGAAGAACACATGGGTACGAGAGACATAGATGAGAGTCTATTACCCTCATCTTTTTGTGTAGTTTTTTTTTGATTTTCAATATGAAAATAACTAATTTGGGTAGATTGTAATGACTCGGATTTTCTGTATATTATTTTTGGATAGTATATGGATTATTTTTAAACCAAGTTCTAAGACGACGTGTGATTCTAAGGCCCAATGTTCCCAAAATAAATGTTTGAAATATATTAATTATATTTAATATCACATGCAAATAGTTTTTCTGAAAAAGTATAATAACATTCTATAGGTGGCTCAGATCAGAAATATGAGGTCACTGTTGAGTTTAAAGGTAGGTTTTACCCTAGGTGCTTCATAAAATTTTCAGCACAAGACTTTTATGAAAATATTGTCTCGGGCACAAATGAATAAAATGAATACATAAATAAATTTATTTTATTTGTTTTAAACACAACGAACAAGAAATTATATAAATATATGGTTATGGGATTTTTATTGGGGTTGGTTGATAAGACCCTAGAGACATAGATGACCAATAGAGAGCATTTTTGGTGAATGATGACTGATCAGAACTAAATTGAGGATCGTTGCACCAACGAAGATTGTGGAACTCATCAATGATGGTAGCAAAAAACTATTCTCCATAAAAATTTGATCTAAAATAAAAGTAGGATGTTGGATTTTAGAATCTCCATCCTCTTATTTTATCCCAATCAAACATGGATCAATTCCATAAATAGAATTGATTAGTGTATTGGTTGTAGGTTAAATTGATGTATTTTATTTATTCATTATGTTTGTTTTCCTCTTCATTCATTTATCTCTATGACAATAGATTGAGGCAGAATGAATAAAATATGAGTTTTGTTCCTCAAATTTTATGGATTATGGGTTTCTCCCCTATTTCTTTTCACATTCATTTTGGGAAACTCCTTTGGTACATGGTTCGACGAATACCCAGTTTTCGATGATTACGAGATCGTTATTCAGTGCAATGGGTCGATAACGTAGGTACAATTCATGATCAATGGTGAAATAAAGGTGTAATGATAAAGGTGGATGATTAGAGGAAGATCATATATATTTTTGGTTCCTGTACTTCTCAGTCCTGATATGTGGTGACATATTTGGATTGGTTGATTATTTTCTAAGATGATCGAGGACCAGAATACAGTGTGCAAGTGACATTGTAGTAGATAAACCTCCAATGTACCGGTTTTGGTGAGGGTGGAGGAATTGGTGACATACAAAAGGATTCAGATGAGATCTAGATGGATCTAGAAAATCCTATTATACATTGTATGTATTCTGGGACAACTTTCCATGTGCGACCCCCTGGTTGTGACATTACAGTTTCTGCTAGAGTTAAATATCACACACCGTGTGATATGGTCACACGCCTTGTGAATCTTACCTAGAAAATTATCATATACCTCAGAGGGTACATGAACATTTCCAAGAGTACACAAGCTTAGAAAAACTGTGTACTCCAAAATGGATATGTCCAAGTGTACATGACATGGATAGAGGTACATGGGCACAACCAGGAAACGTGGGTATAGTGACAATGTATGTTCCGGGCGCAGTGGAAGCGCAATGGAGGGTTTTCCCAACTTTAATTTTTAACGTTAAACTACATTCAATCCGAGATCTGTCACAATTTAAAACTCTGAATCTCCAGAATAGAACGAAGAACGAAAAACAAAATAGGAGTCTCGAAACCCTTGAGATAGGATCATCATATGTTGGTTATACTTAATTTAATTAATTCATAAGAATTACCTTGATGGAATTATTTCTTCGTTGGAGTCTCCGGTCACGATCTTGTGATCCGTCTTTGCGTCATAGAATCCTAGTACAAGATTCCTCTAGAGGTGATCCAAAGGTGCTCCATGTATCTCTGGATGTCGCCGAAGGGATCTCTGAGTGCTAGCACGGAAGAACCTTCGCTTGTGATGTCTACCTTCTACCACCTTGATCCGGTGGAGGATCTCGCTCTCGTAACTTGAAAGCGTTCTTGGTGGAAAGGGAATTCTCTCTTGGCTTGAGAGTATTTCCAAAAAATGTTGTGCACAACAATGGCTCTGTATCTATAAGAATAATGTAATTGGGATTATAATACTTAGAATAATAAAATGAATTAATTGCCCGAAAGCATTTAATCATTTCATTTAATTCTTAGTAATACCCCATGTCTTAATAATGATAGTTGACTATCATTATTACTTTACATACACCCAACGTATTAAATTTAATATCATTTAATTAAATAAAAAATATTTTCTCACGAATCCCAAAAAACCAACTACACGGCGTGTATATAAATATACATGGCGTGTACTTTTATTTTTCATTTTATTTATTTCCTCCAATATATTTATTAGACCTTGAGTAATGTTTATTTATTTCTTAAATAAATGTAACTGCATTACTTTCTAATAAATATATATTATTTTTCCCACAATATATTCTCTTGTATAACTAGTTTCAAAATAAATGCGATCACACATCCTTAAATAATTATTAAACCACAATCGGGAATAATATTTATTTTACTTGTTAAATTAATATTTAACTGAGATACATGGACAAAATTAGTGTGTGACCCTCTAGGCCTCTTTCTCAGTGGCATTAGGCGAAGCCTTCCTAAATTCCAAGGTTAGAATCTAGCAACACGCCAAGCCACCCAAAGAAAAAGAAGTTAACGCCGCAATGACATGTCATATCCTACAAACGCTTACCATGTAATATAATCCCTTTGTCTCGATATCTCTAATCAAGCGGGTTGAATAATAGCGCCATCAACCCATGTGCTCGATTATTCTTTCTTTGAATTCCCGGAATTGAACTCACCCATACCTTACCATGGCCATGGATTTATTTAGGCTATATCAATTCCATCAAAGGGCCTGAGATATCTACTTCTGTTATGGAACATAAGGGACAAATCATTTCTCGCATTATCTATTAATGCACTATTAGTCGTGACGCACCCAATGTATCCTACCTCACTGCGAAAAGTGTGTCATCATAGTTTTCGTCAATACATATAAGTGCACGAGTTGTAATACCCATTAATAATAATCTTAAAGTCTAATGACCAATACACACGTCCGTAGATAGGAACATCCAATGACACTACGAAATGTGGATTTCCTACTGGCAGATCTCGTTCTCACAATATCCTCCTGGATATTACCAAGGGCACACACCATGAGAAGGTGCCTCAAAGTAATATGAGTCCTCACCCCTAATGACCTGTATTATTTGTGTCCCTCAAATAATATCATCCGACCATAGAACATATATTCAAGAATAGTGTTATGGCACTTCTGGGTTCTCATCATAGCAGGGATCCGCTATGACCCATTAATGCAACACCTTTCCTTAGGACATTATCACATGCATTGTCACGCATAAGAACAATCAACATGTGATACGACATTTATTAATGAATAAAGTACAGAGCAGTTGGTTCTAGACCACCAAATCCAACAGACTCCCACTTGGACTAGATCCAACTGCTAAAAACCTTTAACCCGCTAGCTCTCACATGATATTCATTCTTCTACTGAGATAGGCCTTTAGTCATGGGGTCCGCCACGTTCTCTTCCGTAGACACTCTACTCACTGAAACTTCACCCCTTTGATAGAAATCCATCAAGAGGTGATACTTCCGGAGTATGTACTTTTTCCGTTGATGTGACCTTGGTTCTTTGGAAGATCCACCGTTGTAGTATTATCATAATACAATGTAATGGGATCATTACTTCTAGGCACCAAATCAAGCTTCTGGACAAAGTTTCGAATCCAGATGGCTTCCTAGGATGCATCATAAGCCACTATATACTCGTACTCCGCAGTAGAATCGGCGATAACTTGCTACTTTGAACTCTTCCAGCTCAAAGCTCCTCCATTGGGACAGTAAACATATCCAGATTGCGACTTCAGATCATTCTGATCTGTCTGAAAACCAGCATCAACATACCCCCTGATGACAAGCTCCTCATCTTCTCTATACACCAGGAACATATCCTTAGTTCTTATCAGATACTTAAGGATAGTCTTAACAGTAGTCTAATGTTGTTCTCCTAGATCTGATTGATATCTACCTACCATGCTCAGTGCATTGGCAACATCAATCCTGGTACTTAACATGACATACATGATGGATCCTATAGCCGAAGCTTTTGGGGTTTTACTCATCCTATCTTTCTCCTGTTGTGTCTGGGGACACATTTTCTTAGAAATATGTAAGCCATGTGACACTGGAACCAATCCCCTCTTGAATTTTTCCATACTAAATCTCTTTAGTATCTGGTCAATGTATGTACCATGACTTAGTCCAAGCATCCTCTTGGATCTATCACGAATGATCTTGATCCCTAAAATGTAGTCTGCTTCTCCTAAGTCCTTCATGGAGAAACACTTGTTCAACCAATCCTTAACTGACTGTAAGGCTGGTATGTCGTTTCCAATAAGAAATATGTCATCAACATATACCACTAGGATTAAGACTGCATTCCCATTAAACCTCTTATAAACACATATCTCACATTGGTTCTTAATGAAACCAAATTCCATTATGGCTTCATCAAATAGATTGTTCCATGTCCTGGATGCTTTCTTCAATCCATAAATGGATTTCTACAACTTGCAAACCTATTTTTCTTCACCTGGTGTCACAAACCCTTCTGGTTGTTTCATATAGACATCTTCCTGAAGGTTCCCGTTAAGGAATGCTGTTTTGACATCCATCTGCCAAATCTCGTAGTCATGGTAAGCTACTATGGCAAGTATGATTCTTATGGATTTAAAAATGGAAACCGGCGAGAAGGTTTCATCATAGTCAATTCCTTGACGCTGTCTGAATCCTTTATCCACTATCCTTGCTTTGTAGGTGCTAACTTGACCTTCCATGTCCAGCTTTCTTTTGAATACCCATTTGCATCCAATAGGCTTTACATCAACTAGCTCATCGACCAGAACCCAAACTTGGTTCTGATACATGGAATACATCTCAGAATTCATAGCTTCTAGCCATCTTGTAGCTTCTGAGCTTTCTACTACTTCCTTGTAGGAGATATGTTCATCATTGTCCAACAATAATGATTCACTATCCTCTGTGACTAGGAAACCAAATCTCTCTAGTTCCCTTACCTCTCTTGATATTCTATGCAGTACTTGTGTTTCTGGAACCTCTTCCACGGGGACATGTGGAACTTGTTCTTGTACCAACTCATGTGTATCTTGATCATCAACTTCGTCGAAGTCAATCTTGCTCCCACTATCCTTCTTGAGGATGTGATCCCTCTCAAGAAAGACGGCTTGTCTGGCGACAATCACTTTCTTTTCTTGAGGGTTATATAGGTAATATCCTTTTGTTTCCTTGGGATATCCTATAAAGATACAATTTATTCACCAGGGTGCTAGTTTTTTGCCTAAGAAGGCCTTAATAAATGCCTTGAAACCCCATACACGTGTGTGTGGCAAAGTGGGTTTACTTCAATTTCATAACTCGGATAGAATTCCATTTGCTTCCTTAGTTGGTACTCGGTTTAATGTGTATGCTGCAGTTTGTAATGCATATCCCCAAAAGGATAATGGAAGATCCGCATGACTCATCATCGACCTCACCATGTCCAACAAGGTGCGGTTCCTCCTTTCACTAACACCATTCCACTGTGGTGTATAAGGAGGAGTGAGCTGAGATAGAATCCCAGACTCCCGTAGAAGATCAATGAACTCTTAGTTCAGATATTCTCCACCTCGATCTGATCGAAGCTTCTTTATCTTCTTACCAAGATGATTCTCTACTTCATTCTTGAATTCCTTAAATTTCTCTAAGGACTCTGACTTATACCTCATTAAGTAGACATATCCATATCTACTCAAATCATCAGTAAAAGTAATGAAATAAGAATATCCACCTCTAGATTCTACTGGAAATAGTCCACACACATCCGTGTGTACCAATCCTAGAAGCTTTGTGGCCCTTTCACCTTATCCACCAAAATGCGGCTTGGTCATTTTTCCTTGTAAACAAGCGTGACATCTATCAATTGGTTTTAGCTCAGTAGAGTCTAAATAGCCATCTTGGTAGAGCTTTTTCAAGCACTTCTCGTTCACATGACCAAGGTGGTTATGCCATAACTAGGTGATGTATGAGTCATGTGAGTTTGTTTAGTTATCGATTTCCAACACTTGGTTTTCATAATTTAGTACATACAAACCATTATTCAAATGTGCCATTCCATAACATACGTTGTTCTTATAAAAGAGAAAACCCTTATTTATGAACTTGAAAATAAATCCATCTATATCCAAATAAGATAGAGAAATTATGTTCTTGGTAACACTAGGCACAAAATTACAGTTTTGTAAAACCAAAATCATGCCAGTTGGTAATGAGAGGTGATATTCACCAATAGCCAACGTAGCCAGCCTTGCGCCTTTGGCAGCTCGAAGATCCACCTCTCCTCTGGCGATCTTTCTAAATATACTTGGTTCCTGCATTTGAATATAGATGTGATCCCCACAAGCTGTATCTAATACCCAATGTGTAGAAATAGAAAGATTGCACTCAATAACGAATGCACCTTTAGTGTCCCCATGCTTCTGGGTGCAGTTCCTCTTCCATTAGCCCTGCTTGCCACATGAAAAACACACCGCCTCCCGTTCCTTGCCCTGCCTCTGGATCTTCCCCTTCTTGTAGGGACGGTGCTCGGGGGTTTCAGACCGTTTATAAGTCTTTGGACCCTTTTCCTTGTCCTTCATTTTCTTTTTCACCATAAGGACTACAGGTTTGTCATTCCCCACGTCCTTTTCAACCTAGATAATCAAGGTCAGAAGCTCTGATATACTCTTCTCATTGCCACTCATGTTATAGTTGAAAATGAAGCTAGAGAAGGTCTTGGGTAGTGATGATAGGATGCGATCTATACGCAACTCATCCAGTAATTTAATCCCTAAGATGTCTAGGCGTTCAATGTAGCCAATAAGCTGGACTACATGAGGCCCAGTTGGCGTAGACTCTCCAAGATTCGTGGTAAACAAAGCATTTATAGATCTCATACCTCTCCTATCTCGCCTTCTCTTGGTAGAGATCTTTAAGGTGAGACATCATGCTATACGCGTCCATGTTTTCATGTTGCTTCAAGAGCTCATTAGACATGCCCGATAGCATGAAACACTGGATATTTGTGTCATCATCCATGTGTTTCATGTATAGAGATAATTCCTCATCACTAGCCTCTTTCCCAGGCGCAACTGGAATAGGCTCTTCCAGTACATACAATTTCATTTCGTGGCGAAGGACGACGTGTAAACGCCTCTGCCACTCTTGGAAATTGGTGCCAGCGAGAAGGTTTTCTTTTTCGAGTATGGTGCGCAATGATATGATTGAAGTCATTTTCTTGCTGTTTCTACAAATTAAGATGAGAAAAGGATTAGTAATTTATTACAAAAATTGAGACAAATAAATAAATTAATACTTATTAGTCTCCCACTATTTTATCGAAATCCAATAGCCCTCACCGTTGATTTTGGAATATTCTGTTGTCTAAATATTTTAATGGCAAGGATCCATATTTCCCTTAGCATTACCCCAACTAGGGTTGGTCAAGCAACTTGAAAGTTTTTAGGTAGGCATTTTAAATGCCAACTACATTAACTCACAGCTCCTTGATCCGCTGAGTGGACTCCCCAATCCTAAAATCCTTTTATTTTGGATTTCCTCAACCTTTACCTCTTGTTCACACCAATTACTACTATGGCAGTCAACCCTTGATGCGAACCAAGTCAAGTCAACCCAAAACCTTGAATTAGAATTCCCCGATAATTGAAAGCACCCCATATAGGGTTTTTCAAGCACTTTGAACTATGATTCGATTCTAACCAAGATTATGGAAGGATATACCGACTTAATATTTCTTTTGAGAGATTTTATCCTTATATGTAAATTTCCATTTTATTATCTTTGATTACATGCTTGTTAATATTATGTGGGATATACTTAAGTTATTAACCATGTCTAAGATAATATTTACGTATAAGCCGGTTTTATTTTAGTTCTATCTTGCATGCTCGTTTAATTCATTAATTGTGTGATCGTGACAACACACCCACAATAAATAAACCATGAAACTAACAGAAATAAAATAAATGGTATGATCATGAGCTTTTCTATTGGTTATTTTATCTAGCGGTTGATAAACTAACCCAAGACCTAGGGGAGAAACACCTTGAACCTTTCGAGTTTGTGTTTACAGCTTTCCACCTGTCTACCTTTGTATATCCTTGGATTGGTTTCACCTTGGCTCCTGAATTGAGCTGCTTCCACTAGCTTGGGAGCTCCATCCATTACATATGAATTTATCTCACATGTAGGTGAGGGGTAAAAGGGGTTTTTACATAAAAGAATCCTTGGGCGCGTAGGACCTACATATTAATGAGGAGATGGCTCGTAGGCCAACAAATTTAATTTCAATAAATAAATTAAAAGAAACCATTCACATACAAAGGTCTTGGTCTTTTTCATGATCATCAATACATGCAACAATATTTACACATAAAAAAAACTAGCATTCAATTATTTAATCATTCTTGTTTAAGATAAATCACGCTCGAATCAATTAATTATCTTTAATTAATCAATCCTTTTATCTTAAATCTTTTCTATGAATTTCTTTGAGATTCTCATCCATCATAATTTTAAACAAATAAATTCATTTAAAATTATCATTGTATGTAACTTGTACCTTGGAGGCAACCCAGTGAATTCCCATTTATTATGCAGATGTTAAATTAAACACATATATATAAAACACCTATCACATGTTGTGCCTTAGCTTTACGCCTGCACCATGGTACACGTCTCAAGGTTTTGTATAATATAATAATAAATTTTAAAATAATCTGCGTAATTTGGGTGAGTACACGGTGTGTAGTTACGACTACACGGCGTGTACTTTTCTTCACCCTCCATCCAAAGTACACGCCCAAGGACGTGGCGTGTTTATGTACTTTGGAAATTTTCGGAGTACCCGGTGTGTTCTGTGGGACACACGCCGTGTAGTTTACGCGTTACACGGTTTCCAGCCGGGAAAGCCGTGTACGGGGTACACGACCCAACCCTAACCCAAAGGGACTACACACCGTGTTCATTGGACCACATGGCGTGTAATCTGAAAACCATGTGCCACCTGTTTCTAGTCAACACACAGTGTCTTAAATTCTTAGAAATAATCCAAAATAGGGCCTGATTTGGAGGATCAGTCAATGCATTGAACCTAGACTACATGGCGTGTACTTACGAATACACGCTATGTATTCTGGTGTTGTATGGACAGAAATGTTTGGCTCCTCTGGATGAGTTCCTCTATTTTATTTTAATCAAAATTAAAAGAAAAATTTGTTTCTGTGAGGTGAACAAGAAATGAGGGAGGAGGAATGGATCTCGATATTCAGATTTCTAGAATGATTAAACTTGAATTAAAATAACTAAATTATTAAATGCGTAAATTACCAACGAAAAACTAAATAATTATAATAAATGATATGACCCCTCTGATACCACTTGTAGGTTCTGGGTGCAGCGGAAGCGCGTTGGAGGGTTTTCCCAACTTTAATTTTTAACGTTAAACAACGTTCAATCTGAGATCCATCACGATTTAAAATGCCGAATATTCATAATAGAATAAAGAAAAAAAAATAAAAGAGGAGTCCTAGAACCCTTGAGATAGGATAATTATATGTTGGTTATAATTACTTTAATTAATTCATAAGAATTACCTCGATGTAATTATTTCTTCGTTGGAGTCTCCGGTCACGATCTTGTGATCCATCGTTGCGTTGTATAATCCAAGTACAGGATTCCCCTAGCGGTGATCCACACGTGCTCAACGTATCTCTGGACGTCACCGAAGGGATCTCTGGGTGCTAGCGCAGAAGAACCTTCGCTTGCGATGTCCGCCTTCTACCGCCTTGATCCGGTGGAGGATCTCGCTCTCGTAACATGAAAGCGTTCTTGGTGGAAAGGGAATTCTCTCTTGGCTTGAGAGTATTTCCAAAAAATGTTGTCCACAATAATGGATCTATATTTATAAGAATAATGTAATTGGGATTATAATACTTCGAATAATAAAATGAATTAATTTCCTGAAATCATTTAATCATTTCATTTAATTCTTAGTAATACCCCATGTCTTAATAATGACAGTTGACCATCATTATTACTTGACATGCACACAACGTATTACATTTAATATTATTTAATTAAATAAACAATATTTTCTCACGAATCCCGAAAAACAAACTACACAACGTGTATATAAATATAAATGGCGTGTACTTTTATTTTTAGTTTTATTTATTTCCTCCACCGTATTTATTAGACCTTGAGTAATGGCTATTTATTTCTTAAATAAATGTAACTGTATTACTCGCTAATAAATATATATTATTTTACCCACGATATATTCTCTCGAATAACTAGTGTCGAAATAAATGCGATCAGGCATCCTTAAATAATTATTAAACCACAATTGGGAATAATATTTATTTAACTTGTTAAATTAATATTTAAATGAGATACATGGACACACTTAGTGTGTGACCCTCTAGGCCTCTTTCTCAGTGGCATTAGGTGGAGCCTACCTAAAGTCCAAGGTTCACGTCTAGCAACACGCCACGACACCCATAGAAAAATAAGTTAACGCTGCAATGACATGTCACCTCTTACGAACGCTTACCATGTAATATAATCCCTTTGTCTCGATATCTATAATCAAGCAGGTTGCATGCTAGCGCCATAAACCCATTTGCTCGATTATTCTTTCTTTGAATTCCTGGAATTGAACTCGCTCATACCTTACCATGGCCATGGCTTTATTTAGGATATATCAATTCCATCAAAGGGCCTGAGATATCTACTTCTGTTATGGAACAAAAGGGACAAATCCTTTCTCGCATTATCTATTAATGCAGTATTACTCGTGACACACCCAACGTATCCTACCTTGTTGCGAACAGTGTGTCGTCATAGTTTTCATCAATACATCTAAGTGCGCGAGTTGTAATACCCATTAATAATAATTTTAAAGTCTAAGGACCAATACACACATCCACAGATAGGAACATCCAATGACACTATGAAATGTGGATTTCCTACTGGCGGGTCTCGTTCTCATAATATCCTCCTGGATATTACCAAGGGCGCACACCATGAGAAGGTGCCGAAAAATTTTATGATTCCTCAACCCTAATGACCTGTATTATTTGTGTCCCTCAAATAATATCATCCAGCCATAGAACATATATTCAAGAACAGTGTTATGGAACTTCTGGGTTCTCATCATAGCAGGGATCCACTATGACCCATTAATTAAATAGCTATCATTAGGACATTATCACATGCATTGTCACGCAGAAGAACAATCAAGATTTTATGAGGCTTTTATTAATGAATAAAGTAAAAAGTAGTTGGTTCTAGACCACCAAATCCAACAGAAAAGTGATATTTATACAATGTTTACCCTAACTACATACCATGTATATAGATATTTAGATTCCATGTGAGGGAGAACCACATTCTAAGGCAATAAATTTACTCAATTTACAGTTTTTGTAGTCCCTTAGAGTCTGTTTGGAGATCTTCCTCTCTTCACTTCAGACCATTATTAGTTGAGTGGTTTTACCCTTGGTTAATTCACTCTAGGGTGTAGTTAAGAATAAAATACTTAGATGTATATTGTGATCCCATCTATAGGATGATTCTAATATATAATTTTTGGTGTCCCTCTATGAGACTGGAGTGTGATTCGGTATCATATTTATACTCTAGGTGGGGTTTGCAGAATCGACATAACCTCCTTGGGTAGGGTATTGATCTTCCATCTAGATGCTCTCATTAGTAGGGTTTGTATGTTTAGTTGGAATATGATACCCTATATAGTGGGATAATCCATATTGGGTTCATGGTGTCCCCGAATAGTTATGGGAATGACCCCTATCTAAGTATCAGTGTCTTCTGAGACTAGTGAGATTTCTTGGTTGGGGCCCAATTATCTAGACCTATTGTAACAGTGCCTCTTGTGAAAACATGGAACATGGAGTGGATTATCCTCGAACAAGAATTTCTTTGAGCATAATATAGTGGATGGAAGTTGGTTGTGACCACCTGGTGGTATGATGTCTTTCTTGAGTATCTCTGGGTGTTTCTGTTGTTATGCATTGATTGTTATATCCTTGTATTGAGGTGACTGTACTTATTGCTTCATGTTTAGTGTTTTGGGGTGTCTAATTGGGTATTGTTATAATCACCCCTCCATGGGATATGATTTCATGTGTCATATCTTATGTAGATGATGACCCTTTTGATAGTGTCTTAAAAGGATGTGGAGTAGGTGGATCTTAGTTTTAGATCGAAAAACTGAGGTGTTTTCCAGGATTTTTCAATTGATCATAGCCATCTCCCTTGGATCAGGTTTAACTCTATAATTTTTTTGGTTGTGCCTATATTTAGACCCTTCTCCGCTTTCAATATTTTTTTGTTTTTATATGTTGTAGGATTATAGATGTATGAAAATATTGGTTTTGATTGTTTTACATTTCAATATTGTGTTGGCTTAGAGATATGTGCATGTGTACATGTACATTAGGATAATGCCTCCCATTTGTGGGATATGCCTACTTGACACTCGTCTCCATCCCTTGAACTATTGGAGATGGGCTTGGGGTAGTCATGGGTTGGGACCTAGTGTGTTGGGTCATGAAAATGTAATGATAACCATGATCATTATATCAAAAAAGATAATGAACAGTTAAAACTACTAAAATATATGATTGATATTAACTAAAAATAAGCAATAACTATTTAATAAATGAATATAAAATATTAATATAATAGTAAATAATTATGAATAATGTTATTATATTGATGGTTAATGAGTATATGATTATTATACCTGATTTTAGAGTGCATCCAACCAAGAATGAATCCAAGATAGGGGTTCTTTATCTCAAATTCAATTCCTTGAGAAATGTCATATATTGTGTGGCATGATTTATTTTTTACGGTACAATTAATACCCCATTTTTTTCATGCATAATAAATATATTTTATTTCATGATATTTTAAATTCAATTTCATAATATCACTTTCATGTTATTTTGATTCATACATTACCAAAGTCGTCAGGATTTTTCTTAACTCAATTTTCTTTAATTGAGTTATAATATTCCTTCCTCAACTCCATTATTATAGGTTGGGATCATTATACCCTATTTTTTTATTATGTTGTATTTTCTATTTTGTATAATTATTCACATATCTTTCACATAAAATACTTTTTTAAATGTTTCTTACTTCATAAATTATGATGTATGTAAGGGAACTTTCGAGCCACGCTCTTTTACATGGGGTTATGTATTCTCTCCCTCTACCTCACTTTATTTCTATACTATTATTATATAATTATACTATATTATGTATATATTTGTATTAAATATATAACTAGTTTATATTACCTTTATTTTTTGGGGTTATACATAATTTTCATGTTCTCTTATCAATCTTTCCTTAAAAAACTTATTTAAAGGGAAATTTCGTATTTATTATTCCTTTTCATGTGCCAATATTTTAAAGTTTGTTCCATTCCATGACTTCCAAAAAATATTTAATTACTAATTCTCTTGGTAATAATTATTATATATCATTTGGTTATGTTTTGAGATAAAATTTTGTAACTCATTCCCTTTTTATGGGTTTTTCTTATGATTATACATTATATATGACTTACTTATATGGAACACATATGCATGTACATATTATGATGTGATGGGTGGGAATAAAATTATACAACCCTCAAATAAATTGGATCATGTTTTATATCTCCTGAGATGATATGTAATGGACCAAGGAGTAAACCCTATCAACCAAGGGACTCAGTCCACTATGTTATGTTGTCATGGAATTGAGCCTTGAGTTGTGTTTATAATGCCATATTTTATATTGTTTTCACATTCTTATAATACCATGATCTTTTGATATCTAATTATTTACACCAAAATACTCATGTTATGATTAATTACTTATGATCCTTATTTTATCGAGTATGATTTCTTTATAATATGTTCACATACCTTGATAATATTCTCTTACCCATATTTTTATCTTATGCTCACTTATGATCTTTGATTGATATCACTTATGTTTACCCTTACTAAGAATTTGAGCTCACCCTTTCTTATTTTTACATTACATGGGTAAATTAAGTAGAGTATTGTGTATGAAGTGTCTATAAGGATATCATGTGTGGAGAATTTTGGGGGATATGATGAAGTATTATTGGGCATCATTAAAGAATTTTGGTTTAGTGAAAAATTAATTTTCTTTTAGTGGGAAAAGAGTGGGTTTTAATATGTAAGGTTTTTTCCTAATTATATAAAACAATAAACCTAAAAAGGGATTATGTATGTAAGTGAATGAATTTTGTTAAATATCTTGTAATTATGGATTGTTAAATTTGAGTCATTATGGTTGGTATCAAAAGAAGTGTTTAAATGATATGTTTTTAGAAGCAGATTTAGGAGTATGGGATTGGGTCATATCATACTATATGATTCAATATGCATATATTGTTACCAATTTTATGTATAGAAAAAATTTATTTTTCTATATTTTAATTAAGGATTGAATAAAATGGTTTTAAAAATTGTTTATAAATCCTAATAAAAGCTATTTTGGGATATATATTAATTTATAAAGGTATATAAAAATTAATTAATTATAAATTGTTTATAATTAATTAATTATATGTTTTTGAAACATTTAGTAAATAAATATCCATAAATGTTAATTGGTAATATTAAAATACCTTGTAAAAATTATATGGAATAAGTTATAATTTAGATGTAAATGTATTATATGTAAATTATAACCATAATTTCAAAAGTGTTTATAAATTTCAAATTAAATCCAAAATATAAAAGCAATTTATATTTATATTTATTAATTTTTTATAATAAATTAACTTGAATTGTTAAAATTAAAGTAATTATTTGAAAAATTATTTAAACCACTTAAAAAGGAGTTTTTATTATTAATATTACTAAGATTTAAGTAGTGATAAATATGTGATATTTAGATTATATATTTTTTAAAAAAATAAAATTGGAATATAAAATGTTTATATTTTCTTTAATAACCTATATTTAAGTAAAATCCCATATAAAAAGTTAATATGAAGGAGTTTATATTAGAAATGAATTTAATTTTTTTATATTTATTTAATTATGGAATGATTTTATTACATGGGTAAATTATAAAACATTTATAAGTTCTTGATTTATAAATTGTTTTTTAAATGTTTGTCTCGTGCTTAAATATTTTAATTTTTTATTTATTTATTTATTTCATGTTTTATTCTTATATATAAGTTTTATATTGTTAATGAATGTATTCTTTAGTTTAAAGAGTTAAACTACTTCCATAAATTGTGACTCATGCATTTAAGTAGTTATGTTCTAGGTATAATAGTAAATTTAGTTTTCTTCTACCTTGTATTTGGATTTTTTTTAGGTTATAAGAATAAATTAAGAATAAAATTATTGATTATAAATAATAGCTATTATTTTTATAATGGAATATAAATCTCTCTTGAGTAATGTTTCCTTGGGTAAATGGACATTGTCTTGGGATTCTCACTATAATGGATCCTTATATCTTATCCAGAAAAGTGAGTGTCGATTATTTTTGGCTCCATGATTAGTCATGTGGTGATTATTGATTTTATTTTATTCTAGGACTTCAAGATAAATAGTTTCATCTACCTTATGCGTGAGATGCATATGGAAAAGTATGAATATATTTGGATTTTGATTTGGGTTAGTAACATACATTATGAGTTGTGTAAAGAGTTACACACCAATATGGTTTGAAAATATTGATTTGGTGGAAAGAATATGATTCCAAACTAAATCACTAAAATTGTTCATACATGTAAATTAAATACATGAGATAAGATGGTGAGATAAAATACCCTTTAAATTACTAATAATTTGATTCCTTCCAAAGTAAACACTTGTCAATAAATCAATCATACCACTATATAGGTTCAAGACAAAACGGGGTTCCCTAGATCATATATGAATATAGAAATAAAGTAATTATGTGAACCTAGGAGTTTGGTGGCTTATTCTTTTTGTTTTCTTTTGGTTACACTTTGTTGGGAAACCCTCAGGAGTTAGGATACCATAGGAATGGTTTTTTAGTTTATCCCTATGATAGATTGGTCAAAGAGTTGTTTTACCAACTATATGTGGGTCATATATGGTATGATTGACAGAATGGTTTTCCTAAATAGATATGTTGTGAGATTCATGCAAAAGTGAGGTCATTTTCTTGATGAAATATAGACCTTTGTCCCCTGATAGATTTGATGAGCTTAAATTGTTTCATCATTTTAGTGGTAGTAAATTTAATAAAATTCCTTATTAAATGAATTTAAAATATTATAATCATATAATAATAGATATTGTTGTATATTAATATAATTATAATCATCAAACTTAAACTTTAGATCTATTTATATAAAGGATGATCTTAATGTAAGAAACTCCTTAGACTGGTGAAAAATATAAGAATTATCATTAAGAATGAAAAATTTATTTTGGTTATAGTAACACCTTGTTGGGTAATAAACTATTGAAGTTGTTTAAAAAATTAATCTAGATACTTATGGTAAACATAAAATGATTCACTAAAGAAATTTGTGTGGATTATATCAAGTAATGTGTAATTTTTAGTACTTTGGTGTAGCATATTGGCTGATAAATGTCATTTTATAAAGGAGTAAGTACATAAAAAACCATAAAAGTTATTTAAAAAAAATAAAAAGATAAAATTCTAAAAAGTATAGTTTTCTATTTTTATATCATAAAAATAATATTTTGGAAGAAGGTTATTTTTTTTGAAAATTAATTGATAAAATTTTGTAAGAATATTATTTTTTAGAAAATATTTTCAAAATTCATAATTGATAAAAATATACATATTTACTTAATTATTAATCATTAAAATTAAAATTAAAACCCACATAATTATGATCCCCTAATTTATTAACCCCTGAACCCTATGATAATTTACCTCAACCATAAAGATTAAATGAATTGAACCCTATACTTTCTCTAGAACGTGAAATCATAACACTCTACCATCATTCCAAGAAAATATGATGGTTTTTAGTGAATTAGGGATCCTCATCATATTATAGGTGAATATTAGTTGAGTAGTGATTATATTTTAACTCTATAAAATAATCATACATTTTTTGGTTTTGATAATTATGTTTACACTCTTATGATTCACACATTCCCAAATTCACATGTAAAATGTTTATCACTTGAGTGTTTTTATAAATTAAAAAACTAAATTCATGTATCATAATAATAATAATTATAGTAAAATAATTTATTAAAACAAATACATTAATATGGTTAAAATTATACTGATTACTAAGGAAAGATACTTTTCCACAGGTGGAGTAGTCATTGTAGAGAAGAATTACATATGGAAAAGTCTAGAAAAGGTACAACCTAATAATTTTTATAATATTTATTTGAATACCAAATAACTTAATTAAATATGTAGATAAATTTAATAAAACCAAGTAAATATATGAGAAACAAATAATTTTATTACTAGAAATGAAAACTAAAATATAAATAATAAGAAGAATAAGGTTTCATAGAAGAGATCACATATTCAAGAGATAACCCTCTTCTAATAATTGGATAAATGGGGTGAAACCAATTCTCCTCACCCCAATCTATTAATTAATGGTAAAAATCATAAAATGATAAAAATACACATTTATCAAGTAGAGGGAAGTCTAGGGTTAAGTGTGAAAAGAAAATTCATAAAAATATTTTAATCAAAATTTCACTAACTTGTTGACCTCTAAAACATGTAAACAATATATAATTATAGAAGGATGATTAGTTCATAATTATATTCTCTATAGAATTTACAAATTTGAGTCTAATACAAGCCCAAATGAATAATACATGACCCAAATGGTAAAGTGGTGTCCATATTTATAAGTCAAATTTTATATTTGAATTCATAGACCATTTTCTCTTAGAAAATGTAAGATTTATCAAGGATGGACCAAATAAAAATTTTATCCTATATAATGATGAATATTTTTCCAAAATTTCAAGTCCAAATAAGACAAAAAAAGTAAATGTAACTAACTTGAAAGGAAATTGTATCATAAATTATATAAAAATAAAATCCAATGAGATTAATGACACTAATCACTGTGAAACAAGTTATAGGTCAATTATTCCACTAATTATCCACATATGTGTTTGCAAACCATTTAATGCTTGTGTATAAATATTTTGTTATGTATACTCTGGTAAATAATTTTTTTTATTACCTGGTTATTTTCCACTAAATATTTTATACATCCTTTGTAATAAAATTTCAAAACACAATCACTTAAGCATTCCTAATAGTCAAACCTTAATCTCCTCACCTAGATATCCCCATATATTGTACATTTCATCAATTATATATATATATATATATATTAATGGAATATAGTAGTTGAATATTAGGTAGATAAGCATATGTCGATTTTACTAGTGATTAAATTGATTATAAGACAAAGAAATGCATGGAAGACCCATTATTGTATACAGATAAATACGTCCATTTTTTATAAAAATTAATTATTAATGAAGAAAAATTTATCATTATTAATATAATACCAATGATATTGAGAATATAAAACATGAAATTTATTTATGTTCTTCACATAAATGAGTATATAACATGATTATATTTTGTTTTGTTTTGTTTAATGTTGTTGTTTTTATTGTTTAAAAAAACAAAAAAACACACAAATAAAAATCCTAAATAAGATACCAAAATTTTTTTTCCCCAACCCCAAAATTAAAATGATAAATTATAATAATTGTATCTTTATGAAATAATATATTCTCAAATAATAAATAATTTTAAATTGGACAACTAACATAAAAGTGAGAGGGTTTGGGACAACCTAATGTCCTCAAGTGATAACAAGACCATGCAGTGTGTTGACATCAATTGCATGCGTGGAAAGTCCCTCAAAGTATTGCATCAACCAATACCCATTGAATGTAAATATCCTTCTCATATAATATTTTGTGATATCTATTTCACTATAAAAAAAACATGAGATACAACATAAGGGACTAACTATCTAGAACACAACTTAAAAGGGATCAACTTTAGTCATGAACTATAGAGATGGACTTTGTCTCCCACATGAAACTTTCTCTCATGGATCATCTTGTCATGGGTTTCTTCTTCTCACTATTTTTAGAGCCATGAGTTATCGTATGATGATAATGATATCTCCTCGAGTTCTGGAATTTTCACCTTCCTTTGATCTTCTACTTGGGTTAAATCCATGATTCATTTTTTTATCCTAAAATGAATGATTCTCACCCTCCATAGGGAGATGGAAGACTTTACCAAAGAAAATAAAAAATGGGTACATGATAATGGGAGTATTTTACACTTTCCTATAGTACCAAATAGAATATTCCAATCACTTTATATAATCCTTTATATGCTAATATTTTCATTAAATCCCAATTTAAAACATTATCCTCACCATGTTTTCGGTAGTATAAAGTATATGTTTTTTGTGTCACCCCATATTTTTAAAAGTGGTAATCCAAATTTTTGTTGCAAAAGTGTTGGTCACTAATGATCATTTTCAGTATTCAAAACCTGAAAAAAATATTATCACTAAAAAAATCCACTATAAAATGAGAATCATAAGTCTTTTTGGAATTTTCCACCATCCATTTCCTGACACAATCAACAGTAATCAGAAAGTACAAGAAACTAAATTAGATAGGAAACAAAACTAGAAAATAAATTCTCAATACATAAGAACTCTAATTAAATAGAATGGGCTATTTAGGCATGTCATGTATCCCAGAAATGTTTCCAGTGTATTTAAAATGTGACGCAACATACAAAATTTAGGGGCATCATGGAAACATCTAGGATAATAAAATCTAGTATTTGTGACTTTCCTAGATATACTTTGGGTTCCAATGTGTCTAATAATAAAAATAGTATGATATAAAAATAGTATCACACTCATGAATAGGAACACTCCTAATAACATGGTCATTACACATGTTATAGATGTATATATCATTACAAACAATAAACCTAGAATCACTCTTCATTTTTACAAGTTGTAAATTGCATATATTTTTAGGTACTTTAGAGGTTATAATATAGTTAGGTAAATCATCATACCAAGGATGTGTAACTGACAGTGCATAAATACTATAATCAAGAAATGTTTCCTGAAGTGGTACCTAGTCTAAGGTGTCATCGTCTAGTGTGTGTGAGTAATCTTACACATGTGGAATTAAAAAATGTTCTTTGAACCCCCTTTTACCTTTACCACTTTGTAAAAACCTTTAATAATTAACATTGAATGGGTAAGTCTGAGCTTTTCATCTAGCTTCTTCAAGAGGTACCTCAGATCTTCATGGATAGAAAAAACAACTAATTTAGATCACAATAAATAAAAAAAATAATTTATCTAAAGAAAATATTATACAAATTAACTCCTTTTCCATTAATGTGTAGTTAATTTGGGTTATATCCAATGTCCTTGAATCATAACAAATCATATATGGGTGTCCCTCTACCATATATGATAATATTTCTTAAATTTCGTGTATTGAAGCATCACACATGAGCTCTAATGAAAAATACCATCGTGGGGGTTGTGGATTGGTGGATTATTGATTAACTTCTTTATATTATCAAATTATACCCTTAAAAATCATAAAAAAATAAGTCAAAATATTTTTAAAGTAATTAGGATAAAGGTATAGATATATTACGTAAATATATGATTAAGTGTCGACTAAAATACGCATGTCCAATGAATGATCAAACATAACACAAATCTATAATGTATAAAAAGGATGAAATAATTTATACCTTAGATATATCAACCTCAATGAAATTCTATGACACTACATGACCTAGGAAAAATCCCTTATCTAATATTAAATTACAATTTTTAAAATTTAACACTAGATTTTTCTCAATAAATTAATGGAAAAATTTTCTAAAGTAAGACATACATTGATAAAATAAATATCCATAAATCGTGTATTCATACATAAATAACTTCATAAAATCCTCATGTAAATCAAAAAAGATATCCACCATGCATCTCTAGAATGTACTAGAGTAATTAAGAAGTCTAAATAGCATTATTTGGTAAAAAAATGTACTAAATATAAGTATTAATGACATATTATCCAATTCCTCTATTGTAACAGGAGCATGAAAATAACCATAAAACCATCCAAGAATCAATAGTGTGTTCTACCTACAAGTCTGTAAAGAAAATTTTAAATGAAGGAAAGGGATAAATAGTCCTTATGAGTGTATTGATTTGGTTGCCTATATTTATGAACAGTCTCAAAATATTTTTCATTCTCATTTGAACTAACTTTTAATTTTCATTTTTTACAATAGTGAAACTGGTTTTCTTTGGTACAATATGGACAAGGATGACCCACTACGAATCAAATATGGGATAAATAATACCAACTTGAAATAAACATTCATTCTCTTTACTTAAAAATTATAATAATACCAGGTTAAGTATCCTTTGCGGCTATCAAACCAATTTATCCCCATCCTATAAAAGAATCCTATGCATGAAAATAGAGGGGATAATTCATGGAATCTTTACTAATGTCTACCAAATTTCCATAATATTTTATTTCAATATATTTAAAAGTTTCATTTCTTGTTCAGGAAAGTGATTATTAACAATAAATATAAGTAATTTTTCATTATTCTATAGGTATGAATATTTTAAATTTAGGGTAAATGGCATGAGTTTCATTTTGGGTGGGTGTTTTATTGATGGAAATTTTATTGGAAGTGAGATATGTACAAAATGTATGTTAGGGTATAAATATAAATCATCTAAATTAGTGAAAAATACATCAAATTTATATATAAAATCATCCATTTCATAATAACAAAGTGCATGCCCATAATCAAAATAAAATTCTATAAAATAATCAAAACTGAGAGTGAATTGATCATGATATATATGTGTGGAAATGTTTTATGACATCAATGCATCCCAAATAATAAAAATATACATAATCATTGAATAATACCCATTTGAAAACAATTTAAAATCAGTATTTATAGAGTCATTACATGATTGATCCGAATAAAAGATTAAATAAGAAGAATAGTCTTCTGAGGGGTACTTCATGGAGTCCAAAATCGTAAATCCTACAATACCATCCTGAAACTCTATATAAAGTGAACCCTCATGGAAATTTATGATCATATTTTTAGTTTTGAGAAAGGGCATACCAATAATGATAAGATCATGAAAACTTACCTAATCATCCTCTTTATTCAGCACATAAAAACCAATAATAAAGATCAAATATCTCAACCAAAAAGTACACCTTCAAGGAATATTTTTGGGTATGCCATACCCCATTTTCAAATTGCACCACCTACCTTTTTGGATTCAGCTCTCCAACCTTTAAGGAATATAAAATTGAGTGAGGTATGACGTTAATAGAGGAACTAAAATCATATAAAGAATTAGATAAATAAAACAACCCTATGTTTCATGGTATAGTGAATGTCCTAGGGTCCAGGAAATTTCTAGGCATATCCAAGGTGAGTAAAATGATCATATAGACATTTCTATAATATTCGATCTACTCATTTACCTTTATCCCACTTTTATTCATACACAATTCTTTTAATAACTTAGTATACCTATGAATTTTCATGATTTATTCAAGTAGAGGGATGTTTATCTAAACACACTTGAATGTATCCAAAACTTATTTTTTTTACATTAACTATTTATCCATCTTTTTTATTTTTTATAATTATATTTGTAAATGGAAGTTGTTTATGAGGAAAATCATAAATATTTTGCATACCTTTGTCTTTCTCCTATATATTCTTATTGATTGGTATTAAATAGGTCTTCTCCAGAGCTGAGTTGAATCTAAGTGGATCGATAGGAGTAGATGTATTAATTATTTAATTCACACTACTCATTGTGATGAAACTAAAATCCCCCATTGGGATTCTATGTAGGTTGGGAAGGAATATTTCTAGAGTTATTACTTACCAGTTTATGGATGGAAATTACAATCTGGATCATTTGCATCTATAACTCCATCAACACCGTACCCTGACTCTTAAGCTCATTTTATTGATTAAGAAAATTTTTTATAAGATCTTTAATATTTGTATCTAACTTTGGTTGGGATGAAACGTTTTTTTTTGACTTTTTAATGATTGGGTTTTAAATCACTTTTGGGGTTGTTGAAAACATTGTTGGTGTGGTATAAGCTAAGGGATGTTTTGTTGAAAAGGGAAGCTTTGTTATTGTTTAGAGTCAGAACTCATTTCTAGTTGATATTTCCATCCTTGGTTGTATTTTTTTGTGAATGAATCATACTTATTTTATGGATTTTTTGTTGTTTCTATTGAAATTTTCTTTTGAGAATACAATTTTCCAATTTTTTGTCTCTTATAGTCATGGGAAATAGTTTGTGGGGTAGTCTGGTGCATTGGAAATACCAAAAACATTTTCCAGATCAGGTAGTTGGGCTTTTTGATCCAAGAACATATATCTCACCATAGTGGTCAATTCATCCAACTTGGTATTAGTGAAAATATTTTCAAGAGAAGTAATTACTAGATGTTACTCCCCCTATATTCAGTGTACCTTGATTGCCAATTTTGTAAGACTTTTTTAATTTTCAACACATGTTTTATTATGTGTATTGTATAAATTGCATTATGGATTTATTTTATAATTAATTAATTTAAAATAAAATGGTATAAAATACATTTTAGGTTCTATTCTTCATTATAATTTTGTTTCAAATGTTATGAAATCTCCATAAGGTTTTTTCTTTAAAATTTTGCTTTAAATTATTCTTTTTAAATATTTTTTCTCCCTATCCATGTACTTTAAAATGTTTCAAAAATGTTATTATTTATAATTTAAAGTATATTAAATTTCATTTTCAAAAAATCTTGAATTTATTTACAATGGTTTAAAAACTAATGGTTTTAAAAATTTTCATACAGGTTACTTTTGACTCATTTTACAAAAGTGAAAAAAGAATGTTTTCTTAACATATACACCATGAATATATTTTTCTATCTTAATGTCATTTAATTTTTATTTTTTTTTCTATAAATTATTTCACGGTTTTATAATGTAAATTAAATTTCCCATTTTTTGGTTATTTCCCATTTTAAGAGTTTCCAAAGATTGAGGATATTTGTTTTTATGATTATGTGAAAATGAAAAGTGTTTTTATTATGGTTAAAAATGAGTTTTTAAAGGTTTTTATCATGAGAAGTTCAAGATTAAAAATGTTTTTATCATGATATGATACATGAGAATTAAATATGTTGATGGGTGATATGGATATATCTCATGATGATGGGTGATCTTGATCTATCTCTCCAATGCATTGGGTAATGATTTAGTCTTCAGTGGTGAAAAATGAGGGAGATAATTGGGTCAGTTACTCTTATATAATTAACTAGGATTTAGTTATTAAAAAATGGGTTAAAATTAGTAAACATGAGTTATGATAATTTTTCTCCAAGTTACCTGTATTATGCTTTCAAGAAAATGTCTTTAAGGAAATCTGTTGATCTCACAAGGTGAGGAATGTTTATAAACTTTTAAAGGTGAAATGTTTATTTTTAAAATAAATGTTTGAATTAGTTACCACATGAATCATGATGAATTTATGGTTTTTAATTTTATTTATAATGGTTTCAATGGTTTTATTTAACTAAAATTTTATTTTCTCACGTGGATATGTTTTATTTATTTTACCATTATTTATTTTTAAAAAGGTAATCATTTTAAAAGTTTTTCATTTTTTTCATTAGACTAACAGGATTATTTTATTTTTATACCGATTGTTGATATTGGTTTTTCTCATCCTATGTTTTAAATTTTTTTTAAAGGGCATAAATATGATTACAAACTATTAGGAAGTTTAGATCTAAATTAAGGAAATCGTCCTTGAATTAAGAAATTGTGTTAAGAAAGAGACAATAGTGTAAACTTAAGAAACCTATACTTTTTTGAGAAAACAAAAACTATGTGTTTGTATTCCCTATGTAATGTAATTTTTTTCATAATTTTCTAACACTATATTCCTAGAAGATCATAGAAATGAAAGAGAGTTTAACCCTTATAAAAAATCATGAAATTATTGGTTAATTTTGGTATGGGTTGTTATATAAGCAGTATATACTAAGGGAATTTCAAAAATATGAGTTGGATATATGATATAAACACAATTTTTCTAATTTTTACACAATGTATTAGAAAACGGGATCATATAAAAATTCTTTTTTTCATATGATGAATCTAGTGGGAATAAGTATAGAGATACATATGTTTGATTGAGATCATTCCAAGTCCCTTTGTAGATTGAGTAGCACTGGTGAATTTCTAGAGCCTACTCTTTACTTATATTTATGGATTTGAGAACTCATTTTTTAATAAATTATAAAATGGACCATGAGGTTATAATTTGTGTTTGGCTGAATGAGGATTGAGTTCACTCATATATTTTATCTTAAGTAGTTTTAGAGATTATTCAAAAGAAGTTTTGGATGGGTATTCAAAAGTTATTTCATATCATGTAATACCAGGTGAAGTTGATTATAGATTTCCAAAAGTGTTTTGGAAGACATAAAAACAATTTTTTGGATATGAATTAACAAATTATTGTATATGATACAATATAAGGTGAAATAGAACCAAGTCTATGTGACTATAGTGAAAGTGGGATATTAAAGGATAGATTTTATAAAACCCATGCATATTTGATAAGAAATTGGCTCTATCATATTGTATGATATGTGTATGTTGTAGAGTATAAAATACATAAATCAACAGAATATTTTATCCCTTGGTTTGGTTATATGGTAAGGCTTGATATAAGATACCAATACACTACATTTTTTGAGATCATAATATATGATATATAGATATAATATATCCATTGTGACTCGTATTGTATGATTGATAGGGAACCTTATGATAAAGCATTGGTAGCTAAATGTAAAAAGTTAAAATTTGAGAAAATATTATAGGTAAGTTATAATTATACTATAAATTTTATATAATGAATCATATGGGAGTTTGGATTGAAAAAGTTTACAAAGTTGTTGTGACCATTTCCATCAACTCTTATGTTTTATAGTATATGAGTTAATTCATGTATACATGGGAGAATTCTAGTGGCTATATAAGAAGTAAAACACCTTTGATATAATGATGGTTCAATCCAACCTTGGTTCCTAAAAATTCTCACACTCTCAAATATCAATTCCTTATTCTACATTAGCCTTTATAATATAATAGAATATTATGGGAGATATGAGGGTCCTGCACATGTGATGTGTGATTTAGCTTCAACCTATAGACACACAATGAAAAAGGGAGTCCTTTGGATTCCTATAAGGGATTTTTATCAAACCATTATGAATGAATATTATAGTATCAACTATATTTTTAAAGGTATATGTGTTCTTAATTTTACTTTTTGTAAGGTTTCAGTTTAAAAAATGGTGGATATTGGGGTTCAAGGTTTCTAATTACTATCGTTGTGTTAAAAAAGTGTTTTTTAGTACTAAAAATACTTATATGATTCAAATGGAATCCTATGATTGAAAAGTTTATATGAAAATTTACTTTTAACTTTTGGTTTATCTTCAACATAATCTATCATTAATCATGAGCTTTTCATATGACGAAACATAAAGAGAATCAAATGCATTTAAATGTTAAATGCAATCATGTGTTGTGGAGAAAACATTTTTGTAACTGATGAATTAATAAAACATTAGATAACATTCAATTAAATAAATGGAAGGATCAAGAAGTATACCTAAGGGAAATATAAATTTGTTAAATAAAATTATATTGGTGTTTCACTTCCACTAAATTATTCTAAATCACTAATATCTTTATCCCTTTTCCACTGAAAGGTACTAACCTATTGTGGTCATAAGAAGGATCCCACCTAAGTGTTGGGTGATGTACCAAATATTGGATACACCTAGGAGGAAGATGTCCTTTAGCTATTTCCCTGTAATCATCATCAAAATCATGTTTGAAGACAAGATATATGATCAACTACTATGTTAGGTACACACATGTTATTTATTTTATGTTATACATGGTTTTCGTTTCAATGGATGGAGTTCTTATTTTTGGGTTTCGTGATGTGTTCTAATGATATAATAAATTTTATTTTATAATGAAAATATTAATTATGATTTTAGAGTAGAAAAATGCATTTTGATTCTCGAAATCATGTTGAAAATGATGAAAAATAGATATATTATTTTATTTCCTATTTAATTCCTTAAAAATGATATACATTTTGAGATGTTATAAATTTTATAAGTTGTGATATCATATGCTATGGTGGGATTTAATCATATGATATCTGATATCACACCTGAATAAATTGTGTAATTCCTTCAGTTTATGATATATCATAATGTACAATATGTTGAGTTGTATTTTTCAATTATGATAATACGCACTATTTATGAACAAAAAAATTGAGAATCACATCGTAGGAGTGATATAGGGACTATTGTAAAATATGCTATATGGTAAATAAGACCATGAATCATGATAGATAATGATATTTTAATTTATGATAGACAGCACCAGGAGAGATATCGCTGGTTCCAAGCACCTATCATAAACTATAGTATAAGTTTTAAACTATGCTATGAATTATAACATAGTTTATATCATTAAATAAGATATAGGTAAAAAATTTAATTTTTTAATTTTTCAATTATGAATTGAATTATATAATTTATAAAAATTTTATAATTATGAAAAATGAATTTTTTTGATATTTATTTAATTTATAAAGTGTTTATAAATTAATTAGTTATAAAGGGATTATAAATAATTATTCAATGTTTATAAAATGATTAAAAATGAATTTCCTTAATATTATTTGTTAATATTAAAATAACTTTTTTTATATGACATGAATTATATTTTTGATATAATGTGTTCATATAGAAATTATAAGGTGATATATAAAATATTTATAAATTTCAAAACAAGGAAAAATAAAAAGTTGTTTATATTTAATTATGAATTGTTCATAATTGTTAATTGATAAAATTAAAATTAAAAGGCTTTATTTGAGAAACTTTGTTTGAACCATATCAAAATGAATTTTTTATAATTGATATGTTTAAGGTTCAAATAATACTAAATATATGATATTTTGATTATGTAAAATATTTACATAATATATGAACAGAACATATAAAATATAAAATGTCTATATTTTAATTAAATACTATATATTTATAAATTATATATAATATATAATCTTAAGGATTTCATATTTGAAATAAATTTAATATGTGACATTATAAAAATTTTAAATAATCATTTTATTTCAATTTATTAGACTAAAAATAATTAATAAAGGTTTTAATAAAAAAATTATAAAACTAAGATATTTTTTATAATCAAAATAACATTTGATATTAAATTAATATTGTAAATTATAAAATGTGTTTTTATTTTTTTTTAAATAATATTATAAATATATTTATTTTATTATTTTTTCATAATGAATCAAAATTTTTATTTGAAAAGATTATAAATTTTTTAAAAATAATTATTTGGAAAACAAGAGAAATACGTTTTAATGTAATAAATTTTTTCTAAAAAATAAAATGATTTTCAATGTTGGTTAGAATTTTTGATAAATTATTGAATGATCAAATAATATTTTAAAACTTAAAAGTGATTCATATCTTATAAATACTTAAATTAATAATAATTTAAAACAAAACATAATATTATAAATTGTGTTTTCATTAAATTTAATATAATTTATTATAAAATATTTGAAATAAGTATTTGTATAAAGGAATATATTTTATATATATAAAATACTAATTTTGAATTATTAATATAATTATTATAATTATGAAAATTATTATTATTTAAAATTTAAAATTGAAATTTTTATTTTTTTACCTAAATTAAAATTTATATAATATTTATGTGTTTTGTTTTATATAAATTAATTATGAATAAAGAAATAGAGATATAACGTGAAGTAAAAAAAATGCTATAATGAATTTAAAAAAAAGCGTGGAATGTTGTATTGTTAAAAAGATGTTAAAACAAATAATAAAAGAGGGAGAGAAATGATAATAAGACATTTTATTAAAAAAACATCACATGTTGATAGTATATAAACATAATAATAATAATAATAGAATATAATAATAATAGAATATCATATAATGACAATTAAGATAATGTAAATGATGACAAAAAAAAGCTCAGGTTTTTTTTCTTTTGAAACCCACACCCAATTTTTTAGAGTATTATAATACCTACAAATAGGAATCAAAATATATATAATATACATATAGTTGAGTGTGTGACTTGTGATGCAAAAAAAGTGAGAATCATTTTACCTTCCTTACTCAACACGATGAATAGTTATATAAATATAGTAATAACAATTATATGATGGAAGTGAAGTTATAAAAGAGTGTTTCATTCTGTGTCTCGGTTGATCATTTTTTTTATGTTTTTCAAACCTTTCTTGAGTTCTTCATGCACACTTGAGTTCTCCACAACTAGCATAAGAGTGTAGTTTCTTCTACACCTTTTCTGCTATGCTTATGGGGTATCCAAGCTATGGTGGTCGGTTTGAGTTAAGAGTAAGAGTTATATTTGATTTAAAATGTTATATATGTGAATATATATTTTTAAGTATATTTATAATTTCAAATTGTATAATAAAAGTTTATTAGTATTTCATTAATTTATTGCTTTCTATGTTTTAGAAAGCAAAGTATCTAATTTATTTTCAAACTATGATTTATTTTATAATCCTTTTATGAAATCTCCTTATATTGTTATTTTCAATAAAATATCTCTCTCTATATATATATTTATATATATATATTGATTTAAATATATATATTGTAAAGAAAAAATGATTTAAATAATCACCCTATGATTTTAAATGAGTTATTTTATTATTGATATCATTAAATTATTTCTTTTATAAATAAGATGATAAAAGTTATTATTTTATGAATAAGCTATCATTTTATTTATAAAATTCATTTACAGAAAGATATAAATGATAAATTTTATTATTTTATGTGTGAATTATTTTTATATGTTCATAAATGTCATGCATAACATTGGAAATAGACATCATTTAAGATATTATTGACATTCCATGCACTTTAATTAAAGCATTCATTTAATTTATTTAGTATTTATATTTATGTATTTTAATAAGAGAAGATATTTTTAAGTATGTATCTCTCTTAATTATATTCATAAATACTTTAAATACAAGATTTCATGAAGTAGAGAAATTGGGAAGATTATTTTATTCTAAAAAAATAATTTTCGTATGATTTTGAAATGATTTTTAGGTTTTGAGCAGGAAAGGTAGGACCATTTAAAATATTTTCTAAAATTATGGCACTGGAGTGTTGGACGATTCAATGTGGTATAAGAAGTGAACCCATGACCTCCAGGGGATGTTGTACAACATGTGATATGAATAAGTGGCCTTATGATTTTTCTTATGGTACTACTGAGTTTCAAGATTAATCTATAAAATTATTATTTTCAAAATGGAGAAATCCAAAGTTATATTTCCAAATAATTATTTCAAAATATTATTACTTAGGAAATTAATGGTTTTTAAAATAATTGGAACATATAATATTTCAATGTTTCAAAAACCTTTTTATAAGCATTTATTTTATTAAATGAAATATTTTAAAAGTATCTACTAATGATTTTAAAACCCCTTACCAAGAAATTATTGCTTACCCTATGTTTTTTATTTACTTTCCAGTGGTCTAGTAGAATTTTTGAAGGTGTTCGACTCACTTAGGTAGTTATCACACACGAAGTAATTTAGTTATTTTATTTTTATTTTTGTCCAGTTTTGATAAATTGTAATGTGTTTGTCTAGTTCTCCAAAGGATAGACTAGAAAAGTCTTAGGTATGCAAAATGTTCTATTTAGTTTTTAGTTTTCATTTATAAAAAAACACACAACATTTTTATGTGTTGAACCCAGAACCCCAGGTTTGAGGCTTCATAGTTGATATAAAAGCAATGATATAGACAACCTTTGATATTAGATATTTTCTAATCCATAGAGTATACAAGTTTTACAGTCCTATTTTTTATTAATTCCGGAGATGAAAATTCAGATTTTTTTAGTCCGTCAAATGAATTGTGAGAGCGCAATTCAATTAATGGGAGAATAATGTGATATCCCAAGAAATTTAAATAGAAAATTTATTTGAATTTATTATATTAAAATAAATAAAGAAATGTTTTAATAATTTTTTTATAAAACTAAGATATTTTGTATAATCAAAATAAGATATGATATTAAATTAATATTTTAAATTATAAAATGTGGTTTTATTTTGTTTAAAATAATATTATAAATATATTTAATTAATTTTTTTCATAAGGAATCAAGATTTTATTTGAAAGGATTATAAAATTATTATAAATAATTATTTTGAAAAAAATATAAATATGTTTTAATATAATAAAATGTTTTTATAAACTAAAATGATTTTCAATGTTGGTTAGTATTTTTATTAAATTATTTAATGATTAAATAATGTTTTAACACTTAAAATGATTCATATCTTATAAATACTTAAATTAATAGTAATTGAAAAGTAAACATAATATTATAAATTATTTTTTCATTAAATGTAACATAATTAATTATCAGATATCTGAAATAAACATTTTTATAAAGAAATATAATTTTTTAAATATAAATTAATTATTTTGAATTATAAATATAATTTTTATAATTATAAAAATTATTATTATTTAAAATCTGGATTTTAAATTGATATTTTTATATATAAAATTAAATTTATATAATATTTATATATTTTGTTTTATATAAATGAATGATGAATAAAACAAAAAATTGATATAAGTTGATATATAAAAAATGCTATATTGAATTAAAAAAAGTGGAAAGATGTATTGTTAAAAAAATGTTAAAACAATTAATAAAAAATATAAAATTGTTAATAAGAAATTATAATAAAAAAAGGAAATTTGACATGTTGATAATATATAAATATAATAATAATAGTAATAATATAAAATTATAATAATAAAATATCATATAAAAATAATAATAATTAAAATATCACGAATGATGAAAAAATCGATGCATGTTTTTTGTTTATTTTGAAACCAACACCTTATAATAACTACAAATTAGGAATCTTAATATATATATATATATATATATAATATACATATAATTTAGAGTGTGAATTATGGTAAAAAAATGTGAGAATCGTTCTTCCTTCATTCCTCAACATGATGAATAGTTATATAAATATAGTAATAATAATGATGCGAGGGAAGTGAGGTTATAATGACTTTTTCATTCTACCTCTTAGGTTATCATTTTTTAAGTTCTTCACACCTTGCATGAGTTTTTCACATCGGCTTGAGTGCTGCACAACCTAGGTTAGATGGCAGTGTCCATTACACCTTTTACATTTTTCTTCTGGTGTGTCCAATCTATGGTGGTCAGTTCGAGTTTAAGATAAGGGTAATATGTGGTTTACAAATTTATATATATACATATACATGTTTAAGTATATTTATACATTTAATTTATATAGTAAAATTTCATTAGTATTTCATTAATTTTATCTAGTCTGCATTTTATAAATCAAAGTATCTGGTATATTTTAAGACTATGATTAAATTTATAACCATTTTATGAAATCTCACTATATAGTTATTTTTAAACTCAATATGTATATATATTTATAAATATATATTTATATATATTTATATATATTAGTGAAAATAATTATTTAAATAATTAATCTATGATTTTAAATGAGTTATTTTATTATTGATAACATTAAATTATTTCTTCTATAAATAAGATGTGAAAAGTTATTATTATATAAATAAGATATCATTTTATGTGTACAATTCATTTGCAGTAAGATGTAAATGATAAAAACTATAATTTTATGTGTGAATTATTTTTATATATTCGGGAATGTTATGCATAACATTGGATATGACCAACATCTAAGATATTATTTACATTCCATACACTTTAATTTGAGAATTCATTTAGTTTATTTAGTATTTATATTTATGTCTTTTAATAAGAGTAGATCTTTTTTAAGTATGGATTTCTCCTAATTTTTTTAGAAATTCTTTAGAAACCTAATTTTGAAATGTAGAGAAATTGGTAATATTATTTTCCTCTATGAAAGGTAGGACTATTTAAAATGTTTTCAAAAATTATGGCACTAGAGTATTGGATGATTCAATGTGGTATGAGGAGTGAACCCATGACCTTCAGGGGATGTTATCTCACATACGATATGACTAAGTGGAATTATGTTTTTTTTGGCACCGTTGACTATTATGATTAATCCATAAAATTTTTATTTTCAAAATGGATAAATCCAAAGTTGTATTTCCAAAGAATTATTTAAAAAATTATTACTAAGGAAATTAATGGATTTTTAAATAATTTGAAATTATTATATTTCAATGTTTCAAAAACCTTTCTTTAATTTTTTTATTTATCAAATGAAATATTTTAAAATTACTTACAATGATTTTAAAACCTCTTACTAGGAAATTATTTCTCACCGTATTTTTTAAATTTATTTTTAATAGGTTTATTAGATTTTTTTGAAAGTATTTTCTTCACTTATGGTGTTAGAAAACAGGTAAATTCAGTTATTTTATATTATTTTTCTCTATTTTTGATAAATTGCAGTGTGTGTCTGATTCTCTAAAACCTAGACCGAAAAAGTTCTTAGTATTTAAAATGTGTTGTATATTTTTTTTGTCTTTTATAAAAAAAATTAACAGCATTTTTATGTGAAAAACGCAGAACCACAGGTTTGAAGCTTCATAGTTGGTATTAGAGAAATGATCTATACAACATTTGAGATTAGATGTCATCAAATTGGTAGAGTTTAGAATTTTATGAGTTCTAGTTTTTCTTAATTTAGAAGATGATAATTTAGATTTTTTTTTAGACTGACAAACAAATTGAGATGGTGAAATTCAATTAAGGGTGTAAGAATGTGGCATCCCAAGAAAATTAAATAGTAATTTTATTTTAATTTATTAGATTAAAATTAATTAAAAAAGGTTTTAACAGAAAATTTTATAAAATAAAGAAATTTTGTGTAATTAAATTAATATTTGATATGAAATCAATATTTTAAATAATAAAATGTGGTTTTATTTTATTTAAAATAATATTACAAATTGATTTATTTTATTATTTTTTTTATAATGAATGAAAATTTTATTTGAAATTATTATAAAATTATTATAATAAATTATTTTGAAAATAAGAGAAATAAGTTTTAATATAATAATTTTTTTAAAAAACTAAAATGATTTTTAATATTAATTAATATTTTTACTAAATTATGTTGTGATAGAATAATATTTTAACACTTAAAAATGATTCATATCTTATAAATACTTAAATTAATAATAATTTTAAACTAACCATAATATTATAAATTTTGTTTCTATTAAATGTAATATAATTTATTATAAAATATTTGAAATAAAAAATTTTATAAATAAATATATTTTGTTAAATATAAAATAATTATTTTGAATTAAAAATATAAAATTATAATTATAAATTTTTTATTATTTAAAATATGTACTCTCAATTTTTAATTTTTTTACTTAAAATGAAATATATATAATATTTATATGTTTTATTTTTTATAAATGAATATTGAATAAAATCAAAAAAAGAGATACAATGTGAAGTATACAAAAAACACTATAATGAATTAAAAAATGTAAAATGTTGTAATATTAATGTTCAAATAATTAATAAAAAAAGGTAAATGATAATAAGACATTATAATAATAATATAATATCATAAAATTATAATTAAGATTAGATGGATGTTGAAAAAATTGATTCCTATGTTTGGATTCTTTTGAAATCAAAATTGAAATTTACAAAGTCTTCTAATACATAGAAATTAGGAATCTTAATATATATATATATATATATATATAATATACATATAATTGAGTGTGTGACTTGTAGTGCAAAAAAATGTGAAAATAATTTTTCCTTCCTCAACAAGATGAATGATTATATAAATATAGTAATAATAATGATGTAGGGGAAGTAAGGCTGTAAATTATTTGTTTCATTCATCCTCTGATTTGATCATTTTTTTATGTCTTGCACACCTTGCTTGAGTTCTTCACATCTACTTGAGCGTTGCACAACCTGTATGAGAGGGTAGTGTCTTCTACACCATTTCTACTTTTCTTATGGTGTGTCCAAGATATGATGGTTGGTTGGAGTTTAAGGTTATGGTTATATATTATTTATAAAGTTATATATACTCATATATATGTTTATGTATATTTTTACATTCAAATTCTATAATAAAAGATTATTAGTATCTTATTAATTTTAGCTAGTCTGTTTTTTAGAAAAATTAATATCTAATTTATTTTCAAACTATGATTTAATTTACAAACCTTTTATGAAATCTCATTATATAGTTATTTTCAATGAACTATCTCTCTATATATTGATATATATATATATATATATATATATATATGTTGTTGTGAAATAATGATTTAAAAAATTTGATGTGTCTCCAGAAGATGAAAATGAGTAAGCGAAGACATGTAGTGTAATGTAGATGAATCCGCCAAGGCTTAAAGACAACGCCACCCACCAAGGATTCTCGATGCTTAAAGACAAAGTCACTAGCTTTGGAGCCAAACCACCAATTCTAGGCAAATAGAAGAGGCTAAAGCAAAAGGAAAGCACAATAAGCTTCCAAAATCCATCACATTCTAGTCTAACCATTAAAAAGGGGTGAAAATACATTATAAAGACAAACTAAAGTAAGGAAAATGACCCAATTCTAGTTAAAAGTCATGGGGAACCCAAAAGGCAAATAGAAAGCCTAAAACAACACTTTCTCATGCCATTTAATGAACCCACTAGCTAAAGTAGTGGGATTCCCTCTTAATGATTTTTTTATCCACCTTCTCTCTCCTCTTTAATGTGCTACTACAAATTACAATCCATTTCCATGTGGATGAGTAATTTTGTGGGACAAACAAGTGTGTTGTGGCCCACCATAGTGTTGGATGTCAAAAACATTAGGCTTGTCGAATTCAAATAACAATTGGGATTAAAATTTTTATCAAGCCCAAAATTATTCTCCTTGGGATGAATATGATTCATATCATTCCCCCTTGGTTAGAGAGTATTTTCTCTCAAATCCATGGCATCATCATATTTGATGTAAGGAGATAAGTCACTAAAGCTAAAAATTGAAGTAATGCCACTAAAATCATCTAGTAATTCAATTTTTTAGGCATTGTTTCACACTTGTTGTAGCACTTTGAAGGGACCTTCAGCTTGTGGTGCGAACTTGATCTTCCTTTTGATGGTAATCTCTCCTTATGAAGTTGAATCCACACTTTGTATCCATGTTTGAAAATGGACTTCTTCCAATGCTTGTTTTCTTACCTCTTATATGCTTCTTTTGACTTCTCCATTTGAGCACAAACAGATTCATGGAGCTTCTTCATCTTCTTTGTCTTATCCTCTTCATCATTATTAACCTAAAAATAAAGAGGTGAAGATAACAATTACATAGAAGTGATCAGATTGATTCCATAAACTACTTTTAATAGAGAATGTCGAGTGGTAGAACTGAGAGATCAATTGTAAGAAAATTTATCTTGTGCAAGATGAAAATCCCAATCTCTCATACTCTTGTTCACTAATGTTCTTAGAATAGTGACCAATGTACGATTGGTAACTTCTATTTTCCCATCCATTTAAGGGTGAGGAGATGGGCTGAAAATAGGTTTTGTACCAAATTTACCTTATAATATCCTCAAAAAATGGATGATAAATTTAGTGTCTCTATCTAAAACAATAATGAAAGGAATTCCATGAAGGCAAATAATCTTCTTGAAAAACAATTCTGCCACATTCACCAAATATTCAGTTTATGAAAAAGTATGAAATGAGTCATATTAGAAAATTGATCAAGAACAACCATTATTGAATATTTACCTCACCGAGTCTTTGGTAAAGTCATAATGAAATCCAAGTTTAAATCTTTCCATGGCTGCTTCAGAATAGGTAACAGAGTGTATAAAATGGGATTGAAATGACTATTTTCTCTTTGACATGTTCTGCATCTCGAAAGAATTTCATGGACATCTAATTTCATATTTGGCTAGTATAAATGCTCCTTTATTCTCTCCAATGTTTTATGGATGCCAAAATGACCAGGAAGTCCCCCTTCATGTGCTTCCTGAATGAGAAAGTCTCTATAATTACCCTTTGGAACACACGCCTTATTTCTATTAAAGAGAAACCCATCATGTATAGAGTAATCCTCCACAAATCCATTTTGAAATTTTATTAAAATATAATTAAACTCCATATCATTATGTTAATCTTCCTTTATAAGCTGAAATCCAAGAATTCAGGCATCTAGAATTGTAAGTAAGGCATACCTTTGAGATAAAGCCTCTACCATGAGATTATATTGACCCTTCTTTTATTTTGACACAAATGAGAATGATTATAAGAAATCCACCCACTCTTCATGCCTCAAACTCAGCTTGTGTTTACCATTGATAAACCTCAATTCCTGATGGTCAGAATGAAGAACAAACTACTTCGGTCTCAAATAATGAGACCAATGATCTAGGGATCTTACAACCACAAAAAATTCCTTATTATAGGTGTTGTAATTCCTCCTTGAATCATTCAATTTCTTAATGAAATATGCAATAGGATGGTTTCTTTTGGATGTGAAAAGCACATATCCCAACTCCACTTGCATCACATTCCACTTCAAAGACTTGATCAAAATTAGGAAACACCAAAACCAACACTTCACACAACCTTTTCTTAATGATTTAAAACGATTAATTTTTAGCCTTTGACCACTAAAATATCCCCATTTTCAAGCATTTAGTGATTGGTGCCATGATAGTATAGAAATTGGAAACAAAAAATGATAGAAATATACCAAACCATAGAAACTTCTTAATTTAGTGATGGATTTTGGTTGTGGCTAGGACAAGATTGCTTCCACTTTTCATTCATCCACCATGATGCCTTCTTTGGTTACCACATCTCCCAAAAACACCACTTCTATTCGAAAGAGATCACATTTTTAATATTTCCAAATATCTTTTGTTTTCATATAATTTCAAATACACATCGAAGATGATTCACATGGATCTCCACATCCTTGCTGTAAATCAAAATATCATCCAAATAAACAACAAAAAATATACTAATAAATGTTTTCTGAAAGTAATTCATCAGTCGCATGAATGTCCTAGGAGAATTTAAGAGGCCGAATGGCCTGACCAGCCACTAAAACAATCTTCCTTTAGTTTTTTAGGCCATTTTACACTCATCCCCTTCCTTCATTTGAATCTACTAGTATCAACCATGAATATCATCCTTTGAAAATATTGACAAAAAATGTAATTCATCAAGAATATAATCCAGTTGTGGAATGGGATACCTATATTTGGTGGTAATATTATTGATAGCTCTACTATCAATGCACATGTGATACTTACCATATTTTGTTGGCACCAATAATGCTAGAAAAGAAAAAGAGCTCAAACTTGACCTTATAAAGCCTTGATCCATCAACTCTTCTACTTGCTTCTGCAATTCCCATGATTCTCTAGTATTATACTAATATGATGGTTTATTAGGCAACAATGCACTAAGTACAAGATCAATCTTGTTTTCAATGCCTCTAAATGGTGGTAATACTACTAGAATATAATTAGGAAAAAAATTCATGATATTTACCAATCAAGAAATGAGCTAATGGATAGTGATATATCTTCTCATCATGGAACCAATTTTCCATCATTAATAAAGAAAAACTAGCCTTTTCTTATTTATGGATTTCTCCACTTAAGATTTATTAATAAAGAGACTATCTTTGGGCACTTCTGGAATAGTTTTTTCTTGAAGTGTTTGGGATGCCTTCAAAGGAGAAAGTGTGATGTTATTTTCCATAGATCAAAAAGAATATATGTTCTTCCTCCCATAATATTTCACTTACCTATCAAACTGCCAAGGAGTTCCCAACAATAAGTGACAAGAATCAATAGGAATAACATCGCATAATAACTCATCAACCTGGTTCTTACCAATGGAGAATTAAATCATAACCTGTTTCTTGACTTGGAGAATTCTCCCATTGTTCAACCTTTGCAATTTATATGAGCGAGGATTATTTTTAGTTATATAATTCAATTTCTCCACTAGTTTTTTTGAATCCACATTTGTACAACTCCCATTATCAATAATCATTGTTCATACCTACTGATTAATTGTGCAATGAGTTTGGAACAAGTTTTCTATTTGATCTTCTTCCAGATATATTTGAGCTTGCAAAACCCTTCATACCACTAGCATGTTTCCCACACAAAATTATTCCACAATATGTTCCTCATTTTCTGATTCTGCACCTCCATATTCATCCTATTTGATTGCCTCTTCAATATCTTCAATATCCTTTATAGTAATATTTAAATTGTTAGGGAAATTGGATTGAAAATGACCTTACCCATGACATTTGAACCACTTTTGATCCCCATGTTCAAAGGAGTTGGACTTTCCTTTTGGTTGTTCTATAGCCTTCTCTTTCCCTTTATCCAGCATCTTATTCCTTCTAAATTCTTTCTCACCAATACAAGATTTATTAGAAAAAATAACTTTATAAAAATTTGTACCTCTATTGTAGTTTTTGAGTTATGGTGCCTTTGAGGTCTGCCTTTTCTTTTCCACCTTGATCGCCAGCTTGAAAACATCATCAAGTTAGTATAATGGTTAAAACTCCACTGAATGTGAAATTTCATCATTTAATCCTCACAAAAACCTTGTAATCGGTTTATCTTTATATTCTGGAACATCACTTAGAATAAATTAATGATAAAAATCCTGAATGTACTCTTGAAAAAATTTATATCCTTGTTGTAGGCTATGTATTCGTAAATAAAACTCTTGTTTATAATTATCATGCAGAAATCATCTTCTGAAAATCCTTTTCAACTTCTCCCATGAGGTTATTTTTTATTTCTCATCACGTTCCCATTATTTCTTCAGATTTTTCCTCTAAATAGATGCATAATCTATAAATTTCAAATTGGATACCTTTCACGTCTTCTCATCAGAACAATTCTTAAATTCAAATAATCATTCTATTTCCAGCATCCAATCAAGAAAATCACCCAAATTTATACTCCCATAAAAATCCAGAATGTCAATTTTCAACCCTCTTTCAATATCTTCATCATCTCTTCTTCCTCGTATATCCACATTTGAATTGCTGGAATCATCACCATTTTCACTATCTTCAAAAAATGGTGCTAGATTACTCTTATTATGTACTAATGGACGTTGGGGATGCCGCTGCAGTGGAGGTGAGTCAGGTCACCATGCTCTCAATAGTTGGGAAATTTTCTCACTAATTTGAGTTATTAACTATTATAGATGTGCATTAGATATTTCTAATAGATCCGTAGGAGTAGAATATCCTCTCTTACGAGACATGATGTAGAGTAACAAGAAGAATGCAACAGAACTTACTCATTGGAATAGTGGCTCTGATACCAAATGATGTGTCATCAGAAGCTCAAAACGAGTAAGTGAAGATGAGTAGTGTAATGTAGCTGAATTGACCAAAGATTAATGGCATTGTCACATGCCAAGATTTCTCCATGCATAAATATAAAGTCATTAACACTGGTACTGCACCACTAATTCCGGGCAAAGGGAAGTTGCTAAAGTAAGTGGAAAGCACAACAAGCTTCCAAAATCCATCACATTCATGTCTGACCATTACAAAGGGGTGGAAATAAATTATAAAGATAAAATAAAGAAATTAAAATTACCCAATTCAAGTTATAAGGCATGGAGAACCCAAAACGCACATAAAAAACCTAAAACAACACTTTCTCATTCCATTTAATAACCCCACTAGCAAAAGTAGCGGGGTTTCCTCTTGATGATTCTTTTCTCCACATTCTCTATCCTATTTAATGTGCTTCTAATAATTTCCATCCATTTCCATCTGGATGAGTAATTTTGGGCCCCGAATAAGTGTTTTGTGGCCCTCCATAGTGTTGGTTGTCAAAAAGTGCAGGCTAGTCCAATTCGAATAACAAATGGGCATACAATGTTTATCAAGCCCAAAATTATTCTCCTTGGGCTAAATTTGATCCATATCAAAATTACTCTATGATTTTAAATGATTTTTTTATTATTGATAAAATTAAATTTTTTATTTTATAAATAAGATGAGAAAAGTTATTATTTTATGAATAACCTATCATTTTATGTGCACAATTCATTTTCTGCAAGATTGTAAATAGTAAAAGCTATTATTTTATGTGTGAGTTATTTTTATATGTTCATGAATGTCATGAATAACATTGGATATGACCATCATCTAAGATATTATTTACATTCCATGGAATTTAATTCAATTAGTAATCTAATTTATTTAGTATTCATAGTCATTCCTTTTAATAGGAGGTGATCTTTTTAAGTATGAATTTCTTCAAATTGTTTTTATAAATTCTTTAAAATATGATTGTCCCAAGTTATTTTCTTCTAAGAAAATAATTTATGTATGATTTTAAAATGATTTTTGTTTTTTGAGTGAAAAATGAAGGAACATTTAAATTTTTCTCTAAAATTTTGGCACTAGAGTATTGGATGATTCAATGTGGTATGGGGAGTGGACCCATGACCTCCAAAGAATGATGTCCCACAAGTGATACAACTAAGTGGAATTATAGTTTTTATTACAACACTTATGAGTATCAGGATTAATCCATAAAATTATTATTTTCAAAATGGATAAATCCAAAGTTTTATTTTTAAAGGATTTTTTCAAAATAATATTACTTTGGAAATTAATGGTTTTTAAAATAATTTGAAATTATTATATTTTAATGTTTTTAAAATGTTTTTCTGAGAATTTATTTTATCAAATGAAATATTTTAGAAATACATACCAATGATTTTAAAACCCCTTACTAGTTAATTAATGATCACCCTATGTTTTAAATTTATTTTCCACTATTTTAGTAGAACTTTTTGAAGGAATTCACTTAATTTACTGAGTTAGTACACACAAAAATTTTATTTATTTTGTTTTATTTTTGTCCATTTTTGATAAATTGTAATGTGTATGACTAAATCTACAAGACCTAGATCAGGAAAATTCCTGGTATGTAAAATGTTTTGTGTATTTTTCATTTATCTTTTATAAAAAATACACAACATTTTAATGTGCTGAACTTGGAATCACAGGTTAGAGGCTTCACATAAATTGTTTATATTTATTTAATTATAGAATGTGAATAATTCATGGATAAATTATAAAGTGTTTATAATTGGTTGATTTATTAATTATTCATAAATATATATCCTATGTATAAATTTATGATTTTTTCTTTTATTTACTTTAATTCTATAATTTAATCAAAGATATAAATTTTATTTATAATTAATGGTTTTATGATTTAGTTGGATGTTTTAAACCACTTCAATATAATATCACGAATGCATTCCAGGAGTTATATGAAAGGTTTTATAATTGATTAAGTTTTATGGTACCTTGAATTTTGAGTGTATTGGGTTATGATCTTTAATTATGAAGTTGATTATATTTTATAGATATTATTTTTTACAAATATAACGTAATTAAATAGGGATCTACCCTAAAATTTAAGAGTATAATGTAATTAAGTTATCTCTGAGGTAAAGAAACATTGGTAGTGGGGATTTAGGTAAGAATACTCACTCTCTTTCTCTAGAAAAGTAGGGGTTGAATACTTGTCTCTTTACACTTGATCTTATAGGTATTTTTTATTTCATATGATTTAAATATTTTATATGAACGGGTTTTATATAACTTCTACATCGGATACATTTGGACACATGAAATTATAAATTTTATTTTAATTTAGTATTGGTCACAAGCTGTGGGTTATATAAGGATTTATAAATCAATATGGTTTGAATATATTGATATAGTTGAAGGAATGTGATTTAAAACTAATTCATTAAAATTATATATACATGAGATAATACGGTGATATATACTTATATGATTTTTTTCCATTAAAAAAGAAAAACATCATCATTTGGTTGTGATTCAATCAATTTACATTTCTATCTTATCTCATACTCCAAGAAATGAATATTCAAATTGAATTTCCTTGCATGAAGTACTAAAATAAACTTCTAATGAATCAAAAGATTCAAAAAAGGATAAAATGTTATTCATTTTGTATTTAAACATTTACCAGAACCAAAATGGTTAGAATAAGATAAGATAACATTCAATATGAATAAACTTTCATACATTATCTCCAAAATATAAATAATAACACCCAAAGGTCAACGAAAATTATTCCATAAATAGATAAACTTAAAACTCTTCCAAATATGCCTGACCAAGATTGAAACCCAATGATTAGAATGATTTTATCTAATATTCACCCATGATCAACATAACAATTCTCTATAAATAATAAAAATTACTCATATATTCATATACCAAAAATGTATATGCTATAATCATATAATCTCTAAAATATGCTAATAGTTTTCAAAAATATATTGAACCACCATAAATCCACAATAAAAACATATATGTTTCCAAAAGATAATTCTACATTTTTCTTTAAATAACTTACTGCCTTTTCCAATAATATTTTATTTACGTTAATCATATATTGTTCAGTAAAATATTGTGATTTTTTTTGAAATAACATCAATAACTTAGTCACCAAATATTTTTTAAATCCCATGGTTATTTATAGGATAAAAATTTTGTTCCAAAATTATAATATCTCATACTTACCTCCACATAAAAGATCATATTAACCCTACAACTTATCAATACCTTTAAAAATATGTTGATAAATTATAAAATCTTTATTATTCAAATAACCTTTTCACTAAAACACATACAAAACCCAAGGGTTTTATGGCCATAAACATCTCCATAAGTATCCTTAATCATCTTAAAATCCCATTACAAAAAATCCTCAAATGGGGTATCTATGAGTTTAAAATTATGATCTAACTTAGACTTATTGACCCATGATGGTAAAAAAAATATTAAACTATCCTTATATGAATAAAACTAACCTTTAAAGTTATATAAACCTATCCTTTTATACTAACTACAATTCTCCATAACTTAAAAAACCCACAATTAAATGATTTATTACACGATATTTACTTTCTTACATTTCTATGATCTTTTCAGTTTAGAGTGTGATATCCCAGTATAGGTTCACTCATAAGTAACTAAATCTAGTTGTCTATATGCACTCATGTGTGCCTCTGTGTACACTATAGGTTTCATACTAGCAGTAAGGGCCTTAAGGGTTTCCATGGGGTGACCATTCCCTTTAGTAAGAGAGGAACAAAAAATTAAAAATAAGTAAAGAAATGATAGAATCATAATGATACAAACCAATAATTAGAACAATGAAAGATAAAAATCCATATAAGATATATAGACTTAACAATAATAAACAAAACTGTATAAAAATGGATTCAATGTCATGATTCTATACAAAAAGGAAAACAAATAACATGGAAGCAGGAATATACTACTACAAAAGAGGCCTTTAATAGTGCTAGAATAGAACTTTATTAGTGCTAGAAAAGAATTAACTACCCCAGTGTGGTTAAAAGGTCAAGGCTTTTATCAGTGCAAGAAAATATATGATAAAGGGTAGATTTATCAGCACAAATAAAAGTGCTAATAAAAGACTTTATTTATGATTTCTTTTATGTAATGATGATAAAGAGACCCTTTATCAGTTCTTTTAGAAGTTCTGATAAAGATTCTTTTATCGGCATGCTGATAAATGGTACCTTTATCAGTTCTTTTAGAAGTGATGATGAAGGTTGCCTTGATAAGTGCATTTAGTGGTGATGATAAAGGGGAATACTGTAGTGTGATGATACAACACTCTACATCACAAAAAATAGGGCATTTAGTGTGTTGTAACAAGACACTACATCACTAGAAACAACAACATAAATTCCTAAAACCAGATACAAATATAGAATTTAAATGAAATAAAATTTATAACGCAAATTGTAACACCCCAAGGATTTAAAAATACATTTAATATATAATGTAATGTACACAACACTAAGTCTCTACAAAATGAAACTTTGTTATTATATTAATTTAAAGGAGGTATTTATAACCTAGTCGTTAAACATAATAATATGAATAATAATAAATATTATTAAATATTATTTATAATGGTTTCAAATAAATAAAACATATATTAATCCAATATAGATCATTAGAATCACTTTTTATATTGAATTTATATATAAAGGTTTATTGAAATTTTGAACGTTCTTTTTACCCGCATTCTCACCACACCTACGAGATTAGCATTAAACATAATTTTTCTGCTTATGTGGATTGAATTTCAAAAAATAGACATAAATTACTGCCATGGGTAAGATATTTAGAGTCTAATATGATCAACTTAATTTTTTTAATAGTAACTTGACCCTTTGGAAAAGTAATATTACCCTTATGAATAGTTATATGACCCTTATGAATAGTAAACCAGAAAAATGAATAGTAAACACACCTATGAAATTATAAATATAATTTATGAATCCTATAAATAAAAATATGATATAATTATAACATAGTATTCATAAATAAATATTTTAAAAACTATTAATTAAGTGTTGGTATTTTTGTAAGTAATAAATATTTAATTACAATTTTATAATTAATAAAATTATTTAAGAAAAAATTTATTTTCATAAAATGTATTTATAAATTAATATTTGGTTGCCTTATGATTATAGGAAAATTTTGTGAGACCTTAGTTAAATTTTCAGTGTTATAAAATGAGTTATAAATTTTAAATCTGTATTATTTGAGTAAATGATGATTTTAGTTAAAAATTAAATTTATCATATTTAGAAAATTGTTTTCATAAAATTTAGTTCATTTTTGGATTCTACATGCTAAAAAATGGTTAGGGTGAATTTTTTGTATTTTTCTAGAAATACTTGATTTTTTTATGAATAGTAAAATTTGATAATTTATAGTATATATACATTATATGTTAAATACACTATTCATTGAGTCATGAATGATGTAAGAACCATTGGTTAGAACTCACATGTACCAATTACTTTATTTAGTTATAAGAATCATCACTATTTATTATCTTGATCCAAAATAATAAAATAATGAATCAAATAATGAGAAATCACCTATCTCCTCCACTACAAATACCACCCTCACGACCCCCTCTCCTCACACATTCCAAGACATGATACTATTAAAATTTTGGCCCAATATTCTCCCCAAGACTCTTCCCTATGTATTTAATCTCTTTGACTCATCAAAATACCAAAACCGATCCCATTAAGAAGGTTCTCAAGGAGGTGTATTCAAGAGGTAAAATCCTCTTCCTTTTCCTTTTAATTTCTTTTCAAGTTATTTTATTTTATTATTATATCCTCACCTATTTTGTACAAATTATTATGATAACTCCAATATCATCTATATATTATAATTATATCATTTTAATGGAATATCCTTTATAAAAATCATTTTTATCTCACTTTTATTTTAAAAACGAAATCATTGTCCCTGAGGTGTTGATTTACAACCTTCGTGGATGATGGATTTTCATTGTTCAATTTATCCTTCAAGTATGGTCATGAAACCATTTTTAAGGTTAAAAACGACTATAAAATATGTATTAAAACATTTATTATGCTCTGGAAGAAACATTTTTACAAAATACTAAATGATAAAACAAAACGAACCCGTTATGATCATTAACCGTTGTAATAATGTAAATGATTATAAATAAATGTATTATCTAATTATTCATCCTCATACCATATAATCAAATGAAATATATAACAATTTAAAATTACGTATAAATTCAATTTTGGATAGTTTTACCCATTCCACATGAATTTCCATACTCATATACAGGTATACCGATCGTGGAAACCAGGGAAACGAGTACTCCCTGAGCAAAAACAATTGTATCTTATAACTCATAAAAAATGCCATAAAATAACTTAATAAAATTATAGTAGATCAAATACATGTTTAAATGATTCTGACTTAATTAATTAAGGGATTTAATTTGATTATCTAGGAAATTAAGGTCAAGTGTAGAACACATTCAGACATAAGGTAAGGGGTTTCTCATCTCAATTTTATTTCCATGTGATTTCCATTATTCACCAATTATTTATTGTATGTGGTGTATGTATACTACCCATTGATGTTAAAAATATTTAATATATTTATCTTCATGTAAACAAATTTCTTATCTGATGATCATTAATTTTATGGGGAATATGGTTCGATTGATTTCAAAGTGTTAAGGGTTTTCTCATCTCACTTCCATTTTTATAAGATATTCCTTATTCACCACTATTTCTTGTGTAGTGTGTTTGTATACTTCCCATTATTGTATAATATCATGAATCTATGTATTATATGGTATTCAATGTAACCTTTGATTATTATTAATTTTGGGACATATGATTCGAAGGATTACAAAGTGGTAAGGGATTCTACCTGAACCCCCAACTTTCTTTTGGGTTACTCTTTCTCTGCCTTTACTCAAATGTAATGCTTCTTTATTTTTGTATATATGTTATAAATTATATTTATATTTTACAAAATCAAATATACATATCATATCATCCTCATTTTATGGGTATATGTACATTTTAAAATGGTTCCCTCCTCAATTCTTCCTGACAAACAAGCCCGATTAAAGAGAACTTTTCGAATTCTTACTCATTTTCAAGTGAAATATATTATATGTTTTAAGAGATAATTATTTTTCTTAAATAAAAAATTTTATCATGAAAAAATATATTGGTTTGTTTATTTTTTTATGAATAAAAAACATTCATTTCTTCTTTAAAATCTCTTAATATTTTTCTTAAACTACACAAAAATGTTTTTTTTCTAACATTTCTTAAAAACTATATTTAAATGATTTCACTTCAATGAGACATAATTTATACCTCAAATATAATTTCAATATCATTCCATTTTATTTTTAGGATATATATATTTAAAATATTATTTTATGACAAATACAAATTATTTTCCAAAAGAACTCTTCTTTCTAAAGTAAAAAAAGGTTTTTCCCATCTCACTTTTACTTATGTGAGATATATGCCTTGTTCACCCAGTATTAATTGTGTGTGGTGTGTGTATTTCACTTTGATATATCATATCAAGAATATCCTTATTCTCATGATATTCTAAGGTATTATGATTTGAATGTTTCAAAGTGGTATGAGAAACTTTGGAATATTTAAAGCTTATTTCCTATAGAATTTTTCAATGGTCTTATTTAAATTTATCTTTATCGATGTCAAATTACTTCATTGAATATTAAAATTAATTGAAGTTTATCTCTTATTATACCATCTACCATATTTGTTTGAAGGTTTTATGATCAGTTTGACAATGGATGTGGTATTTGATACCATTTATGGTTAATGTATTCAAATTTCATCTTCTAGTTTTTAAATAGGAATGTTTATGTTGTTTGTGTTTCACCCTTTTAAAATGAGGAATGTATTTGAATTATTAAGTGATGATAAGGGTCCTCTATATCCCATCAATGCATTTGTAGGTTTCATGATACAAACTAGATATGGTTTTGGCCGATGCCTTACCCATTTATTAGACTCTTGTCATGAATCCTTGACAATAATAGATTCTTGGCATGAATCCTTGATAATAATAGATTATTTTCATGAATCCTTGACAATAATATATTCTTGGAATGAATCCTTGATAATAATATATTCTTGTAATGAAGCCTTGAAAACAATTGATTCTTTTCATGAAGGATTGAAAATAATCGATTCTTGGCATGATTACTTGAAGATATGTTTTAGATATCCATAATTATGCATTATCCTCATTATAAAATTAGTAATTTATATTCCATGATATCATTATAATAGTATAATATCCATGGTTATGTTTTATTATGTAATTATTTAGTCATATTTTATTCCTTACATATTATGATCAAGATTATGTTTTAATTGAATGTATATTTTTAGTTATTCATTGAGACTTATTATTTCTGTTTTAACTATATTACTTACCCTTACTGAGAATCTGAGCTCACCCCTTTCACATGTTTCGTTTCCCTAGGTTATAAAGAATAAAACTTTGAATAAGATTTCAAGGATGAAATTTATTTCATTTTATTATGTATCATGTTTCATTTTCTTTTCCCAATGTATTAAGGGTATCATGAAAATAATACGGTATTACATGACTTCTAAACCAATCAGTCCTTTGGGATTTGAGTCTTGTATCTATGCCAATGGAATAAAACAAGGCATTGACTCTTGGATACTAGGTTTGGGGTCATTACAATTGGTATCAAAAGAAGTTTAGCAGCAAAATTGGAAACTATATTTAGAAAACATATATTAGGTAACATAACCCTAAGATAGGACTTAAGGATAAGAATAGAAGAACATCCTAAAATTTTGGTAAGGTAGATATTATGTGGAACTTTAAAGAAATACATCTCTGTCTGGATACTACAAGTTAATGTGGTTTTGGAATAAATGTACCTAGGAGTAACAACTCTGACAAGGTGTTCCAGACCTAACTTGGGGTAACATGGAGAATGTAACACCCCATGGATTTGCAAATAATTTTAATATATAATGTAATTAACACGAAACTAAGTCTCTACGAAATGACACTTTTTAATTATAATAATTTAAAGGACATAATTATAACCTAGTCATTGAACATAATAATATGAATTGTAATAACTACTATTAAATGTTATTTATATTAGTTTCACATAAAAACATATATTAATCCAATATAGATCATTGGAATCATTTTTTATATTTAAATTAAATATTACAGCTTATTGAACTTTTGAATTTTGTTTTTACCCACCTTATCGCCACACCAATAGGATTAACCGGAAACGTAATTTTTCCACTTATATTAATTGAATTTTGAAAAATGGACATACAAAATTAAAATCTGTAATATATTTAGATTCTAATAGAATTAACTTATTCTTTTGTTGAATAGTAACTTGACCCTTTGGAATATAATGTTACCTTTATAAATAGTAACATAACCATTATAAATAGTAAACTAAACAAATGAATGGCAACTTTACCCATGAAAGTATAAATAAAATTTATGAATCCTATAAATGAAAGAATGATATAATTATATCATAGTATATATAAATAAATATATTAAAAATTATTAATTAAGTACTGGTATTTTTGTAAGTCATAAATATTTAATTAAAATTTTATAATTAATTAAAAAATTTAAAAGAAAATTTATTTTCATAAAATTTATTGACAAATTAATATTTTAGTTTCTTATGATTTTAGGATAATTTTGTGAGACCATACTTAAATTTTCAGAGTGTTATAAAATGAGTTATAAATTTAAAATATGTATTATTCGAGTAAATGATGATTTTAATTAAAAATTAAATTTCTCATACATAAAAAATTATTATTATAAAATTGAGTTCATTTTTTGATTGTACATGTTGAAAAATGGTGAGGGTGAATTTTTTGTTTTTTTCTAAAATACCTGAATTTTTTGTGAATAGTAAAGCACATTAATTTACGGTATATATACATTATAAGTTAAATATACTATTAACTAAGTCATGATTGAGGTAAAAACCATTGGTTAGAACTCAAATATAACAATTAATATATTTATACACAAGAATCATTACTATTTCTTGTCTTGATCAAGAATAATAAAATAGTGAATGAAATAATGAGAAATCACCCCTCTCCGCTACTATAAATTCTACCCTCACGACCCCTTCTACTCACACCATCCATGATTTGATAATTTTAAAATTTATGCCTAATATTCTCCCTAAGACTAACCTATTTTTAGGAGCTCTTGGTCTCATCAAAAGACCAAAAATAATGCACTTAAGGAGGTTCTCAAGGAGGTGTATTCAAGAGGTAAAATCCTCTTCTTTTTCCTTTTAATTTCTTTTCAAGTTATTTTCTTTTATTATTATATCCTTACCTATTCTTTAAAAATGATAATTAAAACTCCATTATCATATATATAATATAATTATATTGTGTTAATTGAATATACTTCATCAAAATACTTTCTCTCTCTCTTTTATTTTAAAAAAGAAATCATCATATATGAGGTGTTGATTTACAACCTTCATGGATGGCGTATTTTCTTTCTTCAATTTATATTTCAAGGCTGATAATGAAACCGTTTTAAGGTTAAAAAAGAATATAAAATATTTATTACAACCTTTATTATGTTATTTATGTAACATATTTACATAATAATTAATGATGAAACAAAATGAGCTCGTTATGATCATTAACCGCCTTAATAATGTAAACTATTATCACTAAATGTCTTATCTAATGATTCGTCCTCATACCATATATTATAATTATATATATAACAATTTAAAATTAAATATGTTAATTAATATAATATAAACTTAATTCTAGAAAATTATACCCATTCCACATAAATTTCCATACTCATATACAAGTATATCAATCATGAAAACCAATGAAACAAGCACTCCCTAAAAATAAAATTGTATATTATAACTCATCAAAAAGGACATAAAAGAAATTAATAAATTTATAATAAATAAAATTTATTTATAAAATGTTTTTAATTAATTAATTAATGGATTTAATTTGATTATCCAGGAAATTAAGGTTAAGTGCAGAACACATTTAGAAATAAGATAATGGGTTTCTCATATCACTTTTATTTCTGTGAGATTTCCATTATTCACCACTTATTTCTTGTATGTGGTATATTTATAGTACCCATTTATGTTAAAAATAATGAATATATTTATCCTCAATGTATTAAATTTATTATTTTGTTATCATTAATTTTATGGGGCATATGGTTCGATTGATTACAAAGTGGTAAGGGTTTTCTCATCTCACTTCCATTTTTGTGAGATATTTTTACCACTATTTCTTGTATATGGAGTATTTATTCTACCCATTGATGTATCATATCATGAATATATTTATTTTCATGGTATTAAATGTATCATTTTATTATTATTAATATTGGGACATATGATTCGATTGATTACAAAGTGGTAAGGGATTCTACTCAAACCCCCCGTCTTTCCTTTAGGTTACTCTTTCTCTACATTTACTCAAATGTAATTATATTTGTATATTTATTCTAACTCCTGTTTATATAGTCCAAAATCATATATATATATATATCAGATCATTCCCCTTTTATGGGGATATACATGTTTTAAATTGGTTCACTTCTCAATTCTTCCCGATAAACAAACCCGATTAAAGGGAACTTCTAGAATTCTTACCCATTTTGAAGTGCACTCTATAATATGTTTTAAGACATTATTATTTTTATAAAACCACAAATTTTATCAAAAAAATATCTTGTATCATTTAGGGTTTTATGAAAACCATCATAAATTTCCACTTTAAAAATCGTTAATATTTTCTTTAAACCGCACCAAATTGTTTTATTTCTAAAGTTTGTTAAAAACTATTTTTTACATGATTTCACTTCAATGGGAAATAATTTATTCCTAAAATATAATTTCAATGTCCTTAACGTTTATTTTGTTGGATATAAATGTTTAAAATATTATTTTATGACCAGTAAAAATGATTTTCCAAAATAACTCTTCTTTCCAAAGTAAAAAAGGATTTTTCCCTTCTCACTTTTACTTCTATGAGATATATGGCTTGTTCACCAATTATTACTCACGTGTGTTTTGTGTGCTAAACATTGAAATATAATTTAAATTTTATACTTATTATCATTATATTCAAAGGTATTATGATTCTTATTTTTCAAAGTGGTATGGGACACTTTGGAATGTTTAAAGATTACTTCCATAATAATTTTTCAATAGTCTCATTTAAAAGAATCTTGATCTATGTCAATATCCTTTGTTGAATATTGTACTTAATTGAGGTTTATATCTTATAATATCATATAATATATATTTTTGAAGGGTTTATGATCATTTTTACAGTGGATGTGCTATTTGATACCATTCATAGATTATGGTTAAAGTATTCACATTTCGTATGCTAGTTTTTCAATATGAATGTTTATATTGTTTACGTTTCACCCTTTCCATATGAGGAATGTATTGAACTTAGTAAGTTATGGTAGGGGCCCTCTATATCCCCCAGGTGAATCGATAAGTCTCATGAGACAAACTAGATATGGTTTTGGCTAAGGCCTTATCCATTTATTAGATTCTTGGCATAAAGCCTTGAAAATAATAAATTCTTGGCATGAAGCCTTGATAATAATAGATTATTGGACCGAATCCTTTAAAATAATAGTTTCCTAGAATAAATCCTTGATAATAATATATTCTTGACATGAATCCTTGACAATAATAGATTCTCGGCATGATGTTTTGAAGGTATATTATATATATATATATCGTTATGCATTACCATCATTATGAAATTAGTAATTGATAGTCCATGAGATTATTCAACTAGTTGAATATCCATGGTTATGTTTTATTAGTCCATTATTTAGTAATATTTAATTCCTACCATATTATGCTCAATATTATGTTTTAAAAGAATGTGTATTTTTAGTTATTCACCAAGACTTATTATTTATGTTTCTGTTGTATTACTTACCCTTAATGAGAATCCGAGATCACCCCATTCACATGTTTTCATTCCCCAAGTTATGAAGAAGAAAACTTTGAATAATCATTCAATGTTTCAATTTATTTCCCTTTATTATGTATCATGTTTTATTTTATTTTTCCAATTTATTATGGGTATCATGAATGTAATATGGTCTTCCAAAACTAATTAAATGATTAGTCATTTGGGATTCAAGTATTGAATCTTTGACAATTTAATAAATTAAGGAATTAGCTATGAGATATTGGGGTCATATAAATACACAAATACAATAAAAAAACACTATTATAGAGTGTGCCAGTTGTTTTTTTAACTAAAATTAATGTCAAATTTGAATAAAAAGATGAACCTGGTGTCATACCGTTCACATTGTGAGAAAAATTGAGGTGTTACTGATTTGTACACATCAAAAATGTCTTATGGATATTTTTCATAAATTTAAAAAATTATGAATGTGTTTTCTTAGTTTTGATAATGTTAGTTGTTTTTTTAATTAAAATTAATGTCAGTTTTGAATAAAAATATGCACTTGGAGTCATACCAGTCACACTGTGCATTAAATTGAGGTGAGTCTGATTCTTAAACATCAGAAATGACTTACAGATCATTTTAATAAAGTTCCAAAACAATAAAAATGTGATTTATTGGTTTTGAGTTTGTCCGTTGTTTTTTTCACTAAAATTAATGTGAACTTTGAATAAAAAGACACACTTGGAGTCATACTGGTCACATTATGAATCAGATTAAGATGAGGCTGATTAATACACATTTAAAATGACATATAGATAATTTTAATAAAGTATAAAATCAATAATAACGTGTTTCTTCCATTTTGAGTATGACACTTGTATTTTTTACTAAAATTTCATTTTAAAATGGAAACATGAACTTTGAGTCATACAGGTGGAATCATGTGTGGGTATAAAATGATAATGATTCATTCACATCATAAATGAATTATTAATTGATGTACCAAATTATTAAGACAATTCGAGCGTGTTTTCTTGGTTTTCAGTGAGTGACATTTTTTGTATTAAAATGTCAGTTTTAAACTGATAATGGACACTTTGAGTCATACCCGTCACACCATGCATCAGATTGAGGTAAGGCTGACTCATACATGTCACAAATGACTTATGGATTATTTTACTTAAGTAAAAAAAACAATACAAAGTTTTTTCTTAGTTTTTAGTATGTCTGTTGTTTTTATCACTAAAATTTACATCAATTTTGAATAAAAAGACACACTTGGAGTCATACTGGTCACACCATGTGTCATATTGAGGTAAAAATGATTCCTACACATACCAAATGACTAATGGATAATTTTTCTAAATTATAAAAACAATCATAATTTGTTTCCTTAGTTTTATGTACTCCACTTGTGTTTTTTACTAAGATGTCATTTTAAACTAGAAACATGCACTTTGGGTCATACATGAGGCATTGTGTGTGGATTTGACATGATACTAATTCATAATTGTAAAAAATTAATTATTAATCATTTTCACAAATTATATAGATAGTTTGAGCACATTTTCTCAGTTTTTAGTGATTGATTCTTTTTGTATTAAAATGTAAAATTTAAGCTCATAACAGACACTTTGACTCATACCGGACACACCATTAGTTGGATTGAGGTGAGTATGATTCCTACATGTCACAAATGACCTATGGATCATTTTACTAAAGTTACAAAATAGTAAAATTGCCTTTTTATCAGTTTTGTGTACATCATTTGTTTTCTTTCACAAAAATTTAAGTCAATTTCATATAAAAAGATGTAATTTGAGTCATACCAGTCACACCGTGCATCAGATTGAAGTGAAGTCGATTCCTACATGTCCTAAATGACTTATGGATCATTTTACTAAATCATGAAAATAAGAAGAATTTTTCCTTGATTTTTGAGTATACCACTCATGTTTTTTACTAAAATATTATTTTAAACTGGTAACACACACTTTGAGTCATAAAAGTCGCATCGTGTGTGGGTTTGGAATGATATTGATTAATACATATCAAAAATGAATTATTAATCATTGTTATAAATTATTAAGAAAATCCAATCAATTTTTATCAATTTTCTATGAGTGAAACATTTTTGTATTAAAACGTCAATTTAAACTGATAACTGACTCTTTGAGTTATACGGGTCACACTGTGAGTCGTATTGAGATGTGGATGATTCGAACATCTCAAAAAAGAGATATGAATATTTTTTATAAACTAAAAAAAAATCTGAATGTGTTTTTATTGTTTTGAGTATGTCATTATTTTTTCCCCAAAAATTAATATCAATTTTGAATAAAAAGACTCACTTGGAGTCACACTGGTCACACCATGCATCAAATTGAGATATGGATGATTCATATACATTCTAATTAACTTATGAATAATTTTAATAATTTATCAAAACAATCATAATTCATTTCCAGTGCTTTTAAAATACCACTTTTTTTTATTAAAATTTCATTTTAAATTGGAAACATGAACTTTGAGTCATACAAGTCACATCGTGTGTGGTTTTGACATGAGACTGATTCATACACATCCCAAATGAATTATTAATAATTTTCCAAAATTATCAAGATAATCTATGTTTTTTTTCTCTAATTTATGAGAGTGAAACGTTTTTGTATTAAAATGCCAATTTTAAACTAATAATGGACACTTTGAGTCATACCGGTCACACCGTGAGTTGGATTTTGATAAATTTGATTCCTACACATCACAAATGACTTATGAATCATTTACTAAAGAACCAAAACAATCTAAGTATGTTTTTTTAATTTTTTATTATGTTAGTTTTTTTTTCACTAAAATTAATGTCAATTTTGAATAAGATTATCCAATTGGAGTTATATCGGTCACACTGTGTATCAGATTAAGGTGTGGAAGATTCCTACAAGTCCTAAATGACATATGGATCATTGTAAAAAAAGTATCAAAATTGTCAGAATAAATTTCCTCAGTTTTATGTCTGCCAATTTTTTTTACTAAAATTTTATTTTAAACTATAAACACACACTTTGAGTCATATAGGTCACATCGTGTGTGGGTTTGACATGAGTCTGATTCATAGACACACAAATGAATTATGAATTTTTGTCTCAAATTTTTAAGATAATTCAAGTTTTTTTACCCGATTTTCATTGAGTGACACTTTTTTTATTAAAATTTCAATTTTAAACTGATAAGAAACACTTTGACACCATCTCTCCTCGATGACTATGATTTATCAGTGCTAGTCTTACTCCAATAGTTCTTTCATACACCTACTGAATTTGATGGTTGATTACACACATATATATTCAAACATTTATGTTTGATTATATACTTATTTGATGATTTGGGAGTTATACAAATGTTGCTTCAATAACACTAGTGAAGAAATTTAAGCTTCCAACACAGACTGATCTTATAGGTGGATTACTACCCTATATAAAATCACTTAAAAAGGTGGTGAAAAAAATTGTTTCAATAATATAACTAAAACACTAACACAATGGATCTTATTTTAATGAAAAGTGTTGTGTGCACTTTTCAAAAAAATTTATCAAACACAATCATGGTTTGATCCTTATTCAACTTAATTTACCAACAATTTTATTATTTTAAACCCATCCATTCATCTTCTCCTCAACCCCATTTTCCTCCTTTGTCTTCACCTTTGTCTCCTCCTCCATGTTTGTCTCTGAATCTAAAAATACCTCTAATTTTTCCTCCTCCTCATCCTCTACGTTAGCCTCTACCTGCACCACCACCTCTGCCTCCACCTTCACATCCATGATTTACAAATAATTTTATTGTTTACAGGTTAGAAATTCTATACAAATTGATTTACTCTATTATACTTCTTCATGAGATAGAGATAAAAAATAATATATAATCATTTTGAAAAATATATCTTCACAACCTAAATATATTTTGAAGGTCCTAAATCATAATAGATCACAAATATAACAAGTAATCACCTAAATGTTCGGTCATCAAACATTCTGACAAAAATAATGATACCCACTCATCTCTAAAAAAATATCTTTTTTTGAGTATCTAGGTGGTCGGAAATCTTAATAGTATAGAGAAAATATAGAAAAACAAATGATTATTAAATATATTTAATGAAATTTTAATTACCTTAAGAAATAACTTATTTGGGGACTCTGGCATCTTCATGATTTATTATTTCTCTCATAAAATTTCAAATATTATATCCAAAATTTATGTCATTATCTTGTTTCAGACAATGTTAAAACAATGATAAAAATAAGTAAATTGTTTTGAATTTTTTTGATTGATAAATATTTCTATATAAACATTAATTTGTTTCCATTTTTAGTAATTTATAGGCTTTATACCTTCAAATGATAACTTCATTCCTTGATATAGCCTATATTTAGCGACGACCCTATCATAAGAAAATTATTGTTAAAAAAACTAAACATATAATTAAAATTTTATCGATAAAATATTGATTTTAGTGTATTACATATTCACATTACACATCATGTGTGGTTGGTTGGTTTCATATCCATGCATTGGATAAAAAAATAAATATTCAGGGTGTCTATATTGACCACAACCAATATCCAATGTTCCCTAAAAATAAAAAACAGTTAAGTAATGAAAAAATTTAAAATATATTTTATGTGATTAGATTTTAGAGTTTTACCTTTACATTGTAGGCATAAAAAAGAGTATTAATTTTTTTTAACTCTTCTTATAACTCATATTTTTTCTTCTCAATTATTCTCTTATCCAAATTATGTTTTACCATAGAAATGATACAGGGATTAATGAATCCAAACAATGCTATGCACTATCTTCCCTTTATATGGTTGTGATATAAACACCTATTCAAAATATGAATAGTTATTAACTTTAATAAATATATTACCTCACTATTTAGATATATGAATTATAAACATGTACCTTATATATGTATTAACAACTAAGACACCCATCTATTCATACTTGAGAATATCATGTAGAGTCTCGAAACCAATTCCATGTGTCAAGGAATATCCATATATTTGTTCTTCATATTAAATTCAAGAAATAGTTTTATCTTTAAATGTGGTCTCATCCTGAAGTTGTAATGATAATAAATGTTTCTCTAGATCTAGAGAGAAGAAGTTACTCTCAGAAGGTCATTTTTTTCCTGGTTGATTCACTAGATTTTCTTGATTCTATCTTCTATTTATCTACAACTTTATCCATATATATCATTGTACCTCACTTCATACCTTTTATCATCAATAGTTATAGGTTTTTCACATGATTTTTTTAAATACATACCTTGTGTATCTTTATAAGATTAGATGACCATGCTATAGAGGACCCAATATCCTCAATGGTTGTTATAATATCCAAACCATCAAGTGGAATAAGAAACCTAGTAGTCGGATCATAATCTACCTCAATCCCCAGCCTCATGTGATCTTTTGTTAAGACTTTATGGTGTATTTGGTCTCCTAGGATATTATACACTTTACCCATCATAACATAGCTTTTATTTCATGTTGACAGAGACAAATCACATACAATTGTACCCTATAAAATTTTAGTAATATAAAGTTATCAGAAGTTTTTTTATTCAAATTTAGGGGAATTAATGAAAAAATTGATTACCTGGGGTAAAGTATGTGGTTGGGGTAATGACTATCCTCAAAGAAATTGGGATCTTCTGGTTCATGTACGGATCTTTTCTCCACCTTCGGTTTTATTTGATCCTTTCTTTTACATCGGCCTACCAAACCAGACCGAAAAAATATCTTATAGTGAGTATATTTGTGTCTTCAATCATCTCACTATATTATATTTATCATCATGTGGTTTTATCTTCTCAAAAATATGTTCATGGAGAGACTCCAAAACCTAATCCTCTAATATAACCATATTTTTCAGGCCAATTCAATGCTACTGAAAGTAGATTTTCTTATGGTATAATCATTGTTAATTCTTGTGTATAAAACATATAAAATTTTATGAACATAAATAGACATGTTTTTGTAATATTGTTTTAAATCATAAATAATTACAATTATGTAATACTTACACATGCTTCCTATAATTTTTTTTATGTTTTCATTAACTAATATACCTTTCTTATTTACACGATCCTCCTTCCATAGAACATGATATGAGATAGAAGTTGATTTATATTTTTATTCATCAATATGCATATAAACAAAGGAATATATGTTGTTTTATATCACATAATTAAACTTTTATTGTTGATTTAAAATACATACCAATTTCTTATCTGATGAAGTGTACCCCATTCTTTCTTTGTGATAGGGGTATGTTATTTTTTATGCACATTATTTTTTAGCACTCTTTTGTTGTTTAATAAATTAACAATTTTGAATCAAGTTGGATGAAATAAATAATGTCAAATAATATATTATCAACTGAAATTCACCTAAAATGATTTCTCATTGTGATGATTGATGAAAGTAGTCCATTTTCCCTTATTTATAATGTGTGCATAACTAACTGGTGGGTGAGGATTTCTATTATCCATCACATACCTAAGATATAACTTCGAAAAAAGAGTTCAAAAGCATGTATGAGATTTTATAGTTTTTATTAAGACAAATTTATTATGGAAATATTCTAAAATAAATTAACTCTACAAGGAATAATGAAAATTAAATCAATGTTTCATTATATAAATTTTCAAAAAAATAGAAAAAGTATTTGGTAACATTACTATTATATCTTTCCAATGGATTTTCTTCATTACAGGTTGGATATGATTCCATGAATCAATATCAATTTATACATTCATCCTCATTGTGACCCCAAGATAACTATTTAATATTGACTTTTTGGGGTCAAAAGGTTGGCCACATTGATTCCAAACAACCTAAAATTTTACACCCTGACTTCTAGCCTTGATAATGTTATTTTCCCCTTTGATGCTACATCGTTGTTATTTTTTTCATCAACATTTTGTTGACCACCTAATAATTCTACAGTTTTATCATCAACGGTCTATTCTTCCTTGGGATTGGTAACATCATCATGTGTAGAAGAAATTTTCTGCATGAGTGGTCAAACATATAATTTGTCTTGAATAAAAAAAATATAATACACTCCATGCATAAAAGTCCACATTTTCATGCATCTTGCATGAAAATTGTTACTATCTTGAATAGAGATATAATACTTCAATAATCCAATACAACTAACCTTCTCTAACTTTATTTAATAAATACCCAGATGCATAATTTCTTTATATCTCTTGATGACGGAATGGACCCTCTCTTTCACACTACCCTTCCTCCTATCTTTATAGTTCCAAAGTTATTTAATGAAATACCTCCCAAATAGTTATTTTTTCATTTTTTTTGTTTGATATCTTTACCCATATTTTGTGGACATCCAAGTATGATTCTTAAACACTTTAACCAAAATTCATCGCATACTAGGTACTGGTGATCATTTTGGATGACTACTACTTAGATTAATTAAAACAACATTGAAGAGATGGGGTATTGATATCAAGAAAAAAATTCAATAATAACTATTTAGGAGGTGAAATTCGAGTTCCCACTGAGGTTCAAAAATAACCAAAATGCAATTTTAATTAGGGATGATAATATATTATATTTCAAAAATGAAGGAATGAACATTCAAATCCACGTGACTTCCACTCGGAGTCATTTACGTCTAGTCACAAACATTTATTTTTTACCACTTCCTCTAAAATGTTTCTTTTTTAGGTCTTAGTGGGGATACAAACTTGTGGTGGTGTTGGTCTGAGACGGTTGAGATATCCTGAAAACTGACCATTTCTACAAGCTGCTAAGAGAAAGTATCCTGAAGATGAATCCAAAAAATAATTCTATAGATCTCTTCTCATTGTGGTAGGAATACCTTTGAGAGTCATATTGGAAAACTTTTAAATTTATCAAGGTTGAATGGGAAGAGAATCAAAAGGTGTGTTTGGCACGTTTTTTTCACAAATAAATGTGCTACATGAGTATTTTTATGTGGTCACTCATCATAGTAGTATTATCCTCTAAGTATGCTTAATTGTGGAGTTCTAGTACGATCCAATGTGACCGCACTCAAAATAAAAGTAAAGTTTGATGAAGTTTTCGAAATTAACCAAGTGAGTCATATAAGAAAATGCATATCATGAAACCAAAAAAAATCATTCTGTATGTTTTGATTAATTTTTATGTGTCATTTTTTTGTTCTAATTATTAAATGAGGAGGGTGAAAGGATGAAAGAGTTGAAGAATGATTTGGGAGATGTAGTATTCAAATCCATGATATTTTCTTTGATGGAGATTAATGATTAAAATCTGAGTGATATGTATATCATCAAAGAACTTTGGAAGAAAAATTATGGGAGGAAGGATAATTTGAAAGAGGGAGTCCAATCCATCGTCAAGAGTTGGAAGGAAAAGAATTTTTTAAGGATGGATCAAACAAAGGTAGTATAGGTTAGTTATACAACAGTATTAAAGTACTGTATCTCTATTTAAGAGAGTAAAAAATTTTATGCAAGATGCATGAAATTGTGGAACTTTATGCATGGAGTGTATTGTATTGTGTAGGTATAGGTAAGTTAGAGAGATAGAGATTGGGGTTCCCATATTCAGAGATTGTGGTTTCCAAGTGGATCCCCGGAGGGATTATGTACTTTTCTCCGGTATTGAAAAGATAATATGATAAAATCTAATTAACCATATCATTAAAAGGTGTCATTACATGTTGATTTAATTATATATCTACTTATAAAATAATTATAAAACACATTTTATGATACCCCTTTTCTGGTACTAGGATTTTTCTTTAGTAAAGTAATCTACATTTTTCATTGGACATGAATTTTTAATAATATGAAAAAATGATTATTCATAAATTATGACTAAATATTCAAGTTAGTCATGTTATCCACAAGATTCCACTATGATAAAAACCTACATGAAGAAACCATATGATTTTGAGGACAATCAGAACATAGAATTTTCGTAAAATATAAAGTGTAATATCTATGGATTTAATTAGGCATCCAAATGGCGGATTAATTAATTCATTTATTTCATGACTCAGAGAGGTTTCACATAGATCAATGATGATAGGAATTTGAGGGGAGGGTTTTCTAGGTGAGGGTTAGGTTAGTAATGTATAGGGGTAGAATTTGAATTTCCTATATATAATTTTTGGGGTTGTTGGAGTAGATGAAAATAATAAATTTCCAAATAGGTTGTATGTGTAGGGGTAATTTGATTTCATCTAGCTTGCATCCCAACTGTTTGGATGGTTTTTTCCTCATCTTTATGGTCTGCCAACCATATAGAGTTGTCTTCATCTAACTTTTATGAAACATTCTATAATTCTTCTTGAATGTCCTTATCCACTATGACCAATAAAATTATTCTAGTTGATTATTCTATTTTTTTCACTATTGTGCTGATGAATTCAATTGATTCATGAGTACAAAGTGTATTTATCATGTCAGCCTCTTCACATCGATTTTTAATAACCAACATAAAAATTCATGTATATTAATTTATCTTTTCGGTTATCCTATAACCAACCTAATAAATGAAGTACACACTTTATCACATCAGTTATTCTATAACTGACATGATAAAGTGTGTTTTTATATTAGTTATATACAATAACCAATGTTATAAATAAATTATAATTCACTTATAAAATCAGTTATAAAATAACCAACATTGTAAATCAATTTATAATGTTGGTTTTTATATTACCAACATGATAAAATAATAAAAATTTCATTATAATGTAAGTTATATAATAACTGTTGGGATAAATCATTTATAATTTTATGATTTCCCATTTTGATTCATTTTAGAGTTTTTTGATTGGGTGAAAGCACATGAGCCTTATCCCAGTTGGTAAGGACTCCGTAAGTGCATCTGGGAGACTCGAGATCAAATCTAGGTGGAGACATTATTTCCTGGGTACTGTAGCAGAACTGTAGCGGGAACTATGCAGTACTGTAGCAGGTACTGTTTGGCACTGTAGTAGCTGGGAATATGCCCCCGTTTGGGCCTTCAGCCCACCAAATTTTTCCCCGAGTCCTTTAAGGCCTTCAGTCCACCTAGGAATTCAGGTCAGTAAGGCCTTCAGGCCACCTCAAGGACTTCAGTCCACCTTATGTGCAGATGAGAACCAGACAGCCCACAAAGAACAAGCTCTACAAGGAGGATGAGCAAGGAGCTTTCACCACAACAAAAGATAAACGAATTGAAAAAATGAGAGGGTATGGCACCAGCCATCGGGATAAGCCTGTGCATGCCTGGGAATGCATAGCCAAATAGCCATGCGAAGGTGGAAAGTTGATTTCACGATAAAGATGCTGGGGAGGAGCAGTTCTAAGTAGTGATTCTGGGTTGTATGTAAAGTTTGAAGCCTACGGGAAAATGAATTCCTCTAAGGCCTATAGGCCATGTAATACTTACGCCTACGGTCCTTTTAAGGGTTCCACCTCACCCCTTGAAATGTGGATTATCAAAATCAATAAAAAATGAAGGCCTTTGGGCCATTGGATGGATGATTGGGTGAAACCAAATTTTGTTCTCTATCATGAAAAATCTCTATCCTCTTTTCTTTAATCCAGTCATCTCCAAAATCATTTTACAACTTCATACATCCTCATTTTTATCGGCACGTTCAATTTTATCATCTAACAACTCTCATGTAAGCCTTAAACACCTTGCTTTGGGTTATCAATGTCATAGATTCCTGAACTCTCCTTTTTTTATTATGTTTACTAAAATATCACATTACCATATTGTTTAATCTCCTCATGCTATCTCATATATTACCTTTATGTGTATCCATAAAACACCTCGCTTTGGGTTATCAATGTCACAGATTCCCTAACTCTCCTTTTTTTATTATTTTTACTAAAATCTCGCATTACCATATTATTTAATCTCCTCATGCTATCTCATATATTACCTTTATGTGTATCCATGCTTCTAATGATAATACTTCATCTCCTTTCATCATCATGGATTATTTCTCATGGGGATACATATTAGGATATACTCCCTTAACATAAAAAGAAGTTTGATACATACCAAAGACACGATTTCACAATTATGGGTCCACCATGAATAAATATATGGATGACTATTGGATAGGATGGGTGTTGAATTAATATATTTTCTTTATAGGGGCCTTTTGTGTGGATTGTGGATATCCATTCTATGTGAGAGAATTCTAGTCAATTATAGATGATGAGCATAGTATAGTAGGTATATATAATGTCATCTATGTCATTAAGGATTTCTCTCATTAGAATAATCACATTATTCCACAACTGATTAGTATATGTACATCTAACATTAATAAATTCCTTCTAGTTAATTGATAGGAAGGAGTAAGCCTCTATGATGTGGATATTATTACAGGATACCATTTTTTTGGATATTTATAATTGTTTATTCCCCAGTCTTCTACATGTAACAATACAAAGAGAACTACTCAAATTACTAGAGTAATAAATTTTGTGAAAGTAATGCATTGGGTGAATAAATTAACCCATTAATTAAAATACTCTTTTATACATTAATTGAGTCTGCGACCGTGTTTAATTGGAAAGATCAGTAGACAAGGATAACCTTAATATACCAAACTCACAATACACATGGTATTATGGGTTTTTATTGGCTGAAAACATAAGAGGGTCTCTATATTGATTTGAATTGGGATATCACCCTTCAGATCAAATAGGTTCTCAATATAGAAGCCTTATTATCAATTTATATCATGATGTATCTCATACTAGTATGAGAATCATATACTATAGTATGAGTTGGGAAATTTATTATGGAATCATAGATGGAAATTAGCCGATGGATCAGTATTCCACTTTTAGAATTGAAAATATTATATTTATAGATCATCAAAATCGACATTGTGATGGCCTAGTTATGGGTTTTTAGTCATTGGAAATTACTATGGGGACTTGTCAAAAACCATTTGGCGGTATGAATTGATAAAAAACCAATCATGGGTTATTATTTTAGATTTTACCTATAAAGATTAGTTGAGTTACGGAAATATCATTAATTGTAGGATAATTAGCATATATTTTCAATCCCCACACCAATTTCATTTTTATTCCATATAGTTCTCTAACTAAATCCTTCATCGGAAAAACAACTTTAAACCTTGATGAATGTGAATATATAATATCCCAAGGGGTGTGTATATTAAATAGATAAATTTATAGTCTAAATTTATTTTATTTTTTAAATAACTTCCATGCATATCTTTTTATGATTTACCATTTATATTTAAACTTATCTTCTATTATTGTGTAGAATTTATAATTAAATTTTTCAGAAATGCTTATATTTGTTTTATATTTCAATATTGTGTTACTTTCAAATTATGGAATCTTTCATAAAAATTTAAAATTGGATTATCTTGACAAGATATATATTTTTTATATTTATTATAGATAATAATGAGTCAAATTTTGATTATAGAACTTCGAATAAGTGATCAATATGAGGAATTTGTTGATTCTTTTTTGGAATTTTCTAACTGAAATGTCCCAAACAATGACATGTTTTTCGATCCATGTTTGAATTGTATAGACATAAATACGTTGAAAATATGATAGATCAAATATCATTTAATTTTTCATGGTTTTAATCTGAGTTAAATCCCTTGGATTTGGCATGGTGAAATTGGGTAGAATTTTAGATCTCCTGATGATGATGCCTGCAAGATGGAAAGTTTGAAAAAAAATCAAGAAATTATTCATGATATTGAAGTTAAGGCCATTGAGAAAGAATTGAAAATTAAGAATCAATATGGTGATGCTGAAAACCCATTATATCCATGTTGTATAGACTTTACAGTTTTATCGACTGTGTTATTAATGATTAACTTGAAGGTGAAACATAGATGCAGTGATAAGAGTTTTACCAAGTTTCTATAATTATTGGAAGATATTCTTCCTAAAGACAATGATATTTCGTATTCACATTATAAAGGGAAGATAATACTATTCCTGATGGGATTAGGGTACAAAAAAATACATGATTTTTTGAATGACTATGTGCTATATAGAAAGGAATAAAAATTTATTTTAGGGTTTCCTAAATATAGGATGTCATAGTATAATTTGAAAGAAAATCACAGGCTGATTTAGAAGTTATAAATTCCCCTTCCAAAGCATTTTGGTATGTTCCTATAATTTTTCATCAAAAATGTTTATTCTCTAATTCACATGATGAAAAATGTTAAGGTGACATACTGATGAGAAGACATGTGATGGAAAAATATGTTATATAGCTGATTCTATATAGTGGAAGAAAATTGATCACCGGTTTCCTATATTCAAAAATGAAGTCAGAAATCTTAGACTTGGACTATGTATGGATGAAATGAATCAATATAGAATCCTTAGTAGTACAAATAGTTCAGGGCCTATTTTATTGGTAATTTATCACTTATATCCTAAATATTATATGAAGAGAAAATATGTTATGTTCAGGTTAATGATATGTGGAACAAATTATCCCATAAATGATATTGATGTTTTTTTATCACCATTATTTGATGATTTGAAACTACTATAGTAGTAAGGTATAAGGGTGTATGATTCTTATAAAATGGAATATTTTAAACTGCAGGCAATGATTATTTTCACTATTAATGACTTCCCAGCATAAGTAAATTTTTTTAGATACAGCGTTTAGGTGCATAAATATTATACAATTTTTGAACAAAAGACTTCATATTATCAGCTACATAATGGGGGAAAACTAGTATACATGGGTCATCGAAAGTTTTTTCCTATTGATCGCTCTTATAAAAGATTAAAAAAGTCTTCCAATAGATAAAATGAATTTCGTATTGTTCCAAAATATTTATCTATTGATCAATATTTTGAGAGGGTGTAAATCATTGATGTAACATTCAGAAAGACACATAAATCCTGTAGTGATACAAATATTTGGAAGAAACTATCAATAATTTTTGATCTGAAATATTAGAAATATCATGAGGTAAAACATTACATTTATTTCATGCACATGGAAAAGAATATTTATGAAATTTTGATTGGAAAATTGTTTTATATTAAAGGATATATTAAGATGTGTTGAAGGTAATATTGGATTTACTCTCAATGGGAATACGTTTGGAGTTGGCTCCCACTCCCGATGAAAGGTAAAATTTTCTACCCATGGCTTTTCATACCTTATCCAAGAGGGAGAAAATTATATTTTTTCAATTTATTCAAGATATAAAAGTTCTACATATTTATTCTCAAAATGTAAAAATTTTTGTGTCATTAAATGATTTGAAGTTTATACGTATGAAATCTCATGACTCTCACATCATGATGCAATAGATCCTACTAGTTACATTGCATGGAATATTTCCCACCCATGTAATAATGACTATCATGAAGGTTTGTTGTTATTTTTAATTAAAATTTTAATAAGGTGATTTATTTGAATGCTTTGAACACTTTGGAGAACAAAGTTATATCTATACTTTTTCAATTTGAATTGTATTTTCCTCCATATTTTTTAAATATTATGGTGTAATTAATGGTTCATTTGGTGTGAGAAATAATGATTTGTGGTCCTATATATCTACAATGGATGTATCATTTTGAAATTTATATTAGTATATTAAAGGGGTTTGTTCAGAATCCATGTAAACCTAAAGAATCCACTGTTTAGAAGTATATTTCTGAGGAGGTTGTAGAGTTTTTTACAAGATATTTGTCTGCAATGGAGAATATTAATTTTTCTATATCTTTCCATGAATGAGTCAATTATTGTAGAAAAGGGATTTGTGGCTTGAAAATTAAATTGTTGATAGGTGAGTAGATAAAGAAGGTAAATTTATACATACTGAATAAGATAGATGATGGTCAACTATATAAAACATGTCATATTAATTCATTGAAACAAATTCATCCAAAGAAGAAAGATATGTGGATTTTGAATGAGCATAAAAAAATTCCATAGTTTAAAGAGACCATGCTTGGTAAACTAGATCCATCAGAAACATTGAGATGGTTAGTGGGAGGTCTAAATTTAAATTTTATAACATTATATGGGTATGAAATTAATGGATATAATTTTATTATGAAAGATCAGGACAAAAGAAGTGAGGTTTTAAATAGTACTGTATTAGAGTTCACAGAATTAATGCATTTTTCATGTGAAAAAGGAAAAAGTGAAACCTCTGCATCAACTTCATATTGTGGAGTCATTGAATAAATATGGGTGGTTGATTACATTAAATTTCAAGTTCTATGGTTTATGTGTTAATGGTTTATTAGTTACAACATTGTCTAACTTGATGAATTTGGAATGACACTAGTTAATCTGAATAAATTGGAATACACCAATGATTCTTTTATCATGGAAACACATGCAACAAAATTTTATATATTCTTGATCAAACTGATATGTAGCGGTATATTTATTTACAAGGAAAAAATCAATATTTTGGTGATGATAAACTTAATGAAGATAATAATTTATGTGAGATCCCTACTTCCATAGAACGATTAAAAATAAGATTGATGAGCACATCATATACATGGTTTTCACCATACAGAATGATCATAAAGAAGGAATTTGAGAAAATAATCCTTTAGTAACTTCCTAATATTATGGGTAACATATGTTTAATTGTGGTTTAATTTCTTGAATTTGATAAGATAGATATTTTAATTTTATTTTATTTATTAAAACACTTATTATAACTAATAAGTTAAATTGTTTGTTTATATTAGTTTTATTCTTCCTAGTTTTCCATGTTTACCATTACGTAAATTATTTATTAAATGATTTTTTTGAAAACCATTTTTTTTTAATTTTAAATTTTAAATAAAAGCATAAAATATTGTGTATTATAAAAAATATTACTGGTTTAAAAATAATTTATCACATTGGTGAATTTTTACTATGTCATTTCATCTCTCATTAATATTGTGTAGTTTTAATTCATTTATTTCATTCTATATCTCATTATAATATTTTTTCCATTTTAGTTAACTATAAAAAATATGAATAAAAATGTGTTACATTTACTATAATTTACTTTTTCTTTGATAGTTTTTAATTTTTTTATTTACATTTGTATATAATTGTTGGATTTGTATATTTTTATACTAATTGATGTTTCTTTGATTTGTAGAATAGTGATAGATCAATTCTCTGATCCACCACATATTCCTGGATATGATCATACTCATACCTATGAGGAGGAATATACACACTCTCTTATTTATGAGCATCATTTTAATTGATTACATGATACATCTACTTCCATGGGGGTAAAAAAGAGTTCTAGGGTTGGTAAATGTGGCACCACAAGTTTAAAAAATTTATCAACTGCATATAGCAAGGAGAAGAGGATAACAATAAAATTTGATGGTAATGATATTCCAAGAGGTAAAAATTAAAAATAAATTAATACTTTTATATCAGCAGAGTTTAAAAGAAAAGTTAGTATTTTTTTGATGATTGGAAATGTTTTGAAAAAGGGACATTATCACAATTGTGGGAGATAGTTTTCGTAATCTTGTTTGTTATTATTTTACTAATCTTTAAATGTTTATAGTAATATATGTTTTTCACCTTATGATTAGATGACATATGATATACCTGATACTAGAGAATTTAGGAGGAAATGTTTATCATTGGATTCTAGGAGATGAAGGGATTTTAAATCATCCTTCACATCACAGTTCATTTTTTGGAATAAATATTATTAAGATTGATGTGATATATATATATATATATATATATATATCCATTTATTGATGAAGATGCATAGAAGAAATTTTTTGAAATTAGATAGATACAAGAGTTTTAGTTAAGTTCAATGTTAATTTTTTAGATGTTATTTTATATTAATGACCATGTTAATGATTTCTTTATTCTTAATTCTAAATTTACAGCAATCAAGGGTATTTAATCAGAAGATTCAATATAGAAATGTATACCCTCATACGTTATCTCGAGGAGGGTATACATTATTAGAATAATACATGATATAAGAAAAACTTCAAAAGTTGGGAGTTGAGCCATTAGGGTCTGTAGAGGTTTCCTCTCCCCCTGTTGGACATGAAAAATATAAGAGGTCTTGGATGAGAAAAAAAGAAAATATCTTATAGAAGAGTAAAAATTTGTAGCTGATAAGATTTTACGGTGCTTATTTGTTTATTGAAGATAAATCAAATCTTTATATATTGTGATTCATTATATATTTTTTCAAATATCCCATACAAAATTCTCCTAAGGAGCAGAACACACAGCATGTCATTAATACCAAGGGTAGAAAGATATTTTCACTACAACATTGGGAAAACCCAAAAACCCGAGTCGTGTACAAGGATACCCAACAAGTGTATCAGTAAAAAAAGTGTTTCCATTATCAGAATATTCTTCAAAGAATATTTTTTATAAAAAAATATAATCTTTGAAATCCAAAGTTCAAGATTTTCAAATGAAGATGGAGGACATGATCAGAACTTCGGTATAATAGATGTTTGCATACATACAAGGACTGTTTTGGCATGTCGATTTTAGTACTCGACCTCAGCCATCAAGTCCCAATCCTCATTCTTTTCCTACTCATCCATATATTCCTCTATAACCCACTCCATATTATACACCTACACCCCATCCTATATAGCTTCCAAGTTACTGTGAGTTATATGTTGATGATCCTCATTATATTGTTGCATATGAGATGATATATTATATCAGTGATACAATTCACCATTAGTATATTGAGATAGATAATCCTAGGATAATTTTATAGGATATTATTCATTTATTAGAAAAAATACCATTACCTACAGATTAGGTTAGTATAGTTGGAAAAAGTATCAGGCAAATTTTAATTTGGCCATCTAGACTACTTTGACATACTTCCTTAGAGATATGTATATATTTTATATATTATTTCTTTTTTTATTCATTTTGTTTTATCATTTTAACATTTATATATTTATCTAACATTTTACAAGAATACTAGAAAGGTAAATAAATAATATGTAGACACTAAAAATTTAAAGTGTAATGACTTCAAATACAGATTCTAATAGTCTTGATAGATTGTTAGTATACTCAAATGTGTTATTAGGAGTATATGAGATTCCAATTGATGCTAATATTTATGGGTGTGCAATGAATTTGGGGATATTTAATGCTGACATCATGAAGCTCGTAGCTGGAGATCAATTGGGAATCAAAATGATGCAATATTTTTCTATGTAAGTCGATTAACAAAATTTTTTCGTTCCTTTAAAATTTTATAATTTTATAATTATGTCTAATTTTTATTAGGTATATATATAAAATTTGTACATATCATTACAAGAAATTTTTATATGTATTTATAGACCCATATTTTATTCCTCATATAGCTTTGATAATGATCTAAGCTGACAGAACAATTTATCTAGTGTAAATATTTCACAAGAATGTCATCATTCAGTTATGGATGTTTCAATATCTTGAAGAGTATGAAACATTTATTTTTCTAAAGAATTGTTATATATAACTTAAATTATTAACAAATTAAATTAAATTTTCTTTTATATTAGTTTTCATTGGATTTTGGGTGTTTTTTTCAAGAGAGAATACATTGTATTGGCTATGCTCTCTCCATGGTGAAGTGAGAGCTAATTTTCAGATTTCATTGATCACATAAGTTTGAATATTTTAATACTTTTTTATATTATAATAAATAAAATTTATTTTATTCATATTATTTTTAAATAGTTAATGGAATTTCTTTATAGGTAATACAATAATAAAGAGCTCAAATATAACATTTTTAAATGCTAAGGTGAATTTTCATTTACAATTACTAAATTTTGGATAAATTACTTAAAAATGTTATTTTGAATTAAAATAAATTTTAAGAAAATTTATAAACAAGAATGTGGAAAACAATGTGGATATTATTTTTTAAGATTAATGTATGAACAAATTTCAACTGGGATAGTTGTAATGTTTCATAAGGTTAGACTTCTTTATAAATCTTTCCTTAATATTTCATATGTTTTATTGAAAATTCAAGTCAAATTCTTTCTCTATTATTTTTTATCTTTTTAATGACCCACGAACATATAGTGTAGAGGATTTGCGACATTTAAAAATTGAATGGGCTCATAATTTTACACGTTTGATTGATTTTTAGATTATTTTAAATATACATTCTAAATTTAAAATTTTATTTGCATGTGTCTTGATAGTTGTATGCTACCTTTTTTCTTGTTCTTTTTCTTTACGATGTTGTGGTGGAGGATGAATCAGAGTAAAATTAAAAAAAATCATTTTTCAGCTTAATTATTTAATAACTGATGTGAAAAATGGGTTTCCACTTCGTTTACAGGATAAATGACATGGAAAACTGACAAAAAATATTATTTTACCACATCGTTTTCAGTTAATCGATGTGATAAAGTTATTTACAATGTATCCTCCATTAATAATTCTTAATAACTAACATGAAAAGGTAGAAAAGCCAATGCAAAAAATCATTAATGCACTAGTTATTAATGATTTCATTGAGAGAGTTACCTTACTAGAAGGTGGATTTAGGATTATTGGACCTTGATGAAGACATGAGTGCCTTAATTATAATTTTTAAGAGCATCTCTTAAATAGATGGAGTAGGAGCATGTGAATAAAATGAAAAAGAATTATAATTTGTAGACTCTATTATAGGAACAAATAGGATAAAGAAATGAAGAAAAGATAAAATGTTTCTAGATGTTGTTTGGTTAGATGAGAGTTAGAAGCAGCCTCATGAGATGCTACAGACCGAGCTGAAAAAATTAAGATCTTTTTCTAATTTATTTGATAGTTTTCTTCTCGATTTTAGAAACTCAAGTATTATGTTTCCAGCACAAATTAGTATCATGTGGTGAAGAATTTATTTTATTTATCCATACAGACCCAAACATCCATCTCATTCTTCGAAACCATTGTCTATGAAGGAAAAATAGGAAATATAACCACTTTTTGGATTTCAGTGGTGAGGAGATGAGATGTAGGGTTCTTCATGGGTAATAATAAAACAAAAATGAAAATCGAAGAACCCAAAAAAATAAAACAACTATAGAGGAAAAGTATAAAATAACATACATTGTATTGTAGCCTTGATTCGTGCAAGGGAACATAGAGGAGTCACACTCACATCAGGGGAGTTCCACAAGAGCTTGAGAATTGTGAGATACTGAGTCATATTCAAGGTTATTTTAAATATATTTGGGACCCCTTTAATTGTGATTTAAAAAAAGTGATGATAAAGATCCCTTTCATCAGTGATAAAATGATAAGCGCAGATAAAAGAGATATTTATCAGTGCTTTCTTAGTGTTGATAAATCTCAAGATTTAATAATGCTAAAAAAGAACTCATAAAATACATTTTTATCATTGCTAGCATTTTATCACTGATAAATATTTCTTTTAACATTTATTTTCTTTCATTGATAATGATCGATCTTTATCAACACTAAAAATGTGCTGATAAATATTCCCTTTATCAACACTAAAATGTTAGCGATGATTAAGTATTTATAATTATAATTATTTAAATAAATTTATTATAATTTTTTAATTATTTAAATATATATAATTATTTATTTATAATTATTTAAAAACTTATTTAAAAAATAATGTATACTTGTTTATAATAATTTAAAATATATAAATTTATAAATATAGTAAAAATATGTTTATAAATATATTTATTCATAAATATTTATTTAAAAATATATTTTTAACATTATAAGTGGATATATAATCTTAAATACATGCATTTAAAAAATGATTGAAATTGTATAGTTATAATGAGTACACTTTATAAATATTGAAAAAATAGATAAGTTTTATTAATTAGATATAAATTATTAAAATATTATGGATATATATATATATTGAAGTAAAGATGAATACATATTAAAAATACTAAAATATTGGAAATAAATATATAAAAAATAAATAATAGAAAATGATCAAATTCAAGAATAAAATAAAACTAAAAATATTTATTAAAAATGAATAAATAATACCCTACCTATAATATTATAAAAATATATAAATAAAATTGACCAAATAAAAACATAATATATGAAATGTATCATGTTATAATAAAATTCAGAAATATACTAAAATTTGAATAAATTACATAAATATTAGGTGTATCTGTTTTTATATAAGATTTCATTAATTGTATAAAAATATCTGTGTGTGCATTTTACATAAAAATGAATCAATTACACACACACACAGAGATAGATATATATATTTGTATGTTAAATAAATGTAACACACAATGTTTGATATATGTTAAATTGAAACATCAAACAAAATTAAAAATAAATAAGAGATTAATTTTTTTTAATTATTATATTTTATTCATTTTCTATATATTCATATTTAATCTATATAATTTATTATTATTTATAATTAATATATATATATATATATTATACTTGTTCATTTTTAATAATAATTGTTTCATTAAAAAAATTAAATAATTTTGTAATTTATTATTTTTTAGTTTTTTTGAATAATTATTAAAAATTAATTGATTTTATATATCTATATTTAATATATACTATTTATTAGTATTTATAATCGATATATATTTATATTAAATTTATTCATTTTCATCAACAATTATCTAATTAAAAAAATGTTTCATATTTTTTTAATTTACTCATTTTAAAATTTTTATTTGTTTGATTATTTCATTTTTTTCATTTTATATATCTATATATTTAATATATACTATTTATTAATATTTGAAATTATTATATGTATGTATATTCAATTTATTTATTTTTAATAATAATTATGTAATTAATAAAATTTTTAATTTTTTAATTTTTATTTGTTTAATTATTTCATTTTATTCTGGACATTTATCAGTGCTAAAAGAGAGATCATAAAAGGGTACCCTTTATCAACACTAAAAATAAAGTTCTTATAAATGGTAACCCTTATCAGTACTAAAATAATGTGTTGATAAAGATTATTGTTTATCAGCACTAAGAAAAGCACTGATAAAGGGTGCCCTTTATCAGTGTTTTTTAGCACTGATAATGGATACCCTTTATCAGTGGTTTTTTAGAATTGATAAAGGACACCCTTTATCAACACTTATTTTAGGGCTAATATAGATTGACTTTATCAACACATTTTGTTACTGTTGATAAATAACAGTGCTGTTAAAGGCCTCTTTTCTAGTAGTGATACAATACAATACATGTATCACTAAAGAAAAAAAGACAAATACTATCTCTAATATAATCACAGGCCTAAACTTGATCCTGTGCTCCAAGCTCCCATGATAAAATAATATCAAGCTTCCAGGATTGAGCGCTTTCCCTTATCCCTACTTGCATCTAAGAAATCAATCTGATTACCAACAATACCCTGAACAGGGTGTAGATATACTAAATAGGCCACCACCACCAGTATCTATAGCAAGGATAGTCTTTGTATATAAATGTAATAGTGTTCATGTATATATATAACAAATTGAATTAAAATTTGTAATATAATAACCATTTTGGGCTCAATCTCCTCATGGGATGCCCGACCGACCATACCTACTTCATCCTATGTCAAATGTGTCTAAACATGTGACTTGTAAATGTTCAAGGTTTAATGAATATAACCAGGTTATCTAAGTATAAGTAATATATAAAAATCAGTACCAAAGAAACAATCAAGTTGTCCTAGTAGAGGAAATAATGAAATCGGACCCAAGGATTCCTTAACCTTAGAAGGCCAGGCTTGCTCACAGAAAATATCCATGCAACTTAGCTATGGGAGTCACAGTGTAATCCAAGGGGTATACCCCGGGAATTCCACTAAAAAAATGTCTAACCAAGTCCATGGATCGTCTCCATAGTAAACCCCAGGCTAAGCATGACTAGGTCCCAGGGAAAGAATCTATAGAGCCTCCTATCTAAAGACATTAGCTGAATCCAAGGAGTGTATCCAAGTAATTCTAAATATACCTATGTGGAATGAGTGAATCATCATTACTATGTGAAGGAAATCACATATTATTAATTCATCAAATTTATTCCAAGGTGGGTTTCTCCCTTGGGAATCATCCCAATGAATCAGGGTGACATCCTCTGAGTGCTCAAGGAATTCCCTCATGAATCCAAGGCTAGCTCAAGTATGACCACTCATTTAACATAAAAGGTCTACATTAATATTAGGAACTGTACATTTATTAAATAATGAAATTCCATGTGGTAACTTTTCCAATGTACAATTTCCATTTAATTCTAGTAATTCCATTTTCATTTATAATGATAAAGGGTTATATTAGGTATCATACCATTAATCACGTCATTGAAAAAGTAATAAGATCCATGAAAAATATACTTTCTTAATTATAAAGTTCTAGTTCATCCATTTAAATTAATTTAAACATTTGGAGAAGCCAAAATAAATACACAAATGGGTTTTTTAGTTAATTAAATTCTATGGGGAACATAAGAATATACATGGCACACCCAAGGGGTTTCTCAAATTGATATCATTGATCTCCAATGCTATTTGGGGGTTCTATTTTGAAATTTAGATTCCAAATTAAACAAATAATTTAAAGAAGATCGATTTTAGGGTAACAAGGTAGGTAAAAATATCACACAACACAAAGATGATAAATATAAACAACATGCCTTGATGTAAAGTCATATACCACATACCTTATGGTGTCATATGAAACATCATTCAGTATCAGCTTGTGATTTTGGTTAGAATGGAAGAAATCAACAAACCAGAAAAATTCCCAGAAAATATAGTAAAATATCCTACTTGAAAATAGCATAATAGATGGTCATATTAATAAATAAAAGAATTAAAAATATCCAAGCACTTTCCGAGAGGGATCCAATTATATGAATGAAAATAGAATCATATACTATATTGAGATGAAATCTCAAAGCCTATAAGAGGTGAAGAAGAATCTCTAATGGTGGGAAGCTACTGGAGAATGAAGAAAATAAATAATGGATTTAGTTTTAAGTGGAAGGGGGAATTGGAATTTTCACCCAACTTTAAAGTGGTTTCCGGTTTGGCCACATGATTGTCTAAATTGTGTGCTAACCGTACCCTAGTACTATCTAAGGGAGTTACCCTCTCACACGGTTAAGTGTACAGTTAGAAAACCTTTGTGCTAGCTATGTGTTTTACCTCTACAACAAGTATACAGTTTGTCACATGGGAATATGGTTTTCCTTCCATGGTTTTCCAAACCACGCAACTAATTTTACTAGGTTTCATGGCTGAGATACAAATTTAATACTAATCATGAACCTCAAACTATTTCTCCAAAAACTAAAGATCTAGTTCGAAACGAGCCCTAGATGCTCTCAAAAACTCCTTGAACTCTTTAATCACCATCACAAGGTTAAAATACATATTCTAACTAAAATTTAAAGGTTTCATACCTCAATATAAATTATAGTATCATTCATCGAGTTTTATAGAATTAAGAATAACACTTACATATGAAACCCTTATAATAAAAATTGGTCACTTACACTCAAGAACTATTTCCCCAAAAAAATAGATTACTTAAATTTAAACCCTTGTTTCATTAAAAACATGTTCAATTATTTAAATTTAAATCCCCATAGTAGAATTTTAGACCATTATATAGCATCATATTCATCCTTAGTCCCTAAAAACATTTTAAAACATAGTATGACAACAAAAACCTCATTAAGGAAAAGAAACATGTTAGTCCATTTTTAAAATCATGTATGAAATGTTTCAATTTTTACATAACAAACATTAAGCACAAATACTCCTTTTCCTACTCATGAAATAAGATTCATTTCAATAATATTTTAATAAAACATATTGTAATAAATATTAAAGGAAAAATCATAATCATGAGGGTTTATTTATAAAATATGGGTACTCATGAAATCATTTTCTTGAAAAAATACTTTTCACATTTAGAAAGGGCCATAAAATTTCCTTTAAACAAAATGTCATTAGATTACCTTTTAAAATAAACATAATTCTATGAAAATTTATTTTAAATAATAGAATAATCATGTTTCTAACTTGGGATATTATATTAATAACACTCTTATAATCACTCTTACAAGTACTCTTACAAATGGAATAACCTACTTAGTTAATTGAAACATAATTCCCTAGAGAACATAATTATTTCCTAATGCATTAGAGAGATATATAAGGCTCACCCTTCATCATGAAAAATGTAAAAGGACCATAAAATAAATAAAACATATAAAAGAATGAATTTACCATATAAAATATTATAAATTATTTTTTTAACACATATGAAGAATCCATTTCAGGCTTTAAACAAAAATAAGGGTAAAAATATGTTTTCTTTGAAAAATCATTAAATAAAAATTCCCAGAACAATAGGAAATAAGATATTATTATTAAAAACCATAAAAAATTTATAGTAATATTATTAAATAATAATGGTCATCACAGTTCAAAATTCTACTCATGTTTTATACATTAAAAAATATTCAATTCAAACTTTTGTACAAAAATAAAAAAGCAACCCTTGGGAAAAAGATTAAAAGTATTCTCTTAAAAAAGTTATAAAGAAACTAAAATATGGTTTAAAATTTATTTTAACATAAATTTTAGTATATAAGTAATATTCTTTAATAATTTTAAGGATCGTGGGATTGTAGGGAAAATAAAATAAAAACTTTTAAAATGTTAAAATATGGTTTTAAAGAAAAATCCCTTACCTCGAGTCTAAATCGCTATTTATGTACTTTAAATAATATATAGTAAACTTATATTAATTATATAATTTATTAATAATTTTTTGGTGTATTAAATTATTATTTAACCATTTATTTTATTTATTACAAATACATACTTAATTTCTTAATCGATTAAGTCCATATCAGGCGTTTTGAGGACGTTCGGTTCCTAATTACAAAAAAACTTCGGTGGGTTGAACATGGTAAAAGGGGGGATGGTTACATAATATATATAATATAAATCATGATATAATTATAATTTTGTACATTAAATAAAATTGTATAACCATCCATAAAATACATACATAAAAAATGAATCACATTTCTTCATGGAGGTAGTGATCCCCACATATGCAGGAACGAAATTATCAATTTATAATGGATGAAAGTGTAAGAAAATAAATAATATATTATATTTTTATAATTATAATCAAATAATTAATATCATATATATACAAATTAATTCAATTATAATAAAAATCCATGAGATGTAGTGATGAAAAAAAAACACATATCTTCGTGGAGGAGGTTGTCAACTCGTACACACAAACGATGTTTTCATTCCCAACACAATAGTAAAAGAAATGAGCAAGTTTGTTTCATTAAAATAATATCATCTTCATATATGGTAGATATTTATGTTTTTATATTGTAATTTTTTGAACAAAATTGAAAGGGGGAAATATGTAGGATCCCGCATCCAAAAGGATCGAAATTTCCAGTGGAATTTGAATTTCCATTACAGGACGAGTTGAATCTTGAAACAAGACATGGAATGAGGGTATAAGAGTTAGAATAACTAAAATTTGTGTTTTGAGATAAGTAACAATTCTTAAGAGGTGTTATGGGTGCTCAGATGAGCTTTGGAGGCTTCATGTTAAGTTTTAGTAGTTTTAGAGTTTTCGGGAAAGGGTGCATGGTTTGGTGTGCATGGTTTAGAAGAAAAAGTGATGACTTAATGATCAAGAGGTTTTTAGTTCATTATGAATTGGGAATGGTTGGGTTTCATGGTTATAAAATATTTTGGGGTAAATATTTCAAGTAAAATTATGGAACCTCTTGAGGATGTGGAGGTTCTAATACACAGTTCATGAGCTGTTCATGGTTTTAGACAAACCATGATCCTTGCTACAGAGGAGTGACAATGGTGATAACACGATTGCCACATCATTTTTTGAAATGTGCAACACAAACTTGAGAAGCTAAGGGTGTTGGATAGTAGGGTTCATATGGTTGGAACACCATTTGGAAAACTATGACGCTTCCCATAATCTCATTAAAATAAAATTTTTACCATTTCACATTTAGGATTTTATGTCATACCCCCTTTATCTACCTATCATACACACAAACCAGAGGAGGGTTATCTTACCTCACACCCTCCTTGAAGCCTCTAAAAGGAGGTGATTTAGTGGGGTTTCTTCCATATTTAAGGTGATATTTCTCTTCCTCCTCCCTTCATTTCTTCTTTCCTATTGGTTCCTTCTAATTTCGAATGTGCAAGTTTAGGGTTTTGGTTCTAATTCCACCAGATCATAGTGGAGTCAGTCAAGGATGATTGGGATTTTGGTTGTATTTGGTAGGATAGCTCCTGATATGGATTATGCACTTTGTTTCAGGGCATTTCATTAAGGTATGGGACCATAGTGTCTTTTATTAGTTTTTAAAAAATGAATTAATTAAATTAATTATTGATTTGGTATCACCTCTTTGGTCTTTTCCCAGAAAAGATGTCGAGGATTCATTGTGGACCTCCTGTTGAAGTTTCTAAGAGTTTTTAATGAGATATGGGAACCCAATGAGTTTTCCCACATTATGTCATAATGGGGTTTATTTTATTAATTAATTATATTTGTTGTAATTAATTTATTATTGTTGTTTGGTGTAAGACTAGAGATTGGGTGATTAGGATGAGATTGGTTTAGGTGATGAGGGGTTTGTAAGAGGCTTGGAAGAACATCTAAAAGTCTATTGTGCTTTGGAAATGATTTGGAAAGATTCATGATGATGTAGGTGGCCAATTTTATTTACCCAGAGTCTTGTTAATTTTATTTCATGTGTATGTGATATGCATCTTAAACCTACAAGTGATATGCTTTATCCATTGATTTGAGAAATTGGTATGGGCTTAAGATTGATACCCTCGACTATCCACAGACCTCGTTTGATACACTGAATGTTGTGGTATTGGACATACAGCCACCCAAGGGGTATGATGCCTTTAAAAAATGGAATGTTTTGGTGTTGACTTTTGGTAAAAGATTATGAGGCCTTTTTGAAATTGTCAAATGGCATATTTTCACTTCTACAAAACAGAACTTTAATAACACTGAGATTTATCAGCCCTAAGAAAATGCTGATAAAGGATCCCTTTATCTGTGCTAAAAACGAGTTGTTAAATGGTAGATTTTTCAGTGCTAAAAAAAGTGCTGATAAAAGGTAACCTTTATCAGCTCGTTTTTTTAGCACTGATAAGGGGTTACCTTTACCAACTCCTTGTTTTAGCACTCATACATGGCAACCTTTATCAATGTTTTATTTTTAGAACAAATAAAGAGTACCCTTTATAAATTCTTTTTTAGCGCTCATAATGGTCCCAAATAATTAACAATTTTATTAATTAAATAATTATTCAAAAAAATGAATAAATTTAATATACATATATATATAAATTATAAATATTAATAAATAGTATATATTAAATCTATAGATATGTAAAAGTAATAAAATAAAATAAAATAAATTATAAATGTGTAAATTAAGAAAAATATTACACATTTTATTAATTAAATAATTATTGATAAACATGAATTAATTTAATATACATATATATAGATTATAAATATTAATAAATAATATATATTAAATATAGATATATAAAATGAATAAATTTTTATAATTTATGGAAAAAATAAAAAATGAATAAATTCTAAAAATATTAATAAATTTATTAATAAATAATTATTAATAAAAATGAATAAGTTTAATATATATATATACATCATAAATAGTAATAAATAATATATATTAAATATAAATACAGAAAATGAATAAAATTTAATAATTAAAAACTTTCATATTAATATCTTATTCATTTTTAATGGTGTTATAAAAAGTTATTCATTAATGTATTTAATATAGAAATATATTCATATATATATATATATATATCAATGTATATAATATTTCCAAAAATATGATTTATATAAAACCAAATATATATGCTTACATTAAATAAGTCATATATTTAGTGAAAAATGGTTTATACTTAAAAATTAATAATAATTAAAAATACAAACTAATTGCATCGAGTAATGGACATGGTTCAATATTGTTTGATTTTTCAATTTGAAATATATGAAATGTGTGTGTTATATTGATTTTATATACATAGACATAATTAATGAATTTATGTATATATATACAATGCACACACATAAATATTTATGCAATGAATATAGAAATATATATACATCTAATATTTATGTAATTTATTCAAATTTTAGTATTCATTTTTGAGTTTAATTATAACATGATACATTTAATATATTATGTTTTTAATCAGTAAATTTTATTATTATTTTTTTAATATTATTACAGTTTTGTATTATTCATTCATTTATAATATTTTTTTGAATTTATAATTAATTAATAAAAATTATCCATTTTTTCAATATTTTTGAAGTGTACTCATTTTGAAACTCATTAATAAGATTCATGCATTTAATATCTTATATTCATTAATAATTGTAATTGAAAATATATTTGTAAATAAATATTTATAGATAAATAAATTTATAAATTTATATTTACTATATTTATAATTTTTTAAATTTATAATTATAAATAAATATATAATAGTTTTTTAAAAGTTATTTGTATAATTATAAACAAATATTTATATATATTTAAGTAATTATAAAATTATAAAAAAGTTATTTAAACAATGAATATATTTACTATATTTATATTAATTTATTATATATATATATATATATAATGATAAAAATATAAAAAAAATTAAAAGGCTATTTGTATATTTATAAATAAATAATTATATATTTAAATAATTAAATATTTAAATAACTATAAAATTGTAATAAATATATTTAAATAATGAATATATTTACTATATTATATTTATATTTATATATATTTATTAATTATATAAATATATATAACGATATAGTTATATAAATATATATAATTATATAATTATATAATTATATAAATATATATAATGATATAAATATTTTTATAACTATAAAATTATAGTAAATGTATTTAAATAGTGAATATACATACTATATTTATATTTATATATATTTATTAAATGTATATATAATTATGTAAATATATATATTGATAAAATTTAATTATAATTATAAATAAATAATTATGAATATATTTACAAAGATGGAGCTTTATCAGCGCTTCATTAGCACCAATAAAAGTATCTTTTTCAGTGCTAAACATTTATCGCAGATAAAGATCAATCTTTATTAGCACTAAAAATGCAAATACATTTATCTTTTATCAATGTTTATTAATTTAGCACTAAAAGGTATCTTTATAAGAGCGTTTTTGGAAGCACTAATAAAGGTCTCCACAATCTATTTAAAAGAACCACAACCACAATTTATTTAGTCATGACTATCAATATTTTACCGAACTACCCTTCTACCAGTGCTCCTCCTCTACATTCTCTCGGATGAATCAAGTATATAATCCAAGGTATGTTTTCCCCTCCTTATCTCCTGTTGATAGCTTGTTTGGGTTCCATAGTCTGTGTTATTGCGATGTTGTCAACCATTATGAACACTACTTCTCTTCTCCCATAAATCAAGTCATGATTGGTCTCTCTTAATATTATTCCTCATTGTTTCCATTCTTGACACCACCTTAACTCATGTATCTCTTCATTGTAAGTGCACTCACTGGTAGAAGTACAACAAAATGTTCTGAATGATCATAGGAGGGTCGATGTCAGGGAAGATGGTTTAAGGTGGATGGAGTAGTGTGACTTTCATTATAAAATCTTGCTAAGGAATAAGGGGGTTATCTCTGATCAAGAGACAAAGAGGTTATTGGAGGAATTTGAGATTTATTTTAGTTTGATCTATTCATGTAAGAAGCATTATATTTCATTAGATATTAGTTTTTTATGGGGTGAATCAAATATATGGTGGGTTTTTATTCTTAGTGATCATGAGGAGTCCAAGGAATCATGGGAGAATTTCCTTGGTAAGTTTTCATTTGAGTTCCTTTCCTTGAAGTTGAAGGCAATACAATATTAGGAGTTTCTCTCTCTTTAATAAGAGATTTTGATAGTGCATGAGCTTGATGTCTAGTTTATAAACCTTCTCTATAATTCTTCCAATCTTCTTAGATAATTGGAATTGAACACCATCACCACCATCATGACCAACTTCCTATTATTATTTTTTATCTACCATTGCTTCTCTTTGATAATTCTCCATGGGTTTTAATCATAGTTTTTATTTTTTTTCAAACATCCAAGGTATGTTTATTTGTTAATTTTTTTGGTCTTGTGATTTACTTGTATGATTATTTTATGAATGGGTGTTAAAAATCATGTTTATTTTCTTATAAATGGGTGTATAAGGTATGTTTAGTTGGTGCTATATTTTACTAAATGATTATTTAATGAGTATCAAGACAACTAATGCATGTTTAATTTTCTTGAATTATTATTTAACTGGTGTTATATATGAAGTATGGTTTTTTGATGAGTGGGTGACATGAAAATATTCTAATTATTTTTTATGAAATTTAATGGATGTTTAATTTTCTTATTTATATTTTTACATCATGTAATGTATGTTTAATTCATAGAATGAGTGTTTGGATGATTAATGAATATTTTTTTCTTTCCTTGTGAATGGGTGTTTTGAAGGTACAAAGGATTATGGAGTATTGATAATATATATAAAAATGATTATCCTGGGAAAGTGCCGATTATGTTGATTTTGTAATTTTAGTATAGGGGAATTTATTTAATAATTTAGTTTGAATAACACAAGAATAATATAAAATTTTTTAGTGTTATACCCAGTTTATTTTCTATTCTATAGCTTACAATTTATATATAATTCCTCTAGGAAATTTTCAACTTATAGTATGATTAGTATAATTCACTACTATGAAATGAAGTAGGTACATTTGATTATCATGGTGTCCTAGTTAATACACAATGACTTGAATTACATATGTATTTTGAGTGTTACTACTTTGAACATATACTCAAATATATGCATTATTATATATTTCAGGGGGACAGTTAGTATTTACATGTTGATTTTCATTTTCACACCCTACACATGAACCTCAGTGGACATAAAGCTCTTATATTTGAGATATAGGTGAGGTAAAAGGACTAGTATCATATATTATAGTTAGTGTAGCTGAGTGGGGGTGAGTTGATGTTCTTATAGTAGTGTTGGGGACCTTTGAGAATTTTGAGATGAGATTTCAAAATTTAAATTAAGAAGTGGTTATTTAAAAAGTTTTTAGGAGAAAAATTTCATCCTCATCAGCTTCATCTCCCACATATTTATTATTGAATTTTGTTTCTTGGGACTCATCCCCCATAACTTCTATGTTTCATTAACTACTTTGAGAAGTAGTCATTCAAAATGATCACTAGTAATCGATATGGTATGACTATTTGTTAGAGTAGTTCATGCAATATAGAAGCATGTCCAATATAGATTGAGAATGAGTCTCAATAAAAAAATGCAATAATAACTATTTTGGAGATGTAGATGATGAGGATGACAGTTGTCTATAACTTTCATCTCCTGATTAATTTAGAGGATTACACCTATTATAGTGGAGTAGTTATTTTCTGAAATTCAATTACCCATTTCCTTGAAAATGTATTCATTCTAATCATTTTAAAAAAGAGTATGAAGTTGGAGTTAAAGAGTTAAAAATGTTTGTGATAGATACTAAGTACGACCCTTCTCAAATCCTTTATCTATGTTTACCTAGTTCTTATTCCAAACAAATTAAATGTTTCACTACTAATGCAAAAAATGACTCCTGCATATGATGATGTTACTAATACCAAGTAAGAACAGTTTTTTGATGCTAAACCTACAAAACTATTAGGGGATTAACAATATACTGATGAAAAAAAACCAAGAATGATGCAGTATCACAATGTAGAATAAAATTATCCAGGAAATAATTAAGGGTATAATATTTGTGGTTGGTTGGAATCAATGTATCCAACATGTCGACCCCAACAAGTCAATATTCATTATTTATGTTGGGGTTATAACAAGTATGAATATTTCTATTTATATTGATTCATGGTTCCCTATCCATCCTATAATGAACGATAACCTTTGGGAAGATATTAAGGTAATGTTTCAATATAATTTCTATATTTTACCTAAAAATTATCTAATGAAATGCTGATTTAATTTTCATTATTCCTTATAGAGATCATTTATTTTATAAGATTTCCATATGAAATATTTTTTCCTGGTTGATGGAAAATTCCAAAGAGTCTTTCATACTCTTCTTACTTTGTTATATCTTTGGGATGTTAATGTGGAGTAAAGACCCACCAACAAGTTAGTTATGCACACATTATAAAGTAATATGCATGAAATCATTTCATCAATTGTCATAATGATAAATCATTTCAGGTGAATTGTATTTGATAATATATTATTTGAAAATATTTATTTTGTCTAATTTGATTAAAAATGTTTAATTTATGAAATATAAAAGAGTTTTGAAAATAAATAATGTGCATCAAAATGAATGTACACCTATCACAAAGCAAGGATGGGGTACGCTTCACTAGAGATAAAATTGGTATGTATTTTAAATAAAGAATAAAAGTTTTATGTGATATGAAACAACATATATTCCTTTGTTTATATGAAGATTTATGAATCAAAATCTGAAGACACATTAATCCCACATTATGTGCTATGAAAGGAGGCTCATATAAATTAGTAGGGTAAACTAGTTGATTAAAAAACAAAACCAATATGAGAAACATGTTCAAGTATGACGTAATTGTATTCATTATTATTTATAATAATATTATATAAAAATATCTATTTATGTTCATATTTTTTATATGATTTATACACAAGATCATAAGTGACCACACTAGAAGAAAAACTACTTTCAGTATCTTTGAAGTGGTTGAAACAATATGGTCTCATTAGAGGAGTAGGTTTTAGAGTTTCTCATCAAACATATTTTGATCATGTAAAACCACATTAAGATACATATAATATGATGAATGGAATAAAGGAACCAATAAATTCTATACAAGATATTATTTTCTGGCCTGGTTTGGAATACCAATGTATAAGAAATGTTTAAAGAGAAATGGTGGTGGAAAAAAGATCCACACATGAAGAACCAAATGCCCCCTATATTTGAGACTAGGAATTACTCTCAACCACATACCATAATAGTGTTAATAAATTTTTTCCTTACACTTTCTGCTAAATGTGAATAAAAAAACTTCTGATAAATTTATATTAATAAATTCTATAGGGTACCATTGTATGTGATTTTTATCTATCAACACCTACACACTACTTTTTTGTGAGGGGTACAATATATAATATCCTAGGAGACAAGATACACCTGAAATAACTCCCAAAATATCACATGAGAATGGGTATTGAGGTATCCAATGAGCTGACTACAGGTTTCTTATTCCACTTGATGATTAGGATATTTCAATAGTCAAGTATACTATTAGAACATTTGTAACATGGTCATCTAATCTTACAAAGAAACATGAGGTATGTATTTAACAATTTTTTTCATATCAAAAACCTATTACAATTTTTGAAAAAAGGTCTGAAGTGAGGTATGGTATTATATATGGATAAAGTGATGGGGAAATAGAATTTCAGATCAATTCAATTTTGTGGATCGACAAAAAAATCAAAAGGACCTTCCAGAAGTACATTCTACCCATCAGTTCCAAAGAAACATTTATTATCATTACAACTTCATGCAGAGACCACATTTAAAGATGGAAATATTTCATACATTCAATATGAAGAAGAAATATATGTAACTTCCATGACAAATTTATTTGGTCTCAAAAGTATGAATTAGATTCTCAATCATGAATAGCTGGGATTCTTAGATGTGAATACATAGATAAGGTACATTTTTAAAGTACATCTGTCAAAATAGTGAGATAATATGTTCATTAAAGTTAATAACTCTTCATCTTTTCTTCATATGTTCATATTACTAATATATAAAGGAAAAATAATGGGAAACACAATTTGGATTCATTAATCCCTGTATCATTTTAATAGAAAAAAAATTCTTTGGACAAGGAAGAAATTGAGAAGATAATAGATGAGATACTAAAGAGTTTGGGGAAAAAATAATAGCCGATAGAATATTTTTAATTCCTATAATTCATAGGTAAAACTATAAAATCTAATAATATAAAATATATTTTTATTTTTTTCATTACATAATTTTTTTGCCACCCTGGATGTTGATCATAGTTAATCCGGATAGCACAAATATTTATTTTTTGGATCCAATGCATGGATATCCAACAAACTGACCACACATAATGTGTATTGTGAATTTTGAATACACTGAAATCAAAATTTTATAGACTAACTTTGAATTATATATTTTATTCTATGTTTTAACAAGAAATTTTTTATGATATGGTGGTATCTAAATTTATGCTAAATCATTGAATGTAGTCAATGTTTGAAAAAATAAAGGATGTGGATATGTACAGATGGAAACAAATAAAGGTATATATAAAAATATTTAACTAACAAAAAATATTTAAAAATAATTTACTTATTTTGTTAAATATTTATGAAGTGTCTGAAGCAAGATAATGGCATCAATAGTGGATATTATGTTTTAAAATTTACGAGATAGATCACAAATCTTCAAAAGACCAACATAACTGAAGAGTTAATTTCTAAAGTTAATTAAAATTTTATTAAAAATATTTATTAATCATTTGTTTTTCTATATTTTCGCAGTACTAACAATATTTTTGAAAACCTTGACACTCCAAACAAGAAGTGGTTTTTTTAGAGATTAGTGGGAAACTTACTTGTTGTCAGAATGTTTGTTGACAAGAATATTAGTTTATTACCTGCTATTTTTATGATTTAGTATGGGATATGAAACCATAGAAATATATTTGGGGTACAAATCATTAGTTTCAGGATGATTATGTATTATTTTTAATCTGTTTCTCATGGACAAGTATAGCGGAAGAAATAAAATTTCTTAGAAGTGCTGGCCTAAAAACAGTAAAATTGTTTGGAAATAGTGGAGGCATTATAGGATCAAAATAATGATGTAGATGCTCAAATTACAAGAGGGGGGTGAATTGTATACTTTAAAAATTATTTTGGAACCCTTAAAGTTAGTTATGAATAACTGTGTTTTCCTTAAGTAAAGGAAAGTGCTAAGTTTAACAAAGATTAAACTAAGCAAATTCACAACACCTCTAACACCAAATAAAAACATGGAAAGAGATTCTGAAAGTAGGTTCCAGAAATATGGTTCCGGAAATTGAAACTTAACAAAAGATTACAATATGATATTCTACCTTAAAGCGTATAGAATCTAAATGAAACAGAGTACAAGTAAGGAAGTATAATAAAGTTATACTTTCCTTATACTACAAAATGCAGTGGAAATAAACAAGTAGTAAAACTACAAGTAACAAGATAAAAGTATTTTAACCTAAAGAGAAGGGTATCCAACAACCTTGGATAAAGGTCCCTTGATTTATACTTTCAAGAAAGTCTGTCTTACCCACACCAGGGTAAGCCCTTGATACGAAGATCGGAGTCTCTGTCTTGCTATCCCCGCAAGCCCTCAACTTCAAGGTAGTTGGTCACCTCTGTCTTCCTCAGCAAGGAAGCCCTCAACTTCAAGGTGTTGGAAACCTCTATCTTCCTATCCCTAGAAGTCCTCGAATGTAATCACCAACATTCGGAGTCGCACGAAGCAAAAAACTGAACGAGCAGTTCAGTACGCACAAGGCATGAAAAGATTTCTCTCTCTAGAAATCACTTTAGCAGCGTGTGGTCTCTAGATTGATCAACTTCATTCATTGAGATCTTTCAAATAAGCTCTTATTTATAGGTAAGGTCAGCATTCTTCCCAACTGTCATATTTTCCTTAAAAATCGGAGGGACCTGTACACGTGTAACTTAGCCAACTGTTAGTTTATATCAGAATAGATGACATTGTTTTATAACAAAACAAGTGTAACAGAAAGTATGACACCGTTTAAAAAAATAACTCAAAAGTTCGGAATGAAAATTCGGAGTGAAGGTTCGGAGTGTAAGTAAAATAATAAAGAGTAGAGAAAATATAAAGGCATAAGCAAAATGAAGGTTCGAAGTCTAACCAAAAATAATTTTCGGAGTCTAAATAAATTCGGAGTGTATAAAACAAATATGATCAGATTCTATTTAATAGTTGAATTCGGAATAAGAATTCGGAATGAGAATTTGTCATCAAAATTCGTAATGAGAATTCCTCATTAGAATTCATAATGAGAATTCATCATTTGAATTCGTAATGAGAATTCGTTGTCGAACTTCATAAGGATTCGTATCCTGAATCTGGAGTCGAACTTAATTAGAGTTCGTATCCGAAGTTCGGAATGAAACTCTATCACAGTTCTCATCTGGATTTCGGAGTGAAACTTTATTAGTTCTTATCCAGAATTTGGATCCTAAAATAGAATACTTCATATCAAAGATTAAAACAATTCCGAGAAAATAGAAATGAATCCGAATCTCATACTTAAGAAAAATCTGGATGAAAATATGATAAGGATAATTTTTCTTACAAAAGTGATTTTCCTTATAAAAGAAATTTTCCTTATAAAAGTAATTTTCCTTATAAAAGCAATTTTCCTTATAAAATAAATTTTCCTTATAAAATAAATTTTCCTTATAAAAGCAATTTTACTTAAAGATAAGGTGTTTGTGATTTTCAAAACAAGAAGGAATGGAAAAGTCATAAGGAAAACCTTATTGACTCAACAATCTCCCCCTTTTTGGAAAGCACAAACATCCTTATGAAAAAAAAAATTCTAAGAAGAAAGAAAAACATTAAGGCTTATCTCCCTTTGCTTTAAGGATATTGATGAATACGACTAACTCCACCTTCGGCCTTGAATCTCTAAGGATCGTATTCTAGATTTCCGGAATGACTTTTCATTACGAAAAAGAATGTCTTTTTTAATGAAAAACTCCCGCTTAGAAAAACTCTTATTAGAGTTCATTTTCTTTCTCACCCTTTTTTAGGATTCTTTTTCCCTTTCATTATAGTTCTTTTCCTTCTCCCCCTTTGTGATTTACAAAAAGAATACAAGGGAATGGAAAATATAACAAAGTACCTGAAATATTAGTAGTAACAACAAAAAGAAACGAGAAAGCATAAATTTTTCATTAAGTTTGAAAATCTCAACAATAAAGAAATTTAGATATAACAAAAGAATGGATCTGTCTATTTTGGATCTTTTTCCTTTGCTATGAGACCCTTAAGAATAGTCTTTATTTTCTTCAAGTCTTTATGGTCTTCTTCAGCTTTCTTCTCTAAGACGATTATTCTTGCACTTTGAGCTTCAATCTTTTATTCCTGGGCTTGAAGCTTTTCTTCTTGAGCTTTGATCTTTTCTTCCTGAGCCTTCAATTTCTCATCAAACTCAATCCAATGATCCCTTTCAAACTTCCAGTTTTGAGAAACGGAATTCAGCTTCCCATTCAGATCTCTCACTTCTTGAATCCGGAAGTTCTTTTCATCTGCCAGCTTCTCTTCAAAGGAAGAAGTCAGCTCATTTATCTTCCTGTCCTCAGTCTCAAAAGCATCCTTAACATTATCTTGAAATTCATCGAAGAGACTCATCTCTTCTATATTTTTCCTCGACCAATTTTTCATCCTCTTGAAAGATATTATATGGGATTCGTAGCCAATAAAGAACGTTTTGAACTGAGCCTCAATCTCAACACACTTGTCCATAACCATAGATACGGAGTCTGTTTTCTGATTCAAATCATGTTGGAGCATCTGACATCTTGAATCAATACTAGAGAAAGTTGGAATAGTACCCACCAACTTCTTTAAAGACTGAACAACAAAATCATGTCCCAACGAGGATGACTCCGAATCCGAAACTTTGCTTGGAGAATTTTCTTCTTCAACTAGGTCAAGATTTCTCTTTGAAGAGCTACCAACTTCCTTTCTTTTCACCACTACTGAGCTCGGAGTATCAGCAAGAATTTGCTTTCCCTTGTCTCTTTTTGGAATGGAGTCATGTTCTGGAGTTTTCTTCTCACTATCAGAAACTTGGACAACATTGTCTTCCTCATCAGAAACTTCCTGAGCACCAACCTCTATATTCTCCATTTGAGCAATATCTTGTAGAAGTTGTTCTTCCTTTGCATGATAAGCTACCTCTTCTTCTCCTTTATCCTCATCCATCGCTGGAGTTAATAGCTTCGAAGATTCAGCTTCTGAAGTTCGGAGCGATAAGTGTTCCAAAGGTGTCCCCTTATAATCATATACTTGTTTCAACACATCTCTGGTTTCACCACTTCCTTCAGCAACATCTTCTTCTTCTTCTACTTGATCAATGTGCTCTATTTCCTCAACAGGCTTAGCTACTGCCTCTTTCAGAGAAACAAAGTCTCTTCCTAGAGTCTCAGGTAGAGATTCCAAATAAAAAGATCTCGGAATAGGGATATTTGCTGAAACCATCTCATTGAACTTCAATAAAGCATGAGCTACCTCAGCCTCAGACATCTTCTTCTTGATCTTCTTTTCTTTTACTTGTTTCTCGAGCTCATCAGCAATTCTCTCCTTCAAGGCCTTAGCCTCTGTAGGGTCCAAGCCAAACTGAGGCTCCCCTTGCACTCGCTTCTCATTCATCTCCCTCCATTTAGCAACTACCTCATCTGGGTAAGCTTTCTTCTTCTTAGGTTTTGGAGGTGCGGAATGAACTTCATTAGACTTGGGATTCTCTCCTTCTACTTCCACTTATTTCATCTTTCTCTTCCTTATTGGCTTAGAGGATTCCGGATTAGAAACTTTCGGAACTGCTTCTTTTTGAGAAGGTGAATCAACAAATTGACTAGACTTCTTGTCAAAAGCAACATCCATTCTTTTAAGTGTACCATCACTCACCAGCATAATCTTTCAAACTCTTGGCCTAGACTTGCAAGCCTCCTTAAAAGACTCAAGGCACCTAACTATCAACTTCGAGAGGATTTCTAGATACATTATAATCTGAGCTCTCAGATTTCCTTTCTTAACATTCTCAAGAGTGATAAGAATGTGCTTCATCAAATTAAACTTCCTCTAATTTATCAGAAAATCTAGGATGTAGATCTCACTCTTCTTTAAGCTATCTTTTTCACCCTTCCTCGGTACGATATGACCTTGTACCCATAACTCTAGAATCCAGAAATTTGTAGATAAACTAGCAATCTTCGGAGCCTTGTCATCAGCTAGTCCAAGACTTTCTAAAGCTTTTTCCTTGTCGAAGATACCCTTAGAATCCGGCAACACATGAGATATGAATTCAGCTTCACCTTCATTATTCAGCCCTACCAAGCTGGCTGCCTTGGCATATGAAAGCTTATAAGTCTTACCATAAGACTTAAAAGACAACTTTTCCCTTCCATCTTCCTTAAGAAAGGAGACTGTTTCATAGAACTCTATAAGAAAATCTGAATACAGTTCATCTTGATTCCCGGGTTTTGACACCACAACATCTTTCCAACCATTAAGCTTGATATTCTTAGAAATAAGAGAATCATACTTGTTGAATAAATCCGGATGAACCAGCCTCTCTCTATATACTAACCACTTCAAGATTGGCTTAGAGGAAGACATGTCTTGAGAAGGTGCTTCCACAGACATTCGGATCTGAAGACCTCTGAGAAATTCGGAATGGAGAAAGCTGAAGTTCGGAACGATCTTAAAACAGAGAGGCAGAGCTTTGGGACGTTGGAGCATGAAAACCGATGTGGGACAATCGTTTGGGGTCCCCTTTATATAGGCAACGAAAAATCAGTTCAACTTCCACGGTTGATCGAACGATTGTGAAAAGCTGAGATCAGATCTGACGGTCGAAAACCAATTCTCTTGAATCCGATCTTTTGAGGTTTTTATTAAAATAAAGAATTAAGAAAACTATAATCCGAAAACGAAATATAAGAAAATGTCAGCAAGAAAAGTATATCTACGAGAACTTGAGTAATGAAATCATATCTTTCGGATTGGCTTAGGAGGATTATTTGTAATGGGTAACATAAAAATAAATACGAAAAATCTTTATTATGAAAAGACATAGTTCACAGAACTCACTACGAAAAACAAACTCAGTACGGAAAACTCAGTACAAAAAAATTTCATTACAAAATTTGAAAACGAAAGACTTATTATGAAAGATTCAGTACGAAAATCCCGTTATGAAAATACCAGTACGAAATTTTCCATTCTGGATGTTTTCTATACGAACATTTCCATTCCAGAAGTATTCTGTACGAAAATATCCATTCGGGAAAATTTTATTTCCGGAAATTCCATTCCGGAATTTTAGTTCTGAAAAGTTTGAAAAACTATCTTTGAAGAAAAATTTAGTTACTCTTTCAATCAAATGTACTCCCCCTATGAAAAGGAGTTTACTACTGTAAGGATACTTTTTCAACAGAAAGTTAATTAAGAAGGATTACCTTATGGTTATCATTCCTAACTTCAGTTTAATATATTCAAATCTATCAGAAGGCAAAGATTTTGTGAAAATATCAGCAAGTTGATCTTGTGTTCCGATAAATTGAAGAATAATATCTCCTTTAAGTGTGTAATCCCTAAGAAAGTGATGCCTAATATATATGTGTTTTTCACGGGAGTGATGTGCAGGGTTCTTACTAAGGGAAATGGCACTTGTGTTATCACACAAAATTTGAGTTTTAATAAAACTCAAGCCATAGTCTGTGAGTGTGTGTTGCATCCACAATACTTGAGCACAACAACTTCCAGCTACTACATATTCAGCTTCAGCAGTGGAGAGTGCTGCAGAATGTTTCTTCTTGCAGGACCAAGAAACTAACGAATCTTCTAAGAAATGACAAGTTCCAAATGTACTTTTTCTATCCATTCTACATCCACCAAAGTCAGCATCAGAAAAGTTTTTTAGAACAAAATCATTTCCAGAAGTATAAAATAATCCTAGATCCATGGTTCCCTTAAGGTAGCGAAAAATTCTTTTTACTGCCTTTAAGTGAGATTCCTTAGGGTTGGATTTATATCTTGCACATAAGCATACTGAAAACATTAAGTCTAGTCGACTAGCTGTTAAGTAAAGTAAACTTCTTATCATTCCTCTAAAAGATGTTTGATCTACTGGTTTCCCAGCTTCATCAAGATCTAAAGAGTTTGAGGTACCAATAGGAGTACTTATACTCTTAGTATTATCATAACCATACTTTTTGAAAACATCTTTAATATACTTATGTTGTGATATGTAGGTTCCTTATGGTTTTTGAGAAATTTGAAAACCAAGGAAAAAAGTTAACTCACCCATCATACTCATTTCAAACTCAGATTTCATTAGACGTGTAAAAGAGTCGGTTAAAGATTGCTGAGTTAAACCAAATATGATGTCATCAACATAAATTTGAACAATCAAAACATTTTTCTTATCTTTCTTTATAAAAAGACTTGGATCTGTATTTCCCTTAACATAGTTATTTTGAAGCAAAAATCCAGTGAGTCTATCATACCACGCTCATGGGGCTTGTTTAAGACCATACAAAGCTTTGGTAAGTCTAAATACATGATCAGGATGTTTTGTATCTTCAAAGCCAGGAGGTTGTTCAACAAAAACTTCCTCTTGAACATAACTGTTAAGAAAAGCACATTTCACATCCATTTGAAAAAGGTTAAAATTAAAGAATGCTGCAAAGGCGAGTAGAATACGGATAGATTCAAGTCTAGCTACTGGAGCATAGGTTTATTCATAGTCTATTCCCTCTTGCTGATTATAGCCTTTAGCAATAAGTCTAGCTTTATTTCTTAATATGACTCCATTTTCATCACATTTATTTCTGAAAACCCATTTTACTCCAATAACAGAAGTTTCCTTAGGTCTTTCAACCAAGGTCCAGACTTTATTCCTTTCGAATTCATTTAGTTCATCTTGTATAGATTTGATCCAATCATCATCACCTAAAGCTTCATTAGTGCTTTTAGGTTCTAATTGGGAAAGAAATGCTAGATGTTCTACTTCATTTCTTAAGGAACTTCTAGTCCTTACAGGTTTATTTACATCACCAATGACACTATCACTGGGATGATTCTTAATAAATGCTTGATTTGGGTTTTGTAAAACCTGTTCATCAACATAGGGTAGAAAGTATTCTAGGGTAAATGTTTCAGAAGTATCTTCTTGAACAATTTCCTTATCAGAAGGTTCTTCTATCAAATGTTGACAATCATTTTTTGAAAACACATTCGAGGATGTAGGTTGAGGTGGTTTAAAAACAAAAGGATCAGACTCATCAAATTTTACATGTACTGTTTCTTCAACAGTACAAGTATTTTTATTAAAAACTCTATAAGCCTTAGAGGTTGTGGAATAGCCTAAGAAAATCCCTTCATCAAATTTTGGTGCGAATTTATGTAGATTATCTTTAGTATTTATAATAAATACTTTGCAACCAAAAACCTTGAAGTAGGATAGTCTTGGTTTTCTACCATTCCATAACTCATAAGGAGTTTTATTAAGAAAATGTCTAATCAAAACTCGATTTATAGTATAACAAGCAGTACTTATAGCTTCAACCCAAAAATATCTAGCAATAGAATATTCACTCAACATGGTTCTAGTTATTTCTTGAAGAATTCTATTTCTTCTCTCAACCACACCATTCTGTTGAGGAGTTCTAGGTGCTGAAAAATCGTGAGTAATACCTTTTCTACTACAAAAAGTTTCAAAATCAGAATTTTGAAATTCTCCTCCATGATCACTATGAATAGTTTTCAATGAAAGGTTTTTCTCATTTTTAACTTGAGCTCTAAAACTTTTGAAATATGAAAAAGCTTCAGACTTCTTTGCTATAAAATAGACCCAAGTAAATCTAGTGTAATCATCAACTAGGACAAACACATAGTATTTTCCTCCAATACTTTCAGTTTGTGTTGGACCAAAAAGATCCATGTGCACTAACTATAATGCATCGGTTGTTGAGACTTCAACGATTGATTTAAAACTAGATTTATGTTGCTTTCCATATTGACAAGGATCACAAACTTTAGAAGAATCTAATCTAAGATCCGGTAGATCCTTAACTAATTTATTCTTAGAGAGTTTACATAAGTTCCTAAGATTACAGTGACCTAGTCTTCTATGCCATAACCAGGAATGATCTTCCATTGCACTTAGGCAAGGTAAATCTTGACTCTTGATGGCTTCTAGGTTCAAAGTGTAAACATTATCTTGCCTATTGGCTGAGAGAATAAATTCTTCCTTGGAATTGTGAACTAAGCACTTATCATTCCTAAAATTCACAAGGTAACCTTCATCACATAACTGACTTATGCTAATGAGGTTGTGATTAAGACCCTCAACAAAAAGAACATTTGAAATCAATGTTTTACCAAGAAAAAGAATATTACCAATACCAACAATCTCGCCCTTAGCATTATCTCTGAAAGTTAACTTTCCTCCTTTCGTTTTGATAATCTTTTCAAAATATCTTTTGTTACCAGTCAAGTGCCAGGAACATCCACTATCCATGTACCATGTATTGTTGCCGGTACTCTCTTTATTTTCCTGAAATCAAGAAGAGAATTAGACTTTCGGAATCCAAACTTGTTTGGATCCGAGATTTCCAGACAATAAAATTTTAGGAACCCACATCTTCTTAGAAAAGTAAGCTTTGTGAAATCCTAGAGATTGGGTTTTGTTTAAGGAAAAATTATTTTCCTAGTGACCACCACATTGACACTTGGTACAAAATGGGTAACTTTGAGGAACAAAATATTTGTTACTGAAAATTGGTTTTGCATGGGTATAACAAAATCCGGATTTATTTCTTAAAGGTCGTATTTGTGAATACATTTTATAAAAATTTTATTTACCATGGGTAAAGTTTGATAAACACTTCTTTAAGGAAAAAATTTTGGACTTGAGTTTTATAACCAAGTTTTTATCCTCAAAATCATTAGTTTTAGAACTAGAGCTAGGCTCAAAAACATTTTTCTTAGAAATTACTTTTTCTAATTCATTAGAAAGTTTTTTCTTCTTAGAACTTACTTCCTCAAGATTTTTTGAAATACTTTCAAAATCAGAATTTTTCCTATCAAGATCTTTAGAAAGATCTGATATCTCTTTTGTAAGAATAGAATTCCTAGAGTTTTCCTTATCAAGTTTTTTATTGAGTTTTGAATTCTCAATTTCAAGAAGTTCAGCAAACATAGAGACTTATTCATAAGTAGGTAAAATATTCTCTTCATCAGAAGAGGATTCTTCTTCAGAAGAGTTATAATATTTACTACCATTAGAATTTAAAGAAGCATTGGTCAATGATTCAGCATTTTGTACCTTAGCCATACAACAATGATTATCAATAGGTAATCTGGCTATAAGACCAAGATTCTTTTGTCTTGAAGATTCATAATCAGAAGATTAATCTGAAGAGTCACCACCACTGGGACTCCAGGTGTCATTATCTTTCAGAACTTTCTTAGCTTTGGCTTTATAATATTTCTTTCTGTTCCTATCTGAATGCCTTTCTTTCCTTTCTTTCTTTTTTAGCATAGGGAAATCTAGTCTAATATTTCCAACTCTCTTGCATTCATGACAAGTAACTTCTCCATCTTTCCTATCTTTCCTTTCCTTTTTCTTATACTTAGATTGGAAATTTCTCTGGCCAGTTATCTTGTTCATCCTTCGAGCAAGATTTGCTAATTCATTTTCAGAGACTTCACTCTCACTAGATTTGGATTGGAAAATGACTTTCTTAGACTTGGATCTGGTTACTCTCTCAGGAGTCTTAGCTTTCATATGATTTGATGTAGTTGTAAAAGCAACAGTACCATTTCCATTTTTATTTTTGATGTTGTCAGCATCTCTCTTCATTCTGGTCGCATGTTGGAGAAGAGTTCCAAATAACTCATCAAGAGAAATTTGAGTGACCTTCCTGTTCTCATCTATAGTAGTTCTTTTGGATTCCCACTCATTGGGCATGATATCAATTATCTTATCCACAAGTGCTTCATCATCTAAACATTTCTCTCCCATAGACTGTAGGCTGTTGACGATAGTCATAAATCTCTGTTGAACTTTACATATTGGTTCTCCATAAGTAAATTTGAAGCCATGATATTCAGCTCTAAGCATAGCTCTCATAGTCTCAATCACTTTAGAAGTTACAAAGTGTGTAACCTCTAACTTCTTCTAGATACAATTAGCTACTTCACAAGAAGAAATTTGGCTATATATATTTCTAGTCATTGAACAAAGTAAAGTATTGCGTACCTTATAATTGAGTTGATACTCTTGCTTTTCCTGGTTAGTAAAAGTTCTGACTTCCTTATCAGGAATTTTATAATCACCAGTAATCATAAAAAAGTTGTCCACTCCAGTATTGATAACAAAAGTCTTCATTCGATATCTCTAGTATTCATAGTCATTGCCATCAAATATCGATGGTCTTGTAGGATTTAGATTATCAATGGAACCAACATTGACTCCTGCCATACTTAAAACAACCATCGACACACAAACTTGTTAGCATAAAAAGTTCGTAATAACAAAGTTCGGAATGAGAAAGTTCGGAATAGGAAAGTTTCGGAATGAGAACGTTCTGAATGATAAAGTGAGCAAGAAAAACTTATACCTGAGTAAAATTATTTCAGAGACCTCCTCTGATACCAATTGTAGGATCGAAATAATGATGTAGATGCTCAAATTATAAGAGGGGGGGTGAATTGTATACTTTAAAAATTCCTTTGGAACCTTTAAAGTTAGTTATGAATAACTATGTTTTCCTTAAGTAAAGGAAAGGGCTCAGTTTAACAAGGATTAAACTAAGCAAATTCACAACACCTCTAACACCAAATAAAAACTTGGAAAGAGATTCTGAAAGTAGGTTCCAGAAATATGGTTCCAGAAATTGAAACTTAACAAAAGATTACAATATGAGATTCTACCTTAAAGTGTATAGAATCTAAATAAAACAGATTACAAGTAAGGAAGTATAAGAAAGTTATACTTCCCTTATACTACAAAATGCAGCAGAAATAAACAAGTAGTAAAACTACAAGTAACAAGATAAAAGTCTTTTAACCCAAAGAGAAGGGTATCCAACAACCTTGGATAAAGGTCCCTTGATTTATACTTTCAAGCAAGTCTGTCTTACCCACACCGAGGTAAGCCCTCGATACAAAGATCGGAGTCTCTGTCTTGCTATCCCCGCAAGCCCTCAACTTCAAGGTAGTTGGTCACCTCTGTCTTCCTCAGTAGGGAAGCCCTCAACTTCAAGATGTTGGAAACCTCTGTCCTCCCTATCCCTAGAAGTCCTCGAATGTAATCACCAACATTCAGAGTCGCATGAAGCAAAAAACTGAACGAGCGGTTCATTACGCACAAGGCATGAAAAGTTTTCTCTCTCTATAAATCACCTTAGCAGCGTGTGGTCTCTAGATTGATCAACTTCATTCATTGAGCTCTTTCAAATAAGCTCCTATTTATAGGTAAGGTCGGCCTCCTTACCAACGGTCATATTTTCCATAAAAATTGGAGGGACCTGTACACGTGTAACTTAGCCAACGGTTAGTTTATAACAGAATAGATGACATCGTTTTATAACAAAACAAGTGTAATAGAAAGTACGACACCGTTTAAAAAACTAACTCAAAAGTTCGGAATGAAAATTTGGAGTGAAAGTTCGGAGTGTAAGGAAAACAATAAAGAGTAGAGAAAATATAAAGGCATAATCAAAATGAAGGTTCGGAGTCTAACCAAAAATAATTTTCGGAGTCTAAATAAATTCGGAGTGTATAAAAACAAGGATGATCAGATTCTGTTTAATAGTTGAATTCGGAATAAGAATTAGGAATGAGAATTCGTCATCAGAATTCGTAATGAGAATTCCTCATCAGAATTCGTAATGAGAATTCATCATTAGAATTTGTAATGAGAATTCGTTGTCATAAGGATTCGTATCTTGAATCTGGAGTCGAACTTAATCAGAGTTCGTATCCGGAGTTCGGAATGAAACTCTATCACAGTTCTCATCTGGATTTCGGAGTGAAACTTTCTTAGTTCTTATCCAGAATTCGGATCCTAAAACAAAATACTTCATATCAAAGTTTAAAACAATTCTGAGAAAATAGAAATGAATCTGAATCTCATACTTAAGAAAAATTTGGATGAAAATATGATAAGGATAATTTTTCTTACAAAAGCGATTTTCCTTATAAAAGAAATTTTCCTTATAAAAGAAATTTTTCCTTATAAAAGAAATTTTCCTTATAAAAGCAATTTTCCTTATAAAAGCAATTTTCCTTATAAAAGCAATTTTACTTAAAGATAAGGTGTTTGTGATTTTCAAAACAAGAAGGAATAGAAAATTCATAAGGAAAACCTTATTGACTCAACATGAATATGCAGAGGAATGGGTGATGGTAGAATTAAATTTGAAGACCTAAGTGAAGGAGGATGCATACATAGAGACCAAGGGGGAGAAGGAGATAAAGAACTGACCTGAAAACAATAAAATTATTGGGAAATAGAGTATAATGAGGATCATACTATGGTTTTTTTATAATAATTGTTTAAAAGTGTATATTATTCTTATCACTTAAGATAAGATCCATTGTGAATTTTTTTAGGTAACTTATTGGATTTTTTTTCACCACTTGTTTAGGTGATTTTGAATATGAATTTAAGTGTAGGAATTATTTTTAGTAACAAAATAAACAACATTTATTTATTAAAACTATTTATCATTTTCTACAATTTCTATTACAACATTCCAAGTACTATAGAATATTATGGAGTTTGGTCATTTACCCCTCACCAAGAACAAACTAAACAAAAAAAAGATGTGGTTTCTTTCCCATGGATTCTCTACACTGCAATGAAAGGGTATTAGTAGAGGATCCAATTGTCCCTTGAGATTGAAACAACACCATTCCAATCATCAAATAGGTATATAATTTGTTTCAAATGTTTGAATAAATATGTGTGTAATAAACCACTGAGGCCAGTAGGTATATGAGAGAACTATTGGCAGAAATACTATGTTAAGGGATCCTGGTCATCGAGGAGAAATTGTGTCAATGGAAACATGTCATCAAATGAACATAAATCACTTTATAAAGAAATACTTGAAAATAAAAAACTAGATTCAAATGAAATCATAAAGCTTTGGAAATCCAAACGAAGAACAATTTCAAAAATAAGCTAGTAGCTTGATCCAAATCCTCTAAAAATAAATAAATACAAAATTTCATCAACTAAATCATAAATTTTCAGAAAATAAAAATGAAATTGTTTTACTTTGGTGGGTGATGGAATTATTTGGGCTATTTGATCATAAATTAAATACAAAACATAAAATCACAAATTCTTTTGAAATCCATATAAGTAACATTCATTACGTAAATAAACATTTATTATATAAAATGATCCATGTTCAAAAGATCATAAATAAAAAACTCATTGTCATTCTCAATAGAAAATACATGAGAATATGGATATTCCCATTTTTATGAATAAATAATGATGATGTTATGTAAGAGTTTATCATCACCCAAAATTTTCAAAATGATATACTAATATATAGCATAATCCAGGATAACTAAATGGATGTTCAATATTTTAGTGTAATTTGGTTGTTATAAAGGGATATACTGATATTTATACTCCCAAAAAGGGGTAAAAAATTATAATGGATTTTAGTGACATCAAAAAAATCATAATGGGTCACACATAAGTTTTTTTCTATCAAATAAGGTAAATGTTTTATCATGGAGTTTGTACTCTATGATGGAGAAAGGGAAAAATATATTTTATTATGTTTTATAAAAAATCATATATAAATATTTATTTTAGTTTAATCAATGAATGATAATAGGTTTTCACTAATGGTAAACGTTTTCTAGGAATAAATGTCTTCATTAACATGGATGATTCACTCATTTACTATGATCATGCAATCAATAAGGATGATTCATTCATAATGGTGAAATTTTCTTTTTATTATCAAATGAATTCAACATTTGAGGTTGTCAAAATACAATATTTTGAAACTACTAAGAGTTTTTAATGCACTATGGGATAAAAAGACACAGTGGAATCAACAATACCTCAAATAAATACACGATGTGCCTCGTATGTCACTAATTGTGTGGTTTTAGTTTGAAATTGAAATTTTATTAATTTAATTTTTCATATTTATGTTTATTTTATATCATTATCATATAACTAACATTAGACTTTTTTATTTAAAATTGACATTAATTTTAGTAATAAATAAAATTGACATTCTAAAAATAGAGAAAAAATATTCATATTCTTTTGATACTTTAGTAAAATGGTCCATAAGTCATTTATGACATGTAGGAATCATCCATACCTCAATCTGATACATTATGTTCCTGGTAAGACTTAAAATTGATATTTGAGTTCAAAAAATGTCACCCAATAAATACTGAAAAAAATATTGTAAGATTGTCTTGGTAATTTAGGAATACAATTTATAAGTCATTTTTAATGTGTAAAAAATAGTATCACATCAAACCGACACATGATGTGATCGATATGACTCAAAGTGTTCATTTCAAGTTTAAAATGACATTTTTGTAAAAAAAATTACGTACTCAAAACTGCGGAATCTCATTCATATTATTTTGATACTTGTTTAAAATGATCCATAATTCATTTTAAAAGCTTAGTAATCATCCTCACCTCAATTCAAGGCATGGTTTGACTAGTATGAATCTAAGTGCATCTTTTTATTTAAAAATAACATTAATTTCATTAAAAAATACAACTGACATAATCAAAACCAAGAAAACACATTGTTATTCTTTTTATACTGTAGAAAAATGACCCATAATTCATTTTGGATTTTTAGGAATTATTCACACCACAATATGATGCATGATGTGCCTGATATGTCTCAAAATGTTCGTTATCTGGTAAAAATTGGAATTTTAGTTTAAAATGTTACACCCACTAAAAACTAACCAAACACACTCATATTGTATTGATAATTAAGGACTATGATAAATAAGTTATTTTGGATGTGTAGGAATCAGTCTTATATCAAAGTGGCACACGATGTGATCGATATGACTCAAAGTGTGTATTTCTGGTTTAAAATGACATTTTAATAAATAATGCAAGTGACATACTCAAAACTAAGAAAACACCTTCGAATTATTTTGATACTTTAAGAAAAATTATCCATAAGTCATTTAAGACATGTAAAAATCATTTCCACCACTATATAACTCATGATGTGACAGGTATGACTCTATGTGTGTATTTTTATTTGAAATTGACATTAATTTTAGTAAAAAAAGACAATTGACATACTCAAAACCAAGAAAACACATTAATGTTGTTTTTTAAATTAATAAAATGATCCATAAGTCATTTGTGATATGTAGGAATCATCCTCACCTCAATATGATACACGATGTGCCCATTATGACAAAGAGTGTCGGTTACCTATTTAAAATTGATATTTTAGTTCAAAAAGTGTCACCCACTGAAAATAAAGAAAACATGCTTAGATTGTCTTGGTAATTTAGGGATATGATTTGCATTTCATTTTTGGTGTGTAATAATTATTCTCGTATAAAAATGAAACATTATGTGACTGGTATGACTCAAAGTGCTCATTTCAAATTTAAAATGAAATTTTAGTAAAAAACACAAATGAGATATTCAAAATAGAGAAAAATAATTTGGATTGTTTTGATACTTTAGGGAAATTATGCATAAGTTATTTTAGATGTGTATGAATTATCTTCACCTCAATATGGTGTATGGCATGACCAATATGACTCTAAGTGTGTCTTTTAAATATATAAGTATCATTTTAGTTTAAAATGCACATCAAATTGCCAAAACCAAGAAAACGAGCATATATTGTTTTATTATCATTATATATGATATTACTTAATTAGTTTCTTTATAATTTTTATCTTATAATCATTTAGTTAATTTTAATAGATAAAATGCTTCAAGACATACAAGAAATGGTGTGATGTGTAAGAATCAACCACAACTCAATATGATACACAATGTTCTTAATATGACTTAAAGTTTAGTATACAATTAACAGATTCTATGTAATTTATTTCTTTATATTATTACTAACATAATAATTTTTTTCTTTTATAGGTTTTTTATTTTTCTCTAACAGTGGAGGTTTTTTATTTTATGCAGATTTGTTCTTTTTCTCTATAATATAGTGTTTTTCTCTTATATTTGTGTTATAAATTTTATTTCACTTAAATTCTATATTTGTACATAAATTTTATAATTGATATTGTTTTATTGTGTTTTTACAACACACTGCCTTATTTCTGGTGCTATGATGTGCTCTTGCATCACCCTGACGTTTTCCCCTTTATTAGTGCTACTATATGCACTAATAAAGGAATCCTTTTTCATCACTTCTTCAAGTGATAATAAAGTGGACATTTCTCATCCCTTCAACTTGGGATTACAAATGGTCCCTTAATGAACACATTTATTATCACTAATAAATGAATCCTTGATTAGCACTTTTAAAAGTACCGATGAAGGGCTATTTATTGGCACTGATAAAGTGGAATTTTTCAATGCTCAATAAAAGCACTGATAAATGGGTTTTTTATCAATTCCTTTCTAGTTCTGATAAAATCCTAGATATATTAATCATTATCCAGTAGTCATCTCTTTTTATCACTGTTAAAGTATAATTATGGAATTATTAAAGGTCTCTTTATTAGTAGTGTTTGCATTCTGGTTCAGTTGTGTTGTTCAATGAGAGAAAACTATGATTTTAAATGAAGTTTGTTTTTAAATGGGGTGTTTAACTCCAAGTTGTTTAAGTAAAGGGGTTTGAAATGGATGTCAATTTTTGATTTGAAATTTGTGTGTGGTTCTCTTTTTGTGAAAATTTCATGGTGACCCTATTTATCATTTTCAAGGGAAATATATCATAATACCTTTTTTGGACTTTTAAATGGGAAGACCCATGTTTTGAGGGTGGATTATAAACACTGATAATAATGTAGTTTTGGTGTTTTATGTCATATAAAAGGTGTTGGATTTTATTTTAATCCATGTGTTTATGTACAGGTCCTTTTGGACAATGATATATGTTGTGTTTTAGAAAGGAAATGAAAATGGGTAAAAGGTGTGTGTTTTATTGTTAAATGGTTTAAAACCTTTTTATAAATATGTATTTGGGTAAAAGGTAAAATAGTTTAATGGTGAATTTGGTTTAATGTGATAAAATTAATGGATCAAGGAACGTTTAAAAAGATATTAATAATTGAAAATGGAATGGTTGGGGATGGTCGACCATGATATGATGAATCCTAGTAGGATTCATGGACTGATACTCCATGTTTTATGACCTATGACTAATGGTTTTAGGATATTGGAGTAATTCTCCACTCCCCTGTTTTGGAAGGACCAAACTGATGCTCCAAGAACCCTAGTACACTACAGTTTTTTAGGGGAAGGATTGGTGCACTTAATCCCAAGGGTAAGGACATGGTATCCCATTTCAATATTGGTATGGTTATATGTGATTTTTTGAGTCCCAGTTTGATTCATGGACTGATATTCCGTGTTTTCTGACTACTAACATAAATGTTGGTATGGTCGAACATGGAGTTCCGAGTTACGGTTTGATTAATAGACTGATGCTCCATGTTTGCTGACTTGTAACCTAGTAGTTGGGATAGCCAGGGATGGAATTCCAGACACCAGTTAGATTCTTGGACTGAGGCACACTGACTTCCAACTAGTGAACCATATGATATATATCTCAGATGACCAACTTTTACTAAGGTGATTTGATGAAAATGGATAGTTTTTGGAATAAAGAATAAAAGTGATCAATAGAACATTATTAAATAATGAATTTATTTTATGTAACTGATTATATATGACATATTCATACACCATCATAAACTATTGTACTGATTAATATCTTCTTTAGAAACCATTAGTGGTGGCCTATTAAGTTATACGCACTCCCTGCTCGGGCTACCACTACATTAGGGTACCTGAGAAGATCTCACAAGTTTATTATAGGCACAAGTTTTGGATGAGGCCCATGTTGAGTATTTTCGGTCAAGAATTATTTTTCGAGTGGTATTAGGTAACTGAATAGGTTTGGCTTGGTAATACAGTGGATATTATTTGTTGTTTCTTTTATTTTGGAATATTTTGTAACCAACCCATTGGGAGTTTTGTTGTATGTTTGACATGGTTGTTCGAGTACTTATTTCATTCTATTTTATTAAAGTATGTTTATTTTTAGTTTGTTAATCCTTTTCACTTACTTTGTTGTGTATTATATTTGGTTATTTAATTCTAGTTTTGCACTCTTTTATGGGGTGTATTCTCCTCAAAGTTTCATTTTAGAACCATGATGCTAATCAAAAACTTCTAGCATATGAGGAGACACACTTAAGGTCTTGTGGTGAATCGTCTTGGGGAATAGTTTAGTTCCACCCGAGCTGGGAGTTTACAAAGTGGTATTAGAGTGGTTTATTTTTCTATCACTTTATTATTTGGGGTTCGGTAAATGTGATATATAGGAATGTGTTGGAGCTTGTGATGGATACCAAGATGGTGTATCCTAAACATCTATTCCGGTAGGAAGTCTAGGTTACCAGGTGTTTGGATTGTTATTCTAATGTGTGATGTTATAATTTTATATGATTTTTGATTCAAGATATAGACATGTTGTTTATATTTTATGGTTTATGATGAATTTCCGGCTCTTGTCCCATTATTGGGAGGACTATGACATGGTTTTGACTCTTGGATTTTAGAAGAAAGAGGTGTCTTGTGCATCATTCTAGGCATGTAGGATCCACATGTTACAGGACTTCTAGTGTGTGATTTGGGGGATTCTCTTCTGATGGAAGGTTATGTGAATCAATGATGAAGTGTATGGGCATGAGTAAACTGGTGTGTTCCTCATGTACGTTTGGTACAAAGACCCTAGTGGATTAGTGTGTTATGAGTATTGGACTATTGGACCCATATGGATGGGTTTTTTATGATCAGTTTCATGTATGGTTCTTCTAGGGAGTGGTCTGATGTGAAGATTCTCAAAGAGTACAAATTACCTAGTTGTGGGAAGTCAGTTGGTATATAATTCCTTTATGGTGTGGGATCCTAGAGGAGGGCTTTTTGACTTACAAATGTCATGTGTTGATGATACAGGTTCATTTTGGTTCCCAATGAGTTGTGGCCATTTGTGAGGTGGTATAGAGCCTAGGTGGTTGGTCATATTGTATTGATGTGATAAATGAATGGCAGAGCTAGGCGGGAGATCATAATAGACCTTTTAACATGAATCCATTTTGGGAGTGGTGTTATGGGGCTTTCGAAGGAGACTTTTGAGAGAGGTTAGTAAGGTTATGAAAAGGGTACTTAAGTGATAACAGTTCGGTCTTGTGGTTGGTTTCTTGTGGGGAGGTCTTGTTTAGGTTCCTTTCCCAAGTGATGGTTATACATAGGAGTTATTTCTAACTGTCATGAGTTGGATTAGGAGCATAATAGGTTCTTTTGGAAATGTGGTTTCCTATGTATGAGTTTGCTTCGGGGGGTGACCACACATATGAGGTACATGGAGGTGTCCAATTTTCTTGTGATGGTAAATACTTGGAGAGGTAGTGTGGTGGTGGCACATGTGGTTTTTAGGTCAGGACCGGTTTGGTGCCTAGCTTGGTTATCTCTAGATGCATCATTAGGATCATGGTGGGATCTTAGATGGTCTTTAAAAAGTTCTCGAAATGATGCTCAAGTTTTGAGTGACTGAGAAAGTGGTTTTCGCTCATGATTTTATTTTAGTTTTGGAAATCATAAAGGGTTATATATGATGGGTGAGGTAGGCATGTAGGGCATTGTCCAATGGATAATCCTTGTGATATGAGGTTTCTCAAAGCTTGATCCATTAGATTCGGAATCTAGTTTTATGGCAAGGTCACCCAGGAGTGTGTGTGATGGTTAAGTGTTAATGAGATCCTAAAGGTATGAGAATATGGTGATGCACTGTGTTGTTTAGTTTGTGGATCAGATTTTATGAGAGTTTATGCCCGAGGTTCTTGAGTAGAGCGATCTATTCTGAGTAGGCCTAAAAATAACATGGGAGTGGTGAGATGCTTGTGGGAAGTGTGTTCTATGGTTTTTTGATGGGTATGACATGCCGTTGTAATTAGAGGGGACATTGTAAATTGAGGAGTTATGGTGGTATTCATCGATGACATCATAGCATACTCTTAATTAGTGATGATCATACCCAATATCTTGACATCATTGTATTTATGTTGAGAGACAAGTGGATATATATATTTATATAGATAATTAAATTTCTTTTTTGTTTTGATAAAATTCCTCTTAAAGGTTATGCTCACAAATCAGTGTATGTAAATTCATTTGGTGGGAAGTGCACAATTGACCATTTATGGGTGAGGTCCTCGGGCTGGACCATATGTCAATGAATTCCATGGGTACCATACTTAGAATCCAGTTATGGGTGATAGTTGATGTTTTTTTTTCATTTCTCAAGTGAAAGAGAAAGGACTGCATCAAATTATTTGGTTAGTTGTGGTTTGAGCATAGGTCAAACTGGTTGAGGGTGTTTGGGCAAGTCGGTGATGATGACACTCCTATGGTGGGGAATGATGTATCAGTTTTGGTGATACAACCCATGTTTTTGATGGGTTTTGGTTATGTAGAACTGAATTTGGATCATCCTTGGTATAATTATGATTCCATTGGAAAATCTTTGTTGTTTGTGCTTAAATTTCATAGGGAATGAAAATGGGAGATCAGTTGGGGAAAATGATCAAGTTGAGAATTGTCTTCTATATTGAGGTGATTTTGGAAAGTAGTGTGGGTTTGGAAAATAGTGGATATGTTTGGGTGGTTCTGGAATTCCCCTAAGTGTGAGTAAATTGTTATCACGTGAGATTAAGGTGGTCTAGAAAGTGAAGTATAGTGTTTTGGAAACCTATCGAGTGCCTGAGGGTAGCATGGGTCCAGGTTTGGTTGGATCTTCTTGATGAAAAGGGTGTTAAGTATTAGAATTTAGTGTTTATAAGATAAATCTTATAGTAGAAAGAACCATAGCTTGATGGTTGATCAAGGGATGTTGTAATTAATGTTCTAGTTGGATAGGATCGGGTAAGAACTATCTTGTAGTTTCAATTTTGTTATGGATGTTATCTCGTGTTTTCAACCTATTAAGGGCCTTGAGTTAGAGGTTGTGCCTTAGTTGTGTTTCATGATATTGAAATCTAAATGAGGCTCATAGTCAAAATGTGGATAATGATGTATTAGGGTGGTGTAGATCAGTAACCATTGAGAATTATCAAGTACCATGAGTACAATGGTGGGGATTTTTTAAGACCCCTCATCCATATGGATCTAAATTTACAAAAGAATATAAATTCTCATTAATGGATGGTTAAAATCTTGAACCAAGAATCAGAATGGGGGTTCGAGTGTTATAATGTCTCAATGTTCTTTTTTTGAGATGACTAATGATGCTCAAGAATAAGAATAGGTTTTCTAATGAGATTTGGAGGCTTCGAGTTAAGTTTTAGAAGTTTTCTAAAAAGGGTACATGGTTTAGTGTGCATAGTTTAGCAAAAATAAGGCGACACATTGATTCTCAAGTGGTTTTTATTTCAATTTGAACTAGGTAAGGTTAGGTTTAATGGTTAGAGAACAATTTGGGGTAAACCGTGTGAGAAAAAAGAAGGAACCTTGTAAGGATGATGAGGTTTTGAGACATGGAGCACTTGTTGCACACAATTTCTAACAAATCGTGTGCCTTGATATAGAAGGGAGGTAGCACTGACAGCATGGTTAGTGTATGGATTTCCAAATTTTGTGGAATAACCATGTAAATCTAGGGGTATTGGAGAGTTGGGTGTGCACAGTTGGGTCATGGTTTGGCACCCCATTCGGCAAACCATGAAGCTACCCATAATCTCATTAATATTGTGTTTCTTTCTATTTTACCCCTTAGGGAATTTATGGAACCCCTCATCTTTCTCTCAATCTCATTATCCTAAACCATAGTAGGGTTATCCTCCATTACTCCCTTCTTCAATCCTATCTAACCCCTCCATCTATTTCTTCTACCCCATTTGATCCTTCTAATTTCGAATGTGTAGGATTAGTGTTTTTGTTCCAATTCCACCAGACCAAGGTGGAATCAGTCACAGATGATGGGGATTTTGGTTGGCATGGGTATAAGATATCTTGACATAGATTCTATAATTTGTTTCATTTCATTTTGTTAAGGTATGTAAACATGATGGGTTTTCTTAGGTTTTATAGATTTTAATAATTAACTTATTTGTTTATTTGGTATCTTATGTTAGGTCTTTTCCTAGTAATGGTGTTAGGGATATGTTTTGGACCTCCCATGGTGGTTTCTTGTAGTTTTTATGACATATGGGAACCCGATTAGTTTTCTGGAATTATACCGTGATGAGGTTTAGTTTATGGAAAATTTATATTTCTTATAATTAATTAATTGTTGTTTTTTCTTGTAAGACTGGATCTTGGGTTGTCCTGAAAAGATTGATTTGGGTGATGATGGGTTTCAACGAGGCATGGGAGGACCTCAGCAAGGCCTCCATGCTTTGAAAAGGCTTTGGAAAGCTTCATGATGAGTTAGGTGGTCTAAGAGAATTACCTATAGTCTTGTTAATTTATTTGAATGTGTATGCGACATGCGTTATAAGACCAAAATTGATATTCTTACTCCTTTGATTTAAGTAATTGATATGGGTTTTACATTGATACCATGGACCCTCCACAAACACCGTTAGATCTATTTGATTTTGTGGAATTGGACCTTTGACCACCCAATGGGTGTACCGCCTTTGAGAAATTGAATTTTTTCTCTTGATTTTTTGTAAAAGATTTAGAGGCTTTTTGAAATAGTTAAATGGTATGTTTTTTATTTTGATTCAGTTATGATTTCCAATGAGGGAAAACTATGTTTTTAAATGACATTTGTTTTGAAATGGGGTGTTAACCTATGATTGGTTTAAGTAAAGGGGTTTGAAATGGATTTCACTTGTTTCTTTTAAATATTCATGTCATACACTTTTTGGGAAAATTTATTGGTGGCCCTATTTATGTTTTTCAAGGGAAAAGAGGTTATAAACCGTGTTTTATTTTCAAAGGGGAAGACCCATATTTTTAGGGTGGCTTCCAAATGTGTATAATGAAATTTTTTGGTGTTTTATATTTTGTAAAAAGTGGTCGGTTTTTATTTTGGTCCAAGTGATGATTTAATGGTCCTTTGGTTCCATGATATATGTTTTGTTTTATAAAATAAATATAAATTAAAAAAATGGGTGTGTTTTATTGTTAAATGGTTTCAATAAATTTTAAAAAATACGTATTTGGGTAAAAGTTGAAATGGTTTAATAGTGAATTTGGCTTAATGTGATGAAATTAATGCATCATGGAATCTTTAATGAAATGGTAATAATTAATAATTGAATGGTTGTGGATGGTCGGACATGATCTGATGAATCCCAGTTGGATTCATGGACTAAGGATCCCTATTTACCGAACCGTGAGAAATGGTTTTAGGATGTTGGATAGAAGATATAGTCCCCAGTTTTGGGTAGGCCAGGTTGATGCTCCAGGAAACCTGATGCACTATTTTATTTCAAGGGAAGGACTTGTGCTTCTAAACCCAAGGGTATGGACATGGAATTTGATATCAAGGTTGGGATGGTTAGATATGAAGTTCTGAGTCCCAGATGGATTCATGGACGGATGCTTCATGTTTTACAACTTTTTTCTAAATATTAGGAAGGCCAGACATGGAATTCTGAGTCCCATTTGGATTCATGGACTGGTACTACATGTTTTCCAACTTGTGACCTAATGTTTGGGATGACTAGGAATAGAATTTTGGATCCAGGTTGGATTATTGGATTGAGGATCCTTGATTTCCAACTGATAATCCCAATGACATATGGATAATATGACTGAATTTGGATGAGGTTAATTGATGGAAATGGATAATTTTTAGAACAAAGAATAAAATTTATTTATTTAATATTGTTAAATAACAAGAATTGTTTTATTTACCTTCTTTTCTTCTATTTTTTTATACACATGCATACATTGTTGTATAGATTGGTACATTCTTTAGACACCATTGGTGGTGGCCTACTGAGTTATAATCACACCCTACTCAAGTTTCCATTTCACTTGTGTACCAAAGAATATATCACATGTTTATTACATGCATAGGTTTTGTCTTAGGACCATATTGAGTATTGTTGGCCGAGAAGGATTTCTCGAGTGGTATTAGATGATTGGATGGGACTAGCTTAGTGACATTGTGGAGCATCTTTATAGTTTCTTTTATTTTGGTATGTAGAGTAATTTTCCTAGAGGGTGGTTGGTTTTTATTTCAAATGGTCTTTCATGTCCTTATTGCATTCCACTTTATTGAAGCATGTTATAGTTTCATTTTATTCATCATTTACTATTACTCTGATGTGTATTATATTTGCTTTTTTATTTTAAGTTTTTCACTCTAATATGTAGGTATAATCTCATAATAGTTCTATTTTAGACCCCCACTGCTAGTCAGAATCCACTGGTGTATGAGGAGATGTACTTGAGGTCCTATGGAAAATTGAATCAGGGCATTTATTTAGTGTCACCCAGTCAAGGACGTTACAAAACATAAAGTAAAATGAAAATTATTGGTCAATATTTATACATATTCTTCATAAAACCACCATTATCTTACAACTTTATCATTCTAGGATGAAATTTTGATTATACTAAAGAATCTATGTCAAAGTACAAAAGGTTTAGGATAATTTTAGGAAGGTATTTTCCAAACTATGGTGCTAAAAATGTGTGAAGAAGATAGGATAGGGGGTTACCTTTTATAAGTTAGGGGAGGGGAACCCTCAGAATTACTTAAAGTATTAAATTAATATAAATTAATTTTCATGTTCAAGTGGAACCAAATTGACATATTTAATTTCCAGGAAATGTATGATTCCAAATCCACTCAGATGTGAATTTTTAACAACTTAATGTGATTTTTTATTCCTTATCTCTTAGTTTTAATCCCTCGTTATCCCTTTTGATGAATACTAAGATATCAAATTGTTTTACTCTATAGGAGTTAAGAAAGTTACTATAAAAGTAAAATTGATTCATAAGTTAAAAATGGTTGATATGATAAACCATATACCATTCACTTGGTTTGGGATAATATTTTTATTAATTTTAAATCATTTAATAAAATATTATTTAACATAAGGTATCATTGATGTAATTTTATGGATTATTCATATAGCCTGAATTTAATGACATAAATATAGTAATGAAATTAGAATATAAACTGTTAACGCTTCAAAAATATGTTATATTTATTTAAAATGTTTAGGGAACACAATAATTCATACAAGTTATATTACTTTAAATTTTTTCAAATCAATATATTTTTTATTACTTAAACAAGCATTTTGTTGGATTTACGTAAGCATTTAAGGTAATTAGTAAATCACTAAAAATTAAAAATAGGTTACTATAATAAAAAAATCATATTTAAAATAACTATTTAGAGATGAACATCACCTCTTTTTATCCCCCTGAAAAAATATTAGATATATTAAAATAAAGAGAGTGACATTTTATTTGTATTATTTACTTAAAATCATATTAAATTCATTTTCAAAGAAAAGTGGAAAGAAATTGTCACATTTTAAAACCCTATATGGTTATGTTAAAAGGAACTTATACAATAAAAAAATACAAGTGTTAGGGTTAATTTTAGGCTGTAGCTCATAGTTTAACCCCATTTTACTGATTTTACCCTTATTAAGGTGGAAAGTATTTATTATGGTAACTATTCATAATGAACAAAAAGAAAACTATTTAACAAATTTTAAACTCCTAATATTAAATAAGAATTCAATTTTTCAAGGTTTAATAAATATAAATGGAATAAATTATTTTAAGATAAAAACACAAAACACGATGAAAAACATTTTTTAGAAAAATACATTTTAAGCCAAAAAATGAACTTATACCAAAATGAAGTATAATACTGATTCTTATGTAATTAATTAGATTTTATATAAATAAAGAATACTTATTTTACTTTAATATCGAATTTTAAACATAATTATACTCTTAAATTACTTGATTTATGAAAATAAATGACACGTTAACAAAAATCGGTAGTTTCATTATTCACTTAAAAATAAATATTTCCTGAAAAATCCAAAAAATTCACATTAATATAAAATTGACATGATTTTTTTAAAAATTATAAACTATTATAAAAAAATTATAAAATTGGTAGAAATTAATTATAATATTATTTCACAAAAAATAAATAAAAATATTTTTTTAAGAAAACATATCTTTTGAAGGATAAAATAACTTTAATAAAAATTGAGTACTGGTTTATTAATTATTATATTTTTTATATGAAAATACTATTTCATAATTTTTTATTCCTATTCATACCACTAATTTAATAACTAGGTTATAATGATCACGTCTGAAAAATAATATCTTTAAAGTATATTGTAATTCACAAAAATCTCAGGGTTGTGTGTTAAGAAAGATATAGATAATGATATTAAAAAAATCTAAATTTATAGTGTTTTAAAATAACATCCATTTATAATTCTTTATTACATATATATTAATTTCTAATTGTTAAAATTAGTATTTGGGTGTTAACCATTCAATTTTCCACACATGCTCTAGTTTGGAGGTTTTGTTCCTACAGTCTTGTTTATGGGTTCATCACCTCAATAATTTTCAACATAAGGTAATTCATGTTTTAAATATAGTTATAGAGTCCCATATAAATTTCATGGAACTTATGGTTACTCTTCTTGTTAAATTCTATAAAAATTCACTTTTTTGATAATTATTGAATTAACAAATGAATTAAATTTATTTGTAAATATTTTTTGAATATTAACACACTAAAATTATGAAAAAATATTAAGTTCATGATTATTACATATTATTACAACTATTTTTGTTTTATTAATCATTCATGAAAAAAACATTATAACATCATTCGTCTAGGAGGTAAAACCGACCAAAAAAAGAACATGTTATAATAGTTGAATGGGTAAGTATATGTTATTATATAGTGATAATGTAACTTTATAATGGTTTTAAAAATATTTTTTTAAGTGATAAATAAAATTAAAAAAGAGGAATATGAAAATGAAAAATGAAATGAGAGAAAATTAACCATTATTTTCAAAGGATAAATAATATATCTTCTTAGATATATTCTTGGTTTTGAAGGGATTTTGGAAATCTCTTGATGATAGAGGTGAACCAATGTGGGATAATTTTTTAGGTCTAGAAATATGGTATATTATAGGTCAGCGTTATAATTTTTGGCGTATCTTTGAAGGGCTGGTGGACAGATCCTTTTATAAGTGAGAGGTGTGGAATTTTTTTAGTATTGATTTCTCAATATAAAAAGGAATGTTATCCTAATGGAAAGAAAATCCAAAATTGATAATAATTTAAAACATATAAGAGATAGTTAAATAAATTCACTGTCCACCCATTTTAAGATATTTTTTGTGATATTTGTTTACCTTATCCCTTAATTTTACCATTTTACTATATTTTACCCTTATCAAAGTGACTAAGTTTAACTATAGTAAATTATATTTATGAATAAAAATGAAATGAAACTTATACCAAATTTGAATATGACTATTGTAAATTTTAAAACCATTTTTTAATATTCAATTAATGTATTTTGTAACACCCTGACCCTATTTACCCAGAGTCAGCACATTATTAAATACCATTGGCATGATCACAAGATATCGAGTCCCAAAAGACTAATCAATTTAACAGTCTTGGAAAATAGATTACATACATGAACATTACATTAAACATTATAACATAAAACACATCATAAATAATCCTTTATGAATGACATTATTCCCCTAGATTAACCCTACATATCAATAATAATACACCTCTTGGAATCCTGGGAAAATGAAACCTAGAAAAGGGGTGAGATTAGATTCTTAGTAAGGGTAAATAATTTAGCGGAAGATATCATAAATAGTTGTAAAATTTTATGGCAAGGTATAAAATTGAACTAGAATCACATTAAACATAAACTTTAGCATAATATGGCAAATATATATCAAATAATTCCATTTAATTATTCACAGGGATATTATGATAGTTGAATAATCACATGTAACATTAATAACTAATCTCATAATGATGGAATGCATAATGTCAAACATCTTATCCAAAAAGTAAAGGCCTCATGCCAAGACCCTAATTATAAATTTTTTCAAGGCCTTATTCCAAGACACTAGTTTGTCTAATTAGACCTACCGATACATCGAGGGGATATAGTAGGCCCTACCTGTCACTTTCTAAGTCCAATGCATTCCTCAAATGAAAAGGGTGAAACATAACATATTAATTCGTATTAAAACTAGTATACGAAATGTCAATAATTTAACCATAAACCATGAATGGTATAAAAATAGCACATCCACATTCAAACATATCATAACTCATTCAATACAATATAAAATATTTTATTGTAATAAATTAACCTCGATGAAGAATAATATCCAGTAAAGGATGCTGACATAGTTAAAAAAGATCAATAAAACTCTTTGAGAGAAATATCCCTTTTTCATGAAATAATTTAAAAGTCACAAAATTTATAAAGGAATTAATTTAAAATATATTTTTGAATCAAATTGTCCCATACCACTTTTAAACTTTTAAAAGGAATTCAAATTTTAAAACAATCATGTCCATATAAATAAATCTCTAAGATCATTTTGGAAACATAAAAATAAATATTTAAAACATTTAAAATGATGATATAGTTAAATACACCCTTCCATAAAACCTTAAAATATTCCTTTTGATTTTTTTTATGAAACATGGACATGGATGATAAATACGTCCAAGTAAATACTTACACACAAACAATCTCAGATAATAATGAGATTGAGGAATTAACTCTTACCTTGTACTTTACTTTAGTTGAGGGTATGTTTAACCTCCTATACAATGACCATAGTATGTTATTAGATTGTAATAGAACCTTACTCATATTTATGATATCAAATATGGTTAATTTATGGTTTTATACTATCCATTTAATAATAATTTCTAGGTTAAAGTAACATTTCAAGTAATAATCACTTTCTTTATAGTGTGTGTTTAACTTGTTATTCTTGATCGTATCACTTAGATCATGATTTACATACTTCCAGAATATAAAACATGACTTATATATCATATATATTTAGAATATAAATATTTATAATATATATATATAGTAAATGTAAACACCATTCATGGAGACGGTAGTCCGTACATACGCTTGAATGTAGTTTCCATTTTCTTATCGTATAGTATGGAAGTAAGTAAACAAAATATATTTATATACATAAATATATATTATTCTAGAAGAAATATTATTCAATATATCTCATACTTAATCAATATATATATTTCTATAAAAATTCTTGAAGGGTTATCATTGAAGATTATTCTAATCGCGTCGTGGAGACGATAAGCCGTACAAACACACAGGCGACAATATCATTCTATTGATGGTGAAACAGTGTTTAATTGTATGGTATATTATATATATATAATCAATACCATGTTATATTTATTATTTAAATTAATTAAACTCATTATTATACCCATACAAATAATGAAGTGTTGAATAACAAACTACACCACGATGGGGAGACAGTAAGCCATACGTATGCACGTATGGTGACTTTGTCATTCATATGATGGATGGAATAATGAATATGGCTGTAAAATATTTATAATAACATATAATTATGTATATGGTACTATATTTATTATTTTATTATGGAAACAAAAAAATAATGAGGAATTAGAAGAATTAATGAACTTTGAAAGAGGTGATGAAATAATTACCTCTTCTTCGGGTGCTTCCTTTTGATTTGAACAAAAGGGCTCATTAGGATGGATTTATTATCAAAGTAATTTTTGTATGTTGAAGTTAGGGTATTTCTGAGGAGATTTGATCAGGTTTTGTTAGATACAAATGTATTTGGAGGTGTGAAGCTAAGATAAGGGGAAGTACCCTTTTATAAGAGAGGTGAGGGGAACTTAAGGAAATGCATGAAATATTAATTTTTTATAATTTGTTTCAGTTTCTAATAGATCCAAATGGATTTATTTATAGGATAATATATGTATGGGTCGAAATTATCTCAAAAAATATTTTATATACATGTTTATGTAACCATTTTAACCTTATCATTTAGATTTAACCCTTAGTTAAATAGTTTAATTTCTATTATGTCTTCTTGTATTTTTATACTATATGGTTAATATAGTAACTATAAAATGCTCATAGAACATAAAGTGGTTCATTAATGAAATATGTAAAATTATCTAATTCATTTGGTATAATATTATATTTTTATGACAATTATATAATTTAATAAAATAGTATTTGTTTTAAAAACCCATTTATGCCAATTTTGATACTATTTAGTATTTAGTTTTTGTGAAAGTCATAAAAACTTGATTCCTTAAAAATATACATTCAATAAACCATAAAATTTCATATTCACATAGAAAATTTTTGTTTGTCATAAAATGTTTCATTTTACCTTTATTTTTATATTTTTAATATCAATTATTTTAATCTTTCATTAATAAGTTAATTACGGCATCATCATTGTGTCATAAATAAATTTAAATATTTAATGTATAAAAATTATAAATAAAATACTATGATGTAGGAAATATTTTTATATTTTTAAATATTATTTATAGTCAAATTTATCTTATTTATAACCCTATATTAAAAATTGTTTAGTTATTAAAATTTGAATTTAACACTTTTAACTCTTCTTTAAATAAAATATAATAAATATCCAAATCTAATAAAACTGAATAAAAATGATCATATTATTTTCCTAAGGTTTATTTTGGTCTAAATACACTTATCCAATATAATAAGGACATGTTTTGGGGTAACTTTATATTATTATAATATTATTTTTACCTTTAATTACCTTATTTACTTTTAACTGTGGTAAATAAAATTATAATGTTACTATTCTAAAAAAATTATTTTCATCATATTGAAACAAATTTTACTTATTTATGACAACTGTTCCTATATTATTTTTTAAATTCAATTCACAGAAGTAGGTAAATTTATGTTTTACGCAAATTTGGAAATGTGCCTAGAAGGTGGGTAAAAGACATTAAAAAGTTCAATAAAATTTTATAGATCCAGTCTTATTATAAAATGAATTAAATGAATTAAATTGGACTAATATATGTATTGTGCATATATTTTTAATTTAATATAAATTTTAATTTAAAATAATTATTTTAATGAAAATGTCGGTTTATTCATAAAAAATTGAATGTTTTCAGAAAAATACCAAAAATTCACCCTAAGCTCATTTTGATATTCCGAATTTAAAAATGAAGTCTATTTTATCAAATTAAATTTTTAGGAGTGTATAAAATTAATTTTATTATTGTCTAAAAAAGTACATAAAATTTAGTTCTTTTAAGAAAATAGTTTTTCTAAATATAGAACTATTTTAACAAAACTTAAACATTTCATTAAAAAAAATTTATGTGAAAACATTATAAATAAATTTTAAAATTTATTTTTTATAATTAATATTAAAATATATAATTTATATATAAATATATCATTTAAATAATTATAATACTAATGTGTTGTCTTGTAGAAACTCAATCTTTTGTATAATGTAAGACAATTCAGTGTTGTGTGAAATATATGCTATTAAATTACTTTAAAGAGATAACGTACTATGAAATCTTGGGGTGTTACTTATGAGGTAAGAATATGTTTTTTTAAAAAGTGATCTTAACACAATAAAAACAATTTTTTGACAAACCAATTGACTGAAAATTTAAATTTTCTTATTTTAGAGAGAATTTTTATGGGTAAAGTGAGAACCCTAAAAATGTTCAGGTCAACACAGAACATAAAACAACATAGGATATCATAAGACCATTCCCTTAAATTTTAAGAGTTTAGGAATCATTCACCTTATATAATCTCCACTAAATTGAGGTTACCTTCATATCCGAATCATCCTTGATTAGATCCTTAAAGTGATATTTCATTTTTTCTAAAGTATAAATATAATCATTCATATTTATTTTCCATTTGGTGAATTCATTTTTCAAAATATAATCATGTTTGTCTATATAATTTTTTTTCTCTTCATTAAGGACAACTCAATGTGTTTTCTGAAAGATTCTATTAGAACCTCTTATGAAGCATTAATAGGGATAGCCTCCTCCACCCTCTCTTCTTTGGAGAGTATAATTATCTCTAAGAATATTGATTTATCATATTCCTCCTTTACTTCCATATTCAATGAACATTTAATAGTGTTTGCTTCCTAAAACACTAAGTCGTTCTCTTGGTTAACCTCAATAAGAACTAATTTTTAAATGATTCCAGGATCCTATGCAACCAATGTTGTCTTCTATTTTTTCATATTTATTAATATTTCTTAGTTTTGTTAATGTAAAAACATGAAATATATCGAGTAATATTTTTAGAGTTAGGTGATAAGATGGAATGTGATTTCAAGGAACAGTGATCCCAAATTTGATATTTCAAAAATATTAAATATATTAATATTAAAAACACATTTTTTTCATGAAAAAATTGGATAACTCTAGATAGTGGATCATATTAGAAATATGAGGCCACTATTGAGTTCAGAAAATGAATTTCACCCAAGGAGGGTCTTAATATTTTTCAATGACAGTCATTGTAGTGAAGTTCTACTACAAGTGAAAATGATGAAATTAATTAATTAATAGATTGATTTTTTTTTATTTATGAAGAGGCCTAGGACTATCCTATATAAACCCATTTAAATTCAATTCATAAGGTTCATCACATAATCCTAAGAATCTAGAGGATAGCTTTGAGGATATCGTTGGCGGATGACATCCGATCATAGGATCATATCAACAACAACCAATGGCTATAGTATAGGATTTTTGTACATCAATGACCTATCCAAACATGAGGTAAGACATTCTTATTTTGTGGATTTATCTTGTTTAATTATCCCATGTTGAACAAAAATGAATTACACTAACAATAATTGATTCTTGCATCAATGGTTGATTTATTTATGATTTATTTGATTAATTTTTTTGATATTAATTCATTTTTCTAATGTAAATAAATCAAGGTCAACCCAAAAATTACCATGGTTAATTAATCTTTGGTGTTTTATGGATCCCCCCTGACCTATTTTTTTTTCACGTTCACCATGGGTAATTTATTTGACTCATGGTTTAGTGGATACCCATTATTAGGTCATTACGTGAACATTATTTAATGAAATAGATAAATACCACAAGTTTGGTTTGTGATTAAGGGTATGAGAGAGGTGCGATGAAGTAAGAATATCGGAGGATGGTCGGTATCTGACCGATGATTTGAATATTTCCAGTTCATGGGTGGTGATGGCAAGGAACGTTGATAGTACAACTCAAAAGAGAGATTTACCAGAATATTGAAGCATGGATTCTAGTGAGCAATGATGGATAGGTTCAAAAGACCCTAGATCCATGTTTCCCTGAAAGATCAATGGCGGTGGTGAAATATTTGGATAATTAGTGAAGGAAGGTATGGTTTTAAAAAAATCCAATGGTACACAAAGTGTAATATGAAGATACACACTATGGGGGACCTCATGGCTATGGTGTTGTGGTTTCCTTAGAAGTTAAATTTCACATATCATGTGACACATTTCACAAACCTTGTAACATGATTCTAGAAACCCGATGTGTTCTCCGAGAGTACCCAGTCACATACACAACAAGGTATACAGGCACGTTTAGAGTACATGGTCATGAAAGAGTACTCGATTTCCACCAATTAGACGGTAATGGCCACAATACACATGCAAAACCAGGTGTACATGTGCATGGATAATGCCTTAGGTAGGGTGTGGCTGACCTATACAAGCTATGTACCCTATGGGACATGCTGTGAATGTGTATTTTTACAGGCTCTATGATATGGTTAGACACAAGATGACCATAGGTTTGATATACATGTCGTGCACCTCTATTACACACTATTTTCTCCCTACGAGGGGTTTTAGAACCCTTCATTTCCCTATTTTAGACCAGGATCAATTTAGTGTGATTCCCTGGTCCCTTTCCACATGAGAACATTTTCTAATTATTACCTCAAATTAGGATTTTGATCCCCTTGATGGGTTTAGTTTCATATAGATTTCAGTGCATCCCCCTATGATACTAGGGTGGGATCCTCTATCGTTCCTAGGTGTGGTTCATGGAATTGATCTAAACATCATGCATAGGGTGTAAATACCCTATCTAAAAATCTAATTCAGTAGGGTTCTTGGTGTCCCCTAGTGGACCTATGTGTGATCCCTAACTTGGAAGATGAGATATTAGGATATCTATTGAGTACTTCTTAGGTGGGTCCTAACAATCATGGTCTCTAGTAAGAGTGTCACTAGTGACGACATATCTCATCATGTGAGTACACCCAAAATGACCATTACCTAGAATCTTGAGATAGTATCCTATTGATGTAAGTATTGGTTGAGACCACTTGAGACAGGTTGCCTGTTATGAGTATTTCAAGGATTTTGTTTGTGGAATTTTTTTTATGATATGACTACTCTTGATTCTTTATACTTAGTGATTTCACAAAGTCTTAATGGGTATTATTATACCCACCGCTGCATGGTATTTTCCTGCACATGTCTTGTTTGATGAAGATGGGAAACTATATGATGGTGTCTTAGGTGGACCGAGAGAATGAGGAGCATAATTATGTGTAAGACTGACCAAATAATATACTAGTGTTAAATTTGTTAAAAATACCAACATTCTTAGAAGGTTGGAATCATTCCCAGTTTTGGTTGGGATTTTATTTGGCCCTTATCACTTTCTAGTACTTTTTTGTAATCTGATATGGGATAAATGTTATGCATGCATTTATTGTATAATTTTTTTCTACTATCTCAGTATTGTATGGGATTGGATATATGTGTGTGTATAAAGGTACATTAGGATAAAGAATCACATATGTGGGATATTCCATGTAGGGATAATTTTCCATATCTTGGTCTATTGATGGTGTTATTAAGGTGGTCACACTCTTCTTATCTCCTATCAGGAGAACTCCAGTGAGCCATGTTTTGATAAAGTGGTATTAGAGCATGTTTCTACCGTAGTACTGGAGCATAGATTTTTTTCTAGATTTGATTTTGGTTTGGGATATATAGAAATAGTGTTAAAATGTTTTGAGTATGGATTTCAGGCTAGGGACTCCAGTGTTGGTGTGGAGGCTGATGTATCTATTCACCAAATCTTTGAAAACCTTCTTGTTTAATAGTTACACTTAGTCGATGGTTGTAGTGAAAAAAAATGTTACATGCATCATAAAGTAAGGGGTTGTGATTCCTAGGCACTTGTTGAGTCATCTTCCCAGGTTTACTCATTGATCATGGTGTGTCTTTTTTATTTCGGGATTTATTCATGAAGACATCCAACTAGGATTCCACTCTATTATCATGAGGATTATCTACTAAGGGGAGGCTTCAGTACAGGGGCCTGTATAGGAGGAAGTACCTTTAGGTGGTTTTCCCATTATGACACTACCCATAAAGCATCATTTATCAATGATAGTACTGATTGAGGATGTACACAGCTATGTGTTCTACATGAGTTTTAGAGGCAACAACGTCTTAGGTTTTGGGGTGATAAAGACCCCCCGGTAGCTAAGGATTGGATAGAGGCAGCTGACAGAGTTTTCTGCCTTACAAGGAAACCTATATATCAGATGAAAATCATCATAATGAGTCTTCTTTAGGGGTCTACTAAATGATGGTGGACTCTAGAGACACAGTCACATGATAAGATAGCTCACTCCTATCCAGACATTGAGCATCTCTTAAGGGAGGAGTTTTATCCATACACGTTTCAATTGGTGAAAATTTAGGAGCTTGTACATTTACATTTGGTAAGTCTGAACATGGAGGAGTATTCAATGAGGTTAATGATCTCTCATGATACTCCCTGTATATGGAGTGTGACCTATTTTTGGATCATAGACCTTTAAGAATAGAATTTTACAATATATTATGGATTTAGTGATATCTATTTATATTCCCACATATTCCGGATTTCTTGAGTGAGCTTTATTTATGGAGTGATTCTAAGTGGACGATATGCTAACAATAGGTTCTTGTAGTGGGTACACTAGAGTTGAGATCTTAGAAGTAGTTAGTTGATGGTAGACATGGGGAACTTATAATTACATACACTTCATGAGGTGATCCCAAGATATAGTATTAGTAGTTTAGGGCTCTTAGGATGGCTTGATTCATCCTAGGGAGAGGTGGTAATTGTCACGGCCCGACCTTACCCGGGCTTGAGCCGCAACTACCCCAAGCCCGCCTCCATAGGCCAAGGGCTGGCGACAAGTGCCAAAGGCTAAACAACTCGGGGAGGCCTTTTCCTGAGTACCTGTACACACACATGCAGCACACTCTATGCAAAAGTGTAGAGTAAAAAGAAAATTAAAGTACCAACTGCAATAAACAACCACAAAAGTGCATCGACCTCTAAACAGTACAAAGCAAGTGTGAAGGTAAACTAAAAAGTAAAGGGGAAAAACACGCAACCAACCAGAAAAGTGCCACAACCCGACAACAGATAAACAAAATCAAACAACAGGGAGAGTCCCATACTTGGAACCCAGCTACGACCACCGTACGCGGTCTAAGCTCCTGAACTCCTAAGCTCCATTGAAGTCACGACCAACCTGTTTGTCGTCTTCAAGGGCACACAAAGTGCGGGAAAATCCCAAACAGATTTGAGTATAAAAATACTCAGTAAGATACCCCAAAGGCTTGAGGGAGAAACAAAGGAGGTACCAAAGGGTGAGCAGTAGATCGAACAGGGAAAATTAAAGGAGTACAACTGAGAGTGCATTAAGAGTAGAGTAATAGTAGAGAGTCCAGCTCAACCCAATAATAGAAAGGAGGTAGAATCTTCCATACATAAGGAGATAGAAATGGTGAGAAGATGAACTTATTATTGAGTATTCGCTACCAATAGCAAGAGACTAGACTCGTCCAACCATGAGAAGCTAGACATGGAAAGCACGTGGCATACCTCGCGCGTCTTCACCTTTCCTGGAAGGAAAGTAACCAAAACCCACTAAGTGGGTACTAGAACAAGGTATATACATATCCATATGCTCAATAAAGAAGCCCAAACAAGATCGTAAGGGGATCTCCATCCCATAGCTCATCCCAATAAAGTGAGTAGCCAACAATCCCATAAGTAAACACCATCGATTCCCAGCATCCAGCACATCTGCCCTGAACTACAAGTCAAGGGGATCAAATCACCACACCTTGACACTATCGGCTTTGGGCAGCACTGACTCACCCGCACAGTTTTAGGTCGCATCACAAGGATGCATCTAGGTGGGGAAAGCGCCGATCGTACTTGAGAGTTCTGGGGGAACGTCAAACCACACCTTGTCACTGGCCCGCGGTCAATAGGTCTCCTCAAAGTCGACAGGTGACCCCCTTCCCATGCCCGCTGGAGGTTAATCCCTAGAAGTTGACGGGTTCCCACTGAAGGGAGACACAACAAGAGTCGACGGGTGCCACACTGCACAGTACCATACAAGGGAAATCCACTGGAGGGACACCCGGCTAAAGTCGTCGACGAATCCCAATTCCCAGTCCTGTAAAAGGGTAATCCACTAGAGGGAGGCTCGGAACCGTCATCGAGGACCACTTCCAGCCCAACTGGATGTAAAACCGGCATCAAGGACCACTTCCCAGCCCATCTGGAGGTAAACCCGGCATCGAGGACCACTTCCCAGCCTAGCTGGAGGTAAAACAGGAACCACTCTGGCCATCCCTGCTGGATGGTACTGCTCGGTGAACACCGTTGTACTGGTCATCCCTGCTGGATGGTAACCCACTGGCCATCCCTGCTGGATGGTACGACTGGCCACCCTTACTGGAGACAACCTCCTAGGTAGAGGATCGGTGTTTTCATAAAGTGCTGGTCACACCGAATCCACAAGAACTCTACCATGGAACACGAAGCAACTCTGTCAGCCAAACCATCGATAACAGAACCAGGGGAAACCACTCAACCCTGCTGGTCGAAACCATTGTGAACAGGACTAGGGGAAACTCAACCCTACTAGTCAGCAAACGATAATAGAGGGACCCTCTACATCGTGATAGGTCAAGGGTACACAAAGCATAACACGACATGCACATGGGGCCCACACGATGTGTGTCCCCAAATCAACTCCAACCAAGCACAAAAACTCTCTCAGGAACAAACAACCACATGCACCTCCAAGAGTTCCCATATACTCTCAGAGTATACCACATTTCCAGCCCAAAGGCTATCGTGACACGGCACCCAACTTCAACGCGAAGGGTGTAAACGTAACAACTTCAACTTTCCACCTCATTGGCCTAGGCACGGCCAACTTAAACTCTTCAAACATTTACTTCACTCAAACGAGAGTGCACGTGATCTCACGCCAAGGGTTCTCTTCCGAACACGGCAAGAAGAACTACCACCAGAGCACCCTTCATATTTCGACATTTAATAAGATCACGTAAGAGGCTCCACTCTCCTGAACAGATTACACCGTTGTAATCCTTATGGAAAAATATGTGAGATAGACTACTTACTTGCCTCAAATAGATATCCGACAGAAAAGTCATCCAATACCGCTTTACGCCCGAACGACGTCCCGTGGTCCCGAGCCTTGGCCCTGAAAACAGTCGGGCGCGTCGCACCATTGCGATCTCCTCAGAAAGACACGTCAAAAGGACTGCTCACTTGAGTGGAAAGGATATCTGGAGAAAAAGATTCATTTTGTCAAACTGCGCACGATCGGTTCTACATGGGTCCCGCACCCTGGTCCCGAAGAACAACAAATGGATCGCACCATTGCGATCCTCTCAAAAAAGCACACAAGATGGACTATTCACGTGTTCAAAACGGACACCCGATGGTAAAGTTGGAAATCACCGCTAACTCCCAAAATGGACCTCATGAGGCTCGCACCACCATGCGTAATTAAAGTCGGCAGAGTACTCCATTGCAATGCCCTCAGAAAAACACCAAAAAACGACTGCTCGCACGCCTCGAACGGACGTTCGATGAAAAAGTTACAAAAAGCTGCGTACATCTCTAAAGAAGGGATGTGGGTCCCATTCCTAAACTCTGGTTTCAACAACTAAAACCACACTGGAAAACTACGGCTCAACTCTAGAGTCGCAACGCCACTGACGGCGCTCAAAACAGATGTCGGATGCGTCCACGCCGTCCAAAACAATACCCCCCAGAAAAAAACATGAATCCGCTTAAAGGCGTGTCACGCCATCGAGGCCCTCGTCTTGGGAATTAAAAATTCCCAAGACCATTTCGAAAAGTCCACCTCAATCCAAGGATCACGTCACCATAGACGGAACGTGAATCCAACACCCGGATTAGGAGTTACGCCAGCTTAAGCGTCATCAGAGGCAGGACCGGTCCGGCCGGTCCACACCCCCTAGACCGGCCCAAGCCGCCCGGCCCGCGGCTCAGCCGGCCGAGCCGCCGCGGCCCGAGGTTCACCTGCGTGGACCACGGTCCTCCAAGAAAACCATCCACGAGGACATTCATTGTTCCATGCGGAGACCCGCGTTTGGCGGGTCTCTGTCTCTCGAGCGGGGTCGCGCGCCACGACCCCGGCCTCCGCGTCAACCGGCGGGCACAGCCGGCCGACCCTTCCGCTCCGCACACCCCAGCTCACCCAGATGAGACCCCTTCCCCATGCTCGCCATCTACAGCTACGCCTGTAGTGCCTCGCCGCCTCCTGGATCCACCGCGCGCAACCGCCAACACCTGTCGGCCGCCACGCTGAACCGCCGAAAAGGCCCTGGACCGCCGGAAGATCACCCTAAAACCCGCTGATCTTCGGCGGACAATTGTGAGCGCCTCAGAACTCATATTTACAAACCAAAACTAGAGATGGGAAGCACAGAAAAATTACTATGAAACCATGGTATTTTCTCGGAAATTGAGCAGCAAATCGATGCTATAATTAAACTTGAAAGGAGAGTTCAGAAATGAAAACACAAAACCGAAAAGTCCTACCTATAGGGGCGTCGCCCGACACTTCGCGACGATCCACCGGACTTCCGCACCTCGCCAAAGAGGTGGATGAGAGGATGGAGTTCCCCCTTAATTGGGAGTTCCTTGCGCCAGGTAATAACAACAAGGGGGAGAGGGTGAGGGGGGTCAAGTGTTTAAATAGAAAACACACTTAACCACCCGCCTGTCGGCCCGAACTAGAACTTCTGGCGGGGTCGAGATTAAGCCTCCCCTAGGGAAAACACCACCTCCTGAGAAAAACGGCAGTCTCAAAATTTTAATCTGAGTCCCCGTTCAAAACTTATTAAACTCAACGTCTGAGTCCGCCAAATTACGAAAACGCCCCTGGGGCCATTTTTCACAGAAGGCCCGCGCCCGCAAAAGTTACACCCCTATAGGGTAAAAGACATGTTCCGGAATCAACGGTGCCCTCGTGTTTCCTATCCGAGCAACCATTTAAGAGATACCTGAGTTTAACCATTAAACGAATGAATTAATTATTTTAATTATTCGTTTAACGTTCTATTAACGGGAGAGGGGTCCCAAAGTCCCGTGCTGACATGTTTTATGTCATTCCTAGGGTAAACACCCCATTTCAGACCCATCCGTACACTCAGATCTCGGATCCCAAACACTGTTTATGAGTTATCCCATTTATTTGGCTTGCCCAGTGTGAACGCACTGAAAATTTAATTTCAGCCGCACCGGGGCTCGGAATCGCACACCTTCTGAAGGCGCTTCTCTAGAATAACATCAAGAATATTCCAAAGTCTTTTATAGAAAAAACAGTGTTCTTACATCATTCCCTACTTCAATATTTTTGTCCCTGAAAAGAAAAACTGGGGAACAACTCAGGGAACTAAGCCCGCACCTTTCTCTCCCATACCCAGAAGAACTCTTGCACAGACCTGTGCCACCGCACACAGACAAAAAGATTTGATCTGTTCACATGAGGACTACCCTTTCCGATGACGTGCATAGGAGCATGCTCACTTTTTCTCGGGTGAGTCACGTGGGAGACGCTATGCACCCAAACCAGCCTTTGGGGTCAGGTAAAGGCAGTTGGGAACCTCACAATCCCTTTGCATGGTCTCAAATGGCCCGAAGGCTCTCAAGGGTAGCTCACCTCCTCAGTCGAACTCCTACATCGCATGCCGAATCACCGTTTGGACCTGGGACAAAGCCCAGTGATTCCCTCCTTCAGAATATCCACACGGTGAAACACCCAATGATATCTGGTCATGCAAGATTTCACAATCGATGTCTCAAAACCAAGACTCTCTTACATGCTCGGAGGGCAATGGAGTCGACACCATCGACTAAAGACGAAGGTTTCACGCCTTCTACTTTACCAACACAGGGTTACACCGATGCCTCGCGCCACCCTGGTGACAACTCAAACAAAGAGCAGGGAGAAAAGAATTTCACGCAGTATAATGTATAATGTACCTCTAACAATTCTACTTCAAAAAGTATAAGAGTTGTATAATGTACCTCTTACCACCTCATGCTCTGCCGGATCATAGAAATCCAAAGATCGCGGCTGTCCGTGGTCCCAACTTTCATCCCTCAGAGCCTGACATGGATCGCCTAGTGGTGATGGGAATACCTCATAAGGTCATCCTCCACTTCCAGCTCCTCCCGCTCCTTTGCTATCACCACCTCTCTGGGCACTAATCCGATCACTATGTTGCATCAACCACAGTGGTGCACCTGCTGCCTACTGATATTCTCAGCGCGCCTGTTCGGGAAGTCCTGTGCCAAGTGACCTTGCCCATCGCAAGCATAGCACTGGCGCTCTCCAGGCTGCACTGGTGCCCTCCGGTTCCATTGTGGTGTACGACCACGCCCCGGAGTCCACTCACATAATGGCCTCCTTGACTGAGGCCCTGCACTTTGCTTCCACATTGGTGCATGTCCACGTCTCCGAAATCGGCGGGTGGAAGGCCGCCTGCGTCAAGGTTCTATTAGCTATGGAAGACGTCTCTGCTACAACCTACCTACTGCCACCATCAACTGTAAAGTGTGACAGGAAGCTCTCTATCACCAGAGCCTACTATAGCACCCCGACATAAGTGGAAATGCCCAAGGGTACTATGACAACCCGAATCTCTCTACGGAGACCCTGCTCGAACATCTGCGCTCGGAAGTCACCGTCATAGACCAAGTCTGGGTAAAATCTTGCATGGTCTGCGAAACTAGATGTGTATTCGGCCACTTTTATCCCTCCCTTCTGAAACTGCAGTAGCTCCTGAATCCGAACAGAGCATAAGCAAGAGGGGAAAAACTCCTCACGAAACAACTGAAAGTCACCCCACGAAAGCGACGACTCGTCAAGAAACTGAGTAACCAGACTCTACCAACGCCAAGCTGCTCCACGGAAAAAGTTGGCGGCCAAATCCACCATAAGATCTGTCGGCATATGCACAAGCCAGAAAAGGCGAACCACTGTCTCCAGCCAAATCTCTACTGCCGGAGGGTCTGGCTCACCACCGAACCTCAGTGGTCTCTACCACTGGAACTCACAGTGTGCACTCAACCTGCGCTCAAGATCAGCCTGCTCTATTGAAGCTGTCTACTGCTCAACAGGAGGGAGGGTGCTGCTACCGGCCCACCTAGAGAAAGGGACTCGAATGATGGGTCATTGACTGTGGCCTCATAGCTCACAGGGTCGTCGTCATGAACCAAAGCTGGTATCCTAGCTGGATGTCTTCACGGAGACATCCTGAATACTATCTAGGAGTGTTGCGATCAGATGAGGATATACGTATATCACAACAACAACAACGATGGGGAGCTGACTCAAGAAGGACAATCAAAGACTCAATCCTATGTGATGCACAAACCAATTTTCCCTACAAAAAGTTTCTCAGCATTCCGAGTCGACAAACGGGTTATCAGGGTCTTGGTGAATTATTACGTCGGTCGCTGCACCATCACTAGACTCCCTAGCCTGAGAGCCTCTCTCGAGACACGTTAACATTGTTTCCCTAAATCCCAACCAATGCATTTTTAGGGATGTCCGTACAACGTCCCAAGGAATGAACCACATATGATACCACTTTGTCATGACCCGACCCTACCCGGGCTCAAGCCGTAACTACCCCAAGCCCACCTCCATAGGCCAGGGGCTGACGACAAGTGCCGAAGGCTAAACCACTCGAGAAGGCCTTTGCCTGAGTACCTATACTCACACACGTAGCACACTCAATGCAAAAGTGCAGAGTAAAAAATAAAAGTAAAGTACCAACTGCAATAAACAACCAAAAAAGTGCATCGACCTCTAAACAGTACAAAGAAAGTGCTGAAGGTAGAATAAAAAGTAAAGGGGCAAAACACGCGCCCAACCAGAAAAGTGCCACAACCCGGCAACAGGTAAACAAAAGTAAAAAAATAGGAGATCCCCACACCTGGAACCCAACTACGACTACCGCAAGCAGTACAAGTTCCTGAACTCCTAAGCTCCACTGAAGTCATGACCAACCTGTCCGTCGTCTGCAAGGGCACACCAAGTGTGGGCAAAGCCCAAGCAGGGGTGAGTATAAAAATACTCAGTAGGATACCCCAAAGGCTCGAGGGAGCAACAAAGGAGGTACCGAAGGGTGAGCAGTAGATCGAACAAGGAAAATTAAAGGAGTAAAATCGAGAGTAAAGTAAGAGTAGAGTAATAGTAGAGAGTCCATCTCAACCCAACAAGAGAAAGTAGGTAGACTCGTCCAGACACAAGAAGCTGGAAACGGTGAGAATATGAACTTTTCATCAATTCTTTGCTACCTATATTAGGATATTAGACTTGTCCAACCACGAGAATCTAGACATGGAAATCATGTGGCATACCCCGCACGTCTTCACATCTCCTTGAAGTAGAGTAACCAAAACCCAATAAGTGGGTACTAGAAAAAGGTATATACATATCCATATGCTCAATCAAGATGCCTGAACAAGATCGTAAGGGGATATCTATTCCGTAGCTCATACCAAGAAAATGAGTAGCCAACAGTCCCAGAAGTAAACACCATTGATGCCCAGCATCCCGCACGTCTTCCCCGAACTGCAAGTCAAGGGGCTCAAATCACCGAACCTTGACACAATCTTCTTTGGGTGGCACTGACTCGCCCGCACGGTTTTAGGTCAGGTCACAAGGACGCGTCTCAGTGGGGAAAGCACCCCTCATACTTGAGAGTTCAGGGGGAACGTCAAACCACACCTCGTCACTGGCCCGCAGTCGAGAGGTCTCCTCAAAGTCGACATGCGACCCCCTTCCCAGCCCTGCTAGAGGGTAATCCCTGGAAGTCAATGGGTTTCCACTGGAGGAAGACCCGGTAAGAGTCGACGGGTGCCACACTGCCCTGTCCCGTACAAGGTTAATCCACTAGAGGGAGACCTGGCTAAAGTCGTCGACGAGTCCCAATGCCCAATCCCGTAAAAGGGTACTCCACTGGAGGGAGGCTTGGAACCATCATCGGGGACCGCTTCCCAGCCCAGCTGGAGGTAAACCTAGCATCATGGACCACTTCCTAGCCCAATTGGAGGTAAACCCGGCATCGAGGACCACTTCCCAGCCCAACTGGAGGTAAACCCGGATCCACTCTGGCCATCCTTGCTGGATGGTACTGCTCGGTGAACACCATTGTACTGGTAATCCCTGCTGGATGGTAACCCATTGTCCATCTCTGCTGGATGGTACAACTGGACACCCCTGCTAGAGGCAACATCCTAGGTAGAGGATCGGTGCCCGCGTAAAGTGTTGGTCACACCGAATCCACAAGAACTCTACCAGGAAACACAAAGCAACTCTGCCGACCAAACCATCGAGAACAGAACCAGGGGAAACCACTCAACCCTGCTAGTGGAAACCATCGTGAATAGGACCAGGGGGAAACTCAACCCTACTAGTCAACAAACGAGAACAGAGGTACCCTCAACGTTGTTAGAGGTCAAGGGTACCTAAAGTAGAACACAACACACACATGAGGCCCACATGACGTGTGTCCCCAAATCAACTCCAACCAAGCGCACAAACTATCTCTGGAACAAACAACCCCATGCACCTTCAAGCATTCCCGTATACTCCTAGAGTATACCATGTTTCCATCCCAAAGGCTATCGTGCACACAGCACCAAACGTCAATACGAAGGGCATAAACGTAACAAATCCAACTTTCCACCTCATCGGCCCAGGCACGACCAACTACAACTATTCAAACATTTACTTCACTCACACGAGAGTTCACATGATCGCACGCCAAGGGTTTGCTTCCGAACACAGCAAGAAGAACCGCCAACAGAGCACCCTTCATATTTACACATTTAATAAGATCACGTAAGAGACTCGGCTCGCCTGAACAGATTACACCATTGTAATCCTCACGGGAAAACACGCGAGGTAGACTACTTACTCACCACAAACAGATATCCAATGGAAAAGTCATCCAACAACGCTTTACGCCCGAACGATGTCCCGTGGTCCTGAGCCTCGGCCCTGAAAATAGACGGGTGCATCGCACCATTGTGATCTCCTTGGAAAGACACGTCAAAAGGACTTCTCACTTGAGTGGAACGGATATCCGGAGAAAAAGATGCATTTCAACAAACTGCGCACGAGTGGTTCTACATGGGACCCACACCCCGGTACCCGAAGAACAATGAATGGATCACACCGTTGCGATCCTCTTGAAAAAGTACACAAGATGGACTATTCATTTGTCCAAAACAGACACCCGGTGACAAAGTTGGAAATCACCGCTAATTCCCAAAATAGACCTCGTGGGGCCCACACCACCGTGCAGAATTAATGCCGGCAGATTGTGCCAATGCAATTCCCTCGGAAAAACACCCAAAAACGACTACTCGCATGCCCCGAACGGATGTCCGATGAAAAAGTTACAAAAAGCTGCGTACATCTCGAAAGACGGGCCATGAGGCCCACACCTCAACTCCGGTTTCAACACCTGAAACCACACTGGAAAACTACGGCTCAACGCCAAGGTCTCAACGCCACTGACGACTCTCAAAAGAGACATCGGATCCGTCCGCGCCGTCCAAAACAAGATTCCCTGAAAAAAAATGTCAATCCGCTTAAAGGCATGTCACGCCACTGAGGCCCTCGTCTCGGGAATTAAAAATTCCTGAGACCATCTCAAAAATTCCGCCTCAATCCAAGAATCACGTCACCGTAGATGGTACGTGAATCCGACACCCGGATTAGGAGTTACGCCAGCTTAAGCGTCATCAGACGCAGGACCGGTCTGGCCGGTCCACACCCCCTGGACCGTCCCAAGCCGGTCGGCCCGCCGCTCAGCCAGCCGAGCCGCCGCAGCCCGAGGTTCAACCGTGCAGAACAAGGTCCTCCAAACTGACTGGCCACGATTTTGGTCACAGTTCCACGTGGAGAACTGCGTTTGGCGGGTCTTTGTCTCCCGAGCGGGGTCGCGCGCCGCGACCCCAGCCTCCGCGTCAACCGGCGGGTGCAGCCGGCCAGCCCTTCCACTCCGCGCCCCCCATCTCACCCAGAGAAGCCCCCTGCCCCGTTCTTGCCATCCGAAGCCCTGCCCACAGCGCCACGCCGCCTTCTGGAGCCACCGTGCATCGCTGCCAACACCTGTCGGCCGCCGCGATGAACCGCCGAAAAGGCCCTGGACCGCCAGAAGATCACTCTAAAACCCGCTGATCTTCGGCAGACGATTTCGAACTCCTAGGAAGTCAGATTTAGAAACTGAAACAGGAAATGGGAAGCTCATAAAAAGTAATACGCAACCACGGGATTTTCTCGAAAATTAAATAGAAAATCGACGTTATAATTCATCTTGAAAGGAGAGTTCGGAAATGAAAACTCGAAACCGAAAAGTCCTACCTGCAGGGGCGTAGCCCGACGCTTCGCCACGATCCGCCGGACTACCACGCCTCACCGGAGAGGTGGAGGATAGGATGGAGATTCCCCTTTGTTGGGAGCTCCTCGTTCCAGGGAAGAACAACAAGGGGGAGAGGGTGAGGGGGTTAAGTGTTTAAATAGAAAACACACTTAACCACCCACCCATCGGCCCAAACCCGAACTTCTGGTGGGGTCGAGATTAGGCCTCCACTAGGGAAAACATCACCTCCTGAGCACAACGACGGTCTCGAAATTTTAATCGGAGGCCCTTTTCAAAAGTTATTAAACTCAACGTCCGATGCCTCCAAATTACGAAAACACCCCTAGGGCCATTTTTCACAGAAGGCCCGCACCCATGAAAGTTACACCCCCCTAGGGTAAACGGCATGTTACGGACTCAATGGTGCCCTGGGTTTTCCCATCTGAGAAATCATTTAAGTGATACCTGAGTTTAACCATTAAACGAATGAATTAATTATTTTAATTATCTGTTTAACGTTCTATTAACAGGCGAGGGGTCCCAACGTCCCGTGACGACATGTTTTATGTCATTCCTAGGGTAAACAATCCATTTCAGACCCATCCGTACACTCAGATCTTTGATCCGAAATAACATTTAGGAGTTATCCCATTTATTTCGCATCCGAGTGTGAACACACTGAAAATTTAATTCCGGCCACACTGGGGCTTGGAATCGCATGCCGTCTGAAGGCGCTGCTCTGGAATAACATCAATAATATTCCAAAGTCTTTTATAGAAAAAACCTGGTTCTTATAGTTATTCTCAAGAAACTATTAGGGATATATTGCTTAGGATTTTTTGACCCATAATAGCGATGATAAGGAGATAGTTGATAGACTACCCAGAAATAGATACATAAAGGATAATTGAGGTTTGAATAGAATCACATGTTGAATAGGATCAAGTAGAGTAATACAAGGTATAAGATAATTTAAATTATTTCCTCCACCACCCCCAGGTGAATCAAACAAGTTTTAGGGAGTTTGTTCTCAAGGACATAGACATATGTAGGTAGTGGAGGCCTATCTCAAGGATCTCTTTATGATTTGAGGTATGATATTTGTCTAATATACATTAGCTATATTACTGGTTGACACAACAGTGAGCCACTCCTTTATTTATAATTCTATGTTGTATGACATAGATATTTTGATTAAGCACTTTTCTTGACCCCTACCCTTGTAGACTCCGACAAGAGGTAAATCAATGACCACACACTTTTTACAATAGTGTGATATGATTCTTAGAGGTGAGATCTTCGTATGGGATCTCTTTGTAGAAGTGATGAGACCTTATGATTTCTTATTAGTTATAGACTGTCTATCCATATTTCATGCCCATAATGACGATTTTAGGAGGAGGATGTGGTGCATCTGTAGGGATGGATTAGGGTTTTAATTTATATAATAGAAGGAAAATTTGGTGGATAAGTATGATCTCATATGTTAGAGGGTGTAGTAGATTAATCACCATTTGGATAACATGATTCTTATAGAGGTGGATTCTATGATCTTTGATATTCTTGTAGTGATGGCAGAGTATGATGAAATATTTATTGAGGACGTTCTAGGATTATCACCCACCGAGATATATATTTATACATTGAATTACTCCATGAGAAAGCCCCGTTATCTACATCATAATATCAGATGGATCCCATAGATCTTCGAGAGATAAGGGTATATTTGTTGGAATTTTAGAATAAGGGGTTTGTGAGGACTAGTGTTTCCCCCTAAGAATCCCCAGTGTTGTTTGCTAATTAGGATAATGATATCTTGAGATTGTGTGTATATTATAGAAAACTGAACCAGGTGATCATGAAGAATAGGTATCATCTACCAAGGATCAAAAAAATTGATCAGTTGAGAGGGGTGTGATGATTCTTGAAGATTGAACACATATCATGCTTTGACCAGCTTTTAGTATAGGATGAGTATATTTTGAAGAATATATTTTGATATCACTATGGTTACTATGAGTACTAAGTGATGAATTTTGGTGTGATGAACACCCCGTTATTATTATTTGGAATCATGATCTAGATCTTATAGCCTTTCTTAGACTGTTTTTTGGTGGTATTCATTGATAATATCCCTGTTTACTCGGTGTCTAAGTAGGAGCATGAGATATACTTGAGGATGGTCCCAAAAATATTCTAAGAGCACCACCATTATGAGAATATCTTTAAGTGTCTATTTTGGATTCAGGATGACCACTTTATTGTACATGTAATCTCATTTAACAGTGTAGTAGTGTAACCAAATAAGGTTGAGGAAGAATTATATTAGGATCCAACCAAGAGTGTGATAGAGGTGTGGTGATTCCATAGGTTGGTAGGATATTACGGGAGATTCATGAATTATTTCTCTAGGAAACTAGAAATATTGGATGCTTTGAATCAAAATGGGAAGCCATTCATTTGGATGGAGAGGTTCCAAAATGCCATTCAAGATTTATGGTTGAGATTTATGAGCAACCCCATATTGAAATTTCTAGAGGAGGGTTTCAAGTAAAGAGTGTTTTCGGAATCCTCAAGGACCATACTTGGTTGTGTAATGATGTAGAGGCAATATGTGATCATGTATAAGTCTCGGTAGTTGATACCACACAAGAATTACTACACAACCCACAATCTTGAGTTGGCAGGGGTACTCTTTACCCTGAAAATGTGGTGACACTAAATTATAGGAGGGTGTTTTACCATCTAATATGACCATAAGAGTCCCAAATATATATTCTCTTACAATTATATTAACTTGAGGTAGAGATAATGGCAGTGTTCCTCTATAATTATGGCTTCAAGATAGTCTATACTATTTGTAAGGGTGATTTTGTAGAACATTCCCCCAGTTAGAGATATTTCTCATAGTTTTTGACTAAGGAATTATAACAGGTATCCTCTATATAGTTTTCCTTAGTGGAAAAGGATGTTGTAGTGTATCTATAGTTGATAGTTGTTACCTCAATTCTTCTACAAGATGTTAGGGAGGTTCATCCTGGATATACTGACCATGAGACCTTATGTTCTTAGATATCCATAGGACATGCTCCCAATGGATTTTATGAAGGTGGAGAGAATTTCAACCTTTTCATAGGGTAGAATATGGAAATAGTGATGTTCTAGGAGGAGGTGGTGAAATATTTTCATACATCCCCTTTGTTGGTGAATCCAGGTGTGGAAAATTTGTACTAGGACCTCCAATATCATTTTTGGTGTCCATACATATAGAATTGTTTAGAATAAATTGTCTCTCGATGCCTCTCTTATCAGTAATTTAAGGATGAGTACCAGGTTCTATAGGGTTTAGCTCAATCCCTTGAGGTTCCAAAGTAAAAGTGGGATGGGATATCTGTAGAGATTTTTTTGGGGATTACATGGATGACTAGAGGGTGATAATAGAACAAATCACTAATTCCTCCCACTTCCTACCAATATGAGATTAGAGTTTAGTAGAGAGATTGGGATTCTTTATGAGTAGAAGATAGTCCGACTCTATAGAGCTCCCTTGATTATTGTTCTAGACTTTGATTCTTGCATCATGTCATGATTATAGAGAGGATTACTAGAGTAATTTGGGACTCAATTTCATTTGAGCATGACATTTCACCCCAAGATTTACAACCATAATGATAAGACCATTCAGGTTCTAGAGGACATGTTGGGGGAATACATGTTATACTTTGGTCATATTTGATAATATTAGCTACCCTTGGTGGATTTTGTGAACAAAAAAAGATACCATTACACCATAAATATGAAACCATTTGAGTATTTTTATGGGTGATCCTATAGTTACCCATAATGTTGGAATGATCTAGGAGAGTCAGTACTTCTAGACCTAGAGTTGGTGCGAGCTATGATAGAGAAGGTTCTGATCATCCCAAAGGGGATGAATAACACACAAATCCATCATATGTCCTATGTGGAATAACAATAAAGGCCTTTGGGGTTTCAGGAGGGATACCATATGTTCTGTAAGGTCTCAAATCAATGTGTCTTGTAGTTATTTGGATAGGGCGATAAGCTAAATCTGATATTTATTGTCCATTTGTAGATAACAAGTAGATTCGGTAAGGTGGCATACCACTTGGCATTACCGTTGTAGTTAGACTGAGTACATTAAATCTTCCACATGTCTTAGTTGAATAGGTATATACACGAATTGTCATAGGTTATCAAATAGGGAAATCTAGACATCAAGGATAGGGAAAACTTTTCAGAGTAATCAGTGGGGATCTAAGATCAGCTGGAGAAGATTTTATATGGATGAGTGATTACTTTATTTTATGTGCGGTGGTATCATGAGAGTCTTTAGGGGAGAACATGGGATAAGGATACCTAGAGGTGAGCTTAGTTCCCACATTTCTCTGAGTATTATTTTTAACTTTTCAGGGTGAAAATCTCAAACGTGGAGAGAATATAATTTCTTTTTTTCATCTAAAATCATTGCATATATCTAGTAATTTTTTAGGATCCAAGTACTGAGACGATATGGGATTCCAATACCTAAAAAAAAGTAGTGATATTTTAAAAATATTAAATATTCTAATATCAAGAACTCATAGTTTTCATCAAAAAGTAGAATAAATTTAGATGAGAGTCTCGAATTGGAAATCTGAGGCCTCTATTGAGTTTAGAATTTGGGTTTTACCCTATTCACAACATAATATTTATTTTATTTAGACGTTTTGGTAAAGTGATGTCACAGGAAAAAATAATGAAATAAATAAACAAATAAATTTGATTTATTTATATTGTTATTATTAATATAAAAACCTATCACTCTTCTATTTAAAAACCATTATAGATAATTCATACGGTTAACCACATAACCCTGATAATTGAGTGGAGACCTTGAAAGAGATTGATCGTAGATGAAATCAAATTTTAGGATCATATTGATAATTAAGGAATCATCTTCGATAATGAAGTTCATGGATTTCTCCAATTATTCTGATAAAATATCATTATTCATTAGAGACCGATCTTATCTGAAGGTAGGACATTTGATTTTTTTTATTCATCTCATTTAATTGTCTTGTGTCGAATGTGGATTAATTCCACTAACATGAATTGATTCATACATCGGATGTTGATTTGATTAATTGTTGTATATTCGTTCATTATTCTAACAAAAACTGATCAATAATAACCCGGACATGGTCGAGGTTCATTCCTCTTTTATTTTTTATCGATACCACTGATACGGTTTACAATCAAGGGTACGTTTGAGGTTTGATGATATAGAATGATGGTAGGATGACCAAGATAAGACGAAATATTTTATATCTTAGTTGATGAATTAATATGGAATGGTGAAATAAAGTTACAGGTTGACAAAGTGATTTCTTAGCAGATTAATGGCCGATTTCCTTTGAGCGATAGTAGTGAGGGTTGTCCAACACCAGATACACATTTCTTAGTTATATCGATGGTAATGAGGGAAGATCTGCATGATGAATTAAGGAAGCTACAAGTTTATGAAAATATTTTGATACAAAAAATGTAATCCAGAGATATACATCATGTGGGACACCTTGGTTTTGGTGTTAGGGTTTCCATGGATGTAAAATATCACATACCATATAATTAACATCACATGTAGTGTGACCTAATATTGGTAACCTAGTGTGTACTTTGGGAGTACATGAGTAGGGTTTGAGTACATGAGCACAACTCTGTACTCAGACATCAAAAAGTACATGGGCACAACCACTATACATGGGAATGGACAAGTGTATAGGGGCACAGACAGATGGAATGTGTAGGGTTTTAGTTGACCTATAAACACCATGTACCCCATGGTACATGTCGTGTATATGGAGGTTTCCATTTTTTATTAGACAATGAGACATGTGAAAACTAGAGGTCGGAATGATACACCATATACCCCTTGTACATGTTGTGTAGTCTCTCTAAGTGTGTTTGGAAACCTTTGTTTCCTTAGTTTCGACCAGGATATCTTGAGTAAAATTCCCTAATCCCTTCCCATGAGTGTACATTTTGGAATTAATTCCTCATATTAGGATTTTAATACCATCAACATATTCATTTTCTGATAGAGTTTGATGTATCCTCTTATGGGACCGAGGTGGGATTCTTTATTGTTCCAATTTTGGGTTCATGGTATTAGCATGACCACTATTCATGTAGAATTAAAACTATATCTAGAAATATGATACAGTAGGGTTTGTAGTGTCCCTTAGTGGACCTGGGTGTGATACCTTACTTGGATGATGATATCTTCAAAGATATAATGAGTAATTTTTGGGCGGGGCACTACAATGATGACCTCTTGGATGAACATCACTAGTGATAGCATAGGTTGTGGAGTGAGTACTCCTGGAATGAGAATTCCCTAGGATCCTCAGACAGTATCATATGGCTATTAGTATTGATTGTGACCAATTGATAATGGTTTTCTGTTATGAGTATATCTGGATTTTTTATTGCATTATTTTCATGATTTGAATTCTCTATATACTATATTCTTAGAGATATTGGTGTGTCCTACTGGTTATTATTATGCTCACCCATACAAGGGATTTTCACACACCCATCATGTTTTATGAGATGATTGAACATTTGAAAATGTACCAGGAGTACCAAGAGTAGGTAGATCATAGTTTTGGACGAGGCCGACTGAGTTTTATTGTAGTGTGGCATTTGATAGAAGTACCTTATTTCTAAGAAAGTTGGGAATTCTTCCAGTTTTGGTTAGGATTTTATTTTTCCCTTATCACTTTACAATACTTTTTCATACTCTGGTGTGGTATAGATGTTATTAATGTATTTATGGTATCAAATTTTTATACTTTCTCAGTATTGTATGGGCTTAGAGATGTGTGTGTATGTATATGTTCATTAAGCTAATACATCCCATATGTGGGATATGACTACTTGGTGCTGGTGGAAAACCCCTAAAATATTGGAGGTGGGATTGGGGTGGTCACACTCAACTTATATCCAACCAGGTGGGCCCTAGTGGGTTGGTTCATGACATTTAGCTTCCTTTTGAAGGACAACCTCATTGAAAGGGGATGGATCTTACACCACGGGAGTTTCTAGATCCTACAGTGCTGTAACTTTAGGTGGAATCAACTCTACACTTACCTATGCCTCGTGCTACATTGAATTGAATATTTTTCCCTAACTAGAATATCTTGTGTCCATTGGTTTCAGTAGTTTTGAATTATACTTACATTTCCCATAACATTCCCCTTTTTGTTTGGATAATTCCTAGAATCCACATTTCCTTTATTCTCATTCCTTGAGACAGATACAATGGGCACCAACACCTATTGTTTTTACTCATAGTCTGATTTAGATTGAGATTATTATTCTACATCACTAGTATTAGTCACTTTATATACTATTTCATTATCCATACCTAGTATTTTCTTGTCAAAATACTGCTTTATTTTCCACTTTCAAATGACTATTTACCTCCCTTTAGAATTGTTGTTTCCTATAGAGTTTTTATTCAAAAAGTTTAAGTGGTTTTGTAGCTCCATACAAGAAGGGGGGTAGTATCTCTAATCCCAAATAGGCCACTAATGATATCGGTATTGGTGCACCACTTTCACCAGAACAATATGATGTTGAGGACTCACCCTTTTATCAATATGGGCCTGTCTAGGACTCAACGTTTCTGTATAGGTCTCCACAAAAGGTTATATACTCCTACTTACATCACCCACCTAAAATTCTAAATTATGATTTCAATATTATGGGATCATATTGATACTACATCCATCATGCCTCATACAAGTTTCATTGATCAGAATATCATTGACACTAATCTCGTAAATACCTTAAACATGATCTATAATTTTATTATTTAGATGATCCTCAGTATTTCCCATCAAGGGAATATGCCTTCTCTTGCAACAACTTTGAGATGAATTCCTTGGTTGAACATGAAACTAGAAAAAATTTAACTAGTTTTCAAATAAAACCCATTGTTTATGCCTATATCGGCCTTTAATTTCAATATAAATAAAAGCAGTTGGGGGGTTCAAATTTTTGACCTCAACACAAATCTACAGCTTTATTGGGTGACTCAAGGTTTCAGTTATCTGGTATGAGAATACAAATTTAACAAACGTGTTTTCAATCATATTGAGGATGTATGGGTCTTGAAATTGGAGGTGTAGTCTGGGAAGACTAATCCAAATCTCTGCTGAGGGAGAGTCATGTTTTAAGTGGAAATCTAATGACCATGTAAGTAAATAAAAAAACATTGAATTTAAGAAATGGGGGGATCTAAACCATTCATATATAAGGTTTTATTCATTATAAACCCATATAATAATAGTAAAATTTTCAATATTTCACGCCACAATATGATTTTGGATACCCCAAGATTCATTGAGAAATCTATCAAAAGCATCGATGGGGGGATACTTCCCTCTAATGTGAGCAATTAATGAGAAGTTTTGGAGGGAATAAGATTCAACAAACACAAATTGGGAAATTCTAATCTAGGGAAAACCCTCTAAGAGGTTATATATTTTAGGGAACACCAAGATCTATGGGAAAGGAGGTTTGAGAGTGGGATGAATCGGGTCGTGACATGTAGAGAATGGAAGTTTATCTCTCCCTTAGAAAATTCCTTTTTATGTATAAAATAAATTCAGATAAAAATAATCTATAGAATTGATTCCCATGATATTTATTATTTTATATTTTAAAAAAGGTTTTTTTAATTTCAAAGTAATCCAAAATTTAATGGTTCATTTTGAAAACTTTATTAAAGAAACGACCAAAATAGTTTTTATTACAGTAAAATATAACTAAGGTTCCAAAAAGTCAAGAATATATTTATAAACTAAAAAAATAAATTATAATTGAAATATTTTACCCCTTAAAGTATTTTTTGGTCAAGAAAAATGTTTTTTATATTTTTATGTAATTTTATCTCATAATTATTTCATAAAATTTATAATATTTTAGAAAAACTATATTTTTACTATTTAAAAAAATATTCAAACTTTTTAGAAAAATATGAAAACAACAACATAAGATAATTTTAACATGATTAATCCAAAAATTAAGTTTGTTTAACAAATTATTATTCTAAAATTTAAAAATTCAACTTCTAAATAAAATTATATTTTACATGTAAAAATAATTTATTTTAAATAAAAATAATTTCTTTGTAAATAAAAAATCATATTCTTACCCAGAACCTTAAAAAAATTATTTATAATATAATAAAAACAAATATTAATCATAATTCATAACATTAAAATAAATATGCCTTTTTAAAATACCAAACAATTAAATAATTCGTTAGATAGATTAAATTACAAATCATCTTATGAAGATATATAAAATATACTTTTTGTCACAAAGTAAACACAACAATTTTAACTATACAATTGGCATCTAAATGATTATATAATATATTTTGATACATGATATAAACATATATATTTTTTGGAAAAATATTTATAAATTAATAATCATGAATATTAGTTGACCATATAAGTGATATCTTATTAAAATACCTCGGTCGTGACATTCTCCCTGTTAGAGAAACAACAACCTCACAGTTATAATTTATTATTAAAAAAAGAGTGTAACTTTACATATTCATAAAAAAAATTTACATTTTATTAAAAACATTAATTTATAGTTTAAGAAATTGAAACTTGCTATTTCTAAAATAAATATTTCTTAAAACTTGTATGTTCTCTTAAAAAACTCATACTTAGGAATGAGTTTCCAGATGCATACCCTGGAAGTTGAGTGTTTTTTGATAGATAAGGCTCGATATATCTATCTTAAATTTTCATTAGATTAAGAAATTAAATTAATATAGTGTATATAATAAAATATAATTAATTTATTCTCATTTTCATTGGCATAATATCATACTTGGATTCTGTGTTTCAATATGTTTCCACCTTTATTTCAGCTAACATTTCAAATGAAGAAGAACCAAAATGATTTTTTAATGCCTAAAGTACAAATATAAACACTTTATTTATCATGACATCCATGAAAAGATAATTTTACTCATTTTATGAAATATATTTATAACAAGTTACTTCTCCAATTTCTAACCAATTACAAAAAACTCAAAATGGTCAGCAAGAGTAAATGTAATACCCAATGAAATAATCATAAAAAAAATCATATAAAAATGTAATAATTTAATATAAAAACCTCAATATAAGAAATAAAACTCTATGTTTAGCTTAAATAATTCAACCAATAACTAAACCATAAAACTCTTCAAGATATGCCTAATTAAATTCAAAATCCATAAATCTAAAAAACTTGATCACATATTCTTAAAAAATCAACTTCAATTTCTATCCCCAAAAAAAATAATCTTTCACAATGTCACATTCCATCTAAATGAGAATTTTCCCCACTATACCAAGAATTTATAAATATATATAAAGTCTCCAACTTCTCCCACAAAATTTTCCATTTATGACACCCTTATAGACATATCATATATATTACTCGAGAGAATCACTTTGGGATATACCAAACACTGGTAGGGGGTGAATCATTTTTAGTAAATTTTTCACCAATTATAACTTTTACACCTTTTAACTCTTAGTCCTATTAGGATCTTGATTCTATTTTAAAATTTTTTTTATTATAGGAAATTTTACAGAAGTAGGTAAATACAGAACATGATATTCTTAGAATGTTCACTACTCAATAAGAGTATCTAGTCCTTAGAATGGTCTATAAGCCATCCAACCACACAAGGACTATAAAATAACCCCATAATTATCATTACAAAAATAATTGAATAACCATTCATTTGTGTTTCACTATAGTTGAATGCAAGTGAAAGTTTTACAACTCCTAAATAGTTTTTTTATAATTTATCTAAAGGTACACTTTAGTTGTTAATGTTATTTATAACACCAAGAAAGTCTTACGCCTATTAAGACTTCTATTATATGTCACTTTACAACATTGTTATTCCACTAAATTCTTCACTTTTTCATTGAAAAAAGGGAAATCAACTCTTCTTCTTCTACATAGTAGAAAACTAAGTGTCGCACTTCTCCCTTCTTATTCTATATTTTATCACAATAATATGAATATTTTGTGGACTGGAAATATCATAATACTTATTTGAACTAAATGATAATCACGTATCTTTTTGGTATCTGATTGAACTCTTTTTATTCCTTCTGATACACTAAATTTATAGCCTTACTAGAATAAAAAACATCCTTTTTATTATCAAAATAATTAAATCTTATCTCAACATCATCATAATTAATTTTCTTCTTCTTTGACACAATATATAAATAGTAAATATAGTGTCTATTCACCCTTGATCTTCTTGGTGTATAAAATTTTTATTCCACAAAATTTCACTGAAATTTAAATATTAATTCATGCAATAATAATCATTCACAAACATAATATACTAAAAACTCAGATACAAAGTCTTCTAATATTCTCCCTAAATTCAGTCTCAAGTCAGTTTATTTTAAATCAAATCATGAATAAATTATGATTCATGTATTATGAACAAACCTTAGCACATATATAAATTCATCTTCTTATTTCAAGTTCTTTTTAATTTCTTCTTAATTCATGTGCATGATATTTTTTATTACATGAATGAAATACCTTCCTCACCCAAGTTTTTTGACTTTCACTAACCCAAATGGTCTTGAATTAAACTATTCTTATGTGTGTAATTACTTATTTCTTATTCCTTATTCAATCAAGGAAATTATATTCACTCTATCTGGTTAAATGACACAAGACTTCCAATGAAGGGGACTTTTGTTCTTAGTATTTCCCATGACCACCTAATCCTTCATGAAACACTACAGTGGGAGATATCATAGTGTATACTTTCTCTTTGTAAGGTTTTATATGTGGAAAAACTTCACACAACCCATTGAGAATAGTTTACTAAAGAACTATCTTGAATAATCTGTTAATCAGACAAATGATGAGTATATGATGAAATCAAGTGTACGGTAACTTAATATCTTCGTAATGCTATTGAGTGTGTGTGTGTCACATATCAAGAGGTCATGGAACTTATTAATGGAATCATGATGATTCACAAAACTCCTTTATGTAACCAAAAGAATTTGGCACTCTTCTCTCTATGTATCCAAGAGTCCCATGGTAATCCTTTCTATATCGGGTAAAATAATGTTAAGAGAGGTGTTGTTTTTATGAAAAAAGAGCTTCCCTATATAATGTGAGTGAAAAAAACTTTCTTGACTTATAGGGTTATATATTTATATTTAAGTCTCACCATTTCTATCTTGTTCAATCACTAAATCAAATCCCAAAAATAGTTCATATTGATACCTAATAATAATAGTACTGAAGATATCAGTAAATCAAATATATAACTGTGGATCTCTCTTTCAAAATTGACTGATAAAGGTGGTGTATCTTATTATGTGAAGATTATTCATGTGAAATGATAAATGATTTCATGCTAAAACATTTCAAAACACCAAGCTTAGTCATGCACTTGAATAGCCAAACAACCACCTACAACTGTATTTGCACTCGGTAGTGTTGTGTTCTTAAAATAAAAACATGTATTGAAGACATCAATTGTATTAATTTCAACACACATTCTCCTTAATGAGATCTAGATCATACAAAAATAATGAACCTAGTTCAATCATAGAATATCTCACCTTGAATAACTCTAATATACAGTTCTCTGATGAAGTATTATGCTGAAGATGATACACAGTGTCACGACCCGTCCCCGGGACCCGTGTCATGACTACCCCAAGCCCGCCTCCCATAGGCTAGGGGCTGGCGACTAGCACCAAAGGTGTAAATCCTGGAAAAAGGGGAAGGCATTGCCTTATAAAGTAAACAAACACAATAGAGTAAGTCAGCAAAAGTAAACACTATGTAAAACTGGGTACAATAGTAAGTGCGGAAAGTAAATGGGCCAGAATACAAACCCAAATGAAAGTAAAGTACAACTGGAAAGAAAGTACAAAAAATGAAAGTAAAGCAGCAACGTCGAGCCTTCCACTGGAAGTCCCACCAGAAGGGTGGGTATAGATAGCCTTCTCAGCTCCTCGGGTCCAGCCGTCCGCTCCGTGTACATCCCGCCCAATGGTCCACCTCCAGGTACCGGCCTGCTCCACAAGCCTCAACCACGATCAGAGATGTCTGTCATCTGCATCCAACACAATGTATTGCGGGCATAGCCCGTGCAGGGGTGAGTATACGCTACTCAGTAGGGACCCCGAGACTCCCGAAGGTATCCCAGAATCCACAAAGGATAATCAACAAAGGAATGATACAATCACGAAGTAACATCCAACATTACATAGGTATATTCCCATACATATACCTAAGTCATCAAATCCAATTTGGCTCCAACATCTGAGCCCAAGTTCGATCACGTCCACATAGGATAGTACAACCCAATCCACACAGGAAAGCACAACACAATCCACATAGGAAGTCAAGTCAATCATATCGAAGAAAATGATTAAAAGTCAAGACTCAACTCACACAGGTATACTTCTTTATAAGGTGATAGAGATGATCAGATGTAGCCACTGATTCATCTAAGCTGGGACCCACGTAGGATACGAAACCAGCTAAGCTATCGGACCCACATAGGATACAAGTCCAACTACTCTGTCGGACCCATGTAGGATACTACAACAAAGGTCAAATATTTTCGGACCCACGTAGGATACAAGAACAGTAATACTACCAGACCCACGTAGGATACAAGAACAGCAGTCATCGCCGTCGAACCCATGGATGATTTCAGTACGGTCTTCATTGCTGCTGAATCCATGGAGGATTTCAGTGCAGTTGTCGTCGCTGTCGAACCCACAGAGGTTTTTAGTGCAGTCATCATCGTCATCGCAGTCGCAGCCAGCTCTAGGGTTCCCACACACAACATGCTCGTTTCCGGGAGGGCCTGCTCCACGAGCCAAGGGGGTCGATAAATCAACTGACACGTAGTCTGTAGTTGATGTATCCCAAAGTTTCATCTCGACATATAGAAATGAACACGACAGACGGCGCGTCAACCGGACACCCGGTCTGGGAGTTGTTGGTTTTTTCGTTCCAGTGGCCCAGTTGGTTTTTAAGTCAAAACCAACCCGATTGTACTCCAACTGTATCCAAACCTCAAGCGGAGTAATCCAAAAGGTCCGTCTCATTAAGAGGAATCCAAAAAAGTTGACGACACGTCAATCGGACGTTTGGAGCTCAAGTTATAAGTGTTTCTGCTCCGAGGGCCTGGTTGGTTTCGTGTTCGAACCAACCCGGCCGTACACAAAGTTCTCTAAAACCTTGATTGTAATATACCGAAACGACCGTCTCGATCCAAGGATCATATCGCAACTGACGGTGCATCGATCAGAGGTCTGTATCCCAAGTTACGAGCATTTAAAAGAAACTGTCTGGTATTAGGGGGTTTTAGGCCTGGACCGACCCGGCCCAAGACCCCCTGGGTCGGCCTGACCCGGGTCGACCCGACCCAGGTCCGAGTCCGACCAAAAAGGGCACGTCCCGGCCCGGCTGGCGAGGCGTGGCCTGGTTGGCCCGGCCAGGTGCGGCCGGTTCGACATGGGCGGCCAGTTGGCCTGACGCGGGCGCGTCTCGCATGGCCAGCTCGGTGCTATCCGAGCCATCGCGGAAAGGGGTGGGGAGGTGCATTGCCCTCCCCTGCTTTGAAATTGCGGCCCCCACATTGAGGCCTCTCCTTTTCCAGCCTGGGGTTACGACCCCCGGCTTTCTCGGAAACCGTTCGGCCAAGCCAACCGGTGTGTCACTGCGGGACCCCCCCAATCCCCCCCCCCCCCCCCCCCGTGGGTCCCACCCTCCTTGCACCGGCGGCCGGTGGTTCTAGCCGCTGCTCCCCGCACCACCGCGGCCATGGGTTGTGGCCTTGTCTGACCGAAGCCGCGCGACGGCGCCGTGGCTTCGTTCGGCCTCAACGGCGCGACGCGACGGGGCCGCACATCTTTGCCCGTTCCTCTTGCTTCTGCACCATGTCGTTTCACCGCGATGCCTTTTCTCGTGCCGCAACAAGTACAACATCAAAGGGGGAGGAGGGTCGGACATGTTCGTGTTGTCCGACCTCCTCCCGTTATTACGATAACAGGCGGCCCAATATAAAAGTTAATGAACGACAAAGAAATCACGAACAAAAAATTAACTCCTACCTCGTTGAAGTTGTCGAATGAGGTTCGTCGCAGAAAAAAGACGTCGCGGAAGACGGCATCGCGGAAGGAGGATCCATGAGCGTCATCAACATCACGGTACACGGCGTCGCGGAGAAGAGGATCGTCGGCATCTCGGTACACGACGTCGCGTCATCGATCTCCGAGGAATTAGCGTTCTTCGTTGTCCTTCGTCAGAGGCCTAAGTTCTTCGTCGGTGTCAGTGCGTTCTTTTCATTCTTCAAGGAGGAAGATGAAGTTCTTTGTGGAACTCTCCCTCTCAACACAATGAAGAAACCCCAAATGAAATAAGACTTTGTCTTATTTAATTAACACACACAAGCCAACATTCCATTTGAAATTCAAAATAATTCATTCAATTAATTGAATTAATTAAAGAGTCTTAATAGTACAATTAATGTGAGAGTTGACTTGGCATTTAATAAGGGGTTGTGGGTGTGTTACAAAAATAATGGGGGTTTGAGGAAGTTGAAAAGGTGGGGCTCGTGTGGGGACCACCTCACTAATATCCTATCAAGAGGGGTTAAGATATAGTGGGTCCCACCTTAACTTTCTAAGTAGGTTTAAACTACTTAAAAAATAAAATAAAAATTGTTGCACGACTTTTATTTTATTCATTAGTTAACCCTTTTTTTTAAATAACCACACCCGAGAAAACGCAGCTCCAGAAAAGGTGTTCCTAAGTAATTACCGACACTGCGGTTTCATTGGTGCCCTCAGATTTCGATTCTAAGCACCGGTTCAAAAGTTAGGAAAACCCACTCATTCTTCCACTGAACGTACCTGAGCTAAACTTTGGAAATTGATTCTAGGCACACCGGGCCTTGGAATCAGGTGCCTTCAGAAACTGCGTTGTTGTAAAATCCCAAAGAAAATTAAGATAAAATTTCCCTTGAATTTTATGGGTCTTATATTACTCCCACCTCAGGGATTTACCCGTAAAGATACATCATAAAATTGGGGAACAAATGTGGGTACTGTGCATGAATCTAAGCCTCCCACTCCCAAGTGCTCTCCTGGAGGTTCCCATGATGCCATCTGATGCGCACTAAAGGAATTGACCGCCCACATAGGACCCGCTCCTGTCGATCCTCTATCTCCACCAAAAACTCCTCAAAAGTTGCCCCATCATCAATGTCCAGCTCCCCATGGTTGATGATATGCATTGGGTCGTGCACGTATCTCCTCAGCTAAGATACGTGGAAGACATCGTGCACCCGGTACAACTGAGGTGGTAGATCCAGGCGATAAGCCACCTCGCCGATTCTGCTGAGTAACTGAAAAGGTCCGGTGAAGCATGGATACAACTTACTACCTCATCCAAATCTCCTTAATCCACGTCGAGGTGAGACCCGTAAGAAAACGTGGTTGCTATCCTCGAACTCTAGTGGGCTCCGCCTCCTATCAGCATAAGACTTCTTCCGGATCTGAGTTGTCCTCATCCACTCCTGGATGACCTGGACCTTCTCTATCATGGCCTGGACCATCTCCGGTCCCACAAGTGCTGACTCCCCGGGGTCTGTCCAGTACAGAGGTGATCTGCAAGGTCGGTCGTACAATGCCTCGTATGGTGCCATCCTGATGGTGGAGTGGTAGATGTTTTTGTACACAAACTCAGCCAAGGGTAGGTGGTCCTCCCAGCTATGACCAATGTCAAGGACACATGCAAAGAGCATTTCCTCGAGAGTCTGAATGGTCCTCTCCGTCTGACCATCTGTCTGTGGGTGAAAGGCGGTGCTTAGACGTAGATGCGTCCAGAATGCCTCCTGCAACCCCTTCCAAAGCCAGGAAGTAAAGCGAGCATCTCGATCAGAGACGATAGATGATGGCACACCATGAAGTCGTACAATCTCCTGAACGTAGATACATCCCAAGCTCTCTACTGTTCCCTGCTCTCTGATGGGTAAGAAGTGAGCTGACTTGGTGAGTCAGTCAACAATCACCCAAATGGAGTCGTGACCTCGGGAAGTATGTGGAATTCCAGTCATGAAATCCATAGATATCCTGTCCCACTTCCACTCCGGGACCTCCACGGGCTATACCAAGCCTACTGGTACCTGGTTCTCTGCCTTCACCTACTGGAAGGTGAGGCATCGAGAAACGAACTCTGCTACAGCCTTCTTCATACCCAGCCACCAGTGATGTCGTATGAGATCTTGGTATATCTTTGCCCCTCCTGGATGTACCGCTAAAGGGGAAGTGTGAAACACTCTCAGCACCTCCTCCTGTAAAGCAGTCGGTACCATGGTACGTCCTCTGAAAAGGATGATGTGCTCTCCTCCCACAGAGAATCCATCAGGTGCATGTCCTGAGGATATTTGTGCACGCCATGTCTCACAGTCAATATCTCAATGTTGTGCCTCTCTGATCTGCTGTAGAAGTGGAGGTGTGACTGTGAGTGACTGAAGAAAGGCTGCTCCATCTCTATCCACGAAGGATATCTACAAAGTGGCTAGCTGCTCCATCTCCTCCCCAAGTAGCTGAATTCCCAACCTCCTGGTGAGAGCATCGGCTAATACGTTTTCTCTTTCCAAGAGAATAGACTATCTCAAAGTCATAGTCCTGGAGGAACTCGAGCCATCACCGCTATCTTAGATTCAGGTCCTTCTATGAGAAGATGTACCTGAGACTCAGATGGTCAGAGTAGACTGTAAAGTACTCACCCATCAGATAGTGTCGCCACATCTTCAGAGTGAAGACCAGTGCAGCTAACTCCAGGTCATGGGTTGCGTAGTTCTGCTCATGCTGCCTCAACTGTCGTGATCCATAGGCGATCACTGCCCGCTCCTACATCAGGACACATCCAAGTCTGGTCCCTGATGCATCGCAGTAGACTACGTACCCTACTCCCTCCTCTGGTAGCCTCAAGATAGGTGCGATGGTCAATCTCTGTCTTATCTCCTAGAAGCTCTGCTGACATCTATCTAACCACACGAAGGGTTCCCCCTTCTTCTTCAAAGTTGAAAGCTGTGCCGCAACTCTGGAGAATTCTGGCACGAATCTCCGGTAGTACCCAGCTAGCCCCAAGAAACTCTGCACCTCCGTCACGCTGCTGGGTGGTTTCCAAGCTAGCACTGCCTTGATCTTTGCAGGATCCATCGCAACTCCCGCCTTAGAGATGACGTGTCCCAAGAAGTGGACCTCACGTAACCAGAACTGACACTTTGAGAGATTTCCATAAAGCTGGTGCTCACGGATTGTGTCTAGTACAACCCGCAAGTGGTAGGCATGCTCCTCCTCATTGGTCGAGTATATCAAAATGTCATCGATGAATACCACGACAAAATGACTGAGGTATGGCTGAATGATCCTGTTAATGAGACCCATGAACATTAATGGAGAGTTGGTTACACTGAAAGGCATAACCAAGAACTCATAGTGGCTATACTGACATCTGAAGGCCGTCTTCTGCACGTCCTCGTCTCGAACTATGAGCTGATGATAGCCTGACCTGAGGTCTATCTTCGAGAACCACTGTGATCCATTGAGTTGATCGAAGAGGTAGTCAATCATTGGTAGTGGATACTTGTTTCTCACGGTCACCTGGTTCAGGCGACGATAGTCGACACATAGTCACAAGCTCCCGTCCGCCTTCTTGGCGAACAATATCGGGGAAGCCCAGGGTGAAACACTGGTTCGGATGAATCCCTTGCCCTGAAAGTCCTCCAACTGTACCCGTAGCTCTCGAAACTCAATGGGGACCATCCGATATGCTGGAGTGGATATCAGGGTTGTCCCAGGGTACAGGTCAATATAAAAGTCTACCTCTCTGCGAGGAGGTAGTCATGGAACGTCGTCAGGGAAAACGTCTGCATAATGATCCACCACTATTGGAAAACTCGGACTCCGTACGTCAACTGCTCTTAGGACGAGGCTAGCCAACTGATGAGTGATGGGTTGTCCTCTCCTCTGCGTGAGTCCATCCTACGCTACTAAGGATCCCTTCTCGCCAGTGAAGGTGAACCTTCTCCCATCAGTGTGAACACATCGCACCTTACGCCTAATACATTCGATCTGAGCATGGAATGTAGATGACCAATCCATGCCCAAGATGACGTCGTAAGGCCTCGACGCTGCAACAAGAAGATCCCAACCAAAGCTCTCGCCTCCTAGAGTAAGCTCACACTGCTGGCACCAGTGCGTAATCATTGAGTCTACTCCTGTAGGAGTCTCTAACCGTAAGGATCGAGCCAACGACTCTGTCGGAATCTCCGAGCTCCAAACAAGGGTAGCGGTAATGAAATAATGACTCGGTCCTGTGTCTATAAGAACTGCAGAAAGGGTGGAGTAGACATAGATAGAACCTCGAATCATATCTGGCACGCCGTGGTCATAGGCCTCCATTGCCTGAAGCTGAGCCTGTCTCTGCTCGCCAGCTCCCTGTGGTCGGGGTGGACCTCTAGGTGGTGGTGGTGGTAAAGCCTCAAAGCATCTCCCACCACCTACTGCTCGGCGGATCACCGCGGTCGACCCTCTGCCTCTGCCTGGGTGGCCCCTCAACCGTCTGCTGCTCCTCTGCACAGCGGGTCGGGCAGTCACGAGCCATGTGGCCCTGCCCGCCGCATGCGTAGCACTGTCTGCTCCTCGAAAGGCTGGCTCTGTGCCAGGTGCCCGGCACCTCTGAGCCAGTGTCATGAGGCCGTTCGCCTGATGGTCTGGTCCGCCTGGACCCCTGTGACGTCTGTCGACTACCAGCTGTAGATGACTCTGCTACGTGTCGCCCTACAGTAGGTCCCGCTACTGATGTAGGCTCAACAAGGAAGCTCTCTATGAGAAGGGCTCACTCCAGTACTCCTTCCTCTGTCGGAATGCTGAGGGAGATCATTGATGCCCTGATCTCATGCCTCATCCACTGATCGAAGGTTCGGCCCTGGAAGAATGGGTCATGTACCATGTCCGTTGAATAGCGCGAGAGATCGGTAAGTCTCACCGAGTACTGGGTGACCATCATGCTGCCCTAGCACAGCTATAGTAGCTCTTGGATGCGCACCACATGGAGGGTGGCTGGGACGAACTCCGAGCGGAAGAGTCTCTCAAATTCCGTCCAGAGGAGAGATGCCTCGTTGTGCACCTAGAGCATCAAGCTCCACCATCTGCCTGCTGTCGCATGCAGGAGGCTCGCTGCAAGGATCACCATGAGGTTAGCTGGTGTCCCCACTAACCTAAAAACTCGCACAACCACCTCCAGCCAATCCTCAGCTTCCTAAGGGTCCGTCTCCCCGCGGAACCTAGGCGGTCTCTGACGCTAAAACTCGTGCAGTGCACTAAGGCGATGTCCACTCTCAGTAGATGGGGTTGGTAGCATCGGTGGCTCGGTGGGTAGAGGTATCGCCGATACCTCTGCTGAAAAAGGTCCCTGCACTAAGGCCTCGTCACTCAGTGGGCTGTCGTCTCACACAAAGCTCAGAACCCTAGATGGATGCCATTGTGGGGCCATCCTGAGAAGAAACAGGTGTGCCACGGTCAAAACAGTATACCTGGTGAGCTGACACAAAATAATCACAAAGAAAACTTTTGAAACACACATGAAATCAATGTTTTCGTGTATTGAGTCAGAAATCAGAAGTCAGGGTCCTGGTGTACGGATACGTCGGCCGCCACACCAACACTGGACTTCCTGCACTGATAACCACACTCAATACCCACAACAGTATTGCTTCATAGAAGAAAGATCAGAGTCCTGAGTTTTACGGTAGAACCAAACTCCTCTGATACCAATTTGTCATGACCCGTCCTCGGGACCCGTGCCGTGACTACCCCAAGCCCGCCTCCCATAGGCCAGGGGCTGGCGACTAGCACCAAAGGCGTAAATCCCGAAAAAAGGGGAAGTAATTTCCTTATAAAGTAAACAAACACAATAGAGTAAGCCAACAAAAGTAAACAGTAAGTAAAACTGGGTACAATAGTAAGTGCAGAAAGTAAATTGGCCAGAATACAAACCCAAACTGAAAGTAAAGTACAACTGGAAACAAAGTACAACAACTGAAAGTAAAGAAGCAACATCGATCCGTCCACTGGAAGTCCCACCTGAAGGGTGGGTACAGATAGCCTCCTCAGCTCCTCGGGTCCAGCCGTCTGCTCGGTGTACGTCCCGCCCAGTGGTCCACCTCCAGGTACCGACCTGCTCCACACGCCTCAACCACGATCAGTGCTGTCTGTCGTCTGCATCCAACACAACGTAGTGCGGGCATAGCCCATGCAGGGGTGAGTATATGCTACTCATTAGGGACCCTGAGACCCCTGAAGGTCTCCCAGAATCCACAAAGGATAATCCACAAAGGGAAGATACAATCACGAAGTAACATCCAACACTACTTAGGTATATGCCCATACAAATACCTAAGTCATAAATTTCAGTTCAGCTCCAACATCTGAGCCCAAGTTCGATCATGTCCACACAGGATAGTACAACACAATCCACACAAGAAATCACAACACAATCCACATAGGAAATAAAGTCAATCATATCGAAGATAATGATTGAAAGTCAAGACTCATCTCACACAGGTATACTTCTTCGTAAGGTGATAGAGATGATTAGATGTAGCCACCGATTCATCTAAGCTGGGCCCCACGTAGGATACTAAACCAGCTAAGTTGTCGGATCCACGTAGGATACAAGTCCAGCTACTCGATCGGACCCACGTAGGATACTACAACATAGGTAAAATACAGCCAGACCCATGTAGGATACAAGAACAGTAATACTGCCAGACCCACGCAGGATACAAGAATAGTAGTCATCAACGTCGAACCCACGGAGGATTTCAGTACAGTCTTCATCGCTACTGAACCCACATAGGATTTCAGTGTAGTCATCGTCGCTGCCGAACCCACGGAGGATTTCAGTGCAGTCGTCATCGTCGTCGCAGTCGCAGCCAGCTCTAGGGTTACCGCACACAGCATGTTCGTTTCCAGGAGGGTCTTCTCCACGTGGCAAGGGGATCGATACATCAACTGACACGTAGTCCAGAGTTGATGTAATCCAAAGTTTTGTCACAACATAGGTAACTCAACATGAAAGATGGCGCGTCAATCGGACGCCTGGTCTGAGAGTTATTGGCTTTTTCGTTCTAGGGGCCTGGTTGGTTTTTAGGTCAAAACCAACCCGAACATACTCCAACTACGTCCAAACCTCAAGAGGAGTAATCCAAAAGGTCTGTCTCACTAATAGTAATCCAACAAAGTTGACGACGCGTCAATTGGACATCCGGAGCTCAAGTTATAAGCGTTTTCACTTCGAGGGCCCGATTGGTTTTGTGTTTGAACCAACCCTGTCGTAACCAGAGTTCTCTGAAACCTTGAGTGTAATATACCGAAATGACTGTCTCGATCCAAGTATCACATCGCAACTGACAGTGCATCGATTGGAGGTTTGTAGAGCATGTTATGTGAATTTAAAAGAACCTGTCCGGTGTTATGGGGTTTTGGGCCCGGACCGACCCGGCCCAAGACCCCCTGGGTCGGCCCGAACCAGGGCGACCCAACTCGGGTCCAAGTCCGGCCCAAAAGAGCGCAGCCCGACCCGGTGGGTGCGGCCTGGCCTGGTGCGGCCGGTCCGACCTGGGCGACCGGTTGGCCTGGCACGGGTGAGGCCTACATGGCCAGCTCGGCGCTGGCCGAGCCATCACGGAAAGGGGGGGGCATGCTGCCCCCCTTCTTTGAAACCGCGTCCCCCACATGGGGGCTACTCCTTTGCCAGCCGGGGGTTACGACCCCTAGCTTTCTCGGAAACCGGCTGGCCAAGTTGCCCGGTGTGTCACCACGGGACCCCCCCCCCCCCGTGGGTCCCGCCCTCCTTGCACCGGTGGGAAACGGTTCCGGCCGCTGCTCCCTGCACCACGGTGGCCATAGGACGCAGCCTTGTCCCTTAGTGTGGCGCGACGGCACCGCGGCCCTGCTCTGGCTTCAGCTTCTTCGTGGTTTTCCGGCATGGCGCCGCGGCTTCATTCGGCCTCAACGGCGCGACACGATGGTGCCGCGCATCTTCTCCCATTCCTCTTGCTTCCGCGCAGTGTCGTTGCACCGCGCTACCTTTGTTCGTGCTGCAACAAGTACAACATCAAAGGGGGAGGAGGTTCGGCCATGTTCGTGCGGTCTGACCTCCTCCCGTTATTATGATAACAGACGGCCCAATATAAAAGTCGATGAATGGAAAAATAAATCACAAACCAAAAATTAACCCCTACCTCGATGAAGTCGTCGAACGAGGTTCGTCGCAGAAAAAAGACGTCGCAGAAGATGGCGTCGTGGAAGGAGGCTATGTGAGCATCGTCGACGTCGCGGTACATGGAGTCACGGAGAATAGGATCGTTGGCGTCACGGTACACGGCGTCACGTCGTCGATCTCTGAGGAATTAGCGTTCTTCGTTGTCCTTCATTGGAGGCCAGTGTTCTTCATCGGTGTCGGTACGTTCTTCACATTCTTCAAGGAGGAATATGAAGTTCTTCGTGGAACTCTCCCTCTCAACACAACCAAGAAACCCCTAATGAAATAAGACTTTGTCTTATTTAATTAACACACACAATCCAACATTCAATTTAAAATTGAAAATAATTCATTCAATTAATTGAATTAATTGAAGAGCCTTAACAGTCCAATTAATGTGAGAGTTGACTTGGAATTTAATAAGGGGGTGTGGGTGTGTTACAAAAATAATGGGGGTTTGAGGAAGTTGAAAAGGTGGGGCTCGTGTGGGGCCCACCTCACTAATATTCTATCAAGAGGGGTTAGGATATATTGGGTCCCACCTAAACATCCATAAGTAGGTTTAAACTACATATAAAATAAAATAAAAATTGTTTCACAACTTTTATTTTATTCATTAGTTAACCCTTTTTTTAAATAACCACACCCGAGAAAACACAACTCCAGAAAAGGTGTTCCTAAGCAATTACCAGTGTTTCGGTTTCATTGGTTCCCTCATATTTCGATTCTGAGCACTAGTTCAAATGTTAGGAAAACCCGCTCGTTCGATCACTGAACGTACTCAAGCTAAACTTCGTGAATTGATTCCAGGCGCACCGGGCCTCAAAAACAGATGCCGTTCGAAACTACGTTCTTGTAAAATCCCAAAGAAAATTAAGAAAAAATTTACCTTGAATATTACAAGTCTTTACACATAAGGTCGATAAGACGGAAAAGATCCATTGGATCTAGTATCTAGTGTTATATTTGTTGTTTTTTAAAATCATTAATAGTGCTACTTGAATCCCATCCAACATAAAAATCTAGCATGGTTTAGGGAAACATAATAATTGTTCCTATTTCACTGCTTCTTTGAGCCATGACATGAGGGTTGACACCCAGAAACACCTACACCTCACACCCACATGGGATGTGCCTCACCTACGTTGTCCCACCAGGCACCCTGTGTATTCCATGCATTCCCCAAGAAAACCTTTCTATGCTCTCCATGTGGGGTTTATGATTTCTCATCCTCCTTCCTCCATGGGTGGCTATCTAGGTTGACTGCCTCTTATATGGTCAACCCAAGGTTCCCACATGTGTGGTTAAGGTGGTCCCTAATTGTATGGTAGATGGTTGGTCCTATTTTATCATTATCACTTAGAAAAAATATCTATGTGAAATATGAGAAATTTCATGTAAAAAATCAGACTATACTCTTAACTTCATCTTCAAATATTCTTCATGAAAAGGAATATTTTCATGGACTTCAAAATAGAAAACATGAAATGATAAAATATTTTATCGACTAAATTTTAATTACATTCATAATAAATCAAACCATGAAATAATAGAGATATTTCATGGTCTTCAATTCATCAACCATGAAAAATATTATTTAGCAAGGTATTTTAATTATATCATAGAACTTATGCAATAATGAAATATCACATGACCTATGTTCACTGCCTCTCACTCATATTAAATATCACCAATCAAAAAATATCATTAGATGTATTATCTTCCTTTTTCATTAATGTATACATTTTTATTTCTCCACATTCCATTATAAATAATATTTGGGAAATGTGATCAGTTGAACAACCATCAGTCTTATAAACTAATATTATTCAAAATATATTCCTTAAGTGAATAAGTCTTGATTACATTCTTTTATATCCATTCATCCAAGCCATGTTTACATTGATATCAAGATTGAATATCATGAATACTTTAGAAAATTATTTCTTTCTATCTTCTTCAAAATATTAAAATAAATGAATCTATTTCATTAACCACCATTGAAAACCAACATCAATCATTAAAAAAAATACAACTCATACAAAAATTTGTGTATTCATTACTCTTCTTTATAACATATGGAAATATAATCCTAAGAAGGGTAAAATCAAATTCATGGTAAGTTTAGTTGTCATAAAATTAATATGACAAGAAAAATATGGAAATAATAATTAATAATCAAATAATTTCATATAACTAATAATGTGAGAATGTGATATATCCATGGATAGCACAACAATGAAAATAATCACCTGGAAAATAATAACAGATTTTATAGTGATGGATTACATATGTCAGACATCTTAATATTACCACCAAGGCCTCATGAAAAGACATTATTATTAAATTCATAGGAATACACTGAATACCTAAACTAGTTTATCTCATGTGTCCTACCATTTTATCGAGGAGCTATATAATTTTCGGCCCCACTTGTCACTGTATAAGTATAATTTATTCATCATACAAAAGAAGTGATTAAAAAATACATAATCAACATTCTTTAATAATCGATAAACATCCATATTAGAATAACAATCATATGAAATGTCAATATTTCCCCTATCAATTGATGTAATATCTTATTTAGTAAGCACCCTTAAAACTGAAATTATATATAATAACAAAAATATGGTTAATTAAATACCAAAAAACATCAAATAGGAATAATGTAAATGATATAAATTATCTACATGATATAAGAAAACATAGATATTATGGGGGAAAATAAATTTGAGAGAGAGAAAGTGGATGAGTGATATAGAAAATAACCCTTAAAATCAAGAACTATAAATTCATAATATATTTTAGAAGGAAATATATGAAACATAACTCTAAAAGAGTTGGATCTACTAATTTTTTATAGGAATACATAAAAAAATAATTTTCATAAATCCTTTATAGCATGGTTGTGAGAAAAAACTTATAATTCACTATCATAAAGAATCTTCAAGGGGTAAAAAGTGAACTTTAAAAAACATAATTTTAAATGAATTAATAAAATTTAAACCTTTAAACAAAATTATGTTAAAAATAGGAAATATATATTGGAAGATAGAAATATTCATAAGCGGAATGAAATCCTATTATTTATTCCTCTAAAACATCCACCTCTATTTTTTTAATGAAAAATTCCCAAAAAATTGGGAATATTATTTTATTTGAAAAAATTTGAAAACATGGTATTAAATATTGATAATGAATAACATAAATAATATTGGTAAAATAAACTCAGGTGGTATATGTAAAAAAATGATATTCCTTTCATATTTTTGTAAATAAAGTTAAAAATGACTTGTGCAGAAAATGTTAAAAATAATATTTTATACCTAGGTAAAGAAAGTTTTTGGAGACATAAAATGACCTTAATAAATAATTTAATTAGAGATAATATAATTTTTATAATGATATAAAGAATATATACATGGATGAAAAATATTTCTCATCCGTAAAGAAGAGATAAGTTTATTTCCACATACAAGTGTCTGTTTGGTTGAATTATAAACCAAAGGGAGGTGAAATATATCAAATCATTTTTTATGGATGAGAGATGACTGGGAATACCCATTGAACAAATAGAATGGTTTGATGAGTACTAGGTATTCTAACCTTTTCATGTTTTGAAGGAGAATCCATGATTAAATTAGTTCATGTCGGGTTTACCATTTTTTTTTCTATGGAAGAGAGACGATCCAACATGCTCATTAAATAAAAAAAGGTTTGATGGGAACTAGAAAGTCTTTAATTTTTATGTGGTGAAGGATATTCCATGATTAAATAATTTTACATCTAATTCACCATTTTTTCAACAGAAAAGGCATTGATGTTGGTGAATTCAGTTTGGCCCGATAGTTAATTGTGGGTGGTTATATTTCTTGCACAATAATTGATGTTGTGTCACCATTTTCATTCATATTAGAAACTCCCAATGGTCCCCACTTCTATAACTATGTACAGACCTTGTTTCCAAAGGTAGGTGGATAGTTGGGATTTCAGACTTAATGAAACTTAGGGATTTTCATTGGTTGAGAGGATGGTAGGTCGGGCTCATCGCCCCTTTTTCTTAGGGAATTGTTAACTACTCTGGGACTCTATTATAGATTTAAGATATGATCATGAATATCTTCTTAATATCAATATGGGACTAGTTACCCTAAAAAAATGATCATAGGTTAACTCCTTTTATGTGTAGAAAAAGGGGATCCCATTAGTGAATCCATATATTTGTATCCGAGGTTATTCATCCATTTCCCAATAATGAATAGATGCTTATATTCTAAATCCACATAACCGAGCACTTCAAAATTTCCTATAATGTAGGGAGGCAGTTAATATTCTGAGTATGGGTTTGATCCATTATGATTCATCCTACGTATGCTATTTATTACAAGAATCAAATACTAAATTGTTTTTCAAACCCATGTTGTTTAATGTCATGTTGAAAGGAAAATATGTTATGGAACTTAGGCATTGAATATTTGAGATCGAGTCTCGAGGAGGTATCCTACATTTCTTGGTTATAGTAGGAATCATAGTTATCATAGTTTGATCATTCCCTTAGGTCCATCCTGTGTGATGGACCTTAGACATTGAATATTTGAGACTTATGATGCTAATGATTTGATCATTGAAACTTCTTAATCCCATGTGATCTATGCTCAGTGTGAGAAACAATGGACGATAAATAATCAGTATCATTACTCATAGATAAAGGACTTAAGCATAAGGACAACCCTTTAGAGGTTAATATAGATCTTGGGCCTTATAAAGGCATACTACATATCGTGTTTATGAAAGGAATCAAGTTTCTCATGGTTATTTTGGTTGAGTATTACACACTGAATTTTCCATTTTGATTAGGAATTATACACAGAGGATGAACAAGGTTATCAATTCCTAGGATTCATAATTGACCTATCCTGCTTGTCTTCCTGGCATGTGTTGATTGTATGCTCAAAATGACTTGATTTTATTCTTGACATGTAGGAGGATTTCTACCAATATTGTCCAAATACAATCAAATGATCTAATTGGATTATCCAAGGGATGTCTCATAACCTAAATGGAATGTATGAAGGTTATTTCATGATCATGGATGAATTATTTGGAAGACATTTTGAGACCTATCTAGATGATCCTAAAATTCATCGCATGATCCCAACCAACATGCTTAGAGAGCATTGTGTAATCCAACTAACTTGCCCTGGTCTCATCACGAAAGTGAATGAAATGCTTAGAGAGAGTTAATAGAGTTCTTGTGACTTTTCTAGAGGGTTATGCATGATCTAGGTTGACATGTCTGTAGGGTGCTGTGAAATCTAGTTGACATGTCTATAGGTTATCAAAAGTTCTAGATTGTGTGTCTAGATTAATCCATGAGAGCCATTTGACATACCCCAGTGTTATCATGAGACTCTGTTGGCATGTATTATTTCCTCCATATGATTAGAGTAACATTTCATGAGGTAATTGTGAGGACTGGATAGTGAACCCATGGTGTTTTTCAAGAATTGGTTAGAATTCTCAAGGGTTGCTATGTGACTTTCTCTAACATGTCCATGAGACTTCGCATGATCCAAATAGTATACTGAAGGAGCATCACATGATCTTGGTGACATGTCCTGGTGTTATTGTATAACCTGAGTGGTTCATGTGAAGTGCATGAGGATCAGTGTATATGTTCTTCACATAATCCTCCCATATTTTTAGTATTTTTTCCAACCTTTTATTGTAAATTCTATAGATTTTTTTAGTGTTATCTTGTTTTAAGTACCATGAGATCTAGTAGATATGCATGATGTTCTTTTCATGACCCTATATAAGTCTTTCACATGATCTATGAGTGATCACATGATGTGCCTTTGCATGTTTCATGATTATTCAAGTTGTACCCTAGATTCTACCTGATGGAAAGATTTCCAAGTTGTGATATCATTTTCTCTAAGAAATATATTCTAATTCCGAGATGCATTGGTGTGAGGTTCCAAGGATTCATCTATCTGTCTCAAGAGTACATTTTTTGATTCTAGGGTGGAGAATTTAGAGGCCTCTCCACCCCAGTTATTCACTTATTTTCATGGCACATACCGTGTGAAAATAGGCTGGATTCGGTGGAGGTATTTGACATCATGCTTCTTTTAGAGGTACTTATTTAGGTTATTCCAAGGGAGTTCCATGATTTTTAGTTACCAAAAGGGAATCTCTTCAATGCCTCCTTTATTGTATTATTTTGAATTAATGGGGTCTTTCTAAACTATGTGAACATACAAAGGGCCTTTTATGTTGTCAACACAACATGTATAAGGACTTTTGTGAGATTAGGATGCCTACTGAAAGGCTTTAGTGTGATATATGATGCCTTGTCCAATATATTCCACGAGATAATGGTGGATTTCCATGGGGACTTGAGAGATCAAAATAGAATGTTAAGGGGTCTTATGAGACCGTTCTAGTGCATCCCATGAGTTTTATGACTGCAATGGGATCCCTCATTTTCCATTTTATTTAATTATTTAATTTTACAATGAATTTTTGGGTTTTTCAATTTTTCTTGAGTGTTGTAAAATACAATCACTTTTCTAATATTTGATGTGTTGAATAACCAATAAAATATCATATGTAGGTGCATGAGAACATCATGGAAAAACATTTTTGTTTATATTATTGATCCAAATTGGGGATTATGAGGTTTCTAGGTCATGTTTGAAGCCTTTCTCATGATAGGTGTGACAAGTCATCAAACTCTTGTGTGACTAGACATACATGTCATTAGAGCTTTCATGGTGTCATGTAGGCTACATGGGTGAGTCATGTGAGTTTTACAACTGCAAGAGGCTCCCAAATTTCTCCTTTTTTTTCTTTTCTTATTTTACAAAGTTAGAGGATCTCATGAGTTTGTACCAATTTTTTTGAAGAAAATCATTATACCTATTGGTGAAGTGTCATGTCACATTTATGACCATAAGAGGCTCCCATATTTTGGCTATTTTATTCTTATTTTTAAAGGATTTTTGGTGGGTTTGTTAAGTGTCTACCAGCTAAGAATTGTATCCTGGAGGAGCTTATCTAGCTACCACTGCATGACCACTAATTGTCTTGGGTGGCATCGCAAAAGCAGAATAAATTGTCAAGGAGGCTTCATGGAATCTTCTATAGGTTGTGGGTTATACATGACTATCTACATGAACTTCCAATGTCTATTCAATAATATGTCTCCTGGAGGTTCACATCATCCATGTGATCTTTTTCACCTTCTTCTTTCATTTATTTACGATAAAAATAATACCCATATTTATTTATTTCTTCCATTTTATTTTTCTGATTATCATTTGGTAGGAATCAATAAATACCACCCTTAATATCGACATCTATAGGGACAAGGGATTAGTTCTTAGGAATGTAAATACCCATATGAGGATTCAATACAATAAATAATTAGTGTATTGGGAGATGTTTGGTATGCTTGGGGATGTTTGGTATTTTGTATAATTCCCTATAAATAGGGGAGTATAGAGGGATTCATTCACTAGATACTCAAACCTATAGAGTTATTCAACCCTAATTCCATCACAAGACCTTTTTAGAAGACCTTACCATAATAATTGATCGTGATATCTGTTCATGATACCTTTTCATGAGAACCACTTTGAAATAATTCCTTTGGCTAGGTGACTGCTCGAATAAATCCATGGACTTATCTTTGGAAATCGTTTGAACTTTGGCCTTAGGGATGCATGATTTTCTTGGGGGTTTTGTGATATATGTTGTCTTGATCTCATGATCTTTTAAATATTATCTGTCTCTTATGACATGTCATGGTCATGTGAATGTGAGTCTTCTGAGGGTTCATGTAGTTGTATGACACATTGTGGATTTATGTGATCTTTGAGGTGTTCCAGAGTCAAGAAAATCATCAGTTCTTTATGCAATTCATGAATTACTTATCGATTCAAGAAATGCATAGGAATTTTTTGTAATTTAATTTCCTTCCTTTGATATGATTTTATTTTATCTATATTATATATTTTACTTATTTTGTTCACACTACAACAGAATCTCCGTTTAGCGGCGGTTTAAACCGCCGCTATACTGTTTGGCGGCAGTTTACAGAAACCGCCGCCTAATAGGGCATTGGCAATCTATTAGCGACAGTTTTTAACATTTAGCTGCGATTTCAGGAAAGTGTCATAGATGCCTCATTTCGCGGCGGTTTTCTTGAATTTAGCGGCGTTTTTACGAGCCCTGGATATCACTTTATTCGCAGTAGTTATAACCACCGCGAATAAACTCAATTTCCAATGGCAGTAAAACCGCCGCTAAATTCAGGTAAACCGCCGCGGAATGAGGCAGCCATGATGCTCCTATTTATCGGAGGTTATAACCGCCGCTAAAAGTAAATTTTATTTTACGTTTAGCGGTGGTTTAAACCGCCACCATTATACATTTCGCGGCGGTTAAAACAGCCGCTAAAAGCTGCCCAGAATAAAAAAAAAATCTTGGATTCTGCTGCCCCACTGCCCTGAAAAACAAATAAAACCAGAAAAAACAATCAAAGGTTCCAACACATTCCTCCTACTCATGTATACAATATCCTAAATAGTAAATACTAGGAAAATAAAACTCCATTGATACAACATTGTAACATCCCAAACTGGATTCCACTAAATCTTATAACTTCACTTTCTTAGGATAGATCATCCATAGCGATTCCACTCTACTTATAAAAATTTATAATTGATGAATTAGTAGTTACATTAGTACCAACCCATTTATATAATGATTTTTTTTGGTTTTGTGGCCTAGAAACCATCCTTAATAATCATAATAAATTTGAACTGATGAAATAGCTTAAATAACACATTATAAATATATTGTTATAAAAAATCCTATTGTGGGAATAGTTTTAGAGTTACATTGGGATATAGCATTTATAGGAATGTGGATATTTCCAGTGAGTCTTAGTTGACATCTTTTTATGTTGGAATATAGGTTAGGTATTAACTACATTGTGGTGAGTGATGTAGACCAGAGTTTTTAGTAGAAAAGCTAAGTTATCCTAGTTATATGGATGACTATGTAAGAGGATCAAGTTTTATAACATCATCAATCTGGGTTAAAGTTTAAGATGTAGTTATTGATGTTGATTGAATGTGTGCGCATGGAATGATGATTGAATAATACATGTGATTATGAATAGACCATTTCTATTTACTATTAAGTGGATGATATAAATCTATGTGGTAGGAAGTGAACCACAGGTTGTTCAAGGATGGAATATTAGTTCTAGATGAGGCTTCAGTGTATACCAAGGATGGATTGTCATGATGGAACATGGTATAATTATGTTGACTCACATCCAGAAACCATGTTTAGTGGTGGACAGAGTGTTTTTCATGGGAATTAGATTCCTATTTTTATTAAAATGATGAATATTAAAATCCTATGGTGGGGAGAAGCACATAGGTCATGGAAAATTTAACCTTTGGGAGAGTGGTTGTAGAAAGAATATTCATGAATGGTAAAGAAGAAAGTTCTGGAATTCCAGTAATTAAAGTTTCATGACCGGACAGCTTGTAATGAATCAAAAAATGGAATTAAGAATCATAATATAAATAATTCAGGGATATAATGATAGGTAATAATTACCAGACAGACCATGATTAAGTGGAAATTGTGTTGGGAATGCAGTTCAAGTCATGTAGTAACAGTTCAATGATCAAAACAGTTATGGTTGGAAATGGTCCATTATAACCATCCTCATATTGAATTATTTGGTAGAATTTCTTTTCTTAAAATTCATGTTTTTATAAGACATACCAATTGTGCGTCAAGTCGACATCCATCTTCGAGATTATATTTTAATTTATAAAGTATTCTTTCCTATATTCATGGACTTATGCTAATCTATCACCCCTCTATCACACCTATATCTTAGTGAACCACCCTTGATTTAGAACATTCTCATGACATTTTAGAAGAGCTAGAGCATGTTTAGATACTTTTGATGCTTAAATCAGATATTTTCAACAATGGGCCTCACCAAAGTTTCCACAACACTATCCCCTTGATCACTATGAAATGACCCAATTTGTTCAACACATCAACAATGGGTTTAACTCCTATTCATCCAAAATATCGACTACCAATTCAAACACAGGCCTAAATGGAATGATGTATACCACACTCGATAAATGAAGACATAAAAACAAACATCAGAAATCAACAAAATGCATAAAAATAAACGTGAGAAATCAAGGAAATTTTAGGACATGAAAATGTGTGGTGGAAACTATGTGCCACAAATGTTACATATACAAACCAACAGTTTTCATTTTTGTTCAACACATCAACAGTACAACTACTCAGGGTCCGATGATGTATCGTCACCCTCTCCACCTTCATTTCCACTTTGTGTTGTCACCTGTAAGAACATTATATTGAAAATTAAATACGGTTACATATTTATATTAAAACTTAAAACAAATGAAAGTTAGAAAACTAAATGATTCTGATTTTCTGTGATTTACCTGCATACCACCAATTGATGCACTCCCACCGGGGGCATATCTTCTCATCTGCTAACGTTATTCAGTCAACTCTTACTGTAATGCAGATATCTGATCCCCCTGCTGGTGAACTGTGTTTCGTAAAGAAACAATCTCTTTCTTAGCATCTCCGAGATGACTAAAGTTAGGAGTAGATACAGAATCTATCCCCGGTGGCCTACTAAAAACCTCAGATGGCACGGGTCCCAAACCCATCCCGCGCACTCTCCCAGGATGCTCCTTCCCAAGGACTTTATCAACTGGGTCATCCTGGGAGACAGAGTAGGAATGCGCAGGATTGGCATCCCATAGTTCTTTAATTTTGACCTATAAATCAAATATCAATATATATTAACACAGAAAAAATTGATAAGAAGTTATTATGATAAAAAATTGACTTCATACCCCAACTTCTTTAGAAGGATCATTAACAAAACATCCATATGATTTCTTGTGAACATCCAACCATAGTTCAGTTCTGGATGCTTTATGGCCTAAACTCTGTGACTGCATTAATCAAAGATAAATAAAAAATTCAATATATTAAACTGATAATATTGTCTTATAAATATTTAAACTAATTAAAAGATTACCAATGAACTTAGATTTCTAGAAAAACTTTTTGAGCCCGCAGTGTGCGGGATGACTAGCTTCACTCGGTTTGATGCATTCTGTCTTGATAGATCCTGAAATAAATAAAATGCAATTTACTACTGATGTATTTAATGTCATGTCCTTTTCATATACATGTATAAATGTAAAATGAGGATAATATAATAATATATATATTTCAATACCATCCTCTTCTGATCCCGATGCCTGTCAACAAACACTTTCCACTGCTCTTTTGGTACCCCACTGGGTATCTTCTCATACATTTGTAGTGTGGTCAACGAAGCATCATTGACATCACACCACAGTCTCCATTTAAAATCTTTCCACTTCTTTCCTAGATTTTTCAACGTCCACTTCCGTGCTATCACATCAGCAACGGTAAAGTGGAAGAACATCTGTATATAGAAATTCATTTTGAACATATTAGTAACATGACATTAAATTAAACCATAATGTAATAAATTTACCTTGATTTGAGAATCAAACACTTCATTTTTCTAGCTTGGAGGCATATGTCTCCAATCGTCATATGAAATGGGAAGGGAAATGGTCTCTGCTACCAGTTGGCCTAGAATCTGGCCAAGCAACCCGCAGCATCATCCGTAGGGATCCCGTAATAATCAAATGGCACAAAAATATTCTTGCCATTCAGATTCCAAACATCTGAACTTTTTATTTTTTTCTCCACGGTTTCATTTTTATCATCTTCAATGAGAAAAAAATTAGTATAAACAAAATGCAATAAATTTATTTAATTAAAATTTGTACCTATGATAGTGACACTCCAGTATGTCTGGGATGAACTGGAAGGGGCGCATCGCTGCCCCAATGCTAAGGCTCCTGAAGGGGGAGTCGACGACTCAGACTCTACTGGGACATCCACAGATGGTGTGAGAGATGGTGCAGGGGGAGATAGTGAAGGGGTGTCAGCAGCTAGTGCATCAGATGTCGTGGGGAGGGAGCGAGATGGGTAGTCATCTATCGCAGAACTGGATGAAATAATGTAATGCTTCTTCCTTGGCATTCCTGTCATTTAATAAAATAAAATTAAGTTCAGAATATATATTTCAAAAAAATTATGCAAAAAAAATAATTAAAAAAGATAACAGATTGAGTACTAAGAGAAAAAATATATATAACAATGATAATGAATGACTGCAGAAATGAAACAAGTGGTTGCTGAATAAATAAATAATTTTACATACAATCATTTTCCCCTTAAATCATGTCGTTTTCCTACTCCATTGCTTCATCCACTTCATTCATACTTTCTAGACTAATATTTTCAATATCATGATGGACAAATAATTCTGCTTCATGTTGCTGATTAAATTCAATTTCAGAGGTCAAATTTTCCACTTTATCACCCATATCACACAAATCTCTTTGTATTACACGAGCAACTACACTCCACCCTTCATCCGAAACATCATTCATAGAATATACCGTTTTTTCTTGTGATGATAAGATATATGGATCATGCAGTTCACGATCACCAACATCCATCAAGCGAGAGAAGTTCACAGAAGTAAATTGCAAGGAATCTCTTTTAATGCCGCTGATAATATCGACCCATTTTCATTTGAATATAACTAACGAAAAATGTCTATGGTAGTTTAATTCAATAATATCATGCAGCTTTCCATAGTATTCTACTTCAGCAAATGTAAATATACCACTATTCTATGTTCTCAAACCCACTTCTTGATCGACTGTACGAAATCTAAAGTCATTCACATTATAATCATCGAACTTTCTAACTTCTTTTAGAGTACCTCTAGCAAGAAACTTCAAATCTTTTGATACCTCTACTCAAGTATCAGTATTCATGATCTAAAAAAAGAAATATACTTTATTAGATTTACAAAATGTATGTGTCAAACTAATATTCGTATTTAGTGCAATATTTATGAACTTACATGTCGTGCAAACCATTCTACAAGCTCTTTATTAACAAATTTTGTTATATCTTTCTCATTTCGTGTTCGGCCTCTCATTAATCTCTTTGTTTGTATCCTCAACTCTTCAATAAATGGATCTACAATTTCACTATTCATCAGCACATATCTATGTGCCTGTAATAATTCTAATTCAGTCAGTGTCACATTTGAGGTCCTCCCAACTGATCGACCAATAACATGAAATATTTTTGGATTTCTGATGTATTTGAGATTGATTCGATGTGTCGTCAACACGTCCAACTCGATTAAATCTTGTCTCAATATCATCCAAGTATTGAGAATAAAAGTTAAGACACTCTTCATCCACATAGCCTTCAGCAATTGAGCCTTCTGGTTTAGCTTTATTTCTCACGTATGATTTCAAATGCCCAAGATATCTATGATATAAAATAAACATAATTATGCATTTAATTAAGTACCAAAAATTGTTTACTTAACTAGAAAACATATAAATAAAGTACCTCTCAATTGGATACATCCATCGATAATGAACGGGGCCTCCTAATTTAGCTTCCTCAACCAAATGCACAGTTAAATGCATCATTACAGTAAAAAAGGACGGAGGAAAGATCATCTCCATTGTGCAAAGTGTCAATAAAAACCTCTCCTGGAGGTTGTCAAGCTGAAATGGATGTAGAGATTTCTCACATAGTTTTCTGAAAAATGCCTAGAACTAGATTACAACAGGAGTAAGTTTTTCAGGTAATAATGTGCGCAATGCCAATGGTAGTAACTGTTGTAACAAAATATGTGAATCGTGGCTTTTCAATCCATGTAACTTACGATTCTTCAAGTCAACACACCTCGATATGTTACTTGAATACCCATCAGATACCTTAACATTCTTTAACATTCGAAAGAATGTATCTTTATCCCTATTTTTCATTGCAAAAATTGTCGGAGGATACTTTCCATTCTCATCTGGCCAAAGATCGTGTTTTATGTTCATTTCTTGTAAGTCTTTGCGAGCATTGAGATGATCCTTCGACTTTCCATGCTCGTTAAGCAATGTGAAAATCAAATTGTCACATAAATTCTTCTCAATATGCATCACATCAAGATTATGCCGCAACAAATTAAATTCCCAATACGGAAGTTTGAAGAATATACTTTTTTTCTTCCATTGTTGCGTTCCATTTTCGCTTGACGATACACTTTGGACCCGTTTTCCACTATCATTCAAATGATGAACCTTCCCAAATTTTGTTTCAACATTTTCAAGCTTTGTCAATATTTCAAAACCATTTAACAACTTTGGAGGTGGTCTACGATCAATGGAACCATTAAATTTTGATCTGTTCAGCCGAAATCTATGATATGCATTGAGAAATCTTCGATGACATAAGAAGCACCATTTTCTACTATGAGGTATCCATTTGGGCTCAAAAAAAAAGTTACAAATGAGACAAGCCAAACCCTTGTAAGTGTTCCAACCAGATAAATTTCCAAGCCCAGGGAAGTCTCTAATGGTCCACATTAAAGAATTATGCATTTTGAACATTGTTTTAGAAGAAGCATCAAATGTCTCAACACTGTTTCTCCATAAATCCTACAATTCTTCAATCAAAGGCTGCAAGAATACATCAATATCATTTCCCAAAATTTGTTTTCCAGGAATAATCATCAAAAGGATAAAAGATGTTTGTTTCATACACATCCACGGAGGCAGATTATAAGGGATCAAAACAACTGGACAAAAGCTATAATTGGTACTCAAAGTCCCAAATGGGTTGAATCCATCGGCATCCAATCCCAATCGAACATTCCTAGGATCAGCTAAGAAATTGAGATGTAATGAATCAAATGTCTTCCAAGATTGGTAATCTCGTGGATGTATCATTAACCCATCATTTTTATTATCTACAGAATGCCACTTCATGTGTTCGGCGATTTTTGATGACATGAATAATCTTTACAATCGAGGCTTCAAAGGAAAGTAACGCAAAACCTTTATAGGTGTGCTCCTTTTCTTCTTCTCCATGAAATTATGTTCTTTCAGACTTCCAACATCACCCATTGCCTACCATATAGAAGAAGAACATTTCTTGCAATTCTGTCTACTTGAATTCTCTCCCCAATAAAGCATACAATCATTGGGACACACATTTATTTTTTTATAATTCAGACCAAGCTTGTTAACAAATTTTTTCATATAATAAAAAGATTCTGAGATTTTTTCTTCAGTAAATGCATCACGAATCAATTCCAATATCATGCACATTTCCTTATTTGTAATTCCACATAGACATTTGATATGATACAACTTTAGAAAAAATGAAAGCTTTGAATATTTCAAACACCCACTATATAACTCTTGATTTCCATCATCAACTAAATCATGAAACACATTTTCCTCAGTGAAGTTTTCTCTTACATTTGGCTCCACATAATCAAGAGGAGGATCCAATGATATGTGACAATCTTGATCTGCATGTGTTACAGTCTCAAAAACATCACTTGTCACGTTGCAATTTGTAGCACCCTCTTCTAGTTGTTCTGATATGTTTTGATGCTGATAGTGGTGTCTTTCAGTGCCGAATGCATCATTTATGAGGTTTTTCATTTCATTTTCCATTGTCGACGAACTTGGGACCTCATTATGTGGATTAACATCAGTGACAAATCTTTCTGTAATGTTTGATTCTCCATTCCAAATCCAACACAAATATTGAGCAGGGAATTGCTTCAGTATTAAATGACCATAAACCTCATCTCTCTTCAACCATGTTCTAAATTTACATTTAGGACATGGAAATTTTATTCTCCCTTCAACGGATCGATTAGAAATTGCAAAATCTAAAAACTCATTCAAACCCTTAACATACTGAGGTGTGTTCCTCGGTAATGTGATCCAGCTTTTATCCATGTATATCACAATGTGCCTACACAAAAAACAAGGAATCAAACATGAGACATCTTCTATAAACCCATCATCAAAAACAAATAATGAAGAACAATATTTACATAATAGAGAAAAATTCAATGATATATCAAGAAATGGGTCTCAAAATTCCTCAAAGTCCCTAAACTGGAAGCACAAAATGGATTAACTATTTCTATAAGAATGGGCCTTTTCATCATGTTATGGTTCATCCTGCCTATACTCCTTGCACATTGGATTCTCTTCATTCCCACTATTAATTTGTTGCATACCTGATAAAACTAAGGAAGGAACAACCATCGATTTCCAAGAATATTTATCTTCCATTCACATGTCCCCAGTGACAACCTCCAAAATGGATGTTATGCCCAAAGAAAGTAGAGATGTACCAAGGTCTGGGTGAAGACCATCACCAAAGAAATGATCTTTCTCATAATTGATGACCCCTATCTTTGGAGAATATATAACAAACCTTTAAAGGTTATTTACATACTCCCATACTGATCTCTCACCAATAAAAAGTCTCACGAGCTCAGTCTATTTCTCTACATTCATTCCCTTAGGAAATAACCATTAAAAATAAATCTTGATGAGATTCCAATTCATACATTCATGAAGTTAAAGGAATGAATTTTAAATATAAGTATTGAATTTAAATATAAGTACATTGATGAATAAGCCTCTGGTGAAATATATCATGTAGAAATATTTCCTATGTATGATAGGGGAAATCATTAACATACCATGGATTCATGGGTAGGGGAACATGTTTATATTGAGATATTTTATTTATCTGACTCTCATGTACATATTTATAGCTAATAAATTTATTATACAATAACGAGATTGAGGTCATGTAGAATTTACTATATATCAAGCAATTTTTTCCCATGCAATGAGGAAACAGTACCCTTAGGTTGTTCATGAGTATAAAATTTGTGATCTAACACTATCCATGTTTGAGTGGCCTAGTGACTATTCACACTATGTTTAATTTCATTGTGCATAGACCAATGATCATATAAACAATCTCATGGATATTCACACTATGTTTAATTTCATTGTTCATAGACCAATCTATGTATAGAGTTTAAGGGAATGTATCCTTGAAAAAAATTATGTGATATATATAGTGATATAAGAGAGGAATAAAAATATGATATGGATGTAGATATTGACACACATATGCATATATCCTTAGGGGATGACTCAGATATTTTATAGTCATGGTTCTCAGACCTGTAGCTGCTAACATTTTTATATATAAAAACATAGAACCAATGATTGGTTAGTCTTAATAGATATTCCAAAACACAACCTGATGTGAATTAAGTATTATTAGTATCATATAATACCTTGTAGGGGGACATTAATTTTATGGTCATGATGTTTAGACCATTGTGTCACAAAGTTTAATATCCTATGAAAAGGACCATGGTTTTGATAAGACATTACAAAAGGAGAATATAATGTTATGTATTTGGGGTATCCAAAAGATATTCATACCCAAATTGGAAGGTGCAGAAGAATATAATTTCATAATTTATTTAACTGTTAAAATGATTCTCAAATGTTTAAACTTCAGGGTACAACAATCACATTGAATAGAATGATTTTGGAAGGTTTAAAACATACATTATGAATTCCTGATTCAATAAGAAATAGAGACCAACTGGTGAAGAATGACCATTACAAATAGTGTAATACTAATACTATTCTCATTCAACAGAATCTAATGGTAGTAGGTTGGATATTTTCTCAATCAGTTCATTGATTGATTATGTGGTTTAGGTGGAACTATCTTCCATGACTAAAATATCCCATAGGGATAACTTTATATTCTTCTAGGAAAAGTGTAATATTCAGTATCAAATCCTAATAGGTTAGATCCAAATAAATCAACATCCACAACCAATTTTTAGAAGATCCCTACAGACCCACTATATCGGGTTATCCCCCAAGGCCTCATTACACCTTTACATTCCTCCCTATAATGAAAAAAACCAGTAAAATAATCATTTAAGTGTAATTTAAAATAAAAGATATGGAAAAGGAGAGTGAGAGGGGATATAGGGTGTGAAAAAAACTCAACACAAAGAAATGGTTCAAAATAATGTATGGAGTATCCATTAGTTAATGAGAGACCATCCAAAAGGTGGAATGTGGTAGAGGATGGAACCATTCATTAAATTATAATTGTGGAGGCTATCATTAACCATCCCCACCAATCATAATGAAAACCTTATACTATAACTATTATGGTCTTGGAAACACAGGATCAGTTCAAATTATCTAGTATAGTTTCACTTCAATCCACCATGATATGGTTTTGTAGTCTGAATCCATATTCGAATTCAAGTACATGATTGGTATTGATAACTTAGATAACTTTCATGGGTTCTTCCATATCCATTTCAATGGCTACTCTGGTGTCCCTTTACTTATTTTAAATGAATACATTAATGATAGAATCTAATCATTCTTTTCAGACCACATTGTCACCTCTATTCACCATTAGAACACCCATTCTTGGTACTTTATTGGTCTTCATATATGTCTTTTTCATAGTGACAAATAGAATTCATGGAATCTTCTTCAAGCCTATGGGACAATTTTCATGGAACGGTTTGGTACGTAGGGGACATTACAAAATTATGTTCTATTCTAAAAATAAATAGTGGTATAGTACATTCCATGCCTCCATGATGTAGTTCCATCATACAACAATGAGGGTAGGGATTACTGATATGGGACATGCAGATATTCCTTAGACTTGGTTCTGAGGGAACATGATCAACACCTTTATTGCTGAACAACTATACCATTTCTTGGGTTTGGGTGAATGGACTAATTTATTCCAACTTTCCATATCTCTCACTTGAGACATACTACCTAAGATATTACCCTATTATTTTCAAAACTACCTATGGTTTAAAGAGACAAAAACATGTTAAATAATCAACATTTGAGATATTTGTTGACAAGTAAAATGAATGTGATGATGTGAATCGAGATAGCCGGATGGTTGATGACCCTGACAAAAACCATGAAATCTTCTCAAATACAATTTATCCTAAGTAGGGATTGAGTACAAATTAGGAGGCCACCACTAAATTTTTTCTTACCCAAATCTAGAAAATATAAGTTTATATAGACGTGACATTGATATAATAATAATATAACCTAAATAAAAAATACCCCTTATGTTATTGGGTTCCATCATGACTTCCAGGATCAACTATACATGCTTCGTCCAGTTTTACTGTTATTTCTAAACATGTTACAAATAAATACCTATGGTTATCATGAAATATTCCCAAAATGAATGGTAGTTGGAAGTATATCCAATTTAAAAACCGACTCTTATAAAAAAAACAACACATGTTGGAAGTGAACGCAACCCATAACTCAAATAGGTTTATTGTTGTAATTACATCCATTCCATTCCCTGTACGGTCTATGGTTGTCATTACAACAAACCCATATTTCATGAATATCCATGATTATAAATACACGCAACCCCTCACTAATAAACATACTTGAGATGGAATTACACATAAATCCATGTAAATCATTTCATCAGGTTTTCATTATAGCCAACCGCACCCAAAATATATCTTCTATGTTGGCATTAAACCCAAACACATAATAAAAACATCCCCAAATATCATTATATTCAACCACATTTTAATAAAATTTTATTGTATTAATTACACACAAACCCTTCTTGGGGATTTGATTCTTATACCTACTGGAAAATCAAAAAAAACTAAAGGAGAAACAAAACCCTACCTAGAGGGGAAGACGGTGCAGCTTCCGGGGTCACGGGGGGCCGGGGGTCGCGGGGTCGCAGGGTTGCCGAGGTCGTCGGGGTCTTGCGGGTTCGTCGGGGTCACGGGGTCGCCGGGGTCGCGGGGGGTCGGGGTCGCGGGGGAAGCGGGGGGCTGAGGTCACGGGGGAAGGAGGGTCGAGTGTTAAAAAACCAACATTTCACGACGGTTTATTATAAACCTCCGTGAAACCTTTTTTACAAAAGGTTTAGCGGCGGTTCTTAGAACCGCCGCTAAACAATGGTTTTGTTGTAGTGTCAGATGGATTCAGACTCTCATCAAAGGTCCTATAATGCAACTAATAAAAGGACCATGATTACTAGAAACTATAATACTGACCCTCGATATCATGTGAATTCTGATAACAAGATTCTTAAATAGTTTCTTCCATTAAAGATTCAAAATAATACTTTATCACACCAGATTCATTTATACAAGTTTGGATTGTTGGATGATGTTACCATTACTCCTTCAGAATGAAATCTCCCATCTTGAAGGGTATCAACTTATCTTTACTATATTCATATGACAATTGTTGATGATGGAATACTAATTACACTTCAATCCCATGGGTTATCTTATATGTTGGAAAACTCTCCCTTAGGTTCGGATGGATCATATTTTTCTCATTATTCTATTTCTTAGAGATATTTTACTATATTCATATCTTATCAAAACAACTTGGGTGGGGGACGGAGATCAAAATGGAATCTCTATCCCAGTGGTAACTTTTTTGATGAACAATCATAACCATTCTAGGTCAAGAAATGCTACTTCAAGTTCACAGACTAATTATATTTTGTCTATATTTATAAATTAGTATGGATTTCCTAATTTATTATCTATCTCTTACCTGATCTTCTTCATGAACTATTTATCAGTTGGTGTCTTGGAACCAAATAATTTCATTTATCCCATGGTGAGGAGGAAATAAGCCTATGGGATATCTGACATCTGGGTGGGATACACCCTCTTGGAGATATGTATGATGAGTTCCTTCCTACCTCAGATGTCTAGGATGATCCTTTGTAGACTCTAGTTTTGGATAGGGATATTCTCATCATTGTGAAGGAAAAGTTACAAAAGGAGATAACTATGTGTTCTCTCATCTCTTTCACAGACAATATCAACATTTTCTTTTTTCGTAGTAGAGTTAGGCTGGCGGTTGTACACCCCCATCGGTGTCCTTATTTGAAAGTTCTTGAAAATGTCAGCTCGTATTGAGACATTTTGGAAGCCTAAGTTCATGTTTCATTGCGATATTGATTGAATCCATAGATATCTCTAATCCATAGGCTATAGAATTCATGGACATGTTTTTGAATGTGTAGATTTTCCCAGCTAGGGATTCCCGTTTAGGAATCTGGGTTGGTATGCTAGTGATGGTAGCACAAAAAGGGGGGGGGGGACAATGCCTTAATATGGTTGTGTCGAACCTCACATGCCTTTACCAACTCTTGGGACACATTCATCAAGGCTACATCCTCTATAGGATTAGTGGTACCTTCCAGTTTTTACTTGCCTTCATATGGGAGCATTTCCATTTCAATGAATACTAAAATACCACTATGATCCATAATTACTTATCTCATCTGATGTTTCTAAACATATATGAGGTTTAGCTCTTATGTGGTTACTGATGCACTGATTTGATTTGATATCTTTGATTTATCTTCATATCCTGCACCAATTGGGATGTTCATTGATAACAAAAGTGGATATCATAATGAAATTTCATATAAGATCTCCCTTCAGGATGGGGTTTTTTATAGCCAGGATGGATGAGATGATCATATTCAATCCATATACAACTTATCAGTTTGATCTTCAGTTTAGATACAACCAAATGGTCTCCCCTCTTCCTTTGGATGGCATATGAGGAGAGTGAAACCAGGGATCATCTGCTAGTTTTGGATGATGTTGGAACATGAAGACACTGATACTGAGATCATTTTTCCACCTATTAATGCTCCTCCCTTTCTTAATCAGGATTATTCCCAGGCTTGGGTAGCAACCTATCTATATGGAATGCTCAACCGACATTTTCATCATATGGGAAATCCATTTTCCTAACCAACCCCTATTTCTATGGAAAATATGTAGTTGATTTAGAACTTGGAAAAACCTTAAAGGAAGCACTCTCATCCAGGAAATGACCATCATGATAGTGGGAAAAAATATATTGAGGAAATTATCCCTATGAATCAAGAAACAAATGATTCCTCTATTGAGGGGAGGATATATGGATCCTTGTCCCCTGTTTCCTTTCCAACCTAGCCATCTATTCCTTCTTTTGTCATGCCCATCCAATCGGTCACAAAAGATGAAACACAACATAGATTTATCTGATAGAATATTTAGGAATTGATTACAAAGACTCCATTGGAAACATTTCATAACCAAATGAAATGCCTAATTATTTATTAAATGAATTTGGGGAATGGTTTTATAAATATACATTGTAAAAATCAAGATAATAATTATCCTAACTTAGAAATATTTGGCCACCAATGAGAGGGGATTGTGTGATCTTGAGAATGAATCCCCCCTTACTAAACAAATGAAGCAGGATTTGGAGGCACTGGAGTAGAGTCTTCATTTTATACCTAACTTTTAAGACCATATGGATGCCTGTACTTTTTAGATATGGAGGTAAGAGGAAATAATAGCTCCTCTGAGGTTTGATCTCTCAGCATCATCATCCTCATTGAAAAATGGTCAAAATAGAGTTGAGGAGATAAATTCTTTATTCAACACTCTCTATCCTGAGGAAGAAAAAGAAGAGGCAGGGTGACTAGTACTTTAGCATTTAATTGAAAATTTTCTCTAGACTCGTTCCAATTTGGATAGCTCAGTCAATTGAATCTTATTTTAGTTTGATCATTGATATACACATTATTTTTTATGATATTCTTAGAGAGACTCTGAAATGTGTAGATTCCTCCTATTTTATGTTATCGGTGAATTAATTTTCTCAACCTCTATGTTGTTTTCCATTTTATTTCCTTTATGATGTGTATTACTTTTCACTGATCTAATTTTATATAAACCATTAATGATAACCATCAATTTTATAATATAAAGTAAACTTGAATGTATGGATTTGAATATTTAAATAATAATAGATTCTTATCAAGAAGTGTTCATGAATTATCACCAACATGAGATTAATTATTGATATATCTTCTCCAGCTATCTTGAGATTACCTACTTTGTAAAAGGGTAATTGGGTAGAATATATGTCCTAGAGGGAGAGTTATCTATCATTTTCTGAATTCGATAGGCTTGGAGAGTGTATCTTAATTTTTTTCCAAGGCCATATGGTGGTCCATACAAGATTTTCCATTCTTTCATAATAAATAAACGTTATGTTTTAGTTTAGGTTATTTTATCTTGGGCCTTATATCACTACATTTTATGGTCTTTTATCTCAAACCTTTTATCATTGTAGTTTAGGGTTTTTAGCTCAAACTGTTTATCGTTATAGTTTAGGGTATTTTATCTTGGACCTTCTATCACTATAGTTTAGTGTTTTTTATATTAGACCTTTTATCACTGGATTTTATGTTCTTTTATCTAGGAACTTCTATCACTGGAGTTTTTGGATCTTTTAGCACGAACCTTATATCATCGTAGTTTAGGGTATTTTAGCTCAAACCTTTGGATTCCATGTATATTAAAGCCTTACTACTAGGAATTAATTGATGATTATGGAATATGGTGTAGAAATTCTAAGAATGAACCAAAACATGATAGGATGTTGAGTCCCATTATGGTGTTTCTAAGGCTCATAAGAATTAGATCTCCTTTCTTACAAGGAGAATATGCATATAGTTGTTAGAGTAAAACCCTTTTTTTGGTAGAATTGTCAAACAGTGGTATCTCTACTCTTTTCTAAGGGTCATGGAAGATTTATAGGTGTTATATTGGATGAGGGAGAAATAATAGGGATGTTATGTCCACTTGGATTTTTGGAGTATGGGTGATATAAATCATAACCCAAAAGTTTGAGTCAAAGATTATGGGATGGGGCATCCATGTTGGGGATGACCCATAACACATTGAGGTTCCACGTTCCAACATAATGTTTCTAGAGCTCACAAGGATTAATGTTCCTTTCTTGCAAAGAGGATATGTCATTAGTTATAGGTCAAACCCCTTATGTGTCAATAGCATGGTCAAGAAAAGATGATATCCACTCATTTATGCAGTCCATGAGAGATTTATAGAGACTCAAGCATCCATATGAAGAGGTTGGGTTAGAGGGAAGCATTATAAGAAGGGTTTTAGAACCCTAGGGTAGTTCATCTATTAATTGTGAAGGTCAAATCCTATGCCTTCTGGTTTGAATCATGATGTGTGGGACATCAAAGGTTCATGAATACAGTTTAACAATCCTAATTTGAGAAAGGGTACAAAACATGGTGATGTAAAATTTAGGATCTCAAATATACTCGGATAGTTTGGTATGAGGACTTTAAATAATTCTCCAAAGTGCTCAGGTTAGGAGGATGATATTGGAAAATTATACCAGGAATGGATCAAAACACACTGAGGTGATTAGCTCTATTGTTGTGATGTCAGTGCTCACATGGATCATAAATCCATTTTTTTCAGAGTGACATATTTGGATGACAACCATAGGTGCATATACAGGATCCATAGGCTTACATTCATAGTGAAACAAAAGGTCCCTTGAAAATGATTATCCTTTTCCAAGGGCCATGGAAGTTTTATGGTGATCCAAGGTGCTCAAATAATAAAGTGTGATTTTTTGAAAGTGTAATATTCAATAAGGGATCGAGCACCCTAAAAGTCGATTCACTACCTAAAAACATATTATCACAATGATGATATGTCAAAAATCATTACTCTAGCATTTTTCTAAGCCAAGGGGTCTGGAGAGCATAGCTTGGATTTTAACATGGCTAAAGAGTATGCCCTAGGAGATTTATTCCTTATTTATATTCACACAAATATTTTCCTAAACATGAGATATGAAGAGTTTAGAAAGTGAATACTTGAACTCTTATCAGGCCTCCCTTTCCAAGTTTTCATCCTAATGAGTTTTAAATCTTTTTTCTAGTAGATTATAGTCTTGTGATTTGTAAAATTAAATGTTGTAGTTTTAGGTCATACATATTTGACCAAAGTGCAGACAATTTAGGGTCATGACACACCTAGAACTAATATGGGCGATGATACACAAGATCCCAATTAGGATACCCAGGGTCAAGAGTTTTCCAACATCCATCTAAGTGGGTGATAAAAAAAATTTCAATCATGGATTGAAGATTCCAGGTCATGAGAAATGATATGGTACAATCATACTAGGAATGACCAAGAACACACTAAGGTGATGAGTTCTACCAAAAATATTTTAGGACCCACAAGTATCAGAAACTCCTTTTTGTAGAGTGAAAAATTTGGTTAATAATCATAGGAACATAAGGAGGACCCCTAATCATGAATTCATAACCAAAAAAAGGGTCCTATAAAGCTAGGTATCCTTTTCTAAGGGCCATGAAAGATTTTCAGAAAATTGATGTTCTCCAAACATGAAGTGTGACTTATGTATTGGGGTTATTAAAATATGGGGGAGACAAACCATACTCTTGATGACCGGGGTAGGTCTCTTGTGGTTATTTGATAAGGGATGATGATTGGTGGTGGTCTGAAAAGTTTAACGTCATGTAGTGGGGATGTTTTTTTCATGTAGTTTAAATGTTGTGCAACAAGGAGATTTTATTTATAGTCTAATTTCATGTAGTAATGATGTATTTGTTTCTTTCCATATTAACATCCCACAGAAAGGATGTGGGAACTAGTATGAAAAATTGTGCATGAAATATTACATGCATAAGTAGGCCACACTTAGATCTAACTCATACATAGGCAAAATATTCTTGCATGAATCAACCCTTGTGTAGTTGGGGTTTATTTTTTGATTGTTGTAGAATTACCAAGGATTAGAGATCTATGCATCAATACATATATCATGATGATAGGAATCAAGACACATGTAGTTCTTGGATGGGAAACAAATTACTTAGGTTTAGCCCATATGTATAGGTAGGCATTTTTTCTATTGATTGTTGTAGCAGGGGCCATGATTGGAGATCTGGCCATCACTACATATCTTGTGATGATAGGAATCAAGACACATGTAGTTCTTGAGGAACCATGAAGTTTAACTTCATGTTTAAATGATATTAGATTCATGACATGAAAAGGGGTATTGTGGCTAGACCAAAGGTTGGTAATATGGGTGTCACTAATTATGCTAAGGTAATAGGAATCAATCCACATATAGTTCTTGAGGAAGGACCTCCCTACACAAGTCTATCCTATACATAGGGATAGTGAATTTTTATATTTGTTGTGAATAGACCTAGGATTGAAGATCCGAGCATCACTATGTATCATGTAATGTCATGAATCAAGTCAAATGTAGTTATTGGTAATGGGGGTTTGGTAAGGGACCAATAATTAACCATGGTGGTCCTCTCAAGTGAGGTCTATAGGAATATGCAGTTTTATATCGTGAAAAAGACATCAATCGTGTAGTTTAATGTCATGTGTAAAGGATTCATGGTATTAATTTTAAGGTATTTTATTTAGGACCATGATTAGCCTATCATGAGATATTATTCCTTGTTTATGTAAGGAATCCCTTACTGAAATTCCCAATCTTATGTGAGCAATGATTGGTGTAATAAAAAAGGAATATAAATTATTCCTATCACCATGAAGAGGCGATTAAGGATAATACATGGTATTTTTTGTATCATGTGGTGGTTGGACCATGATATAGGACCAAGGCATCCCTAAATGTCTCATTTAAATGAGAATGAAGACATATATAGTTCTACAATACCTGTTTAGTTTAATTTAATTCAGAAATAAAATCATCTATGTAGTTTAATGCCTTACAGTAAGGAATTAGGTCACCCAACATGAATGAAGATGTATTTCATGTTTTCATGCAGTTTTACATCATGAATTAAGGACCTTTTCAATTCAGTTTAATTTCATGAAGTAAGGAAAAGGATCACCTAGAGTGAAACGAAATGAATACTATAGATGGGCCCAATACTTGAGATGAGGTCATCATTATGTATCCTGTAATGATAGAAATAAAGTCACACATAGTTATTAAATAAAGATATTTCCTATGTGGCTATAAATTTCCATGGGAATCAGGTAATTTCACCATTATTTTGCACAAATATAGCTCGGGTGTGATGGGTTGTCAGGGATACAATGTTTCACATGCAGTTTAACATAATGTGGTGTAAACATCTTTCATACAGTTTAACTTCAGGTGATAAGGACAAGGAAAACCATGTTTTTTAAGCCTTACTATCAGGACTTGAGGCACGATGCTGTTTAAAGTATTACTACTAGGAATTTGGATGTTGTGTATTTTATTCGATTACTGAATGAGAGACACCATATAGTTTAACATCTTTCTAACAGGATAACGTAATAAATTTTATCATCATGTGTTCATGATGTGGTATACTGTTCGGATTAAATACTTTCTTCTAGGAATTGGGATATGGTAAAATTTAAATTTTTAGTTATAGGACTTGGAATACTATTTAGTTTAACATCTTGTTTCCATGAATTGTGATATTGTGCAGTTTAAAGTCTTTCTTCTAAGACTTGGGATACCATGTAGTTTAAATTCATGCTACCAAGAATTAGGATACCAGGAAATTTAAAGCCTTTCTGTCTAGACTTGGGATACAGTGTATTTTAAAGTCTTGCTGATAGGACTTAAGATACTATGTAGTTTAAAGTCTTTCTTCCAAGACTTGGTATACTCTTCAGTTTAATGTCTTACTATCATGACTTTTCATATCATGAAGTTTAAAATATTTCTTCTTGGAATTGGGATACCATGCATTTTAAAGTCTTACAACCAATACTTGGGATACCATTCAGTTTAAAGTCTTAATTCGAAGACTTGGGATAATGTGTAGTTTAAATTCTTTCTTCTAGTACTTAAGATACTATACAGTTTAAAGTATTACTTCTTGGTCTTGGAATACAATTCATTTTAATGTCTTGTTACCAAGATGTGATACTTTGTAATAGCTATGCAAAGTATTTCTTCAAAACCTCACATTGGTGGGTGGTTTTACATGCTCCCCATCCATTGTGGCTAGTGAGTAAACTCCATTATGATAGACCTTATGTATGATATAAGGCCATAACCATTTGGGCTCTAGATTTATAGGATTTTTTCTTGGTATCATTAGGTATTGGAGAGACATCACCAGTTTTCCTTGTAGAAATGAATGGAGGAAAACCTTTTTATTAAAGACTCATGTGGTCCAATTATGGTGGAATTTAAGGTTGTGGAATGTATGAAACATGTTCTCATCTAGCCGCTCCTATTCATCCATCCTATTTTGTGATTTCTCTTCATTAAAGAGTTCTCCACAAATGGATATTCAAAGTGAAGGTAGTTGGAATTATAAGGGTAACTAATATCCCCCTAGGGTATCATTAGTTTCCTATAGTGATATGAATTTTTTTTTATAAAACTCAGACAACCTAACTATAAGTGTAGTACTTGGTAATTCCGAGTGTTGAAGCCAAAATGACAGTCCGTATATTCTAAATTAATTTAGTAATTATAAATTTCAATCAATTGGTTTTTTAGAAAGAAAAAAAGAAATAATAGAAGGAATGATTGGTTGGAAATTCAATATGGGAGGCATTTTACGTTTAGTGATTTTCAGGTTTGGGTGCTAGGAATTCGATGATAACTGATTAATTCAATTTTGGCATCAAAGTCAGGTCAGTAGGGATCCTTGGTCTTGGTATCACACCCCAATCCTATGATTACACCTTTTTAATGGTCATATACTTAGTTTAATTACAGAAATAGGTGACCCAAAACCATATTTAAACATAACCAACTAAGATTTCATAATGATCGTACACAAACTAATTCGATTAATTGATTCAATTAATAAAACAACTTAAAACCGCATCAATGATCATGAAATATGAAATGGAGAATAATTGTAATTGAATAAGCAATTTACAATAATCCAAAACATGAATAATAGATAAAAATGATCCATATCATTACATTACCTGACAATCACATCACCTGACACTAATGGACTACTCACTCATGTTGGGAGTGAGTAGCATGGTAACCCAAGGAATAAAGGCACCATTATGGGACCCCGGATGATCAATCCTTCATCTGGAGGCCTTCTATTGGTGCTTCTTAGATTCTTCAGTCTTTGAGTGAGTTGGAATGGTGCATGGGCCTCTCCTTTTATAGGAGAAATCATCCAAAACCCACAGCCCACATAACCTATTTTTTCTATGCACGTCGACACCTACACGACATGTACCTGGGGTACATGGCACGTACTTCAGATTTGGTTTTCCCTTCTCTCCATTGAATACAAGAAAACTTTGTAATCTAGTTTGACAGCTGTCATGTCATGTATTGGTGGTACACGATGTGTACTGGAAGTTCATAGCATGTTCTATCATCATGAATTTTCCAGTGTAGATCTATATTTCTTAAAATGGTCATGATATGTACTTGTGTTACATGATGTGTAATCAATTTTTCTTCAGTTTTTCTTCTCTTCTTCATCTCCAAAATCTGATGTCGTGCTATGAGTAAAGAAAAGCAGCGTAAAGTGTCTTCAGGATCATTTTTCATCCACTTTTCTTTTCCTTTTCAAATATTCTTCATTTCCTACTATAAAACACAAAACAAGTAAATTTTTCTGAAATATGACAAGATTAATCATTTAAATACAAAATTTAATATATTAAAACACTCAAAAATATATGGATGAAATACATGTATCAAATCCCCCTACACTTGAATTCGGCCTTGTCCTCAAGGATGGAATCTCAAAATACTAAAAAGTACCATCACCCTATCATGATTTATATTCAATTTCAATAAAATAAATTGATCAAATGAAAAATTAAATGTTCAAGCATCACATAGGAAAATTCATCAGAACATCATTTATTAAAGAAATAAGTCAACCATGTGTTTTACTTTTCTTCTTTTGAAATATCCAAGTTCCTTTTATTCAACCATTAACATATTTGAATCCATTATTAATATGCATGACACTTGAAATTTACCTCACATAAATTTTTTTCTCATCATTAGGGTACAAATGTAAATAGAACTCATCACATACCTCAAAAACATGTAACTTACCATAGGCTTGCAAGAAATATAACATCTCCACCGCATAAAGAAAAATCCCAATTAGTCAGGTGGGATTCATTATTTAGGATCAAATGACATTGAGGCTTAAGGGTAGGTAAGTAAATGATATAAAAACTAAGGCTCAAAATGAGGATTGACTCGAAAACATTTTTCATAATAACAAAAGATAAGCTCAAAAATTGTCTCATTTTACAAATTGAATTTCTCTCTTCCCTCAAAGAAACCTCAAAGTGGGATAGTGATTCAAGTAAGAACAATGAATGAATCAACCTGTCTGGATTTTTTTCCTTTCCAAAGTTGTTCTTAGGAAAAATCTCACATCCATCACATAACCACATACGATAAAAAATCATTAGTATGGAAAATGGTGATTTTTGATCCTCCTAAGACACAACCCATTTTTTTCAATTTTATTTTTCAAATTTTTTTATAAAGAGAGTTGAGAAATAAAATAAAATAAAATATTACATGGACTTACCCCTTTCACAATGAAAAATCCCCCCATAAAAATATTTTCAATAAATTATATCCTAGTACACCCAATAAACATCTCTCCCACACTTATTCATTAAAATATCATGAAACAATTTATAGGAATGTAGGAATCGATAAAATAGGCTTGTAATGTGGCTTATATCTAAACAAGACAATTAATGGCTTCTAAAAGCTTAGAAAGGGATTAATGAAAGGTGGTTCTCAAGATAAGAGCTAAAAAATAATTCCTCAATCATATTAAAAGTGATTTTGTACAGTCATAACTTCGATAATATACAAAGAAAATTTTGAAGAAAACATTCCTGAGTTTCTCAAGAAATATTTTAAAGAAATAATAGGAAAATATTGGCTCAATGGATGTCTCAGGAATGAGATGAATGGTTGGGACAATTACTCATGGAAATGCATACGATTAATCAAATCAATTAATGAGAACATCAGAAGTTTAAAACAGGCCAAATCTCAGAAAAATTTTGTTTACAATGTTCAACATGCGCACATAAATCATTAATTGTCAAATCCTAATCCACATGTTTATCTATACTAATTATTTTCCCCATCTTTCTCATTAAAATTCATTGATAAAGAGATTTAAATACATGTCATGATAATCATCCCAAGTAGTTTATGTCTCTTAGATTTTTTGATTAACGAATGAATCAAATGTGGAGAATGAAATTGAGAATTATTGCTCTAAAAAATTAAAAGTAGGGAATAGAATAGAAAATTACGGAATTCAAACTCATACTCCCCTTGCAATTTGATTCTTCAAACATGGGTTATACAGGTTCTGCCTAAATCCTTTCATGATATGTATGTGACCTTCACAACATGTAACACCTCTGCAGTTTCTTCTACTTTCTGACTTGATGGTCATACAAAAATTAAAAACACAAGTGAAAGCACATTCCATATCAATTAAATTCAATAATGATGAGGGGTGAGTACTTTTTCTTGAAATCATAAAACAAATAATTAAAAATACTAAAAACTCAGGTTGTCCCCAAGAATTGCTTTTGTTTAATGTGTTGGCTCAACCATACCTCTTCAGCTAATGTGATTGATGGTAGGAAAGAGGTTACCTGATCAGGATCTACAAAATGTCAAAGCCTTGATTCTTCTATGTAGATTGGTCTTCTCATTTTCTCTATGACTAATTTTAATCTCCCTTTTTTGAACACTTTATCTATATCCATAGGTCTAATCTAGTGGTTTTTTTCCCTTCTTGAATAGTTAAATGACACTTCAGTAATTTCCCAAATTTCTCTCTTTCTTTGAATTATTTTTGTACGAATATTCCTCCTCTATATTCATCTCTTTTCATAAATTTCTTGTTTTTTTATATTTTTCTTACTTCCTTCTCTAGTATCTATAGTAGCTGCTTCATCTCTCCATTCATGGACAACATTTTCCTCCTATTTCATCAAATTCAATGAAAAAACATCAACTGGTTAGTCTGGGTTCTTCATCACCCAGTGTATATTGAACTTCACTTATGATCCTCTAACTCTTAAACTCATCTCTTCATTGTGAACATCCATTAGTTCCCTTCCTGTATCTAGGAAAATTCTTCCCAAAATTATTGGAACATTATCTTAATCCATTTCTATCACCATAAAATCTACAAGAAAATAGAACTCAACCATTTTGATGATGACATATACAATTATTCCTCAAGTTTGTATCATTGTTGTATCATCTAGTTGAATCATAAATCAAGTTGATTTAATCTCCCTCAATCTTATGAATTGGAATGTTTCATATGAAATTATATTCACATTGGCGCCTAAATCAGATAAAGATCTACCAAACTCATTAGTTCCAATGGTAATTAGAATGGAAAACTACCTAGATCACGTTTCTTATTCTATATAATGCTTTAAAAAACTACTGAACATTATTATTTTAGTGGAATGGTAGATTAATCTTCAAGATTCTTCTTATTTTTCACCAACTTCATCCTGAAATTTACATAGATAGGCATGTTTTCAACAGCCTCAGTGAATCAGATGTTTATGTGTATCTTCTTGAACAACTCTAAAAACTTTTTCTTCTTCTCATCAATATTCACCTGATTCACCCTATATGGATATGGTAGTGGTGGTTGGTATGGTGGTGGTGCTTCTTCATCATCACATTCCTCATCTTATCTATTCTTTTCTTATGTTTATTTTACTGCTTTTTGTGGATATTTTTGTCCTCCAGATTATATGCCACTACCTCATGTTTTCCTTCCACTTCTAATAATTATTGATTTCACATCTATATGAGGATGATTCTCTGGGAATCCTAGAAGTATCCTCTTTTTATTTCTCTAAGTGTTTTGAAAATCTGAACGAATTGTACTTACAAGTTCCTTAATGATGATTTTTGGTTTTGTGAGTCACTTCTCAGTTATATAATTGCAGTACCATGATCTCTAGATTATTCCATCATCACTTTAAGTGCATCTTGTGTGGTGGTCATAAATGATGCAAGGGTATCCTCTAGTGAATGAACTTGACTATTTAGTGAGGTCCCTTGGTGTTGAGGTTGATAACCTTATTATCTTGGATAAAATACTTGACCTTGATTCTGATTTTTCTTTTTTTTTATGTTGGTTTTATCCTCCATCATTGTGCATAATTTTGTCGATTATAATCTAAATAATTTTTGACTTCGTAATACATACCTTAGGGATTTTGGTGGTCCATCATTGCATCCATCTTCTTTTTCATCATCCCTATTTATGCATCCATCCATCCATTTTCTACCATGTTCACTCCTTGTACTCTTCCTTCTCCTGATTTCCCTTGAAAATTGGTGATTGACATCTCATCCAGTAGCTCATAGCTTTCCTCTGGTGACTTTCTCATTATCAAACCTCCTACAGTAGCATCTATAATTGAACGATTTCCGTGTGACAATCCTTTATAGAACATTTGAATTAGAATCCAAATCTTGATTCCATGATGAGAAAATCATCTGATTAAACCTTTGAACCTCTCCTATAAACTATATATAGATTCTTCATTTAATTTCTCAAATTTTATAATACTTACCCATATATCCTTATACTTTGATGGTAGAAAAAACCTTGTCAAAAACTTCCTTACCAGATACACCCATGTGGTGATCGAATAGGGGGAAAACTTTGGATCCAATCCAGTGATTTTTCTTTTTGTGAGAATCTAAACAAGCATAGTATTACTGCTTCATTTTTTCATTATGGAATTGTAACATGTCACAAATCCCCCTAAAACTTTTGATGTACACATTTGAGTCTTCATGTGGTAGCCCGGAAAATTGGAGAGAATGAGTGATCATCTGAATGACTACTGATGTTATTTTCAAGTATTGATCAGTTACAAGGGGTATCGGGATTCTTGGTTTGACTCCCATGTTTGAGGGTCTCCCATAGTTGATTAGCATTTTCCCCCTTTAATTCTTCCTTGAATTTGTGGTTCAGCCCTCTAGCCAAGCTAATGGTCATCTCCTTCAAATTTTTTCCTTCTATCCTTGTTGAATTGTTCTTGTTTGGCTTCTTCCTTTTTCTTTTTATGTAGTGTATTCTCTAACTAAGGGTCGAAGGAAAGATATTATATTTGTTCCTTCCCTCGAGTGTAGTACACGTGTAATGGTTAGTTACCTAAAACTACAGCGCAAGATGACCAAGTGTAAAATAATTAATTCAAATAAAAACAATTATATAAATTCCTAAATAATTTAAACATAGCGGTAATTTCCCCTAGAAATAGAACCGATTGTGAATACCCCTAAGGAATTGTTAGTTACCTATGGTGTTATGAAAAAACAAAATTTATAAAACTCAGACAACCTAACTATATGTGTAATACTTGGTAATTCCAAATGTCGAACCCATAAGAATGGTCTGTATGTTCTAAATTAGTTAAGGAAATCAAAATTTCAATTGATTGGTTGTTTGGATAGGAAAAAAGGAAATAATAGCAGGAATTATTTGTTTGAAATTCAATATGGGAGGCATGACAGTTTCAGGTATTTCCAGGTTCGTGTGCTTGGAATTCAATGATAATTGTTTAATTCAGTTTTGGTGTGGGAGTTGGGTCAGTAGGGATCCTTGGTCTTGGTATCCCACACTAATTCTATGATTTCACCTTTGGAATGGTCATCTACTTGGTTCAATCACATAAATAGGTGACCCAAAACCATATTTAAACATAACCAACTCAGGTTGCATAATGTTCATACCCAAACTAATTTGATTAATTGATGAAATAAATTAAACAAATTCAAACCATAGCAATGATCATGCAATACGAAAAAAAGGAGAATTGGAATTTCATAAGATGTTTTCAACAATCCAAAATATGAATAATAGATAAAAATTATCCCTATTATTCACATACCCCTACAATCACATCACCCAACACTAATGGACTAATCGCTCATTTTGGGAGTAATTAGCATGGTTACCTAAAGAAGAAAGGCATCATTTTTGCACCCTGGATCATCACTCCTTTATCTAGAGGCATTTTGTTGGTGCTGCTTGGCTTTCTTTGCCTTTGAGTGAGTTAGAATGGTGGATGGGGTTGTCCTTTTATTGGAAAAATCATCCAAAACCCATTTCCCCGTCACTTTTTTTCTATGCACATCAACGCCTACATGATGTGTACTTAAGATTCAGTTTTCCCTTTGTAATGTTGAATCCATGGAAACTTTGTATGATGGTTTGACTGTTGTCACATCGTGTGATGGTGGTACAAAACATGTAATTGAAGTTCACAGCGTGTTCCTTTGTCATGAATTTTCCAGTGCATATCTATTTCACATGAAATGGTCATGATGAGTACTTGTGGTACATGATGTATAGTCAATTTTTCTTCAGTTTTATGGCTCCCCTTCATCTCCAAAATCCAGCATCATGCCATTAGCAAAGCGAAGTGACGCGAAGCGTTGATTGGATCATTTTTCATCCAATTTTCTTTTCTTTTTCAAATATTCTTTAATTACTAACATAAAACACAAAATAAGTCAATTTTTCCCAAACATGACAAGATTAATCATTTAAATAAAAAATTCAATATAAAAAAATATTAAAAATATATGCATGAAATACACATATTATAAACATTTCCTTGGTCTCGCATACCAATGAGTATGGTGTTTCTTTTGTAACAATATTTATAGTGGTATGGTAGACCCATAAAGTATGGAGGAGCTTGTCTGGACAAGAATCATTGTCTTTTTTCACCATATTCTAAAGTATGTTTGATAGAGTCTTCTTAAATTCCTCTTTCTTTCCACTTTCCAATGCATGATAGAAAGATGAGTGACTGGACTCGATATTTTACTCCTTGAACAATTTATTCAACTCTGTAGAATAGAAATTGGTGTCATTTTCTATCCATATTATGTGAGGGGATACAAACTTTTTAAGGATATGGGAATTTAAGAAGTTGATAATATTCATCATCCTGACATCCTTGAAGGGTACTTCATCATCCCATTTGGAAAATAAGGTGATAGAACTAAGGATATTCCTGAACTACTTAGTTGTGGTTGGGGAATATAGCCCCACAACATCTATTCCCCAAACAGAAAACAACCATGAATATTTAGTTGTGTGTAGAAATTATAGGGGTTTATGGATGATGTTTTCATGGATCTGGAATGCATGAAACTTCCTGGTAAATTCCCCATATTCTTGTATCATGGTTTTCAAGGTATAACCCAACTTTCTAATTTGGTGAGAGAGCCTGGTCCCAGATTGATGATTGTTACAGGATCCTGAATGGGCTTCTTCCATGATGGAATGAATCTCTATTTATACTATGAATATGAGTAGTATTCTTTCAAATCATCCCTTTTTGATGGATTTTTTATCATTTGGGTCATCTTGTAGGGTAAAATTCACTCCATGACGCTGAATCTATTCCCTTTTAGCTCATTATATCAGGAGATTCCCATTTCTGAGATAATAGGTTATGGGATTCATTCATATAGGGTTTCATATTAGTTCACCACACTATAAATTGGTGTTGACCTGATTGATTTATTCCATATCATAGATGATGATCAATGATACTATTCTTTGATGCATGATATGGAAAATCACTTCCTCCTGATCAGGGTCAGCCAAGACTGTGTCTCTATTATCCAATGCATCAACATGATCAATATGTGATCAGGTAACATGATGCAACATGGCCTCAAAAGGTAACTTCACCATTAATCCCCTAACATAGCCACTAAGAGGGGTCAGTTCTTTATTTTTGATGGTGTATTCTCCATTGATCTACTTTATCACTATCTCTAAATCCCCTTTGATATTTAGGTAGGAAATATTCCACAGTAGGGCTAGTTCCAACCCAATAACAAGTCCTTGGTATTATTCCTTGTTATTCATGAAGCCTCTAGATAGTGAGAAATTATAAGAAAAAACGACTTTGTCTGGAGATACAAATACAATCCCTAATCCAACCTGATTGAACCTCATATTTTCCATCCTTTTACTAATATGAATTAAGGAGGCCCTATCATAATACATATCTCATGTCATAAGAGTTTCATGGGAATAGAAGACCTCCTTAGATGGGATCTAGATGTCCACTAGTGTATTCTATGGTGTGGGATGCACTGTGAGTAAATTAGGTAGGGATTACCCTTTCACAGACTTCTGTTATACGAACTAAATGTCATATTACAGTAGGATAACCCCCCATTGGGTTAAATTCCTAGTCAGCATGGGGTGTCCAAGTATGTACATTTGAGGATCAATTAAAGAGGATAAATAGTCTTTGTGGTTCTCTAAGTAATTATTTATCTTCTGCACTATAATGATGTGTGTGAGGTAGTTCTTCTCAACATCTTTGTATCAGGTCTGAATACCTAGCATTTTCTGGTTAAGGTAGTAGAGACCGTTCTCACTCCCTGTATCATACTTATTTGTAATGAGGGTTCCCAGTGAGCATTCCATAGTGGCCGCATATAAGATGAGTGTACTCCCTTCCATCGGTGTAATTAAGACTGATAGGTGTAGAAGATACTTATTGATACTTTTTAAGGCTTCTTGGTAGTCCATGATTTATTAGTAGGTGGTTCCCTTCTTTATTATCTTGATGAATAGGAGATATTTTTCATAAAAATTGGATATGAAACTCCAAATGTAAGAGATTTTACCTTGGATTCCACTTATTTATTTCAGATTTATGGGTGTGAAATTTCTAGAATAACACTAGTATTTTCTAGGTTCACCTTGATGTAGCGGAGGCATACCACAAATCCAAGGAACTTCCCTGATGTTACCCTAAAGGAATATTTTATCAGATTCACCTTCAAATTATTCTCTCAAAACTTGTTAAATACTGTTAAAATATTTATGAAGTGATCACATCACTATCGGGATTTGACCACTAGTTCATTGACATAACATTCAACTATTATTCCTAATAAAAACATAAATACATGATTCATGGACCATTTAAAAGTGGTAGTAGCATTATTTAAGCTAAAGGAAATGACCTCATAGAAAAAGATACTTTGGGGATCTCTGAAAGAATTGTATTCTTCATCATTAGGGGTCATCTTTATCATATTGTACCCAAAGTACCCATCCATGAAGGAAAGGTCTTGGGATCTAGTAGTTTCATCGATCAAGAGTTATGTGACCATCAATAAGAAGTCATCATTTGAGAAATGTCCATTAAGGTCTCTGAAATCTATGTAGACCCTAATATGATCATTATTTTTCTTGATGGGGATGATATTCACTAGTTATATTGGGTATTATACTTCTCAGATAAAGTTTTATTTGATAAATTTGTTAACTTCCACCTCTTCATTGGTGGCATGAGCAGGTTGCATCCTCCTGGTTTTCTGCTTAAACCTCTTATTGTCTTTAGGTTAGCTGAGATGATGCATAGCCCCAACTGGATTTCATCTAGACATGTTGGTATAGTTAAAAGTGAACACATATCGATGTTTCTTTAGAAATTTGATTTACATATATTTTTCTTTTATGGTCAAGGAGTCACTAATCATTATAGGCTATATGTCTTCTTTTATTCCCATATTTACCTTATTGATCCCATTAATGTTAGTGGACACACCTTCCTTGAATACAAGAGGGGAGTTCCTGAGTTCATCCTCCTCTTCTTCCATCTCTAAGTTTATAGAGAAATTTTAAAATGAATATGGGAACGTAGGGGCTTCCCTATCACTATTTGAGTGAGAGAGTTTGTGATAAGAGACATCATTATCCCCTACTGTCTGAGTTGTTGTAGAGAGATGTTAGAGTTGACTTTATTTTACACTATCAATGGGGATAGGAGGGTCTCTGTAATTTGAGACCAGGTCTATCACCTCAACTAGATTTATGGGAGTCACATAATCACTATCGAGAAAACTCTAGGTATTTATAGGGGTGGTTCCCTAGTCGTTGGTGGTTTTCAATTTTACATCATTATCCACCATTAGTTGTGTGAATACCCTTTTTTAGAAACCTTCTTCATCATATGTGGCCTCACAAGGTTCGAAGGGGGAAATTTCTCCATACAGTATGTTGAATATTCCATTGATGAGGTTCTTTATACATTGGTGGAATGTTGAGAGTCCATCCAAGTGGCTATGAATCCATGACCTTCTAAGTATGACATTTTATGTGGTGTCTTACTAGATAACCATAAACTCAGAGTCAAATATGAGATTCTGAAACTGATATTTGAGTTTTATATTCCTGAGAGGTCTTCTCTCATGCTTATCATACCTTGGAATGGTCAACTTGGTGGGATATAGGCCCCCTTTAATATATCCCAGACATTAGAGTGTTCAAATTAGGATGAGGTTAATCCCTGAGCTATTGTTAATTAGATCTCTTTGGATGTTGACATTATAAAGTCATGCTAAAACATATAGGGGTATGATGTATCTGTGGATGACCTATTCCTGATCCTAGTTATTGAATGATATGGTCACATGGAATTATGATGGTATGGCCTCCACTCAATAAACCTTGGATATAGTGACTTTGTATTGAACTCTTTTGGGATATGGAGGGCATAAAAGAGTGCCTCCTTGATTATCAACATTTCATATTATATCTCAGATTATTTACATAATTCTTTCAAAAATAAAACATAATCACTTTCAACTTACTAATATTTATATTAATACTACTCATCATTATTTTAAAAAATAATAAGAGAAAGTTTTCATTTAACACATGTGTTACATACATATTCCATATTATCTTTCCCATAACTAAAACATTTTCCAAAATATCTTATTATCAGTAAAAAATGATCAAGGTTCTACATATCATGATTTAAAAAATATATAATCAAATTACTAAAATGACATAATATATCATGTTTAATATATAACTCATACGTCATAAAATTCACAAATAATTGTTTAAAATGTCATATATTTTATAATACTTTCAAAATTTTAATTTTATAAAAAGTTACATAACATTCTTTCAATATTTTAAAATTATAAACATGCTATTCATATAATTAATTTACAAACACTAAATTATTCGTCATATAAAATATAAAATCAACTAACACATGTCATTATATATCTTAATATTAAATTAAACATAAATTATGATTCTAAAATAATCCATTTTATTAATTTGAATGAGATTTCAACTTTATATTATGTCATCAATCACTAATGAATAAACAATTTAAGCACATAATCATAGAATTTAATAAAAAAATCTATAATTATTCTCCCTTTAAATTAATTCAATTTCTATAACCTATGGAATTTAATTAACCATTAATTTTATCATTATCAAGAACCATTACATCTTATGTTTTTATGTTAAAATAATTTACACTTTCCATCAAACAACACATTAGTATTATAAAAAATTTAAAACAAATAGAATAAATATTAGAATAGATCAGTACCTATATATATAAGAACATTTTCACATTCTCAAAAATACAATTTCAAACATAATAGAAATAAATTATGATGCATGTACCACACCTAAGTCTTTATGATGAAATTATTATACTCTTTCTTAATCATATTCAGTAGGTTATCAGGGTAATTGTGTAAAACCATAGGGTTTAAATTGTGCCTTCGTCAATGTCCATGACCTATGTCACATGCCAAGTCAAATGATTCTATCACCCTATAAACTAATATGATATTAATCACTACTTTCTCCAAACTTTTTATTAAAAGAAAACACTTCCTATGCTTCCACTCTATCACAAACTAATTCCAATAGATTCCATTTTATGTTAGTAGTGGAAATAAGAGTGATCCTGGAAGCATGACTCCAACATATCATAGGTTCGAAACTAGCACTAAGGGCATGTAAAATGAAAAATGGGAGGCATTGCCATTATAAATATCTATAAAGGAAAATAATACACCAATAAACACCAAACACTATAAATAAATAAGGCCAAACATCCAATGAACACAATATTAAATTCATGTAATATCATATAAAACAATAATAACAAAACACCTCCAAATCTAATACCAAGAGATCAAAAACTCCTAAGAATAGAGAATATTGATCAGCTAATGTTTACCAATCACAATGTCATGATCTATTGAGGTCCAAAATGATCACCAAAACCATCCTAAAAATCAATAAAATTAGTATATTAAAGTTGGGGTGGGTAAGAAAATATAATCATTAGGTTTCTCCCAAAAACTCTCATGTCAATATTGAAGAATAATACTAAGAATTCGATGAATAAATAGTAAAACTGAAATTTTTTCCTTCCTAGGTGATGTTTATAAACCCAACTCACTATAATAAAAATCTCTAAATGTGAATATATTATAATTATAGTAAAATAATTAAAATATATCAAAAATATACCACACAATCACTTCTCTATCAATCTAATTACCCTCACATCCTAATAAAATATGTCTTTTCACTTATATCCCTTCCCATATCTACATACCAAATGTAATGGTTTATACCTTCCCAACCCATTACTTTTTTAGTTTTGTGTTTGGAGAGTTCTCACAGGAGGATAGAAGAGGTTTAGTGGTGTTTGAACTGTATCAGACCTTTTACAATATAAAATAAGAGTTTAAGGTGTAAGTCAATGTTTTACAGATTTTCAAGACATTATCTTAAAACTTGTGTTTGGTGAGGAAGTACTACATGAAATGTGTTAACATCATAATAAAGTATTTTACACCATAAATTAAATCCATCCTAAGGTTCCATTTTTTCATCAGAAAATGATTTTATGACATAAAGGTTGGTTTTACGGTGTAATGTTTGTGGACCCATGGATTTTATAACATAAAAGTTCAGTTTACACCATAAATTGGGTGAGTTAAATACTATTAATATCCCTTATTAATCTGAAATTTCTCTCATTTGGTTTCCCTATCATTAATTTTTATAAGAACCCTATGCACTCTTGGGAGATCCCTTCGCCCTACTTCTTCCTATTTGGATCTTTGGTTTAGGTCGTCATGTTTTGGTGATCCAAGGTGAGTTATCATATTTCCACCCATTTTTTCCCTTGATTTATTCCTTGAATCTCTAATTTAGTGATGTTTCTTAGGTGATGGTATGTTTTTAGGTTTTTTTTATGATCCCTTGATGCACTACAGTTTGATCTGTGGTTTCCCTTGAGTGGTTGTGAGTTATAGGTTGTTTCTTCTTCACCCTACAATGCGTAGTGAGATCAGAAATCTTATTTAAGAGAGGGTGTCCTTATTTACAATACTTTTATATACTATGTGTGAGATCTCCAATGTTTTTCTTTCCTTTGGGTGGATATTAAGGCATAACATAAATAAGATAATGAATTGGCGTTATTTAAATTCATTTGTATAGGAAGATATCACATTTTTTGACTGATTTAATATTACTGTTGATATTATTTTTCTATGTTGTTTCCTTTTTGAAAATAATGTTTGTTGGGAGACTTTATTTCATAGTAAATGTTTTGAGTTGAGACCTTTTCTATATTTTTGTTTTATCAAACCTTGAACAAAAGGCTAAAAATGTATATTTGGATAATAAATTGGTTTCCCAATGAATATGGTTTGTGTGATAATACCAATTAGAAATAAATAAGTAATATAAAGGAATACCATGAATAAATTGTGGAATATGGAATTTATTTTATGGTGTGAGCTTGTCCTCACTGTGTTTCCCTATGTAGTTTGGGCGGTTGTGTGGTGGTGGTGATGACCAGTTTGGATAAGCTAGGTGTAGGAATATGATACAGTGGTTGGTTGGCATGGATTTGATGTGGGAAGTAGTGTGATGTGGTGTGTCGTGGTTGTGGTGTGCAATGGTGATGATGTATAGAGGTGTTGTGTGGTGTGGATATGGTGTGTGGTTTGGCTGGTATGTGCGATGATATTGTGTGGTGTGTGTTGTATGTTTCAGGGTGGTTGTGTTTATGTAGTTGTTATTCATGGTGGTTTTGTTGTGATATGTTCTTGGAATGTGTGATGTGTGGTTATTTGGGTAAGATGGCTTGCGTGATGTGGTGTGGTGATGATGGTGGATGTGTAGGGAAGTGGTGGTGGTTGTGTGAGTTGGAATTGTTTTTTTGGGGCATTGTTATGATAGTTTCTTGGTTATATTTAGAATAATTTTTATGATAAAATGAAATAAAATAGGTTGGTAAGTGAACAAGATGGTCTGGAAATTAATGTGTGGTTAAATTGACTTAATTAATTAAATGATAAATAAATGGGAGGTGTAAATGTGAACTTAGTGAACTTTTAAATAAAAGTGGAAATATCATTTGGCTTATGTGTGGAAGTTTGATGTGTTTCATATAGTTTTTTAAGTGGTATTGATAATTTATGTGTGGTATAGTAGTGGTATGGTGTGTGTTAGTGTAATTTATGTGAACCCATAGGTTGGGTGTTGTGTGAAATATATATATCATGTATGTTTATATTATGACCATACATGCCCCACCTGATTTGGATAACTATAATAATGATCAAAGGTTATAGGTTTTGTTTTTTTCTTCAATATAAAATGTGGTTGTGAGACGGATGGCTGACTACCCCCTCTTCTGCACTCTTACTTCTTTGGTGATGGACTAGGTGTCTACTAGGGAGATTTATAGTGATTTCCCAGGTGTATTCGGGTGGAATGAGGTTGTTGAGGATTTATCAATGTAGTTATGTGATGTGACATGTGGTATGGGTCATGTGTGTTATAATGAGGTAATGAGGTAGATTCCCTTCACATTCATGATACCCTAATTTTGTGGTTATATGATGAGATGGGATATGATGGACCATATTTCTTTAGGAATGATATGGTGTGGTGATTCTTGATGCTAGCATGGGATTATAGAACTTGAAAGTGTGGGGTAGGTAGGTATGCATTCCAACCCACATCAAATATGTCATAGGTGTATTTGGATGATATATCATGAGATTTGGTTTTGATGTGATATGTCTGGAAGGAATGGGAGAATAGGACGTTTGACGTTGGGGTGTGAGAGAGGAAAATCAGTGGGGAAGCTTGTAAGATACCAAAATGTTTTAGATATTTCTTTTGATTAGTTTCATGTTTTCTTTCTCCTTGTTTTGAGTATCTTTTGGGGTTTTACCTTGGGGACGTTTGGGTTAAAATTCAAGAAAATTGGCAGAAAGAGGGGTAGTGCACAGTTGGAACATGGTTTGCGTAAACCATACGCCCATCCCAGAAAACTGTGTGAACCCAATGGTTAGAACTTGGTTTGTCAAAAAACACACCATCTTAGGAAAAAAAATTCACTCTGTCCCCTCCCCTAGAATATGTGCATGGTTAAGGAACATGAGTTTTCAAACAGTGCACCCCTACCTAAGAAATCATGCAAGGGTTTTTAGTTAACCCAAAAATTAGATTTTAAATCCCCGAACAACCCAGACTAATCCCTAACTCAACCCTAAAAAGTTTAAATCATTTTTAGAGGATTATGGATGGATTTCAAGGCCTTCCGAAATTTTTTCTTGGGGATTCGATGCCCGGGTTGTTTATTTTCACCTCTCCTAGTAAGTGATTCTTGTCCCGTAGGGTTTCTTTTCACTCTCTTATGTTTCCCTCATCCTTTGGTGGGATGTATTCACTATTTTTGATGGAACTATATCTATATTTAATACATATAATCCATTTGGTCTTGGATTTAGGTTTTATATCTAGATCTCCTTCTTCGTCGTTGTTCAGTTTCAATTGGGGATTTCCATTGGTGAGTGTTCATCATCAATCCAAAGGTAGATGGTCTAAATTACAATAACATAGTCTTGATTTAATTATTTTTATGTAATTGTAATAATTTTAATTTCCATTATGGGTAAATCTCATTGATAATTGAATTTATTTGATTTAATTTCCATGTGTTAATGATTTAGGTTAAATTGGGGAAACTGAATGGTGGAATTGAAATAATTAATAGTTGAATTAATCAATGGGTTATTGGGATTGTGAAATTGGAATGAATTGGATTAATTAATTTTTTAATTAATTAATTGAAATTTATTTGATTATGAAATTGTATTTGAATTAATTAATTGTTTAATTAGTTAATGGGATATTGGGATTGTGAAATTTTATTGAATTGGATTAATTAATTTGTGAATTAATTAATAGATTGTTGTGATTGTGGAATAAATTAATTGATTATTGTGATTGTGGAATTTAATTAATTAATTGTTGAATTAATTAATGGATTGTTGTGATTGTGGAATTAAATTAATTAATTGGTTAATTAATTAATGAATTATTTGATTGGTCAATTGATGTGTTTAAGAATTAATTAACAAATGAAATTTTGAGATGGTTGGATAAAACTTGATGTTTATGAAATTTTGATAAGGGGGTTAATGTTTATTAACCTTTATTGATGTGATATACATGTGTGGGACATGGTATGTTGCATAAAATCCCATATTGATGAATCTATTGATAAACATATGTGGTAGTTGGTATGCGACATCAAAATCACATATTGATAAAGAGGGTGTGGGATAGGTATTAATGCTCCAAAATAACTATATGAGATATGAGTATGAGACGGAGACTGAGACTCTAAATACCCATGTGAAATTGAGGTGTGGGATGATAATTGAGGATCCAAATAAAGAAGGGGAGTTAGACAAGATGTTCTACACCCATGAGGTTGGAATTAGAATATGGTTCCAATTGGTCATTATATGAATTCAGATAGTGAATGGTAACCATTGAATTCTTATATGTGATATCCCTTGGGGATAGTTCAGACTCTGGGGTAGGTCAAATTAGGTATTGAGAGTTCAGGTGTCCTCAGAAACCCGATGGCCTATGTGGTTAATTAAAGAATAATAAAATGTGATAATTGTTTACTTTATACATTGAAATTTATTATTTAAACAACTACATGCAATTTTTTACTGGATATTCTTTTAAAAATCATTGGTGGTGGCCTACTAATTTTTACTCACACCCTACTCAGGTTGCCTGATTGGTTCTAGAATAGATTTCATGGTTATAGGACAGGATAAGGGAAAGATCCATATGTTAGAAGTTTGAGTCAGTATAGATAATTTATGAGGGGACTGAACATGATTCGGGACCATGTTGGAGTTTTTAGTGTCTTACTTTTAGGTTTTCATTTGACACTTAGCATGTAATTGGCATGACATATCTACTATTTTAGTTGTCTATTGTATCATGTTTTAGTTATCATGTGATACTTGTAATGTGTAATTATTTGGTATTATATTTTGGTTATTTTTTGTTTATTTACACTAATGTATTACTATGATAAAGAGGGTATGCTCTCCCCATGATAAATATTTGACCCTCACTATTAGTTTCTAGCCTATGGTGTACTAGGAGGCATGCCTGAGGTTATGTGACTGGCCGTCTTGGGGAATCGGTGTGTGGTACTTGGGCTAGGATGTTAAAAAGTGTAATCAGAGCCCAATTTACTTTTATTTTATTTTATTTTACTATTTGTTAAGGTAGACAGGAGACTTTAAAGAGCCAGGCCTTGGTTATGAGCTCGTACGTGGGAGTAGCTAACCCATGTATAAAGTAAAACCCAATTACCCATGGTTGGATTGTTTTTATTAGTATTTTTTGTTACATTTGGATGTTATTTCACCTTGGGTGATGAATTTTTTGTGTGATGTGATTATTGTTATGAAATTTTATGAGATTTGACTCATATCCTAGAATGTCATGATAGTTGAGTACGCATGCATCACTCTAGGAACTCATCATTCTTTTTTGGCGTGCATCATTTTAGACATGCATGGGAAAGAAATTTTTGGGTATGTTTTTTGTTTTGAATTTGTTTTCCTTACTTAATTGTACTGAAAAAATGTGCCTAATATGGAAATGAAAATTTAAAATGATGTAGAATGAGGATAAATAGGTGTCTAATGTGAAACAAGATTAATTAGAATGTGTTTTCCCTTATTAACCATGACCTCAATGTGTGATGGTTAAGGGTAGTGTTAGTGCCTCAGTTTTGAATTTGTGGCGAAAAAATAGGGGATGCATTGTTATTAATTTTTGTGAGACCCTCTTATTAAACATGTTAATGTTTTGTAACATGTCCTAAGATGTGTGTTTTTAATTGTAGATATATGTCTCTATGATGATTCTTCTTGAGAGGATATGAGGGGTATGGATGGGAATGATCCACCAATAATGGAACATGAGGCATTGATAGTGTTGGGTGAGTAAATCGAAGAGTAGCTATGAGAGAACATTTCTCTCTTTATGTAGTTTATGGAGAGAGGCCCAGGGTGGGTTGTGGAGAGTATGTCTGACTTGACATGGGAGTTTCAATTAAATCACCCTCCGAATTTCACTAGAGATGGTCAAACTGAGGTAGTAGAGTTATATATTGAGTCCATCTAGACTATACTTGGTCATTTGGAGACACCTGCTAAGAAGAGTGTCAAGTTGGATGCTTATATTTTATGAGGATCAGTGAACCACTGGTGGGTTTTCTAGGCCCATATAGGGAATATTGATGTTATTTTATGGAAGGAATTTTTGGAGAAGTTCCAAGAATAATTTTATCTAGAGACACTAGGATAGAAGAGAGTTGGTGAGTTCATATGGTTTACTCGGTGGAGTATATTCATGATGGAATATGTCGGTTGCTTTAAAAACTTACAGTACTTTTCTCTAGTGCTGGTAAGGGATGGGGTAGTTATGGAAAGGCATTTCCAGGATGGTATAAATTTGAGATTAAGTAATAGGTTAACATATTTTGGTCAAAGAAGTTTATTAAGGTGGTGTATTAGACACTCATAACTAAGGAGTACTTGAAGGAGGATTCCAGTGGAGGACAAGTGGTTTCTAATAGATGATCTGGAGGTACATCTTCTAAATGAAGGTAACTTTATTATGATAATTATAAACAAAATAGTGGAAGGAAGTGTGGCTAGGGTGAAGGATCAGTTCCTCAGGATCATTCCTCGGGGCATTTCCCCTAGTGTGGTAGCATGTTCCACTATCATAGAAATTGTCCCCAACCACTGGTAAAGTGCTGATATTGTGTCAGTATGGGACACCTACATAGGTTCTACAGGAACACTAATAGATAGGTATTTATGGAATAGCTGGGTAGAACCATAGTGTGGTAAGGGGATATTTTACGCTGTATTAGTTGAGCAGATGGAGTACAATTGTCCATGGTGGTTGATTTAGGGGATGAGGTACTTCAAGGAAAGAGTTCTCACATCAAAAGAGTAGTGCAACTTAGGGGACTCAGGTGGTATCAAAGGGAAGAGGTGGAAGGGTAGTTGCATGCAGTTTAGCCTACACTTGTAGACAATAAGCCTATACCGTCAATAGTTGGAGGTACTATTTTTATAGATTATACAATTTATAGTGCCTTATTTAATAGTAGTGCCTCTCATTATTTTATTTCTACACAACTTTTGAATATGTTGAGTTTGATAGTGGATTTAATGAGTAGGGTGATTATGAAAGATACACATTTGGGTGTATGGTTGAGAGACATCTATCTGTGTAAAGGATGTTCTATCAAGGTTGGGGAGTATCATTCTAGTTGGGATATTTACATTTTAGTTACTTTAGGCTTTGAACTGATTATGGATTTGGATTAGTTAGTCGCATACTGATCTCTTATTGATTTTTACCATTGGAGAGTGAATTTTACATCTTTTGAGGGTGAAAAATATGTTCACCATGGATAATGGTATTTTCAGGAAGGCTGTGTGAGACCAATTCATCAGCAATTGGGGGAGATCAACACCTAAATTTCTATTATATTTCTCAATAATGAGGGTGTAAAATGAGGTGTCTTTCCACATGTATTGGACATATTTTAGGATGTGTTTTCTGAATACTTCTCTGGGATTCCACCTCAGAGAGATGTGGAGTTTAAAATTGAGCTCATGCCAAGGGTTGAGCCTGTTTCCATTCCCCCATACAAAATGGGTCCTGGATAGCTTCAAGATCTCAATACTTGGCTATAAGAGTTTATATATAAGGGGTTTATCCTTTTTAATAGATCATCTTGGGGTTCTCCAGTTTTTTTTTTGAAGAAGGATGATGAGACTCTGTGGTTATGTGTTGACTACTAGAAGTTTAACCAGATGACTGTGAAGAACCCATATCCTCTTCAATGTATAAATGATTTATTTTACCAGTTTTTATGAGCTTTTATTTTCTATAGTATCGACTTGAGATCAAGGTATCATCAGTTTAGAGTTCAAACTTCTCATATATTGAGGGCTTATTTCATAAGAAGGTATTGATTATATGAGTTCTTTGTGAAGTCATTTGGGTTAAAGAATGATCCTAACATGTTTATTGCTTTGATTAATAGTATATTACAACTACACCTGGATCATTTTGAGGAAGTGTTTGTGGATGACATCTTGGTGTACTCCAAGACTCATTGTAATCATTCCCAACATCTTGACCTCATCCTGTGTACACTGATAGAGCATCGACTTTATACCAATCTATATAAGTGTCAATTATGGATTGATCAAGTACACTTCTTGGGACACATCATCATGGAGGAAGGTGTGTTAGTGGACCTAGAGAAGGTTCTTCTTGTTTATTAATGGGAGTATCCCAAGAGTTTTTTCATTGTTCACATTTTTTTGGGTTTAGAAGTAAATTATTGGAGGTTAATTCTATACTTTTCCTAGTTGGAATCAACTATTTTGCTCTTGAATAAGAAGGGTTTGATTTTTTAATTGATGTGATCATGTGATAATTCCTTCCATGTGTTGAATAATTTTGTGACAAGGTAACCAATCTTAATCCAACCCAATCAAGGTGAGGAGTATAAAGTGTTTTGTGATGCTTTTGGGATCGGGCTTAAAGTAGTGTTGATGCAAGGTGATTGACTTATGGAATATGGATCTTAGAATTTGATTCTACATGAACATAACTAACCTACACATGACTTATAGTTATAATTACTTGTTTATTACTTGATGTGTTGGTGGCATTGTCTATTGGGAAAAATGTTTACTATGTCTACGAATCACAAGATCTTAAAGTATATCTTTTAACTGGAAGGATTAAATATTCAACAACAGAGGTAGGTTGATTATATATAGTCATTTGATTTTGAGCTAGTATATACATCTAGGAAGTTAAATAGTGTAGCTAATGCTTTATGAATGAAAACTCAGACTCAGGTAGTTCAGGAGTCCAGTGCTGAGAGAAAGATGATTAATTTATTGGCTGAGATGCATGTGGTGGTTCAAGAGTTTCAAGAGAATATGACTCTCATTTTAGTTTTAGTGGAGTATATAATTTTTAGATGAATAAAAGATAGTAAGTATGAGGATTTGGAGTTTTTAGTACTGAGGTAAATCCTTCAAGGTTGGGAGATACCTTCCAATTGAACCATAGATGAAGATGAGATCATCTATGTCAAGAAATGGGTTGTTGTGCCTATGAGCATGCGAGATGAGCTGATGTGTGAATTTTATTCCTTAAATTGGGAAGTGCATCTTGATGTGACCAAAATGAACCATGGCATACGAAAACAGTTTTGGTGTACGAGTATAAAAAAGTAGATATCAGGGTTTTTGACAAGATGCTACACCAGTCAACAGGTGAAGGCTAAGCATCAATGACTTGGTGGTTTACTACTATCATTACCCATTCTAAAATGTAATTGAGAAAACATTACCATGGACTCTATGGTAGTTTTCTTGAGTAACCCTCAAATTAATGATGTTATTTGGGTGATTTTGGACCAGTTAACTAGGTTATCACATTTCTTTCTTATACATGAGACTTTCTTAGTGGAAATATTGAGAACATTGTATGTTCAATAGGTAGTCTATCAGCATATGGTACCACATATTATTATTTTTTACATCGTGACTTGTGTTTTACTTCACACTTCTGGAAGGGATTACAAAAGGTGATTGGTACATAGGTTTTACTAAGTACGACATGTCATCCACAGACACATGGGAAATCTGAATGTACGATATAGGTTATTGAGGATATGATTTGAGTGTGTAACCTATAATTTAGTGTGTCTTGGGAGAAGCGCCTAGATTTGGTAGAATCTTACTATAACAACAGTTATCAAGAAACTATACAGATGTCACCATATGATACACTTTATGGTAGTCCATGCATATCACCTCTATGTTAGATGGAGTTTGGTGAGTTAGAGTTGTCGGGACCAAGTCTCGTGCAGGAGATGTTATAGCAGGTCCAGTTGATTTGAAAGTAAATGGATATGGCTCATAGTAGGAAGAAGTCATATATAGATAGATGTAGAAGAACCCTAGAGTATATATAGGGTGGTTTTGTTATCCTTTGGGTGTCACCTAGATTGGGTTATCTTAAGATGCAGAGACAGGGAAAGTTGGAACCTAGGTTTGTTGCAAAATTTGAGGTTATAGGGAGAATTAGGCTAGTAGTATACCAATTCGCTCTTCCATAGAGGTGAAGTTCTATTCATGATGTTTTTCATGTGTCACAAATTTGGCAGTATCACCCTGACCCTTCTCATGTGATTAATGTGGATGAGGTTTATATTGAGATAGATGTGTCCTTTGAGGAGAATTTGATACATGGTTTTGATTGCAGTGACAAAGTGTTGTGGGTAAATATTATGCCAATAGTTCATGTATAGTGGAAACATGGATGTGTGTTAGAGTAAATTTGGGAGAGAGGATTGGATATGATGGAATAGTGGCCCGATATTTGTTACTCAAAAAATTATAGATTCTTGGGAGTTAAACTCGAGGATAATATATTATAATGTGGGGAGATTATAAGATCCCAAAATTTTTTGAATATGTATCGAGCTTGAATTTAGGTATCCTTTTACCTTTTTTTGATTATATTTTGTTTGGGGTTTACCTTAGGTTTGTTTGGGTGAAATTTTGAGAAAATTGAAAGAAAGGGGTTGGTGCACGGTTGGCGTACAATTTTCCTAAATCGAGCACCAAACCTAGAAAGCAATATAAACCCAAATAGAATATATTTTCACTACTGGCACAAAATTTATCAAACTGTGCACCCTTTTAGGAGAAATTGTGCACTCCCCCACCCCCACCTAGAAGAGGTGCACGATTAAGGCACATGGGTTGTCAAACCATGTGACCCCACCTAGGAAATCATGATCCAAATTTTAATTAATCTACAAAAATAGATTTTTAATCCAATAACACACTATAATTTACTCTAACTCAACCCTATTCAACCGTAAATAGTTTCTATCATTTTTGGAGGCTCCTCGACAGATTCCAAGGCCTTTTGACCTCTATTATTAGCAATTTAAATCATGGATTGAAGATATGTACCTCTCATGGTAAGATATTCTTATCCTATAGGGATTTCATCCTCTCTCATGTGTTTCTCTCTTCCTTTGGAGGGATGTATTCTCTTTTTTGTGATTGATCTAGATCTTGGTTTAACAGATCTAGACTAATTGGTCTTAGATTTAGGTTTCAGATATAAATCTCATTTTTGGTGTTGTTCTGTTTTAATTGGGGATTTCTGTTGGTGAGAGTTCATCATGAATCCTAAGGTAAGTGATCTAAATTATAATCCCATAGTCTTGATTTAATTATATGTATGAAATTTTCAGAATTTCAATTACCAATATTGGGAAATTGTTTTAATAATTGAATTGGTTTGTTTTAATTTCCATGTTTTAACGATTTAGGTTAAATTGAAGAAATTGAATGGTGGAATTGAATTAATTAATTGTTTAATTAATCGATGGGATATTGGTGTTTTGAAACTATATTTAATTGGATTAATTAACTTGTGAATTAATTAATATAAATTTTTGGGATAATGAAATTTGAATCAAACTAATAAATTTTATAATTAATTAATGAGATATTGGGATGTTGAAATTTGATTGATTTAGATTAATTAATTTTTGAATTAATTAATATATTTTTGTGATTGTGGAATTGACTTAATTAATTGTTGAATTAATTAATGGATTTTTTCAATTTTGGAATTGAATTAATTAATTTTTTAATTAATTATTGGATTATTTTGATTGTGGAATTAAATTAATTAATTGGTCATATGATTAAGGAATTGTGTGATTAATCAATTAATGTGTTTAATAATTATTTAAAAATTGAAATTTTGAGATGGTTGGATAAACCTTGATTTTTATGAAATTATGATAAGAGGTTTAATGTTGATTAACCCTGGTTGATGTTATATTTGTGATATACATGTGTGGGACATGGTCTGCTACATCAAAATCTCATAGGGATAAACGAGGTGTGGCATGGGGATTGATGCTCCAAATACTCATATGAGATACAAGTATGAAATAGGGTCTGAGGATCCAAATAACCATGTGGAATTGAGGTGTGGGATTGGGACTAAGGCTCCAAATTCCCATGGGGAGTTAGACATGATGTTCTATGCCCATGAGGTTGGAATTAGACTATGGTTCTAATTGGCCGTGATATGAATTGAGATGATGAATAGTAACCACATAATTCTGATATGTGATATCTCTTGAGGATAGTTAAAACTCTTCCCTAGGACAAAGTAAGTATTGCGAGGATGGGTATCCTCAGGAAGTCGATGGTCTATGTGGTTAATTAAATAATAATGAAATGTGATAATTGTTTACTTTATGTATTTCACCTTATTATTTATAAAAATTAATACATTGTTTTTACTGGATATTTTTTTAGACTATGTTTGTGGTGGCCTACATAGTTCTACTCACACCCTACTCAGGCTATTTGATCGGTACCAGAATAGATTTAATGGTTGTAGGATAGGATAAGTGAAAGATCCATATGGTAGATGGATGAGCCGTGATGAATCATTGATGAGGGAATCAGATGTGATTCAAGACCTGTTTTGAGTTTTTAGTGTCATAATTTTGGGTTTTTCATTTGACACTTGGCATGTACTTCGTATGATGTATCTACTATTTTAGTTTGGCTATTGTATACTATTTTAGTTATCATGTGATAATTGTATTATTATTTGGTTATATATTCCGGTTATTATTTATTAATTTATTCTGGTTTATTACTCTGATAAAGAGAGTGTATTCTCCCTATGATTGATATTATCCCCTCACTACTTGTCGGAAGGCTCTGGAATATGGGGAGGCACACATGAGGTCATGTGACTGACCAGATTGTGGCACTGGTGTGTGGCACCCAGTTTTGTACATTACAAAGAGGAAGAGAGGAGCATTTCTTCATTATGATCTTGAATATATATTACAATATTTTATGTTTGATTTAGAGAGTGAGACATGGTGAGGTTGGTAGTGTTATTTTCTCTTTTAGGTGCTTGTTGGTTCCGATGTTTGTTCACTAGCGCATTAACTTTGTATTTTCCCGTGTGCACTTGAGTCCTAGTTATATACCTAATAAGTATACTTGTATGATCAAACTATATATATATAAACTATTATTCAGGTTTCTAAAAGTAATTTGGGGACTGATATGGACATTACTAGCTGGGTTGGAGCTATTTTTGAGTCACTATCATATACCTTATTTTTGTATATATTTTGGATACTTTTATATGTATCAGTTTTACTTTATTCATGTATTGTGGGATGTATTTGGATTTATTTTATATTATTTAATGGAGTTTTAGTGTGTTTGTTTATCCTATATACCAATATTATTTCATTAATAGAGGTTAATTCCTCCCATATTGTGAGATTTTCATACCCTTTATGATAGTCACCAACCTGGGGCCTAATAGATGTGGGACTTGGGGGTCATTTTATTTTTTTCCTTCATTACAGCATATTTAGAGGGAGGGGTCATCATAGAGTGGTATAAAAGGTTTTGGTTGAGAGATATGATAGATTTTGGAGTTAGGAGTGATAATTATTGCATGGTTTGGTAGGTAAACTGTTCCATTTAATCTTGGTTCATGACATAGGATTGGTATACTAGCTAGGAAATTGGATTTTAGCCCCCTGGTGATTCAGTGCATGGACTCTGAGCTTATTGAATAACCAAGTGAGGTGGACCTATTTTCAAGGTAGTTACCTAGGATATGTGCATGTATCATGATTTATTGTGTTCATACATAAATTGAGTTATTATTTAAAATAAAATTAATTAAATAAATAAGATTGATAAAAAAAATCCATACTAACTAGCCTAGGATATTCTCCTTTATTTTTATGATTGGATCATGTTCATCATCCATGAGTGTCTCAGGTAGTTTTGGTTTTTAAGTATTATATAGTTGATCAATAGATGGTTTAACTGAAAGAAGATCCTGAATCTTGGAAGATATATTTTCATTTCTCCCATTGGAAGAGTTTAGGAAATTATGAGAGGAGAGTCTCCAATCTGGATATAGAGCGCTGGTTAGAGGATCTCTAGATCGATTTCAATATAATATTTGAACAATACGATTTCTAGGTGTTTTTTGAAGTTATTCAGATGCATGGAGTTGCACGTTATGGGTGGATGCTATTTCTTGGTGACTATAAGGAGAGATATATGTTGTGGCCTGACTTTTATGTAGAGTTCTTGGAAGATTTTTTTTCATGGATGATGAGAAAATCTAAGAGGCCGGAGATGATATCCCTTCAATAGGATAGATTTAGTGAGCTGAATATTAGTATCAGGTTCATGTACCACCTTCACTTTGCTTCAGATGTTTTTCTAGATGAGGAGTCTAGAGTGTGACATCTGGAGAAGGATTTTTTCCCAGTGATCGGGTATGCGATCACTCTATTTAGGCTATTAATGTGTCTTGAGTTGTAGAAAAATTGTGAGGTTATAGATATAATTCTTTAATAGGTATTTGATCCATAAGAGAGTATCCATTAGATCATTTCAAGGATAAAGGATTCAGGAATTGGTTCTCAGGTGTTCAGGTAGTTAGGGTTCCAATAAGTGGGGAGTTAGCTGTGATGGATCCCTTTTCATTCTTCTAGGGAAAATTCATTTTAAGAACCTATCAGAGGATTTATATTTTAATTATATATATGTGTGGGACATTTAATACATTAGAATCAATGTATTACCCATTATATAGAGGCCAATATTTAGTGGGTATTTAGGCACCTTTTCAGTAGCACTAGTAGTTTCCTCTGAGGCAGTTTAAGTAGTAGGGACTTCAGGTGTTTGTTTAGAAAATAAGAGCATGTGGAGTTGGTAGAGTTAATCCTTGTTATATTCCATATTCATAGGGACTTATTCCAAAACATGGTAATGGATTTTGTAAGAATAGAGGCTAAAGGTTGGGCATGATCAGATGGACATGTTAGAGGCAAAAGTTCCAGTAGCGCTAAGAGTTGTTTGAGGTACGATTGGTTTGATGTGTTTTGGGGGTGTAAGTTGGTGATGGAAAACACTATTCTATTAGAAATATATATTTTTAGTATAAATATCCATAAAAATTTGTCCTTGGTTTGGATTGGTTTTATGTTATGTGGGCAGTCATCAATTGTTTCTAGAAGAGAGTTTTTCATCTTCTCTAGAGGTCCAGTGAGTGGTGTTCATTGGTGAGCAAGGTTATCAGATGGGTGGTAAGAAAGTGTAGCCTCTTTAATCACAGTTTGTGGAGATTTATATGGAATCTTGGGTGGGGTATGTTCTAAAATTTATGGAGGATTTCCTAGATGTTTTTCCCAAGAAGGGTATGGTACTACCCTCTCAACGTGACATTGAGTTCAAGATAGATTTGTAGTTCAGCAGATATATAATCTTTATGGTTATCTATCAGAATGTTTCTATAGAGTTATGAAGGTTGGGGTTGTAGATGGATGATCTGATGCATAGGGGTTTCATCTAATCATGTGTTTTTCTCTGGGTTACTCCAATGTTATTCAACAAGAATGAGGATAGTAGTATGAGGTTGTGTATAAACTACCGAAGATTTAATCAGGTAACGTTCAAGAACTATTACCCTCTTATAGGGATAAATAATATTTTAAACTAGTTTAGTGGATCTAGTTTGTTTTCAAAGATCAATATGTGGTTTGAATATCACTATTTCAGGGTGAAGGATGATGATATTTTTAAGACTAATTCACAAGTAGGTATGGGGACTTCAAGATTGTGGCCATTTTATTCAGTGTTACAAATACAAAATCCATGTTCATGGGGCTTATTAAATATATATTTCATGAGTTATTTGATTGGTTCCTCATTGTATTCATCAATGATATCTTAAACTACTCGAGTTTAGATAAGGGGCATGTTGATCATATCAATGCTATTATGTAGGTCCTTCGACACCACCAAATCTATTAGAAGTTTTCCAAGTGTGATTTATGGTATGAGAGGTGTGTTTCCTCAAACATGAGGTTTCTAAATAGGGTATTTTAGATGAACCATCCAATATCGAGGTATATTTTTCTTGGTAAAAACCCAAAAACACGACATAGATTCACAATTTTCTTATTTTTTCCAATTATTATCATAGGACTGTGCCTGATTTCTCTCAATAATTTTCCCCACTAATAGTGTAGATGAGGAAGGACCAAGATTTTTTTTAGAGTGATTGGTGATATTCATCGTTCAGTTACATAAATAATTATTTGTCTAATGCTCTAATGACTCATTTTCCCAAAGAGGGTGTGTTGTTTGAGGATTTCTATGACACATCCTGCCTTGGATTGGGATGCATGTTGATGTAGAAGCGAGAGATGATATCTTATGGGTATAGGAAGTTATGTCCCCAAGAGTGTAAATATTCCACCCATGATCAGGAGTTGGTAGTAGTCATGTTTGAGCTAAATTTGTGGTGACATTACCTCATTGGAAAGTTATTTGTGGTTTTCAAAAACTACAAGAACCTGAAATATATTTTATATCAATGGGATATAAATATACACTAGTGGAAGTGGATGATGTTTTTTCAAGATTATGATTTGATATATAATACATCCTGGTAAATTTTAATGTGTTTGTCGATGTGTTGATTTGGATGTCCTAAGGATATGTTTTTTGGGAAATAGTGGATGCTTGAAAAGGGATATAGGAGATTGCAGCAATTATTCTTTACATTTGAAATAGAATTAGTCATAGTTGTATTTACCACATGACTATTGAGTCATCCTTTAATGGAAGGTAAATAAGTCTCAGTGGGGAGACTCGTAGTTATCATTGATGCATGATCATGTGGTCCATGGTGACGTTCCTGAGGGGCGGTTAAGGGATAGTCAGAACCGGGTGTTGTTATACAGAAGGTTGTTTGTTTCACAATCTATGTGTGAGGGAGTTCTCAATGAGTTTCATATATCAAATCTATTATTACATTCTAGTGTGAATAATATGTATCATTTCTGGAGGAGATAACTTTCGTGGCCATGGATGAAATGGTCTCTATAGATTTTGTGGAGATGTTTCTGGTTTTCAGTAAGTGAATGTAGAAAAATGTATTATTATAGGTTTATTATAATCCTTGGATGTTCCAAAGTGGAAATGGGAATAAATATAAATGGATTTTTTTACAGAGTTACCCCAATATTAGGTAGGTTTTAATGTGGTTTGGGTGATAGTTGATCAATTGATGAAGTTGGCTCATTTTTTGTTGATTTGTGAGTCAATTATTGTAAATGTTTTTTCAAGGTGGTATTTGGATGATGTGGTTAGTATTCACGGGGTTCCAAGGACCATAATCTCTGATCAGTATCCTCATTTTACCTTATGAATATGTAGGGGATTGCATCATGATTTTTACTCCCAGTTGTTCCTTATCACTACTTTCCTCTATCAAATTTATGGTTAGATGGAGTTGAACATCTAGACACCAGAGGAAATGTTTCGAGCTTACGTCTCAGACTTTAGTGGATAGTGGGTAAAGTACTTTCAACTGGATTTGTTTTCATACAACAACATATATCACTAATTCATTGACATGGACCTATTTGAGTAATTGTATGGATGTTCATGTCATTCCCTATTATTTTGGATCGAGTTTGGAGAGTCATAATTTTATGGTCCCAATGTGGTGTAGAGTATGGCTGAGAAGATCCATTTGTTCGAGAGAGGATGAGGGTGGAACAAGATGTTCCGAAGGTAGTGGAGGTTTGGTGGATAGATTGAGTATTCTCCCCAGTTTTTGGGGACCTTTGAGGTATTAGGGGGAGTTATGAGGTAGAATATCGATTGGCATTTCCACCACAAATGCAGAGGTTCCACAACATATTCCATGTTTCCTAGATTCATCAGTATATTCATGATTACTCCCATGTCATTGATTGGGGAAGTTAGATATTGAGGGCCACATGACATTTACGGAGTTACCAATAGAGATCTAGTATCTTTAAGATAAGGTGTTGCATGGATGAAACATTCCCTTGGTTTATGTGTGATAGAGGAATGGTGGCATGTAGGAGAGTACTTGAGAGTGAGATACACAAATGGGTTCCCAGTACCTAGAGTTGTTTTTAGTTTTCCCTTTCTCTATTATATTTAATGATGGGATTCTTGGATCGCTTTATTTTATGATATGTACAATTTTCTTGATGTGCAGTGTGTGATAAGGCTCCCAACATATGGGAAGGGGAGGACCTCAATCCTAATAAATATATGTTATACTATGACGTGATTAAAACTATAAGGGTGAGTTAGTTCCACCCAAAGATGATAATATATTGACATGGAAAATGGGATTCCATGATTTGTGTTCTCAGGGTAGTGTTGTGCATTGATTATGGAAGTTGTTGTATTTTTGGCGTTTTTCAGTGGTTGAGATGTTTATGTGGATGTCAATGTGACAAGTAGTGGCCTATTTTTTATATCGGATGATTGGTGTTGTTCCTAGTAGGATTTTTTATGTATTCGTGTGGTGATGTGGTTGTTTGAGATGTTTTGTGGGTACCTTGATTGGGTGTGTTTGGCAATATGTAATTTTGATATGTAATGAGATCCCTGAGAGGTATCACCTGGGGTGGTCGTTTTTGAAGCCTTTTTTCCTTTCATTGGGTTTGGTTTTGATTATTAAGGATAAGAATCGTTTGGGAGGTATCTAGTATAATATTTTGTTCATTCCAAGTTTTTTACTTTGTTGGTTTTGTGGTTGGAGAGTGCTTAGGGGAGGCTAGAGGAGGTTTGGTGGAGATAGAGTTATAGTAGACCTTTTACATCATAAAATATGTGTTTATGGTGTAAGTATGTGTTTTAGGGATTCTAAATTCAATGTATTGTAGTTTTTTTGTGGTGAGAGAATACCACATGAAATGTGTTTACATCGTAAGTTAATTATAGCCCTAGACTCTATTTGTTTTGATGTAAAATAGGTTTACGAATTAAATGTTGGTTTTACTGTGTAAATTTTGCAGACCCATGGATTTTATTACATAAAAGTGTTGTTTACTCAATAAATTGGGTGATTTATAGGTTTTATTAACCCTTCATTATCCAATATTTCTCTCATTCATCCACCCTCACTTTAAATTTTGGATGAACCCTAAGAAACCTTAAGAGATATCTTATCCATGCTTCCCCTGTTTAGATCTTTGTTTCTAGTGGTCGAGTTTTGGAAATATGAGGTGATTTATCCTATTTTTCCCATTATTCCCTTGAATTATTCCTTGAGGATTCACTGTAGAAATTTTTATTGGTTTTATATATGTTTTGGGGTGTGTTTTATTGATCCCTTGGTGTGATATAAGTTTATTCATGGTTCCCCTTTTGTGGTTGTGAGTTTCGGATTGTTTCTTCTTTATCCCACAGTATGCAATGAGATCAAAAAAAATATTTGAGGTAGTAAATCCTCATTATCACTCCTTTTAATAGCTATGTATAATATTTACATGGTGTTTCTTTCCTTTGGGTGGATAGTAAGGGTCATTTTAAATAAGATAATGAATTAGCATAATTAAAATTGATGGGTATGAATAGAAATCACATGTTTTGAATGATTTGATATTGTTACTAATAAAATTATGCCATTTTGTTATCTTTCTAAAAATAATAGTTATTGGGATCCTTTCTTGAATAGTAGATATTATTATTTGAGACTCTTGTTGTGTTGTTGTTTGATCAAACCCTAAATAAGATAATAAGAATGTATATTTTGATAAAAAAAATTGGTTTCCCAGGGAATCATGTTTGTTTGATAAAACTCATTCTAAATAAAAAAATTAATGAAATGGAATCCTTTGAATAAATTATGGAAGTTAGAATGTGTTTTTATAAATTGTGCTTGTGCATGTTGTATTTTTATACATGGTTTGGGCTGTTGTGTGCTGGTGTCAATGACTATTTAGGCTTTGAGGGGTGTGGGTTTGTGATGCGGTAGTTCCTTGGCATGGATTTGATGTGGAAAATTGTGTGATATGGTGTGTAGTGATTTTAGTGCACAGTGGTGTGATATGTGGTGGTGTTGTGTGATGTGGTTATGGTGTGTGGTTTGGTTGGGATGTGCAGTGATGTTGTGTGGTGGTTGGTAGATATTGTGTGTTGTTTGTGGGTTTTTGGTTTTATTGTGTGGAGGTTTTGTTGTGAGATGTGGTTCGAATGTGTGATGTGTGCTTTCTTGGGTTAGATGGCTTCAGTGATGTGGAAAAGTGATTATTGTGGATGTGTGGTGTAGTGGTGGTGGATGTGTGAGTTGGGAAAGTTTTTTTATGGTGTGATTTTGATAGTTTCTTGGTTATCAATGGAATAGTTTTGATGATAAAGAGAAATGAAATAAGATGGTAAGTAAACAATGTGGTGTAGAAATTAATTTTTGGTTAAATGGATTAAATGAATTGAATGATAAATGAATGGGAAGTGTAAATGTGAAATTCATGAACTTATAAATGAATGTGGAAATTTCATGGGGCTTATTTATTGTGCTATGATGTGTTACATATAGTGGTGGAAGTGGTAGCGAAGGTTGATGTGTGGTATAATGTTAGTGATGTGGTGTGTTCAAGTGCAGTTTATGTGGACCCATTGGTTGTGTATTGTGTGATATCTATATATCATGTATATTTATGTTATTTCTATATGTGCCCCACCCGAGTTGGATAAGATTACATATGCTTAGAGGTTTTGGGTTTCATTTTTTTCCTAACATCCAAGATGGTGGTTACATGGATGGTAGACTACCCCCTCTTCCCCACTCTTCCTATAGAAGTGATGTCCTAGGTTTCTGTGGGAGAGATGTACAGTGGTGGCTCATGCATCTTTGGGAAAGATGTGGTTGTTGTGGCCATGATGAGGTAGTGATGTGTTCTGATATGTGGTGAGGGTCACGCGTGGTAGGAGAAGAGCACGAGGTTTATGTCCTTCACATTAATGATATCCTACTACTCAAGTTATGTGATTAGATGAGATGTAATGTCACAGGTGTCTTCAAGCATGGCAAGGTGTGTTGATGCCTGATGATAGCATAAGATTCTAGACCTTACGAGGGTGGGGTAGGTAAGGATGCATCCTAACCCACATAATAGATGTCATAGGTGTATTCAGAATACATTTGATGCGATTTGGTTGTGATGTGATATGTGTATAAGGGATGAGATCATAGGTCATTTGACGTTGAGGAATGTGATGAGAAAATTAGTGGGGAACCTTTATTTGTTATGATCTCAATTCTATATTACTATATTGGATGCGTGATTTGATGAGTGATCCATGGTAATTCTAGAAGGGTTAGTTGACTTGGTTAGGTGATTTTTTCTTCTGTTTTTTGTTCACTGGTGTATTAGCATTCTCTTTTCACATGTGCACATGAGACCTTGGTTGTGTCCTTATTAATTATACATTTATTCTTAACCTGTGAATATAAACAATTTTTCATGTTTCCATGGGGAATTTGGGGACCGAAATGGACATTACTAGATGGGTTGGAGTTGTTGTTTAATTTTTTTCCATAGACGTTATTTTTTTGTATATATATTGGTGACATTTACATGTATCAGTTATACTTAATTCATGCATTGTGGGATGGATTTGGGTTTATTTTATATTATCTTGTAGAGTTTTTTGGTGGATTTTTATCCTATATACCGATTTATATCCTTTATAAAGGGTTATTCCTCCTATATAGTGATATTCTTATACCCTCAGTGCTAGTCACCAACCTAGGGCCTTCTCAAGGCGGGACTCGAAGGTCAATATCTCTCTTCCTTCATTACATTATCTTTGGAGGGAGGAGGTCATGAAACCCCCTCATACTACAACTACATATCCAAAATTAGATACAATTCCACCTTTTATCATAACCACATAACCATAATCATATAATCACACCCATATAAATTGAGAAAAGAATAGTGGGATGGGGGTAGTAATTAGTTATACATATCCATCACATCCTTGATGTTCAATTTTCACTTGATACTCAAAGATTCATATGGAAATTGGTTATGTAATCTTACTTGGGAGGATTTTTAAATAAAATAATAATATATACAATTATATATAATAAAACACATTACCCAACATAGATCCCATATCATATAAAGGTTACCATTATTCATCTCATCACATATGTCACTCCTCTATACCACTATTTATTAAAGATATTCCCTAAATACAATATAAATTTGATATATTTTGGTCCATATCATACGATATGATATGGGTGTGTAATATGGTATAATATGAATGTTTTATTTGGTATGTTTTATGTCATTGGGAAATATCATATCTTATGATTTGTAGGTATTGCAATATTCTTTCCCTAGATAATCATATTTTAAAACATGGTGTATCATAAAAAATTATAATTTGAAGAATAATATTTTAAGATTTATATTACACCATATGATTGATCATAAAATTGAAATTTCAAGTGTTAATGTTATTATATATATTCTATGTATTGATATCATTATCATAATAATTTCATAAGAATAAAAGTTGGGTATAATTAATTTAGAGAAGTAGTTACAAGTGTTGTAACTCTTTCCATTTAATAATACATTTTGTAACATTTGAGTAAATTCTTGGGTGGTTTAGGGAGGATCCTTGAGTCTTATATAAAGAGTCAAATACCTATGATATGGTGGTTTTTCCCTTCTATGGTTCTTCCAAATTCTTTTGCAACACTTTTCTTCTTCATTCCTTTACGTCGAGAGATACTAGCATATCATTGTTATATGGAGGGTTTTTTATAATCATCAAGTGATTCAATTCACCCTATGGATACATCTTAGAGGGAAGAGTTCTTTGGAAATTATTTAGTGACCTTATTATAGACAACAAAAACATTCATATTTTTTGAAAGGTGTATGCTTTTTATTTTTTATACATGGATTTAGAATGTCATAGCATAGTGATTTTGAGTTCAAGGTTTCTATTTACAATCATTGTATTGAATAAAATTTACTCAATCCTGATAATCCCATTAGTAGTATCAAATAATTCAATGATTTTTTATTCTTAAAATCATGTTTGAAAATGATTAAAATTTATTTCATTTTTGATATCATAAAAAATATAAGTTTTTTATTGTGGATAACTTTAAAATATAGGATTTCATAAAGAGTAATATAAAAATCGTATTGTGGATTGTTTTAAAATATTTATGATATTATACACAAATATGGAATAAGATGTCATGGATAGCAATATAGTGAAAATGATTTGGATTTTACTATATCTTAACATATTATATAGGGAATCATATTTGATGATGGTTTTATTTTCATACAAAAAAACTAAAGTTCCAAAGGATTGAAAAACAACTGAAAAGGGGGTTGAATCAATTTTTCTCTTTTTAAGAGTTTCAAATTTTCTAGAAACTTAACCCCTTCAACCTATTAAGATTAATTTCCTTATAAACTTTTTGTAAATACTCATGCATGAAAAAGTATGAAACTAAGTAAAGCAAACAATATTTATAAGGTTCAGCCTTAGTGTGACAATCCACATCTTTTCCATAGCCATACCCATGGGTATATGGAAATTCACTATTAAGAAGAAGTGAATACATTATGTTATAACTCCTGTTAGAAACCTTCTATCTCTCGATATGAATTATTATACTAACTCTTGTTAGTTTAAAAATTTTCTTTCAAAAAAATTAATCCAAAACAAAAGAATAAATACTTTGTTCAATATTCACCACAAAAGTTCCTGGGTCCAATGACCCTAAGTCTGATGGTATTTAGTCCAATTAACACAATACGATTGAATCTATCTAATTAACTCAATACGATTATTCTTTTCTCAATATGCACTTTTCAAACTCTACTCAAATGCTCAATTTGATCTTCCTCAGTCCAATCGACCCAATATGATATTTTCAATACAATTTTTCTTAGTCTAGTAAGAAAAAAACAGATGTCCAATATTCCAATGAGATATCTATCTAAAAATAACTCATACTCAAATTCCTTGGTGCCCATCCTTTTATGCTCATGTAAATGTTAAAAAGTGAAAATGGATTGAGAAACTATTTATAAGCATCCCAGAATAAAAAAGGATGGAATCTTGAAAACATTTCCTACTCTCTCAAATTTCAAATCTCTAAAAAAATAGCATTTAAACATTATCTTTGATTTATTAAAACCTTATAAATATTTATCTAAGATCTATAATCTTGAATAAACTAAATTTTCATCAGTTAGATTAACTTCCTCAGATTCATTCTGATGTAATTTCTTCAGATTCATTATGATGAAACATCCTTAGCTTAATTATGATGAAACTTCATCATCTAACCATAATATTACTTTTTTCTTCTTCTCATTATGATCTAACTATCGTTACCTCATTGTGATCTGATCTCTTGAACTTATCATTACAATTAACTTATATAGAATCATATTCCTTTTCTCATTATGATAAAATTCCATTCTTATCTCATTACGATGAACTTTTTTTCTCAGCTCATTATGATCTGACTTTGATGGATCGACATCAGCAACTCTAATCAACTCTATGTTTTGCATCCAATGTGTTATCAGTGTGACACATTAATTTGATGAATTAGTGAATGTTCTTGGAATGATTGATCTTCCTCTTCCGAGTCAGTCTTATAAAATCCTCATAATGATGGAATTTTAATTATTATGGATTATTATTGCTCCACGATATGTTTTCACCAGAGCCTTAGACCAGTTGGTAAGGACTCTTAATGTGCATCCATGAGACCCAGGTTCAAAACCAAGGGGAGGCATAATTCTGAGGGCACTGTAGCAAGTAATGTAGAAGGTACTATGTGGGTACTGTTTGGTACTGTAGCAGCCATACCTATTCACATTAGGCCAACGATTTGGGCTTGGAGTCCTTAAGGATTTCGTTCCACCTTTAAGACCTTCAGCCTACCTCAAGGCCTTTAAGCCACATGATCAGTTTTGTTTCCCCAGATAGACTCTACAAAAAAGGAGCATCCCCAAAAGAGGATTCAGAGCAAGTGCACTCACCAGAGTAGAACCAGATGGAATAGGAAGAATAAGAGGGTATGGCTATGACATCAAGACCCGCCTGTGCTTGCACGGGAAGCCTAGCTAGATGGCCATGCGAAGGTAGAGAGCTACCATCACGATGCAGATGTTGGGGAGGGGCAGTTCCATGTAGTTATAGTCTTTTTGAAATCCTTAAGATCTTCAGGTCATGTAATCTCTTAAGCCTATGGGACATGTAATCTCTGAGCCTATGAGCCTTGTAAGGGTTTCCCCACATACCTTGAAATGGGGTTATCAAAAATCAATAAAAATGAAGGCCTTCTGGCCATTAGGGTATTAATTATGATGGTTACTTTAATAATATGTTCTATATCTGATGATAATTCCACTCAAAAACTTTAATATTTTTCATACTTCATAAGCTTTATACATTCTAAATTCAAAAAACGTCTGAGTCTGGTACATCTAGATCTGATCTTCTATTCTTGGATTTATATAACTGATGTAATATTTATGATTCCTATCTTTCTTCAAAATATTGTATCATGATATTTTTCATGATTTGTGAGAACTTAATGACCAAAAAATCATTTTGTTTATTTATAAAGTATGGAAACTTTATAACTAATGACTCCACTTTCTTAATTTAAAACTCTTTAGAAACATTATGATTTATTCACTTAGTAACACTTGACTTTCTAACAAAATCTGAGTTTGATTGATCATGAACTTTATACCGATTGACCTAAGACTAATGATGTGTATATTCAACAACTTCATCTTTCAGACCACCTCTCTGTCTAGTGCTTCTCAATCTGATACTCTGAGTTTGGTTCTTCTCAGTTCAATCCTCTAAATTCAAAGAAAAATTATTAAAAACAAAACTTTTCTCCCATTTATTTTTGGGTTCAAAATTTCATCAACTTTAAACATTCTTACAAATAAAATTAGGATGGACTGAGTCTAATCCTGAATAACAAAAACATTCTTTTAAACAAAGGTTAGTAGTCAAAAAAATATAAAAACTTTTTTAAGAAAAATTATGACAATGTTTCTTCAACCCCCCTTTTAATTTGTAACAACCCTTATTAACAATTTTTTTAACACTAAAAAATTTTCACAACTCAGCTTTTGTAAAAAATCATGTTTTTTGACATTTATCAAAACACATCTTTTATCAAAAGAGAGTGTCTTGACACCACACTAATAGATAAAGTAATATTTTTTTATGTAATTCCATCCCTCAGTGATAAGAAAATTTTATGATTATGTTAAGATAAACTCCCCCTCACTTGTATCTTTTCCTCTCACTTTTCTTTTCCTCTCCCCCATTTTATGATAATTGTAGCTTCATATTCATTAAATAATGGTAATTAAATACTTCTTATAAAGTAAAAAAGTTATTACTTTCTCTCCTCCACTATCAAAATAATCTAAACGATGGGGGGATTCCTTAAGAGATTTAGGAATTCATTGGAGGAGGATGAACATGAAGTTTTACCCTCAACTCAACAAACATTTATTTCAGCATTACCATTGTAAAGTTATCATCAATTTGATACTTCATTGAGATATATTCCAGAAAAACATTTTTAGTAGAAATTTTATCTTTTATGAAGTGAAACTTTATATCAATGTGTTTTGATCTAGAATATTGGACAGTATTTTCAGAAATATCAATTGCACTATTATTATCACAAAGTATCTTCAATGGTTTAGAAACATTCACTTTAAAATATTCCAACTGAACTTTCAACCACAAAATTTTAGTACAAGCCTGAGTAGATAAAAAATATTTAGATTCAATTGTGCTTAAATTTATTGAATTTTTTTTAATATTCCAACCCACAAAATATTCCCCCAATAATAATGGTCCTCATGAGGTTAATTTTATATCACTAAAATCTCTATCCTAATCAGCATCAGTACAACCATGAAAGTTCATCTCACTATTTATTTTGTATAGTGGCCCCTGTGAAGTTGTTACTTTGAAATATCTTAGAATTCTTTTTTCTTCCAACATATTTTATTCTTTTGGATTACTTTGATACCTGGAACATAAAGTCACAACATAAAAATTATCAGGTCTTGAGGTTTTAAGGTAAATTATACTTCCTATCATATTTTGAAATTATTTCTGATTCACACTTTTTTCAGACCCGTATTTACTCAACTTTTTTATTACAGATATAGGATTATAAACTTTGGTTTTTATCATGACAAAATTTGTAACAATTCCCTAGCATACTTTTCTTTAGATAGGAAAATGCATTTCTCTTTTTTTTTAACTTGTATACCAAGGAATAAATTTAATTCTCCCATCATTGAAATTTCAAAATTATTCTTCATTTCTTCAAAAATTGTTTTAAAAACATCTTCTCTATCCCTATTAGAAAATATATCATCCATACAAACAATTACAATTAGATTTATGAAGTCAAAATCTTTCACATTTAAGTTTCTCTTAACTTTTCCTTCATAAAAAAATCAACATTCTAAAAACAATTCTCATGTTTTTAAAACCAAGCACGTGGAACTTTTTTCATCCCACACAAAGAAATCTTTAGTTTATAAACTTTTTTTCCATCCTCATCAAGTATATTTCCATGAGGTTGTTCAACGTAAAATTATTCCTCAATATCACCATTTAGGAAAGATGAATTTACATCTGTCTGAAAAAAATTTAATCTCAATGTGCGCCCACTAATAGAAACATTATAATTGTTTCTAATATCGCAATTGGGGAAAAATTTTCTTTAAAATATACACCTTCCACCTATGAATAGACTATAGAATGAAGTCTGGCTTTGTTTATTGAAACTTATCCATGTTCATTTAAATTATTTCTATAAACCCACTTGGTTTAGACAACATTTTTATTTTCTGGTCATGGAATAATTTTCCATGTTTCATTTTCCTCAATCTGATCCAATTATTCATTCAAATAATCCACCCATTATTTGTGTTAAATTTCATATGAAACTGATTCTAGTTTAACTTTTGAGATAAGTGAAGTATTATTTTCTAATGTTAACTTTATTCTAGTTTGAACTGGATCATTCTGATTTCCAATATTGTTTTTATACAGAACATGTTTTTGAAAGGTAGAAGATTTCAAAGTTTCTTTTCCATATGAACTTTATTCATCAAATAATTATCCTAAATCTTGATTAGGATGTTTTGAAATACTTCCAATATCATTAGAAATTTCTAGCTTATCTTCCTCAGTATTCTCAACAACTTTTTTGTACAGAATTTTGATTTTCAATTACTTTCACGCAATGTGAGTCAACCAACATTTGAAATTGTTACAACATTTATAATTTCTTATATATTTTGAATAACCCATAAAAATTCCATCCTCGTCATTTTCATCAAACTTTACCAGATCCATATTTTTTATTTTAAGTAAACATGGACTTACAAAAAAAATATATGTAGTTCAAGGAATATTTTTTATTATAATACATTTCGAAATAAGTCATGTTGGTTTCTGATCACAACAAGCATATATTTTGAACTTGTACAGTAGTACTAATAGAATATTTATAATATAAGTTTGAAATTTTTTATTCTACTAACATAATTCTTCCCATTTCCACCAAACTTCTATTCATTATTGTTTCTACTCCATTTTTTTATGGAGTATAGAGAACACAATACTAATATTTGATACTTCTCTTTCTCAAATAAGTTTCAATAGTATTGATTATGAATTTGTTAACATTATCTATTCTCAACTTCTTAATATAAACCCCAATTTAATTCTCAAATTCTTTTTAGAAAAACCAGAATATTTCCATAGTCTTTGACTTATGTTTCACAAACATGATGTTTGTTATCCAAGTAAAATCATTAATAAAAGCAATGAAGTATAAATCTTCTTTTGTTGACTGATGTATCACCAATCCACATAAATCATAATGAATAATCTCAAGAGATCTGAAATATTGAATCTAAACACTCATATGAATTTTATTAGTCATATTCCCTTTATGGAAAGTAGCACAAACATCTTCATCCCTTATTTTCAATTCTAGAAAGTAACGGGCAATGTCAAATTTATAAATTTTCTTCATGTTTTTATCTCCAAGGTGGCCAATTATTCTATGCCATAAATTATTTTCATATTTTCCACTCAAGTAACATGAGTTATAAAACTCTTCTATTTGGATGAGATTCCCACTTGTTATTTATCCTTTTATAATAACTTTGTCATCTTTTACAGTTTTAATAACATGAGAATATTTTCTGAAGATCACTTATTTTCCATCATCATAATGTTGACTTACACTATGTGAGTTATGTTTTAGCCCATAAATAAATAAAAATTCTTTATATTTCAAATTTTCTCATTCAATCTCAGCTATTTTGATTCATCTAGTTTTAAGGAACTGTCATTACCAAAGGTAACTGATCCTTCATCCTAACTTTCCACATGTATCAATATTTTTATATCACTTATCATATATGAAGAAAACCCACTCTCAAGTATCCATGGTTTGTTTCTTTTAATTTATTTTAAATTTGTATCAACAGAAAAATATATTTGTTCAACTTTCTTCTTTCCAGCTTCCTTTTATTTTTTACCGTAAGAAACTTGTTCTGGAAGGAGTGGCATATGTATTTCAAAATGATGAATATCCTCATCACATCTTCCAAAAACTTCTTACAGACATTCAAATTGATTTTTATTTTTAAGGTTTATAATATGTTGAGATTTTTCTTTTCAAAATTCTTGTGGGTTAAGAAAGTTACTCATCCTTATTCTACCATTTATTTTAATTTTTTTAAACCAGATTTTTGGAAGTGACAAGTTATGCCAAGAATTATAATCCCTGTGTCTATAGATTCCACAACACCAACAATATCCATGAAATATTAATTTTATATTGAAGTTATATCTTTCTATGTAGAAACTTTATTGTGGTTGATAACTTATTTATATTCTTTCATACTCAGGACATGGACCAACATTCCTTCTGAGTGAGTTTTTAACATTTTTAGATGTGATAGATTTCTCAAATACTTTCTCTACACAAATTTTCCTAACACCTTTTTCTAAAACTAAAATGTTAGAATAATCATATGAAATATTATTTTTATTGAGTAAGGGTATCACTTGATTCTTGTTTTGATCCTTCTTAGGAAATTTATAAGTTTCATGTTTTACTTAGGAATCTTTTTTGGAATTTTTATTCATCTTCATCAAGGTACATTCAGACTTAATAAGTTTTTATTGAAATTTTTCAATATATTATTCTTTAGTTGTGGGATTATTACTAATATCTTCAATCATATTTCCCTATTAAACAATTCTTAGTTTGTAACTTAAGATCTTCTTAATGTATTCTACCTCCTGCTAGATGACATATTTTCTTCCTTCAAAAACTACTTCACTATCTTTCTTTATCATTCTAGTTTCTGTCTTAAGAGATTATTTTCTCAATACACGCAAGAAGTAATATTTTGATATGATAAACTCTATAAGATTATTCACCTTCTTATTATTCATTATTTTATTAGTATTGAACTTTATCAATTTTGGCAATGAATGTTCTGGACTTTTGTGAACTTTCATCCCCTGAGGAATTGTTTTCAGTTGAGTCTGATCCAACTTTATTACCCAGCATACTTATTTTCTTTCCTGTGTTCTTTTTCTTATATTTTTTAGATTAATTTTATTATTTAGGAATTTTTTCCACTTATTCCATTGAGGTTTTTCATTATATTCCTCTTGTTATTATCTAACTTTCTTATTGGGAATATTGATAGAAAAGTGTCCAATTCCACCACACTCAAAAGAATTGAGAGGAAGTTCAACTCCATACTTTTCTCTTATTCTTCGATGGTTCTTAGATATAATAGACATTATTTTTTTCATTCAACTCATAATCCTATTTATCTTCATAATCTTAAGTATCAACAAATTCAGAAACTTATATTTTCATTTTTCCCATGGATTCAAAATTTATTTAATATTTCATCTTTATTGTGAAAATTATAGATTTACTTATTTCATAAGAAATAATAAATTTATTCAATTAATCAATATATAATTCATTATTATGTTATAAATAGATAATTTTAGATTCAAACCTATCTGGAAAGTTTCTGGTAAGTTTCTTCACAATTATAAAATCTTACTGGACATCAGTGAACCCTCTAATGTTGCAAACAATTTAATTTACTTTGTTGAAGTATTTATTAATAGTTTCTTCATCTATAATTATAATTTCTTCATAATTACTATGTTATATTTATAGATTTTCTTCCTTCACTTTATTATTCCCTTCAAAAATATTTTCCATCTTGTCCCACATACTCTTTGAAGTTTTGAGACTCATCACCTTCTAATAAAAAATTTCTAATAAGAACATAAGGATAATATTTATATATTTTCCATCAACTTCGATATTTATATTAATAGAAAAAATCATCAAGGAATCCTTATAAATAGGTTAAAACCAATTGTACCAGCATTAAAAACTTCTAGGACAAAAGATAGGAGATAATAAATCATCATATTTTTTCATCCATAATAGTTTTTTCAATCAAATGTAGGAATTCCTCTATTATTGATATAATTTATATTATACATGATAATTATTCAACAAGGTAACCTTAAACTCTAATAACAATTGAAGTTATAAAGTATCAGAAAACAAATGAGAAGGGGGGGGGGGTTAATCATTTGTTCACTTTTTCATAGTTTCAAAAAAATTAGAAACTAAAACCTGACAAACTATTAAGATTAATTTCTTTATGATATTTTAGTAAATACTCATGCATGAAAAATTAATAAAGTAAAGAATTCAGAATTTATAAGGTTCATCCTCAGTGTGATAACCTACACCCTTTCTATAGCCACTCCCATGGGTCTATAGAAATTCACTATTAAGAAGAAGTGAATAAAACATGTGCTAACTCCTATTTGACACTTTATATATCCTGATATGAATGATTATAATGACTCATATTATTTTATAGAGTTTATTTAAAAATAATTGATCCAAAAATAATAATAAAGAATTTATTCAATTTGATCCACAAAAGTTACCAGGTCTAATGACCCAGAGTTCGATGGCCTTTAGTCCAACAAACATAATCTGATGGACTCAGTCCAGTCAACTCAATATGATTATCCCTTTAATAATCTGCACTTTTCAAGCTCTTCTCAAATGATAAATATGATTTTTCTCAATCCAGTTTACAATTAAACAAATGTTAGATCTTCTAATGAGATCTCTATCTAGAAATAACTCTTACTCAAACTCCACATCACTATGCCTTTTCTTCTCACATAAAAGTTTCGAAGTGAAAAAAGGATTGAATAACTATTTATTGGAAACCCAATGGAGAAGGTTGGAATATTGAAAACTTTCCCCACTCTCTAAAATTTTAAATCTCTGAAAAACACTCACATTTAAACTTTGGTTTTGACTTCTTCAAACCTTCTCAAGATTTCTCTAAGATCTATCTTCTCGAATAAACTAACTTTTCTTCACTATAATTAAATTCCTCTACTTCATTTTGATGTAACCTTATTATCTTTATTATGATGAAACTTCCTCATATTTATTATGTTGAAACTTCTTCATCTCACCATGATATGACTTTATTCCTCTACTCATTATGATCTAACTATCTTCATATCATTTTGATATGACTATATTTCAATTATCATTATGATGAACTTACTCATATTCATATCCCTCTAGTAATTATGATGAACTTACTTTATCATCTCATTATGATGAAATTTCTTTCTCAGCTCACTATGATCTACCTTTTATGGATCGACATCATAAACTCTGATCATTCTAATGTTCTGCATCTGATGTGTTATCATTGTGAGACATTCATTTGATGAATCAATGTTGTTCTTGATCTGATTGATCTTCCTCCTCAGATTTAGTTATATGGAATCATCATAATTATGGAATTATCATTATGATGGATTATTCATTATGATGTTATACATCCAATGATAAATCCATTCAGCAAATTTGACATTATTCAAACATCATCAACTTTACACATTCTGAATTATAAAAAAATCTGAGTATTTTATATCAAGATCTAATCCTCTGTGCTTGGTATTCTGGAATTGATACAATTTTTATTATTCCTCCCTTTCTTAAAAATATTTTATCATGATAGTTTTCGTTATTTTTGATAAGTTCATGACCAGAAAATCATTATATGATTTTATTTAGAAATTATGAAAACTTTTTAACTCCTTACTTCACTTTATTCTTCCAAACCTCTTTAACAAAATTTTTAACTCTTCACTTAGCAAAATTTAACTTTCTAACAAACTCCAAGTCTGATTTATCTTTAAATTATTTCTAATAGACCTGATTTTTATGGTTCGGCTAAGCCACAACTTTATCTTCTGACCACCTCTACATCTGGTGCTACTCAATCTGATACTCTAAGTCTAGTACTTCTCAGAATGATCCTATAAGTCCAAAAAACAATTTTCTTAAAAAAACTTCCCCCCTTTATGTTTGGGTTCAAACATTCGTCAACATTCAACTTTATTACAAATCTCATTATGATAGATTGAGTCCAGTCCTGGATAACAAAAAAAATCTTTTAAAAAAATTATAGTTATCAATAAATACAAAAAAAATAAGAAAAAATATCAGAAAGGTTCTTTTAAAAATAGAACCTCACATCATTTTGATACTCGGTATTTCTTGACGATAAATTATGTAGTGAATCCATACATCATCCCTTTATGTGAACAGGGTTGAGAAACACATTAATTGGGAGTTACCCCATGTCATATCCAATGAGAGGAATGATTGAATTCACTAATTAAGTTTACTAGTGTAATCATTTTGAGAGAAATGTTATAGTATACATGAGGTCAAAATCCAAGTCATAAGTTATGTTGAGAAAAAAGAACTAAGTAGTCCAGTTTGATGATCAAATGAGAACAATATCAATGTAAAAAGGTTTTAAGAATCAAATGAGATAACATTGGGGGTTTAGTATTGGTTTATTTCTTTATGTTTATCATGCATTAATTTATCATCTCTTGACTAAAAAATTCACTCTTCCTTTACAAGTTATCACTTAATACACTCTTCATCTTATTAGTGCAATAATTTGTCCCTATGAGGTTGCCTATTATAACTACACTAAGTTAATTAAGCTTATTCAGTTTTTGAAATATATTCCATACCTATTTAAACACTCTCTCTCTCTTTTGAGAACGACCCCCTAATCCATGTTTATGTAATTGGATTTCAACTCTCATCCATTCTCACCCCCCCCCCATGTTAATCTACTATTTTATCAATTTGGAAAATAATTAAGTAAAAAAAATAATATAGGGATAATTATACTCATTAAATAATTAGGAACAATCCATAACTATAAATTATCCTTACCCTCTAGGTTATATTATACACAAGATCAAACTAAAAATTAAATAGAGTATAGAAAAGGAAGTTTCTCGAACTGTTTCGGATGTAAATACCTCCAATGGACCTAAATATATCTATCTGGTATCACCCCTCTCAATATTCATCACACCTTGCTTTTATTCATGGGATCTTTAATATGTATGTCACCTCACCTTATGTGATCATTCCACATGGATAATGAGTGACTGGATCTCTCTACGTGGCTAGATCTTAAATATTTCATGGTGAAGTTATACCCTAATTTCCAACATTTGTCTTCTTATCTCTCCCTTATATTCGTTTCTATATGTTCAAGTTTTATATTCATTTCTTATTTTAGTTGGGATATAATTTCATAGGAATATTTTGGACCCCAATACATGTTCAATTTCTCCACATGCAATCCCGTGGATCAATAGACCATAATGCTTGATCTCCCTTCCTTACTTCCTCATTAAGTGTTTGGGGTGTTTTTCTAATGATTTTGGGATGTAAAAACACTTTTGGTGTACTTATGATACTTTATTGGTTTCCATAAATCGTTTTCCGAAATTAAATACCAAATATTGTGTTCGGGTCAATTTAGCCTATATTTGAGCATGGAAGTATGTTGTCTTAGAAACATAGTCTCATAATGGATATTTGAGGCACTATTAGAGTAAATTTATAACCTCAATATGTGACTTGATATTTAATTAAGAATAAAATATATCATTATGGAGTAATGAAGGTCATGTGGGTATGGGAGAAGCCATAGGATTTGATACTAGTTGAATTGGATTAAAATTATAATATCATTATCTTGAATTTTAGGATTCCATAAATAGATAATCACAACACTAAAAGTGTTTCCTTGAGTTCATATCCTACATTGTATCTCCATGCAATATTACATCATGGATATAATCTGTGTTAGCCTTTAAAAACACTATTGGTTGCGACGACACCTCAAGTGTTTCCCCCTTGCAATGTTGTAACTTGCGTAATCCAAGTAAGTTGATGAAACATCCATTGATGAGAAGGAATATCCTTGCAATTTTTTTCATGGTATTTCATTATAGCACTATAATGCTCTCAATATTTGATGTTGTATTATGTTTTTCATGATGAATTCTCATGGATATATGCATTTCTACTTTGATTCCTAGATGGTTCTTAGACCCATAATTGTTAATCTAACATAGCACATTTCTTTTCAATATTAACCATCAATAGGGCATATATATTCTTCATAAGAGTCCTTTAAATATTTTTTGGCTTTCTTAATCTCTAACATTATCTTACAAAACTGTCCTTTTATCCAAACACTTCCAAAAATCAATGATTCACAATAAAAACATTACAAATAAACTAATAACATGAATAAACTCAAATCAAATCCTGAATGTCATATATTTATATGTTATTTCAAAAATTAAAAAAAATACCCTAAACAAATATGTAATATATAAAAATCAAAGAAAAATACATAGAAGATAGATAAAAAAATAAAAAAAATGATATATTTATGTAATACACATTCCCCCACACTCCTTTGATAACTTTTCCTAAAGTTATCTCTCTCAAAAAGTTTCAAAAATAACTCAAATCATCTTAAGTTTTATTCTCGAGCCCTTACACATTAAATGATAATATTTTTGTTATAACATTTCTCTATCATGAAACACTTTCACAAATCCCTTGATTTCAATTTTCACTTTTATTTTTTGTTTTCTCAATTACTTTATATAACTTAAACAATAATATTATAAGTCAATTGAACCTTTTTTATTTTAGTTGAATATTCCTCTCATTGTACACTCATTTTTACACTAATAAACAAACATTTTTTATATTTTTTATCCATGGATTTTTTTTTTGCTAATTGATTTAGCGTGACTATTTTGAAACTAAAACATTGCAAGTAGAATTCATCAAAAGAGAATAATTATAATAATAAAGGTATGAAAGTAGGATAGGGATATTTGGATCTCAAAATGTCATTTTAACCTTTATGGACTTGTTTATTCACTTACACACCTAGTGCATTATCATCTCAATAATTTAAATTAGGGTCCCAATTTCCAATTTTACTCCAGTTTAAAATGACTTAAATGATTGTATTTTAAGTTATCTCCCCCTTATTGTGAAAAATACACCCAAATTGAATTTCAAATTAAATTATGTGTAAGTTAGATTATGATCCCCAATATTCTTTTGCTTTTAAAATTCACTAACCAAGTTCAAAAAATAGAGACTCGATATTTTATAAGTGTTATGTCTCCTAGATATGTGGACATAATCCTCATGATTTATTCTAGATCATTTCACACACACCACTTTCCCATGCTTGGATTCTACAAAGAATTTAATATGAGAAAATTCATGGGGTTTCTATAGTGATATAGTAGTAATATTTGATGAAATAAATAGGATAAGTACAATACATATATTACTTGAAATGTTTTCATATGTGGTGTATGATATTCCTTAATTCTTTAATAAAAATTCTTCTTGTCTATCATACAAAATTTATATAACACACCTAGTGGGGTTAGTTTATCTTACTAAAAAACTAACAAGAATAAGTAAATAACATGGGATGACTCCTAGGAGTTCTTGGTTGATAGTTTCCAAACTAAATCTTCAACTCATTATTCTTTAATTGATGAAGATCTGGCTTTATCCAACTTATCCCCTATAAAGTAAAGTTACAACCTTTATCCATTAATAGTGAATGTCTTGCCTTATTTTCTAGATATATTAATAGATCCACAAGTATTTACATTAATATAATTTAAAGGTCTAGAGCATCTAAATTTTATTTTTCTAGGAAATAGATTTATTTTATAATTGAATGGTAGGACCATATGTACTTCCATTAAATTTTAACATTGAATCATCCTATCATGTAAATATATATCATTTTCTTTCATAATTATTTAATTATGATAAGAATTTATTATTAACTCTTATAATTAATTAAATTTGAACTTCCTATTCTTTATAAAACTCTTGTAATCCATATTAATAGCCTTCACAACCTATAATTATCTAGTTTCAATCCCCAATGGTATATGGAATGATTTTCCAAAAAAATCTATATGGATACCTACCTGTGGGAGTTTTATAAGAATTTTTAAAATCCCATAGATAATCATCTGGTATGTAGTTCTAATCCTTTCTATAAAAAATCACTACCTTTAATATAATTTTTTTCACATCCATATTGGTGATTTTAGCCTATCCACTTATTTAGGGATGATTTACTGATTTGGTTTTATTCTATCATTTTAAATTATCCATCAGTGTTTATAAATGATGATTCTATAAATATACTCTATTAATACTGATTATGGATAAAGGAACTCTAAACCTATAGAAGATATTATTCATCACATATTTAACCATAAAGGAACAAAAGTTATGAGGGAAATTAGCAGCCTCAACCCATTTTGAAACCTAGTCTACTTCCACCGCAACATATTCATTCCCATAAGATTTTTTTAATGGTCCCATGAAGAACAGGTCCTAGAAATTGAAATTTTCAACCTCATTATATCTTATTGAGGGATATACTACCTTCTCAATGTAACTCCCTGACCCCAGTTACCCAGAGTCGGTGCATTATTTTAATACATTGGCATGATTACAAGGAATCAAGTCCCGAAGGACCGATCGGTTTAGTAGTCTTGGAAAATAGATTACATACAAGAATGTTACATTACACTTTATAAAAAAACAACATAAATAATACTTTATTAACACCATTATTCCCTTTTATTAACCATGCATATCAATCACAATACACTTCTTGGAATCCTGGGAAAAATAAAACATAGAAAGGGGTGAGCTCAGATTCTCAATAAGGATAACAATATAGTGGAAACTTTCATAAATAAGCATAAACATTTAAGGAAATACATAACTAAAACAAAATCCTTTTAAACTTGAACTTCAGCATAATATGGAAAAAATAAAATGAAATAATTCCATTTACTTATTCACATGGATACTCTACTAGTCAAATAATCACATGTAATATCAATAACCACTTTAATAACGATGAAATGCATAATGCCATACTATCAAACCACGTAGTCAAGGCCTCGTGCCAAGACTACAAATAATATTTTGTCAAGGACTCATGCCAGGACACTAGTTTGTCACATGAGACCTACCGATGCATTGAGGAGCTATATGGGGCTCCACCCGTCACTTACTAAGTCCAATGCATTCCTCATATGAAAAGGTCAAAATATAACATAAACATTCGTATTAAAACTATCATACGAAATGTCAATACTTTACCCATAAACCATGAATGGTATACAAATAACACATCCACAGTCAAACATATCACAAAACCTTCAACACAATATGGAAGATTTATATCATGATAAATCAACTTCAAAACAAGTTTAGAATCCATTAAAGGATTTTGGCGTTGACGAAAATGATTTGTAAAACTCTTTGAGAGAAATACCCCTTTTTCATGAAAACATTTAAAAGTCGCAAAATTTGGAAAAGAAGTCATTTAAAGAAATTTTTGAATCAAAGTGTTCCATAAAAATTTGAAACTTTTGAAATTAATTGACATTTTAAAAACATTCATGTCCATATAAATAAATTCTTAAAAACCATTTTGAAGACATGGAAATTAATGAGAAATATTTAGAAGAATAAATATTTAAAACATTTAAAATGGTGTTTTAGTGAAAATTTCCTTAAAATAATCCCTTTGAAAACTCTTTCATAAAACATGGACATGGATAATAAATATGTCCCAGTAGATACTTACGTAAAAACAACCTTGGATAATAAAGAGATTATGAAATTAACCCTTACCAATTTGGTAACTTACGAAACATACACCCCATGAAAGAGGTATCATACAATGAATATGTAAATACACATAAATTAAAGTGTATTACATAAATAATACAATTATGGGCAGTACTTACACCACACAAAAGGTAATAGTGGCAATATGGCATGAATCTCACGGGAATAAGGAGTGAGATGAAAACCCATTACCTTGCACTTTCCTTTAGTCAAGGGTACATTTAGCCTCCTGTATGAATACTATAGTATGTTATTAAATTATACCAGAACCATATTAAAATTTATGATATCATACATTATTCATTTATGACTTTATACTACCCATTTAATAATAATTTCCATGTTTTATTAATATTTCGGGTAATAATCGCTTTCTTTATCGTACGTGTTTTAACTTGTTACTCTTGATTGTATCACTTAGATCATGATTTAAATACTTACAGAATATAAAACATTATTTATTTATCATATATATTTAGTATATAAAAATTTATAATATACTTATATATGAAATGGAAAACACCGTTTATGGAGACGGTAGTCCGTACGTACGCATAAATGTTGTTTCCGTTTTTATATAGTATTGAACGGAAGTAAGTGAATAAGATATATGTAAGTACATAAATACTTATATATATAAATATATATATCTCCAGTAGCATTATTATGTCATATATTACATACTTATTAGTAATATATATTTTTATAATCGTCGATGAATGGTGAACTTGGAAATGAATCTCATCGCGTCGTGGAGACGGTAATCCGTACGTACGCACGAGTGAAAATATAATTATTTTGATACTAATATAATATATAATTGGATGGTATATAATATATACAGAATCCTTATCATGTTATACACATCTTTATTATACCCATCGAAATAATAATGTATTGAATAATAATTACACCACGACGTGGAGACAGTAATCCGTACGTACGCATGTATGGTGACATGTCATTAAAAGGGTGGATAGAATAATGAATTTGGTTGTACCATAATTATAATAACATCATGGTATATATAATATACTACAGTTATTATTTTATAATGGAAACAACAAAGAAAAATGAAGTGCAAGAAGAAAGGAACTTGAAAGAGGGTGGTGAAATCATTACCTCTTCTTCAGGTTCTTCCTTTTGATTTGATCAAAAGGGATCCTTAGGTTGTCTTTCTGATCAAAATAAGGAATCTAGGCTGAAGAGAGGATAGTTTAGAGGGTATTTGGGCAGGGTTTGGCTGAGACAAATGGCTTAGAAGGTGTGAATTAGAGATAAGGGGGAGTTCCCTTTTATAAGAGGGGTGAGGGGCACCTTAGGAAAAAATTAAAATATTATTTTATAATAAATTCATATTCAGTTTCTAATGGCTCCAAAGTTGATTATTTAAATTCAAAGGTGGGGATAGGTCGAAAACAACTCAACCAATAGGTTTTAGAAAAGTTTAGGTTACCATTTTAACCTTATCATTTAGATTTACCTCTAAGTTAAATAATTTAACTTTTACAGTGTCTTCTTGTATTTTTACACTATATGGTTAATAAACTTACTATATACTGACAATAGAACCCCAATTGGTTAATTAATTTCAAATATATTATTATATAAGTCTTTTGGCCGAACCTTAGATTTTCAGGACCATTATATCAATTAATAATATAATATTTTTTTAAAAAACTATTTTATGTCAATTTTGACACTATTTGGTATTTGGTTTTTGTTAAATTAATAACATGATTACTTCAAAAAAATAAATTGAATCTATCCTAACATGTCATATTCACATATAAAATTAGTGTATGTTATAAAAACTTTGAAATTATATTTATTTTAATATTTATAATACCATTTATTTGATTCTTTCATGGATAAGGTAATTACTGCACAGTCATTGTGTCATAAATAAATTTATTTATTTAATGTCTAAAAATTATAAATAAAATAAAATGATGTAGGAAATCATTTTATATTTCTAATGAATATTTATAATCGAATTTATCCTATGTAAAACCCTATATTAAAAATGTTTTAGTTATTAAACTTTGATTTTAACTCTTTTAACTCTTCTTTGAATTAAATAATAATAAATGTCCTAATCTAATCCAAGTAGACCTAAATGATAATATTTTATTCCTAAGGTTTTTTTTAGTAGATATAAACTTGTCCAATATAATTAGTACATGTTTGAGGGTAATATTAATATCATTTTTTCCCTTAATTACCCTATTTACTTTTAACCGTGGTAAAGAAAAGTAAAAAGTTACTTTTCACCAAAAAATATTTTCATCTCATTGAACCACATTTTACTCATTGATATTAACTGTGTCTCTCGGATTTTTGAAATTCAACTCACAGAAGCAGTAAAATTAAGTTTTATGAGAATTTTCAAATTCTCATAGGAGGTGGGTAAAAGGCGGTGAAAAGTTCAATAAATTTTTTATATATCTAAAATTATTATAAACTCACTCCAATGAATTACAATGATCTTATATAAGTATTATGTATCTATTTTGAAAAAAATTAATTTAAATAAAATAAATGATTATTTAAATTAAAAAATCGGTTTTAACCAATAACTCAGAGTTTTTCACTATTCATCAAAAAATGATGTTTCTCAGAAAAATAGCAAAAATTTGACCTAAGATATATTTAATATTATGAATTCAAAAATGATGTCTATTTTACCAAATTCAAAACATATAAGTTTCATTAATTAATTTAAATTAATTCCCATTGTCAAAATAAATAGCGTGTTTTTAAGAAATAATAACTATCAAAAGATTGACACTTGATTATGTCTAATTTAAATGTGAAATTATGTACAATGACCAACATTGTGTTAAATGGTAAAAATATATTATAAATATACTTTAAAACCACTCAAATTCATAATTTATCACTATTAATTATTTCGATTAAAAAAGTTGTTTTTAATTAAAATTTAGTAATTTTCACTATTTATCAAAATATGAGAGTTATCCGAAAAGTACCAAAATTTAACCCTAAGCTAATTTAGATATTCCGAATCCAAAAATGAAGTTAATTTTGAAAGATAAAATGTATAAAATTTTAAAAAGTGGGTATTACTATTTTTAATGGCTAGTATGATTGGTTGCGGTGTGTTAGAACTCGAAGTTGCGTATGACACACGCTATTGTATTATATAAAGAGAAGTGTACCGTGAAAGCTTGGGGTGTTACATTCTCCCCTCCTTCAATAAATTGTTTCCTTGTAATTTATGATCAGTATTGGAAACTTGGGGTTGACATTTGAAAATATCATTGTTGAAATCCCACATCGAAAAATGGATTAATTAGGCCTCTATTTAAAATAAAGGGTGGTAAGTATAAAGGTTATCGAAAATAACACATACTAGGGTTCCATGTAGGAAAATATGGATATGGAAGATAAATCTAACCATCAATATCTGATGGAGAGTGGTAGAGAACATGGCTATGAAAAGGCCAACAATCCCAAAGCCATAAATTTGTGATGATCTAAGGTACCATCTAGGACAACATTTTTGTTCTAAGTTTCTTTTTCTAATGTTGAGGAATTTATTTATGAGATTGGATAAGATCATAAGGAGATATACTTACTTTATAATTAGAGTTTTATCCATTAATAAATTTCTACCACAAACTCATCTTTCACCCAAAAACATAATACAACTCAAAAATACTCTATTTATCCTAATCGTATAGGGTTCCAAATATAATGAATTTATAATTCACATATCAAACCCTTTAAAAAATAAATTATACCATCCAGGAACTTCACGTAGTCTAGTAGAAGGTGATAAATCCCAATTTCACTATGGTTGTGTATTCAATTCCCGCGGCTTTGTCCGACGCGACGAGTCGTCACACGGTCTGCGTGTTGTCCTTTTATAAAAATCCAAAAATAACCTCTCAAACTGAATCCATTCCAACCTTTAGACTTATCCAAAATACTTCTGTAAACTCTCAGTCTAAAATTTATATTAAAGTTAAACACAATGTAGATCCTTTTTACCCCATAATAGCATGTGAATACCTTCATCATGTATTCTTTTAAAACACTGAAACATCCTGAATTACCATAAAACCTTATTGATTACATTCATTCTCCCTTATTCCTTATAGAATACTGGATATACTTCATCCATCCAAAAATGTTGTAAACTCCAACAATGATGGGATATACAAATCTTTAATCAGTTTCAAGTCAGTCAAGAATATCCAATATAATTTACCCAAATCAATCATATCTTATTCCAAAATCAGTACCTCAATATTAGGACCATATTGAGGTTTATCTTTCCTTCAACCATGTAATTTCCAAAAAAAATTAACTCACTGTAGAGTCATTTTTCTTATTACCATAAAATCTCAAATCCTCAATGAAATAGTACTGCAGTACAATCCTTATTTATTTTCAGTACATCATTGACACAATACTTCAATGAAATAATTCCAAAATAACAACATAAGAACACTAGTCATTTCTCTTCGTCTGTGATAGTATCATAACTTGATTATTGTCTAATAGCATCATTTGTGGAATACTCTGATGATTTGAACACAGGTTTGCATAGTGTCCCAACTTCTTACAGATGAAGCATTGTACATTTTAAACCTTTTTCTTACCCTTGAAGTCACGTACTTGGTGTCCTTTTTCTCCACACTTATAAGAAACTCTCATTCCCTTCAGGAAAGTTCCAGGGTGTTTCTTCCCATAGTTATACATATGGGAAAATTATTCTTTTCCCTCTTCCCTTTATCCATATTTCTTTCTTCCATCCTTTTCTTCTCTTGATTCCCTTCAAGGCCATAGGACTCAGAGAATTCTTTACTTATCTTATTAACACATGATACTATTTCTTTATATATTGAGAAAAAATGAGAGACTATTTCCCATCTAAATGTTGGCTTAATACCATGGAATATATGATCCTTCTTACTCTTTGGATCATATGTATTTCTGGAGTTCACATTCCTTCTACTGGGCGCCATTTCTATACAATGGCATACACTAGGTCAGTTTATGAATTGCAATGAATAATTCCAAACTTGTAAAATACCTAATGTAAATTGAAGAGTTTATAGATATAATCAATAATCATAAAAATGTTTTCTTTGAGTAAGTATATACTTATAAGCCCTTCATAATGGTTTGTAAAGAAAATGAGAAGTATCCTAAGCATATCCCATGGGAGTGTCGAAACCAAGATTGCAGCAGGGCCCGTTTTTGTGCACCAGTTCCCGTTCGTGTCTAGCTCAAAGCGGTGTTTTTGGGTTTTAACCCTAGGTACATATGTGCCAGAGCCTCCTCTACCTACTCGTATCCAGACAAGGATGTATTTCTCGGAAAACTCACAAAATCTCTGCAATACCAAAATTCTAAGAAGTTCTTCTATACTAATCCTAAAAGTCTATCTAAGGGATATGTTCTCTAATAAGAGTTTATTTAAATCTGGTTTCCAAGGTTATTTCTAAACTTCCTCTGATACCAACTGTAATTTCCCAACCCCAGTTACCCAAAGTCGGTGCATTATTTTAATACATTGGCATGATTACAAGGAATCAAGTCCCGAAGGACCGATCGGTTTAGCAGTCTTGGAAAATAGATTAAATCCATGAATTTTACATTACACTTTATAACAAAACAACATAAATAATCCTTTATGAATGCCATTATTACCTTGGTATAACCCTACATATGAGTAACAATACACTTTTTGGAATCCTGGGAAAAAAACATAGAAAGGGGTGAGCTCAGATGCTCAATAAGGATAACAATATAGTGGAAACTTTCATAAATAAGCATAAACATTTAAGGCAATGTATAACTAAAATAAAAGCCTTTTAAACTTGAACTTAAGCATAATATGGAAAAAATAAAATGAAATAATTCCATTTACTTATTCACATGGATATTCTACTAGTCAAATAATCACATGCAATATCAATAACCACTTTCATAATGATGGAATGCATAATGCCAGACTATCATAACCATGTATCCAAGGCCTCATTCCGAGACCACAAATAAGATTTTATCAAGGCCTCATTCCAAGACACTAGTTTTTCTCATGAGACCTACCAATGCATTGAGGAGCTATAGCAGGCTCCACCCGTCACTTACTAAGTCCAATGCATTCCTCATATGAAAAGGTTTAAACATAACATAAACATTCGTATTAAAACTAGCATATGAAATGTCAATACATTACCCATAAACCATGAATGGTATAAAAATAACACATCCACAGTAAAACATATAAAAAAACCTTCAACACAATATGGAAGATTTGTATCATGATAAATCAACTTCAAAACAAGTTTAAAATCCATTAAAGGATTTTTACGTTGATAAAAATGATTTGTAAAACTCTTTGAGAGAAAAACCCCTTTCTCATGAAAACATTTAAAAGTAACACAATTTGGAAAAGAAGTCATTTAAATAAATTTTTGAATCAAAGTGTCTCATACCACTTTGAAACTTTTTAAAGGAATTAACATTTTAAAAACATTCATGTCCATATAAATAAATCCTTAAAACCCATTTTGAAGACATGGACATTAATGAGAAAGATTTAGAAGAATAAATATTTAAAACATTTGAAATGATGTTTTAGTAAAAATTACCTTAAAATAATCCCTTTGAGAACTCTTTCATAAAACATGGACATGGATAATAAATATGTCCCAATAGATACTTACGTAAAAACAACCTCGGATAACAAAGAGATTGTGAAATTAACCCTTACCAATTTGTTAACTTACGAAACATACACCCCATGAAAGAGGTATCATACAATGAATATGTAAATACACATAAATTTAATTTTATTACATAAATAATACAATTATGGGCAGTACATACACCACACAAAAGGTAATAGTGGCAATATGGCATGAATCTCACGGGAATAAGGAGTGAGATGAAAACCCCTTACCTTACACTTTCCTTTAGTCGAGGGTACGTTTAGCCTCATGTATGAAGAAAATATTATGTTATTAAATTATAATAGAACCATATTAATATTTATGATATCATACATTATTCATTTATGACTTTATACTACCCATTTAATAATAATTTCCATGTTTTATTAATATTTCGGGTAATAATCGCTTTCTTTATCGTACGTGTTTTAACTTGTTACTCTTGATTTTATCACTTAGATAAAGATTTAAATACTTCCAGAATATAAAACATTATTTATTTATCATATATATTTAGAATATAAAAATTTATAATAGACGTATATATGAAATGAAAAACACCATTTATGGAGACGGTAGTCCGTACGTATGCATAAACGTTGTTTTCATTTTTATATAGTATTGAATGGAAGTAAGTGAATAAGATATATGTAAGTACATAAATACTTATATATATAAATATATATATCTCTAGTAGAATTTTTATGCCATATATTACATACTTATTAGTAATATATATTTTTATAATCGTTGATGAATGGTGAACTTGGAAATGAATCTCATCGCGTCGTGGAGACGGTAATCCGTACGTACGCACGAGCAAAAATATCATTCTTTTGATATTAATAAAATATATAGTTGGATGGTATATAATATATACAGAATCCTTATCATGTTATACACATCATTATTATACCCATCCAAATAATGATGTATTGAATAACAATTACACCACGACGTGGAGACAGTAAGTCGTACGTACACACGTATGGTGACATGTCATTCAAAGGGTGGATAGAATAATGAATTTGGTTGTACCATAATTATAATGACATAACAGTATATAGAATATACTGGGGTTATTATTTTATAATGGAAACAACAAAGAAAATGAAGTGGAAGAAGAAAGGAACTTGAAAGAGGGTGGTGAAATCATTACCTATTCTTCGGGTTCTTCCTTTTGATTTGATCAAATGGGATCCTTAGGTTGGCTTCCTGATAAAACTAAGGACTCTATTTTGAAGGTAGGATAGTTTAGAGGTTATTTGGTCAGGTCTTGGCCGAGATAAATGTCTTAGAAGGTGTGAATTAGAGATAAGGGGGAGTGCCCTTTTTTAAGAGGGGTGAGGGGCACCTTAGGAAAAACTTAAAATATTATTTTATAATAAATTCATATTCGGTTTATAATGGCTCTAAAGTTGATTATTTAAATTCTAAGGTGGTGATAGGTCAAAATAAACTCAACCAATAGGTTTTAGACAAATTTGGGTTACCATTTTAAACTTATCATTTAGATTTAACTCTAAGTTAAATAATTTAACTTTTACCTTGTCTTCTTGTATTCTTACACTATATGGTTAATAAACTTACTATATACTTCCAATCGAACCCCAATTGGTTCATTAATGTCATATATATTATTATATAAGTCTTTTGGCTTAATCTTAGATTTTTAAGACCATTATATCAGTTAATAATATAATATTTGTTTTAAAAACTATTTTATGTCAATTTTGACACTATTTGTTTTTTTAAATAATAACAACATGATTACTTCAAATAAAATACATTGAATCTATCTTAACATGTCATATTCACCTAGAAATTTTTTGTATGTCATAAAAATTTTGAAATTATATTTATTTTAATATTTATAATTCCATTTATTTGATTCTTTCATGAATAAGGTAATTATTGCATCACCATTGTGTCATAAATAAATTTATTTATTTAATGTCTAAAAATTATAAATAAAATACCATGATATAGGAAATATTTTTATATTTCTAATGAATATTTATAATCGAATTTATATTATGTAAAAACCTATATTAAAAATGTTTTAGTTATTAAACTTTGATTTTAACTCTTTTAACTCTTCTTTGAATTAAATAATAATAAATTTCCTAATCTAATCCAAGTGGAACTAAATGATAATATTTTATTACTAAGGTTGTTTTTGGTTGTGATAAACTTTTCCAATATAATTAGTACATGTGTGAGGGTAATATTAATACTATTTTTACCCTTAATTACTCTATTTACTTTTAACCGTGGTAAATAAAAGTAAAAAAGTTACTATTCACCAAAAATTATTTTCATCTCATTGAACCGTATTTTAATCCTTGATATTAACCGTCTCTCTCGGATTTTAGAAATTCAACTTACAGAAGCGGAAAAATTAAGTTTTATGAGAATTTTCAAATTCTCCTAGGAGGTGGGTAAAAGACGATGAAAAGTTCAATAAAATTTTTCTATATCTAAAATTATTATAAACTGAATTCAATGAATTACAATGATATTTTATAATAATTATGTATCTATTTTGAAATAAATTAATTTAAATAAAATAAATAATTATTTAAATAAAAAAAATTGGTTTTAACCAATAACTCTGTGTTTTTCACTATTCATCAAAAATTGATGTTTCTCAGAAAAATACCAAAAATTCAGACTAAGCTATATTTGATATTATGAATTCAAAAATGATGTATATTTTACCAAATTCAAAACATATAAGTTGCATTAATTAATTTAAATTAATTCCCATTGTCAAAACAATTAGCGTGTTTTTAAGAAATAATAACTATCAAAATATTGACACTTATTTATGTCTAGTTTAAATGTGAAATTATGTTCAATGACCAAAATTGTGTTAAATGGTAAAAATATATTCTAAATATACTTTAAAACCACTCAAATTCATAATTTATCACTATTAATTATTTCTATTAAAAAAGTTGCTTTTAATTAAAATTTAGTAATTTTCACTATTCATCAAAATATGAAAGTTATCCAAAAAGTACCAAAATTTCACCCTAAGCTAATTTCGATATTCCGAATCCAAAAATGAAGTTCATTTTGAAAGATAAAATGTATAAAATTTCAAAAAGTGGGTATTACTATTCTTAATGGCTAGTATTATTGGTTTCGGTCTGTTAGAACTTGAAGTTGCGTATAACACACGCTATTGTATTATTCAAAGAGAAGCGTACTGTGAAATCTTAGGGTGTTACACTCAAAATATTTCATATAATTTTATAGTTTTCATAGTTTTTTACAATGTATTTGTAAAAATCAAAAATGATAGGCTAGTATAATCCACTTATAATTACCTTATCCTTTGTCTTCATATTTCCATATTATCCCCCAAAAGGAAGTTTATGATAGTGATTCCTAATTTAAAGAATATACCCTTTCAGTAAACTCCTTCTCAAAATTATATCAACTCCTTTTTTGTAAATATATGGATCTTCCCTTATATATTACTTTACATCAGCGTTGAAATTCTTCTTTTCATCCCTAGTAATTCCATGATGATTCTTACCAAAATAAATATAATTATAAAATTAAAAATACCAAGACTACCCCTTTCTTGTTTCTAAAAAAATATCATTAAGAAATTCCTCTTTGATGGGATGGGATGGATCTTCTTTAGAGTCTTCAAATCTAGATAGGTGATCATACACTTTTTTATACTCCCACTTTGTCTTTAATTTCAAGATTAAATTCTTGTAAGAGAAAAACCTATCTAAATAATTATGGTTTACCTTCTTTGATAACACCAAATTCAAAGTGGAATAGACTATAAGAATATATATTTTAATTCAAATCATATGTAACCTAAATTTCATCATAGACTAAACCAATACTATATTTTTCATTATTTATAGTCAAATAATTGAGTTAGGATCAATTAAATAACTTTAATCCATACAAGATTATATGCTAATTATTTTCCCTTTTCTACCCAAGAACAAGTCATACATAAAACTCATTAGTATCACACATAATTTAAAAATGTTCACTCTAATATTGTTATGTATTAATAAGTGATGATACTAACTATTTATTAAATATATTGAATGATTTCAAGATTTTTTTCATAAAATTTTAGTATAGCCTCCTTTTCTAGAAGTCATCATAATGGTTTTTCAATCATTAATAAATCCTTGATAATTTTTTTATAAACCCATCATTACTAAGGAAACTTCTAACTACCTTAATGAAATTTTGTGGAGCCAGTGATGATATTACTTCTCTTTTGGATTTTTCCACTTTAATTATATCTCTTGACATTATATGGCCTAGAATAATGCATAATATTAACATGAAGTGAAATTTCTCCCAATTTTGTAAAAAATTTGACTCCTTGCATCTAGAAAGTAATTTTGAAAATTTTTCCAGGAAATATTAAAATGTCATTCTAGTGAAAAAAACAGCCATGAAAACCTATATAATCTTCTCAACCATGTCTTAGAAAATAGCAACCATATAACTTTGTAAAGTTATATGTTCTACATAGATCTCAAATGTAATTATTATATATTAAAATATACCATAGGGGTATATGAATGTGGTTTTATTTTGATCTATAGAATTTATAGTCACTTGGTTGTATCTTGAGTGGACATCTAAAAAAGAAAAAAAGAAAATTATCTATAAGACTTTTAAGCATGTGATGAATGAATCATAGAGGGGAATGAACTTTCATTGGGTACTTGTTCAATTTTCTATAATATATATAAATTTTCCGATCTATAATATTCCTTTTTGAAATCAATTTGTTATTTTCATTGGTGATGAGAGTTATTCCACCTTTCTTGGGAACCACATGAATAGGACTCGACCATACACTTTCAGAAACGGGATAAATTATCCCATCTCAAGAAATTTTATGATCACATCCTTGACCACTTATTTTATATTATAATTGATTTGTTATTGGAATTCAATAGTTGGATTTAACTCATACTTTTGAGGATTTTTTGCATTCATATTTTTGGGTCGATTCCTTTAATATATAATACAATATAAGAAATTTTAGTCTAAAAGCATCATATTACTTCAAGTAAATTTTCCTCTTGTTTAGAATCAAATTTAACTAACACAATTATATATATTGTCCCTTTTTCACCAAAATAGGAATATTTAAACTTGTAAGGAAATTACCTTATCTAAAAACTAGGTGTATTCTTTAGATATTGTTACTCAGTAGGTTTTTTATAATTCATATCCTCTTTTATTTCTTCAAAATCATTTAATTATGAGTTATATTTATTATTTAAATTAGATTATTTTAAATCCTTTGTAATATCTACCTTATTTTCATTTATTTTCTCAAGCTCAACTTTTTTATTCTCAAGATGGGTTTGTGGATTAGTTTTTAACTCCTGATTAATGATATCCAGTGAAGAATAGTCATCTTCCCCATAGGGATTATATACTACATGGAATAAATTCAATATATCCTTGACCTCACCTATTTGAAAAGTGATTTTACCATGATTCAAATAAAGTATCCCTCCTCCAGTGTCTAAGAATGGTCTTCCTAGTATAATAGGAACTTATTTATCACCTTCAATATCTTAAACTAAGAAATCAGAAAGAAGAATAAGTTTTAAAAATCTCTCTAATAAATACTCAATTAATCCATATAGGTATGTCAAAGTTCTTTTAGATTTCTAAAATTACACTAATTTTTGTTTAGTCTATCTAATTATAAACTCATTATAAATTTCTAGTGGGATTAAATTGATATTAACTCCAAAAACCACATGCCATGTGAATATTCCTTTACCATAAAACTCACAGGGAATATTTAAATCCCTAGATCCTTTAGACTATGGGGTATATTCCTTTAGATAAAAATATTTCATTCTTATATGAGTGGATAATTTTCAAAATCCCCAAGAATATTTTTTTTCAAGTTATTTTTTCTATAACTTTTTATAAGATATAATCCCTACAAGTGCTTCAAAAAATGGAAAATCCAATATGATATTTTGAAACATTTGAATGAACCTATTTGATAACTTATAATTATATTTATTAATATCTATATCTATTTTAGGGAATGAGGAAGGAGTATCATATTATTTTAATTATTTTCTTCACGTTTTTTCATAACTTTTCTATAATCTCTTTCCCTTATTTTCTTATTTTTCTTGTCCAATCTAGCATCAAAATTTACTTTTCAATTCACATTGTCTTCTCTCTCTTGAAGTATGTCTTATTACTTACATAAATCAGCATACACCTTAGGTTTTATAGGTTCTTATTATAACCACTAACACCCTAATATGGGGTTGAATCGGGGTGTAGGATGATTAAAACTTTTTTCTTTGTTTATTATTTATTTCTTTAGGACCTTGTTCTCATATTGGTAGGAAATAAATTCAACATTTCACTTATTTATCTTTTAAATCATCCTCTCTAAATAATAAATTATTTTTAATAATTTATTTAAAGAAAAATAGGTTTACTTGGTTTAACACTAAGGACTAATCTATGGAGCATACACCGATGAAGTTTTGGTCATACCAGTATGTAATATGACTCACTATATATATATTAAAATTTTTTTAGGAATGGTTCATTTCCAATCCTAGGGACACTCACTTCACTTCCCATTTTCTAACTACTTCATTGAAGAACACATATTCCCTCTATAAACTATTATGAGAAGATATTAAACAGTGTACATACTTGTGGGTCTCTTCATGATTTGTAAGGTATGCATGAAATCTTGCATATTTAATCCCAGATAAATGCGTTGTTGAAGTTCTATGACTTCTAAACTCCTACTTACTCATGAAAAATAAGATCCACATCTCTAGGTGAGGGTTGAATTAGTGTCTTCTTGAACCACAACAATAAAAATATTCCACTAGATGATGAAAATTACTCACTAGAATTATCTTATTATACTCTTTTTCTACTACCAGATTTAGCATAGGTACTCCTACTCCCTTTGATCCTCCTTCCTTCAATATTAATATATATTATCGATGGATTTCAGCTATAGATAACCTCATTCTTCTTATTCTATTTATAACTAGATCTTAAATATTTTGTAGACTCCCTTATCTTCCTTTGATATATAGATATATTAAAGAATAATGGTTGAGTATCCCTCTATTTTTTTCCTTATTATTTTTTTATTTTTATATAAAACACTAAGAATCCCTGAGAGATATCTTTCCATATTTTGAATATGAAAATCCTACATTAATCTTAGTTTTGAGATATATATCATTCAAATATCCACAATTCTCATCTAACCTGTTTGATATTTCTAAATGAGATATATTTCATAATTTAAATATAGAAACACTAAGAAATACTCTTATTTATATTATCTATAATCCTAATGATTTACCCCATAAATTATGGTCTTTAATTTTACATGTATTATGAAAGGACATTTAGATAAATTTGACTGAGTTATCAATAATTTATTATGATTGATAATAAAAATTGTAATCCATGTGGATTATTTTAACTAGATCACATGTATATAGAATATAAAAAACTTGAATTTTAATTCAAAAATAACCTCACAACTCAATCCTCCTTTAATATCGACTTGATTCTCTTCAGGGCCTAGTTTTCGGTGTGGCCTCTTTTTCTTACGACACAAAATAAAATTATATTCATTTATTAAAACCAAAAAAGTTACTTGAATCATGATAATATCCTTAGTCATGATGTTTTAAACAATTAGTATTTGGATAGGAATCTTTTTATTTAAATCCTTAAACTAGATGTGAAGAAGGGAATAAACCTTATGATACTTCCCTTGAACTAATTTTTAACTTCCATAATTTGAAAAGAAAATATGCTCGACAAAATTTATATAAAAAACTTTCAAAGTATGATTTTATCCTTAAAAAGTTATAAAATAAATATTATAGAGTTTCCATAAACTTATAAAGATTCCTATCAATTTAATGAAGTTACCAACCAACATTATGATGTCAAGGGAATAACCTTAAGAAGTTCTTTATGTACCTTAAAAAGTTCAGTGTGAACCTTATGAAGACCACTCAACCATGCGATGAACCTTATGAAGCTCCTGATAAACTTTACAAAGTTTACTCAACATTATGATGATCCCTAATAAGATCTTGATGAACCTTATAAATTTCAAGACTCTTTATAAAGATTTAATTTTCCATAAAATGAACTGAATGCTCATTGGGTGTCCTCATGAAAAACCCAAAAATTGAAACTTATGAAATCTAGACAAACCTTATAAAATTCTAATAAGACTTAAAAAATCTAAGATATACCTTATGATTTTAATTTATGTATAACCAAAAAACATGAACATCATGAAATTCAATCAAAAAACACCAGTATCACTCCAAATACCTCAAACTTTAAAAAATTCAAATACTCAAATTCTGAGTTACCATATTCCAAACAATTACGAAATTATAAATATCCTTAAATATGTTCACCCTTGTTCGAGACATTGGAGATAATACTCCAAGCTTACATATATTTATATATATATATATATAACATTCCTCTAGCCATATAACTTCAAAATGTGTGTCACAATGTTCTCTCACAATAATTTATCCAATCAATTCAACACATATTTTAAAAAACACTTCAATACTGCTAACTACTACTGTCAATAAATCTAATAAACAACTTTTTGGTTTCAAAATCCACCTCTTAATTTTATTGAAAATATTCAATAAATTATAAGTCACCGTATTGAGATTAGAATAATCACTCCCCCTTTTCCATTCAAGCCTTTCAGTATAGCATCTTTATCATTTCTAATTTTCAGGGATTACCAACCTTTATCCAACATTTTTAACAAAATTAAAAGTATATTGAAACTTTAAAATTTAGTTTTTTATTTTCTCCCTCTATATATATGAATTTCATAAAGGGGTCTACTCAACTTTTATCCCCAAATCCTATAGAACTTGTCAGTATTAAATCATCATCATCTCCCCCCCTTCAATAAAAATATGCTCTAGATTCTCTTTAACCATTATAAGGGTTTTCTTAGGTATAGTTGAATATTCACTACTTCATATTTAGATTTTTTCCTCCACCTCTTTCATGCAATACTTCTTCGTCCTATTTGATATGGGGCCCTGTAAAATTTATTTAAAAACTACATCCACTCCCAAACCACTTCCACCATATTCCAAAAATAGAACTAGATCTTTAAATCTTAACTCTATTTACCAATTTTTAATATGATTTTATTCTATAATTATTTATTGATAGGATCTTTGAATCTTCTCTCACTTTTTAACCCAGGATAATTTCAAATTTTTCAATATTCAATATCTAAAATTTTGACGCCAAATTCAGTTACACATTCCTCTACATAATTTCAGTGAGTGAAACTTCCATATGGAATTTGAGTCACTGAAAAAAAAATTAATCCTACTAAGTTATATCTCAGTGTGGGAAAAAAATTAAGTAAAAACCCCAAATAATTATTTGTCAGTCACTTAATATCATAAACACATACAACTAGATTTTTCTCAACTTCTTTAAATCCTATAAACTCAATCAAAAGCACAAAAAAATATTAGAAGATAAGAAATAATATACCAATGTTTGATTCATTCCACTTAATATCTCAATTGACTCCACTTGTTGATTATAAACTAGTGATACCACTTATTACTTGTATTCCACCTTTCTTCATATTGAATTAACTTTTTTACATGATTCTTAACAACCTTTGAGATCATGTCACTAACTTCCCCTAAAATCCATCTATTATTAAAACCTAATATGATATTGTCATTATTTTTTGGACACCACTTGATTGATATTTTTCTTTATTTTCAGCATCTCTTGGCATTGTTTAAAATAAATCAGACGATACCAATTTTTATTATATAGAAAAAACATAAAATTCATTCATGTTACAACTTCTTCCTACCAATATGCCTTCTTATTCTTAATGGTCTTATAACACTAACTATATGGCCTGATATCACTTGTTTATCATCATTTTCTTATACTAATATCTATATCAAATAATTATTTGACATCATCCTTTGTTTCCAATAATGACCTTCTTAATGTAGTCACAAATTCAACTTGGGAGAAAAAATTGGTTTCTTCTCACAACTTGTTGAGATAGAATAGAGCCTTATAACCATTTATAATTAATTTTAAGGCATAATACCATGTAATTCATCTAATTTTATTTCTGGTCAATCACATTTTATCTTTTAATCACAACAACCCCATAGATCATATCTCCTCTTTAATTTTGTACCAATTTCAATATGTAGTTAAGAGAATTTAATTACATGTGGAGAGGGTTACCTATGATATCCTAAAGTATAATATTGTTTTTTGTCTTTATAGACCAACCCTTTGCACCCAAATTTCTTCCAATCATCCTAAGTTGTGCTCCTTTTTTTAAAACCATTTATATGTAATTTATCTCAGTAATGTTTTTCATTCTTTACTTTCATTGTCTAAGGTTATATCTCAGTTTTGGGATTAAAACCACATATACAAGTTTTCTTAATTGATTAGACTTTATTACATCATTCATCTTTATTATCTATCCATGTGGCAATATCTCCATAAGTATTATCCATATTCTTTATAGTGGTATTGATGAAACTACTTAATCATGTCACATGTTTATCCACTTTAAATTCCATAAGGGTCACCTCAGACTTATTTTTACATGATAAACCATTATTTAGGTATATGTATTAATTTATCATGGATGTAAATACTTCTTAATTTTCCTTAATATTATATATTTTATATATTTCCTTCCAAGAGGGCTATTTTGAGTGAATCATCATAGGTGCTCAGTTCACCATTCATTAGGCTCTATGATTTTCCTCCAAAATAGTGGATATTTTTCCAACTCAACCTACTTAATTTTAGTATAAATTTTATCCTTATATTTTATATTATGAATTAATTCATAATGAATTTTTTTTCTATTCCCACTATGATTTATTTCAATATGACCAGGGTTAGAACATGTAAAATATCTCCCTTAGAAATTATAATTAATTTGGTATCCTTTTGGTTGAGATATTAACAAAGAATGTATCCTTCCACCAAAAATATGTAAAAATTATAGTCACAAAATCATATTTTTCCCAATTCTCCATAGAATTATTAATTTTCTAAACATTTATTTGAAAGTCCTTTCTTCCATATTTTTTTTATAAAACTTCCTTTTACTCGAAGATTATTATTTTGGGATTATATTTACTTTACTTATTGAGGTTTCTCTAGATGGAACATTGATCTTCTCTTTTCCCTTTGAAAATATGAGATTTGATTCAATATCATTGATCTTATCATCTTTCTCATTTATTTGAGTAGTAATATATGTCAACATTGATCTAGATTCACTCCCAAATTTTATCTTTTCTTCAAGATGTGTCCTAATAAGGAGTATTATTTCTTTCAACTCTTTCTATTTGGATAATTTTTTTCTAATATATTATTTAATATATTCAAATAAATCACTTTTATCCTTCATATTTTCACCCATATTCTTAAGGTAAAAAAATTAAGGCCACTTCAACTCTCTTTATCCTCTTATTCTCTATGAAAAATGATTTAAAATGCAAAGTGTATTTCTTGAATGAATTCACATTAATCCAAATTTTCTTATAAAGATTGGATTGATTATTGGTTAATAAATAAGAATCAAATAGGTAAGAAAATTTAGGGTATTTCCATGTCAGTATTGGAATTTACACTTTTATAGGTCTCTGAGGGTGACACTGAATTTTCTATTTTTCATGGATCATCTAAAAAATTAAGAGAAAATGTAGCAATATAATTATATTTAATAACCTCTATTGAAGTAAGTATATTCTCAATATTTTTCTTCATATTTTTCTTCATAAACCTTTATATGTAAGGAATTTTTCATATGGACTTCTCATAGGCTTCTCATCATGACTAGATTTGAAATCTTCTCTTGAGAAAGGATATGTTACCTCCTTTACATCCACCAATTTTCCATAAATTTTACCCAACGTCATCCAAATATTATAAGCACTAAAAAAATGAATTATTTTCTAATATAAATCAATGTAGATACCTTTATTGATAATTATTTGTGTTAAAGTATCATGATTCTTTTCACTATCATTCTTCAAGTTGGAATAATATCAGATATATTCCACAATTTCTTCACCATAATACAATAGAAACAAAAAATATATTTTTATGAACCACTAAAATTATTTCCATTAAATAATAATGGATTTCTCATTAATTACATGAGTTAAAAAATACAAAAAATATTTTGAGGTTGAACACCAAAATAGAACCTTTTGGCTTTGATACAACATATTGCAACCAGTAACACCCTACGAGGGGGGTGGGTGAACCTAGTTGTTGGTTGATTGAAAATTTTTCCTTTACTTGTTAGTTATTTTTTTAAGATATTATTCAACTATTGGACATAACTATTTTCAACCTTTTACTTATTTAAATTTTCACTCCTCCTTATTAAATAATAAACTAATGTGTAGTAAAGTAAATCATATAAGGGACACAGATGTTTACTTGGTTCATCACCATGGGATAACCCAAGGAGCATACACCAATGATGTTTTGATTATTATATAAGGAAATAATACTCACTGTATGTATTATAATTTAATAGGCAAGGTAAACTATTGATCCAAGGGAAACTCCCTCTTATTCCCCTATACTAACTAATTTAGTGAAGACCACTTCTTCCCTCCATGTACTAATATGGGAATATATTTAGTGGTCTATAGATTTATGGGTTTCTTCATGATTATAAAGGTAATAATTAACTCTTGCATCATAAATCCTAGGTTGATGCACCATTGATCTTCCATGTCTTTTTTACTCCATCATTATGCCAAATCATATCAACACCTCAATGTGATGGTTGAACTTATGTCTTAATATAATCCTAGTAGCAACAATGATTCTTTTATATGAGTATAATTCTTCACTAGAATTATAATATTGTACTCTTGTTTAAATACATTATTAATCACTATTAATCCTCTTTATTTTGATCCTCATTTATTCAATGGTACTAGACATGTTTGATGGATTTTTTCTATAGATCTCCCCCTTCTTCTTTTATTTTGAATAGGAAAATCAATATTAATCAGAACCCTCTCCATTTTATAAATGTATAGATATATCAAATAATAATGGTCGAGTATCTCCATATTTTTTCCATATTTTTAAATTCTTTTTATAGAAATCGTCAAGCATCCATGAGAGATAGCTTTATATATTTCAAATATAGAAATAATCTTTCAATATTGGTTTTGATATCTCTCTCATTCAAGTCTGCAAAATTCCTAGTTCAAAATTTTTAATAATTATACATGGGACATATTCTACATATTAAATATGGTAACATCAAGAAATTCACCTCTTTCCATTCTTTATAGTCTTCATGATTTTCCACATAAATCATGATCTTAAATTCTCTATGCATTCCACAAGACCCCTTTTTAAATTTCATTGATTTTTCAATCATATATTGAAATTGATAATTAATAATGTAATCCACATTTCTCCATATAATTGGATTACATTTATGAGGATAGAAAAAATATTTAATTTTAATTAACTAATAGTATCATAGTATGATCATTATTCAGCATCTTCTTGATTCTTTTCACATTATGATTTACAGTGTGGATTATTTTTTTTCATAGAATATAACAAATTAATCTTCATTTATTAACAGAAAAAATACTTTCTTTAATCCTAATAGTATTCTCAATAATTATGTTTGAAATAATTAAGAGTGTAAATACATATTCTAATTTAAATCCCTTAAATACATGTGAAGAAGGGAAAAACCTTATGAGAATTCCCTTGAGTTGCTTCCAAACTTCATAATTCCCAAAGTAAATAATCCTTATATATTTCCAATAACAACATTATGAAGTATTATTTTAAAATAATGAAGTAGATAAATAACCCTTATGAGGTTTCCATCAACCTTATGAAGTTCTCCATCAACCTTTCTAAGTTTAGGAAAACCTTATAAAGTGCCTGATATATTTTAATATGTTCATCAAGGACATTATGAACTCTAGATGGACCTTATGAAGTTCAATTCACCTTATGATAAACCTCAATAAGCTTCTAATAAACCTCAAGAAGCTCCTAATGAACGTTACAAATAACACTCAACCTCTTAATGAACCTTATGAAAATACTGATGAACCTTATAAAGATCCTGATTAACCTTATGATGTTTAGTCTTAAACCTTATGAATATTTAGTTTGTACAAAAATGAACTATACTCTCACATGGTGACTTCATGACTTCACTGAAAAATTAACCTTATGTAATATAACTAAACCTTATTAAATTTTGATGAATTTTATGAAATCTAGAATGTACCTTCTGATTTTGACTTATCCAAAAATTAAAACTTTTACACCATGAAATTAAACCAAAACACTCCAAAATCCATCAAAAAACTAAAACTTCCAAAAATTAAAATATTCAAATTCTGAGTTACTATATTCTATACAACCACTAACTTCAAAATCTACTAAAACATATTCTCCCTTCTTCATGCCTTTATAGATAATCCTTCAAGATTCCATATCTTATTGGATATCTATAAATAAAATTCTAATAACCATGTGACATATGAATGTGTGTTTCCGTGTATTCTCACTATAATTCAACTAACCAATTCAACACATTTTGTTAATAAAACTTTAAATACACCAATGGCTATCATAAAAAAATCTAACAAACAACCTGGTGGTTTCAATATTTTTCTATATATTTTACCATGAAAGTATTTCCTTATCTGGTTATTATTTCCAAACATCCTTCTCTAAGATTTTTCTCAGTTGTGATAGGTAGTTTTACATTATCTATTATTATATTTTCTTTTTAATCTACCCAAATTTCATTTCCAGGTTATGAATACTATCCCAGTTCCCTTGTATCTAATGGCCAGTTCTTGAGAAATTTTAATTTTTGATTAAGAAAAATTCATTCATTTTTATTTTATTCCCACTAATATCTTAAAGATATTATGATAGCTTATTTATTCCTTAATTAGTTTTCTTTGATATAGAGGCCTAGTTTCTATACTATATTTGGATGTTTCTATATTGATAACTAGATTGTAAGTTTCTTTAAAATTCACCCCATTCACCATACTTGAAATTACCTTTATCCTTTTAAGAAAAATGTCCATGAACCAACCCAAATCACCCATAATACTAGGCACCCAAATTAGCTTAAAATAAGTCATGAAGAGAATCTTTGACCACCATCGGCTTGAAACTAGTGTTTAGAAATTAATGGACACCTTTGGTAATGATTTTTCCCATATAATAAAATATATATTAAACATACAAGTAATATATAACATATCCCAGACAAAACAAAAAAAAATTATGAAACAACAACATGTTCACACTACGATAAGTGATAGAAAAAATCTAATCTAATTAAAACCCCAAAAGGATAAACCAAAATCCAAAATTTGTGTCAAATGATGGTTTTCATCCCACCACTCCACCACTAATATCCCACACACTCTAGCCCGTAAACCCATAATCACCAAATAACACCATTATTATACATGTATTTGAGAAAAAAAGGTGTATATATACCCAATGGTATATGAAAGGTGTGAACACAGTAAGCCTAGTATAGTCCCACCCATTGTTCTATAAGTATACTTTAATAAATAAACCAAGTTTTCTCATTTTATGTATACAAATACAAGGAAAACATGATTTAAATTGTTTTTTACAATATATAGACAAATAAACATTTCATATCATTTTGGGAAACATTTATCAAAGTATTATTCACAAAACCTTGAATGAATAAATAATTTGAGGAATATATGAAAGTTCCACATTTCAAACAAAAAATAAATAAATAATTTTAAGATGCATAAACAGTTAAGAATTTCATCAAGATAGCACTATGGGATAAGGAAATTGAGTAAATTTGGTCTTTTTAATCTAGGATCCTCACACATTAGTGATTAGTGACGTATCAATTTTGTAATAAACCCTCCTAGGGAGAGAAATGGAAAGTCCTATCAAAGAATAATGCATGGGCTGGTGTATCCTCCATCATGTCTAACAAAATTTTAGTTAATTTTGTAGAAAAAAATACATCATTAGGTATCCAAAAACCATCCTATAGTGATTATCCTATACTTCCCATCTAAATACCCAAGTTCCCATGTTCTATCATAATAACATATTAAAACATTTCATTTGAGTTATTTCAAAAAAAAAGTAGTTCATCAATCATAAAAAAATATCCCCAAAACCATTTTCACATTCCTTTACATTTCAATTAAAACCCATTTTCAGTTCTTAGAATATTTTCATAATTCAAAAAAAATTCATGGGACTATAAAATTATTCCAAAAAACATTTAGTAAAAACCATTAAAATATTTACAAGCATCATAAGTTCATAAAGAAAAGACAACTTATGATAATACATACCTCAGTGGTTACATTATCAAAGAAAATTAAACCAATCTAAGAAAACATGATTTTTTCTCCCCCTAATTTAATTTATTTACAATAATTTCCATTAGACCAAACCCAAACTATTTATCTAGCCATGACAGTCCAAATATATCATTCATTTCAATTATAGAATAGGATATATAGAAGAAAGATCAAAAACTGGTAAAGAATAGACATATACAATTAATTTCCTAGATTCACCACCCTCAGAATCAATAGATTTTCTCTTATTAGAGGAAGAAATCATAAAAGTCATTAAGGGAGAACTTTATGTTTTAGAATCTATGAATAGGGGAAAGAATGATGGATTTGAGTAAAAATTTAGATAAAAAAATCTAATTTTTTTTATTATTAAAACACATCATCTTTATTTGGTCTCATGGTTTGATAAACCATGCACTAACTTTATGATGTTTATTGTCTCTCTAGAGATCTGTATGTTTGGTCACATAGTTAGAAAAATCATGCACCAACTATTCAATAATCCATTATCCCAAGATGCATGATTTTATTGATAAGGGAACATGGTTATCCCAAATCATGCATTACCCATTCACCCCCTCCTAGTAACCTCAACCTAACACATGGTTTCCTTAGAAAGTCACATGTTTTTAACTAACCATTATCTAACTATGAACCTTTACAAATACTCAAAAAAATATAAAAACTATCTAGAATGACCAAAGAAAATCTTGAAAAAACATGGTGAAAAATAAATATCATAAGTACTTGAAAGTGTCACCTATGTGTGATAAGTATCCCAATAATATCACTTTATACCCCTATAAAGTCAAATAAAATAAGGTAGAATATAAAATCTAAGTACATTTAACACTAATCATTTATTCCATTTCCCAAGTCTCATGAGAATCCATACCATGTTTTTAAATCGCTAAGACCAATAAAAATACTTCCCCCATGAGATCTTTTCTTGAGAATAAACTATGCGAACAAGTTGATCCATCATTGTTAAATATGATTCCAACTCAATATCCTAACAACTCAAAACATGATAGGGGTATGGATGATACTTATCTAGACGGTATATAAGGAATACATTATGTATTTAAGTCAAATGGGATGGTAACATAGATGATATTCCACTATCCCAATCCACTCAATGGTCTCAAAAGGTCCCATGTATCTTAGATATAACTTTCCTTACATTACCAACCATTGATGTCCTATCCAAGGTGAAACATTCAAGAATACATAGTCACCAATCATGAACTCCAGAGGTTATAGATAATTATATTCATAGGATTTTTTCTTACTTTTTGTTATATATATCCATCGATGTATGACCTGGATCTTTTTTCAAATCTCCAGAATGATGGTCAAACCCAATAAAGAAGTTTCACACATCTCTATCCAATGAAGGGTTGATTTTCATGGTTGACAATACAAATATTTAAAGGGTTACATTTTTATGTATGGTAAGTAACTACTATCATAAGTAAACTCATCCAATCCAAAATGGTTATCCAAAGATCCTCCAAAGTTCAAGACGCTAGCACAGAACATGTCCTCTAAAATCTGAATAGCCCACTTCATCTATCCATCTATCTAAGGAAAATAATTCATGCTTAGCCTAACCTGAGATCACATTACCACTTGAATTACCTTCTATAACCAAGATGTAAAATAAGGATCTTTATTTGATATTATAACTTATTGATCTCTATGAAACCTTAAATTAACTTACACGTACAACTTTCCTAATTTTTAAACTTTAGTGGTGTCCTAAATTAAAAGGAACTATTATGACTTTTTGAGTTGGTCAATTAACACCCATATATCATTACTCCATTGGGGAGTCTATGGTATTTTAATGATAAATTACATGGACACTTCAACCCATTTCCATTTTGTAAAAGGTATAGGTTGAAGTAACCAAGATTTTCATTTTCTTTCTTCCTTAATTTGATGATAGGTATTTTAATGAGTCATGGAATTGGATATATCTCATCTCAAAACTGGCCACCAAAACCAAAACGTCATTTTATAGTACATCTTTTTAGTACTAGGATGAATTGACTAGTAAGAGAAATGTCATGCCTCCAACATTATTATTCTCACGGATGATGTAACTACCCATCAATTCATGAAACAAAGAATTCCTTCCAGGGAGAGTGACCAATTGAGGATGGTATCCCTATTATATAAATAATCCTTGATAATTTTAAGTCATTTTATTATTTTTTATCCAAAGGAAAAAACTCAATGAAATATGTTTCTGGATGAATGGCCACCAAAAAATACCAAATCTTTCTTATTTTTCATCCAATTGAATTATAGCAAAGAGACTCATGATATTCCACTCATCCTTGGATTATTTAATGACCAGAGAGGGAAAATTCATATGAATATAATCTAAAAAAACATTCATATTTACCAATGTATAGGTGTTTTAGAAATCAAATAAATGAATATATTCTATCCATCACCACTACTTAAGATTTAGGTCTTTCTAAGAAAGGAGGTAACTCAAACTCTTATGATCTAAGAAAATAGTGAACCTTTATCCAAAAATTTAGTGTAATCAAGGCTTGAGGGATGCATATCCACTTAAAATTCTAAATCTCAAGTGTGTTAATTCTTATTGCGTGATCGAAGTTTATGGTAACCATACACTATCACATGTTCTCCCTACATAAGAACATTACTCAAACTTTCACCTAAGGTATCAAAATATACCACATAGCCATGACCAATATCTAGAAAAATTAAGATCAGTTTTCAGGTAGGATATTTTTTTAATCATAAAAATAATTATGAAACCTTGATTCACACCATAACTTTACTACCTTTCAGGTAAGAGTGTTCAACAGAGATAAAATATTAGTTAAATCCTTCATGAATCATGGGTAGTATTCTACCAAGTACAAGAAAATATGAATCTAATATACATTTTTGGATCCTCCCATAACATGATAACTCTCACCTTATTTGGTTTTATTGAGATTCTAATTTATAAATACACATCTCAAAAGAACTTAAATTATTGGATCCAGAAATTACATTTTGATAACATTGAATAAAGCTGGTTTTCCTTTAGGATTCCAAAAAATGGACCTAAGTTAAAAATCCTGATTTTACCTGGTTCTCGAGTAGACCAAAATGTTATCCAAAAATACCACAATGAAGGAATAAAGGTATTGATGGGATATTAGAATCATTAGAGCTTTGAAAACTACAAGAGTATTATTTTGGAAAAAAATCATAAAAAGATATTTAGAATAGCCATACCTACTCTTAACATTTATCTTAGGAATGTCAAATTTTGAAACTATAAGGTAGTGACACCCATATCGAAGGTCGATTTTTGAGAACCAATTTACCCACTCCAATTGTTAAAAATAATCATTATACATGGAAAAGGTTATTTATTCTTGATCATTACTTTATTATGATTATTATAATCAATACATAAATGAAGCATCCCATCTACCTTATTTTCAAAAAGAATGGGGCTGCCCAAGGTAACACACTTAGATGATTAAACCCTAGGATTTCAAATCAACCAATTGTACCTTAAACTAATTTTATTCTACTGATTTAATTTGGTAATAATTCATACATATAGGATGGTTTCATTGAATTAGATCTATCAAGAACTCCACCACCCTCTTTAGAGGTAGACTAGAGATGTATTTTAGATGCACTTCAAAAAATTCACTGACCATCAGGGAAATTAAAAACCTAAAGGTTTCTCTTCATTTTTTTTTGAAAAAGAAGATAAATATTTATGAAAATATGTAAAAAAATTCTCCACTCATCTGGACCTCTAATCTCATTACCCATAAAATACTCGGTAATTCCCATGGGGGCAGTAAAGGACACCCACCATTGGTTACAATTAATTCAATCCTTATGTGAAACTAACTAGTCCATCCAAAGGATAAAATCAAATAGTTAAACATCAAGGAATAAGAAATACCAAAATACCTCTACATAGGATATAAAGAAGTTGAAAAGGGGTATCATAATCCTTATTCCTTCCTATTTCTAAGAGGGGTTTCCAGTTCCATAGCATAATGCCTGAGCACCATTGGGAGGTTCAAGGAATTCACGAAACAAGTTGATATAAAAGAGTTAGAGGAACTTATATAAATAAAGTAATCACTATTGGCAATATAATAAAAAAATAACCTCTTATATTTATAGTAATTACCTCCACTTCCAACGAATATTCTTTTATTATGCGCAATAAATTTAACACAAAATCTTCATATTTCACACTAAAATTGTGTGGGTAAAAATATTATTAATTTGAGGAATAAAGTATACTAAAGAACCTATAAATTGTGTGGGTAAAAATATGATTGATTTTAGTGGTTTCATGTAGTTTGGTTTAACATGCCATGTCTTCCACACTAGTAGAAAGTAAGAGGTCCTCTCATAGCTATGGAATAAGTTGGATGAGACTACAAGTGGACACCACTACCACTTACTTTTTGAAACTCTCTATACTTATTCCTCTTTCTATAAGATCTTACATAACTAATAATGAGAACAAGAGGAAAATTAGGCAGTTCAATATTTTATGAAAAGTAAATATATTCTATCAACGCTCTATCCACAATTTCAAAATAGGTGTAAATCATCAACAAGAATACCTAATAACCAATTTCTAGTCATAAACCCAATCAAAAACTTGTAATACCATATATGTTCATTTGATAAAACCTCAGGTGATAAGCATGAAATTTAATTAAAGAATTTGTCATAATCCATTTTCTAATCCACTTATTAAAGGGTGAGGAACTCTATGTAATTTTCATACATTAATTTATCTGTGAAATGTTTTTGAGAGAATATGGCCTTGATGTTTTTCCACTCTAAGTCCTCATGTTTTTTTCAAAACTATTGTGTCCCACCATATCCTATTAAGACCTTCAAGTTTGAAAAAATAAATTTCACATTCATTGAGTCTGATTTTTCTATGAAATTTAATATTATTTTAGTTTTTTCTATCCAAACTATCATTTCTAGAGGTTCATTCATTCTTTTTAAGGAAGATATTTTCTGGTGTATAAACTATGAGTCTTTATCTCTTCCACCTCCAGCTTATAGTTCCCTTTCTATAATGACCCATAATATTCATACCTATATATTATATCTAAATATATGAATATTTAATACATAACTTAACAAAACTAGTCCCAATTTGTATGGGTTTAGTGCCTTTGGAAGATTGGAAACAAAAAAAACTAGTTTATAAGACATATACATCGTCTCTCACTTATTTTTTCATATCAAGAATCCCTTTTTGACTTATCATACCTAATAACTTTATTCATATCTTGGTGAAAAGAAACATAGGAAAAGGGTGAGTTTAGATGATATATAAGAGTAAAAAAGGAGATATCAATCATAACATAAGCATGAAGGCATAATAACATGAACATAACATTTGAAAAGTATACCCTATATATCAAATATCATAATATTGAGGCATAGAATAAATCATAAAATTTCATAAGATATGAATCATAAAAGAAAATGAGAAATGAGAGAACAAAATTGGAATAATACATAGAATTGTGGAATATATATAAGCATAGAAAATCATCTCCTTAATAGTCAATTCTCATTTCCATAACTATTATAGTGGAATGGGTTAACTTCCCAAACCATCATAGTGGGAATAGTCCTTTACTGATTCAGTTTCACTTTCAATTCCAACCCCGTATATATCATGAGATATAAATAATTACCCAATAAATTAGATGGAAATATAGGTACCAAACATCACATAATGAAAACCATAAATATGTTTTCCAGAATAATATAAACCATATCATAACACATGAAAATAAATTGGGGTTTATAAAAATTTCACCATATTATAACCAGTGGAAAAGAAGAAATTTTCACAAAAATCATTACATAATAAACATAAATAAACCATAAAAATAATAATGATAATATACTTGAACAATATCCCAATTAAATCATATGTAACATCAAATAATGTTATTGTATATAGAAAATTATTTTAAAATATTACTTTATATAATTCTTGAAAAATAACATTTCTAATTTTAAATCATTACTTTTTAAAGAGTCATGCAATTATAAAGAAAAAAATTTATATTAAACAAACCTTATAAGATTATAATTAAGGAGTCAAATAATTAAGGCATCATGATGGAGAAAAAATCTTCTCATTTCATATAAGTTAAAAAAACATTCATTCTGTATTTTTTTCAGAAAAGTCACAAATAACATCATTTAGAAAATGACAAAATGAATCCTTTCAAAATATTTTGTAAAAATTAAAACATGAGAAAAAATGGATTTTAGAAATCATCAAAAAATAGTAAAAACATTTTTGGAATAAATTTTAAAAAACATGTTCATGAAATAAAAAGATATCTTTAAGGTAAATTTAAAAAAGATAATTTTTTAAAAAATAAAGTCACTTATATATATCATATCATTAATTTGAGAAATAAAATGAATTAATTATGTGTATCTGATATAAATCCACATAAAAAATTTGAAATAAATCCTAAGATAATAAGAATTTATATCACACATAATCTTAACATGACAAAATCAATGAAGTAAAAGTTTAACCCAATGAATGGAAATTGAGTTAAGAAATCTCTTTTACTTTATAATGAGTCGAATCGTATGCCCCATTAAAGTAATATTATCAAATGAAATATGTATTTCCATGAAGATAAATATATTCATGATATTATATATCAAAGGGAATTATATACACCATATTAAATAAACAAGTAGGGAATAAGGCATATAACTCAAAGAAGTAAAAGTGAGAAGAGAAACTATTACCTCATGCTTCCCTTTAGTTTTTAATACTTTAACCACCTATATAAATGTTTAAATAATGTTATTAATTCATACCAAAAATATAATAATATTTATAATACCATTTATGATACTTTTATAACAACCTACCACCCTTTTAATAATAATATTTCATTATTTTCATTGTTTTGGGTGCGTTCGTTTCATGGTTTTCATAGTCAGTTTGTTTGTGTATAATTTTTGATTTTCTTATAAAATTGAATTAAAATTTCATAGTGAAATTAAATAGTATTAATGATCTTAAATAATTTTAAATATAAACATATATAATTTTTATTTCCTACAAGACAATGATTCATTCGATAAAATGTTAATGATAAATGTTTAGCTTAATTTGGACATTTTTCTGACCATCACAAACTAGTTTTATTTTATTTAATATTATATCTATATATGTGTTACATAACATAAATTAGGTTATAATATACCTATTAATATATTATTTCACTATAATAATACTTTTATGACCATCCATAAAGGTGTTAATGGAAAAGTAAAAATCATTATCCACAAAGATGGTTAACCGCCATATTTAGACAATGGTTTCATTTCTTTAAATAATAGAAGAAAATAAAAAATATAGATATAAGATATTAAATTAAAAATATAAAATTAAAGTATATAAATTATATTTTAGTCATTATTTCTTTATGGATTAAGGTGGTGAGGATAAATTATAAGAGAAATATATATTAAGAGAGGTTGTTTGAGAAATTTACGTTGAAGGAACCCATAATGAACTTGGAATTGGACTTTGGGTAAGACCAAAAGCACTTAGAGATGGTTTTATAGATATTTTGAGATCTTAAAGGATTTTTATTATAAAGGTTTTGGTGATGGGTGGTATTTATACTTGAGTAGGGGTGGATTAAAGTTATTAAATAATGAATATTTTATATTTAAAACCAACCACATTTGGGTGGCATTAAGTCCAATAAATTAGATTGATAATTAATGTTTTAAATTAAGTTTACTTTTTATAAACACGCCAAAAAATAATTTAAAGTGTTATTTCTTAGGTATTTTATGCACTTACGGTCTAACTTTAACCTATTACGTTATTTTACCTATATCACGAAAATCTTCTTTTACCATGGTAAAATTTTTATGCCTAAAAATGAAAATGAATTTAAAACATAATTTTTACCTTATAATTACAAATATTGAATCTATTATACCAAATTAAATTCATTAAATTGTTAAAATTATATTTAAAACAAAACCCGTAGATCTGATGAAAATTCAGGTTTTAAATATGTTTATTTTCCAAGAAAAATATGATTTTATATTAACTATATGAATAATAAATATCATTTTATAAAACTAAATTAATATTTAATTATATATAATATATAAATTTCACTTAATATATTCCCCATTATGGATTATTTTAATAAACTAAAAATCAGTAATATTATGTACTTTAAAACAGTTTCCAGAAAAATCTCGTTTTTAAAGAGAAAATGAACTTATTCTAAAACACAATATAAATTTTATGTAAAATAATTTAATTGGATGAAATATAAAAAAAATAATTAGGTTACTTTAAACTAAATTCAAAACATAATGTTTCTTTTAAATTTCTTAATTTATTGAAAATAAATGATAATTTTACAAAAATCGGTATTTTCACTATTCACTAAAATGGTAATATTTTCAAAAGATTCTAAAAAAATAAACCTAATATAATTTTGAAATAATTAATCAAAAAATTATTTTAGTTTTATCAAATAAATTTTACAAAAGTTTCAAAAATCAATTGTATTTATTTTATCATATAAATAAATAAAATCACTTTTTTTAAGAAAACATATATTTGAAAAACAAATTGACTTTATTGAAAATTATGTGTTCATTTCTTAAGAATAAATTAATATATTAACAATGAGATATAAAATTATATATTTCATTATGTGGATAATATTATTTATTCCTTCCAATTTAATAGCTAGGTTATAATGGTTATGTTAAAATAACAATATTTTTTTGGAGTTTGTTTAAGCTCAGTGTTCTGTGCAATGTAAACTATCAAAGAGATTAAATTTATTTAAAAAGAGAAATACCAAAAAAATGGGGTGTTAAATTATACCCCCATTAAAATTAATTTCTCCCTCAAAATTCATCACTCAGATACAAATCGGCGAAGATACCTCTACCTCATCACATCCTCAAGTTCCCACATAACTTCCTCAAATTGGTGGTTTCCCCATAGAAATTTAACCAGGTGAGTGGTCTTGTTTTGTTGAACTTTTTCTCTATGATCCAAAATCTCTAACATTTTTTCTTTATGATAAATATATTAGTCCAGTGTTATAACCTCTGGGTTTAGTACATGTGAAGGATCAGGTATATACATCCTTGGGATAGATACATGTAACACATCATGAACATGAGAGAGATTTGATGGAATCTTCAATTGATAAGATACCATCCCGATACAATCAATACTTTCAGAAAAAAAAATATCTCAAAATTCAAAATTGAACTTCAGAAATCAAATATGGATATTTTAAAATTCTTTTACAGGAAACCCACATCATAAAAATAGTCAATAAAACTTTCTATTAAAAATAGATAAAGTAAAATGTGAAGGTCACCACAAAACTAGGATTTTGATTAGGAGAATATTAGTGGAAAGTAAAAGTATATAAATGTAATATAATTATAACTATCAAGTTCTGAAAGATAATGATAGATAAAATGGTCATCATAAGGTTAATGATCACAAAATCATAGACCAAATAGGTCTAAAAAGGTTATTGATATCATCATTGGATAAAATTTTATTTCAAAATCATTTGAGAGGATATACTTACTTGATTTCATCTCATAAATACAATATCACTCTTTGGTTGTGCCTTGATCAATTTTTTCTTCATTTTTTACTCTAAGGAATGAAGTTGAAATTATAATTCCTACAAAACTAGTGGATCATAAGATCCATAATGGGATGAAAATTCATTCCTTATATCCTTAGTTATCATCATAAAAAAATTTATCATAGGTAATCCAATACACATAAATATTCATATGGTTAAGTAATACAACAATCTCTAAAATCTCATCCAAAGTAAAATGTAAACAATTTTATAAATGGTTACCCTTATAAACCTACCAAAAAAATTAAAAATCCCAAACTTTCCAAACAAGGTAACTAAATTTTCAAAATCAACTTATAATTAATCCCTAAAAAACTTTATTTATCTCTTAATATTCAAACACCAAACATGTGAATATTTATTCTCAAAAAACATGGTAATAACCTAAATTACTATAAAATCTTAGTGAAAAAAAGCATCATTTCAAAAATTAACTCTTTCCTCATACAATAAATCCAAAAAATCTATAAATCCAATACATAAACCACATTTCCATAATATTACTAATCATTTCAAAGATCATCAATACTATCCCAAAAAAACATCTATTGATCTCATTATTATCCCAATATCATGTACATATTAAGTTTTATCTTTCCCTTAATCATGTGTTATCCAAAAATATTCACTTACCAATAAATCACTTTTACATTAAATCATAACCATTAAACATATAATTTAAAATATTTAATGAAAAATTTATTCTAAACAATAATTTTATATTTCAAGATTCATATAACATAATCTTTAAATTTTGGTACATAAATACTTCATTCGTCCCACTTCCTTCTCAAATAATTAACTAAGATTTGTATTCTAATTCCTTAACACTTATTTCCTTTCAACTATCATTTGTGTTCTCAATATAACCAATAATCATACCACATTTCTTATTTTATTTATAATATTTCTCCCAAGGAAATCAATTTTCATAGTTCTGTTACATTCCAAATTTAATGCATTCATATATTGATAATACCTTAATGAGAGAAATATCCCCATCAATTTTGTTAACTATTTTCTTCATTTTTACTTTGCAGTTACTTTATTTGTGTCCTTTAACATAGTTAAAACATCTTTATGTTCCTCTAAGGCATTCACTTGTGTGTATATTCCCACATTCTTGACATGTAAGAAAGTGGGTCTTCTTTTCTCTGTGGTCTCCACTACCCGAACTCTCAGTGAAATTTTTACTTCTCTTAATTGGTGAGTCTGAGATTTTGTTAGGTTATACATTGTTAATAATCTTATATGGAAAAATATTAGGAATACTCCCAACATATTTCACTCTAGTTATTATCCCATTTTATTTCTCATTATAAAATTGTCTACCACATTCAATGTTAACCCAATTCCTTCTAGTCCCCACCATTTACTTAATCCAAAAAACAAAGTGTGAGAAACACTTATCAAATTTGAAAACCAAATAATCAAGATGAATTAATTATAAAATTTTAATCCATGACACCTTAGGCTTAATCCTATTTTATTCATGATCATTAACAAAATTCCAGGATTATAACCTATATATACACTAAGGGTTCTTACTAAGGTTTTCTCATCCAAGTTTTCAAAGGTTAACTAAAATTTACTATGATACCAGCTATAAAAACCCATAATTTTCATACATATATATTAAATCTAAATACATCAATATTCATTAAATAACATAACAAAACCACTCTTGAATCACATGTTTTTTGTGTCTCTAGAAACTTATAAACAAAAACAACTCATTCATAAGACATCTACATCGTCTCTTTCTTATTCCTTCATAACTAGAATCCATTTTGACATATCATACTCAATAAATTTATTCATATACGGTGTAAGAAAACAAAATAAAATGGTGAAATTAGATACCCAGTAAGTTTGAGTAGGGATCTATCAATCATAACTTAATCATAAGGGAATAGGAACATGAACATAACATTTGAAAATTATACCCTACATATTAAAGATCATAATCTTGAGTCGTTGAATAAATCATAAATGTTCATAAGACATGAATCATAAAAGTACATGATCCATGAGAGAATAACATTGGCATAATACATGGAATTTTGTAATATAGATAAGCATAGAAAATCATTTCCATAGTAGTTAAGGCTTCTTACCAAGACTATCATATAGGAATGGGTTCACTTCATAAACCATCATAGAATACAAATCCCTTTACTAAACTGATTTCACTTCCCATTATAGTCCTCTATATCTCATGAGATATATATCATTAACTAATTAATTGGAGGGAGATATTGGTCTCACTCAACCCATAATGAAATCCATACATATATGTGTCATAATAACATCAATCATATAAGAACCCAAGAAAAGAAATTTGGTTTCATAAACATTTCATCATATAATAACTCATGGAAAAGAAAGATGCTTCATAAACAATATTCCATCATAAACATAAATCAACCATAAATATAATAATTATATTACCCATGAATAATATCCCTAGTAAAACATAAGTAACATAAAATAATATTAGCTTAGATGGAGAATAATTTTCAAATATCACTTGAAATAATTGTTGAAAAATAAAATTTTCATTTACAAATATTTTTAGAACAACCCAGTATTAATTTACATGGATATTAAATCATTTTTTGTGTAATAATTAATACATTACAAAAATAGACTCCCAAATACTGTATTAGTTTAGTTCCTTCCAAAACATGGAACAAAAATATTCTAAATCAGTGAAAGATCTTAAATGTTTCCCATAAATACCCCAAATTAATTCTAATTAAAAATCATTCTTCATAACCTGGGTAAAGGAAATATAATAAATGGGTGAGATCGAATGCTCAGTAAGGGTAAATAAAATAAATACATCAGAATAACATGAACATAAGAGTATGAGAACACGATTGTATCATTAGAAGATCATACCCTGCATATAAAAGATCATAAACATGAATCATGGAATAAAGAATAGTATTTCATAAGAAATGAACCATAAGATAATCGAGAACATAAGCCATAAAATCATACCATATGAATAAGACATGGAATTATGGAATAAACATCAATGTATAACATCATGAACATGTATAAGTAGAAACATGTTCACACATTAAGTTAAGGACATGAAATTATGCCCTTACATAGACCTATGGACATGTAACTAGGTCCATGCATAATGTTGTGAACATGTGATTAGGTTCATGAATAACATTGTGAACATTCAATTAGGTTCACACATAAACTTATGTATATGAAACCAGGTCCATTCATTACATTTTTAATAAATAATTAGTTTCATGCAAAACATTATGAACACATAATAAGGTTCACTCATAACATTGTGAACCTCTAATCATGTTCAAGCATAAACTTATGGACATGCATCCAGATCCTTGTATAACATTGTAAACATGAAATTAGGTTCACACATAACATTTATAATCATGATTCATCCATCATCACCCAATGCATTAGAGAGAGATATAGGTCACACCTGTCACATAATACAATTTCTACAAGATTATAAACAATAATCATATAATAACCCATGAAATTAATTGGGTATCATAACAATTTCATCATTTCATTACCTATGGAAAAGATTTGGGTCTAATAATCATTTCATCAAAGCATAACCTTTGAATGGATGTGGGTTTCAAAATCATATAACCCGTGGAAGAGAAATGAGTGTCATAAGAATCATTCCATAAAAACATAAACCATTCAAGAAATAATATGAATAAAACCATTGGATAATTTCCTATATGGTAAATAGTAAAATCAATGGATGTCATCTTTGAAGTAAAATAACTTGAAAATATATTCTGAAAATTTTTCCTGAGGAAAATATCCTTTCTTCTTTGAAAATGGATCTTTAAAAGATAAAAACTTTTAAGAACCATTTTCTTTAAAAATACCTTGAATTATTATAAGGGAGTCTTGAAATCATTTTGAAAACCTTTTTCCTTGAAAACTTATAAAATCATCTTGAAAAAATTTTGAAAATTGTTTTTCTTGAAAACTTATAAAAGAAGCATGAAAACATTTTGAAAACTATTTTCCATGAAAACTGATAAAATAATATTGAATTTTTTTAAAAAAAATTAATTCCTTAGAAATTAATTTAAAATATATAAAATAAACTTTTATATCATTTAAATCCTTTTCTTTGAAAACAAACCTTTTTAAAACATATAAATGAAACTTTAAAAATCATTCAAAACATTTTATTAACATAAAACAATTTTCGAAAAACCTTTTTCATTGAAACACATTTTGAAATCAAAATAAATAATAAATATTAAGAATCATATTTCTTTATAGAAAATAACCTTGTAAATTTACAAAGTATCATGGAAATGACGGTCATGATGGTGGGTAGGTCTGTGCATGCAGAACATTTCTTTTACACCTTAAAAGTTCAAAAAAGTGATTTGATTATAAAATTAAAAGAATATTCAATTTAAAATCCTTTTTTTAAAAAGGTGATACATGGGTAAAATTTTATTTCAAAAATTATAATATAATATTAAAATAATTTTTAATTTTTTTTTAGAAAACACATATTTTTGATCGAAAAGAGAAATATATTCATATTTTCATTAAAAAATATTAATTATCATAAGTACCAAAGAGTGGTAAAATGATACCATTACATGGATATAACATGAATATTCATAGGTTAAAAAATCATTAGAGTTATTGAGAGATGTATCATAGGATTTCATCACTGGAAGCATCATCATAAACAATCTCGATAAACGATGAGATTGTAGTAAATAATTGTTACCACATTAATAACATTGAATCATAGTCCTATGGAAATAATAAAATTACATGAAGATTAAAATATCATTAAAATAATGATATTAATGATATAACATATCAAAATGGTATTATATACACCTCATAGAAAAATAATGGGGCATAACATGGCATGTGTCTCAAAGAAGGAAAATTGAGGCAAAACTACTTTCCCATTTTGGTAACTTTTGAAACATAAACCCCATGAAATAAATTTCATCAAGTGGATATGTAAATACCCATAAATTTAATTATAATAATCATATAATAAATCCACGAGTATTATATACAAAAAATATAAGAAATATGATGTGAAAATGGCTTGTATCTCACGAAAAATGAATATGAGAAGAGAAAACACTTAATACTTGAGTAACTTTAGAATAATAATTCCCAAGAGTTAATAACACAATTTAAATATTTTAATATACTTAAATAAAGTAATTTAAGTATATAAAATTTTATAGGGTATTATTTACACCACAAAAAAGAAGCGAGTGGTGATTATGGCACATATAGAATGGAAATAAAACGTGAGATGAAATCCCTTACCTTAAGTCTTGACTTTATTTTTACATGTTCAAACCTCTTGTATAATAAATATAAGTTTCTTATAATTCTATTATTTATACATATTATTATAATTAACACCATATATTATTTTTTTTATGACATTATATTACCCATTTATTAATAACTCCATGTTAATGTTACATTTCAGGTAATATCCACTTTATTTTTTGTATATGTTTTGATTTGTCATTATTGATCATATTACTTAGATAATGATTTAATTTTTTCCAGGATGTAAAACATGGTATATATATCATATATAGTCATTATATATGTATTTATAATAATCTATATAAGATATAAGTATGAAATGGAATACATAGTTCATGGAGACGGTAGGACATATGTATGCATGAATGATGTTTCCATTTTATTATCATATTGAAAGAAATAAAGTAAATGAAATATATTTATATGAATATATATATATATTATAATTATAGTAGAATTATTATTTTATATATATCATATATTTTAATAAAATAATACTTAATTCATTCCCTATAAGGTGTGAACGAATCACATCGCTTTGAGGAGGCGGTAGTCCACACATCCAAAAACGATATTATCGTATTGACACAAAATGGAATGTATAAAGGTATGTGTTATAAAAGAATTAAAAAGTATAAATAAAAAATAAAAATCATATATATCATATATTAAATGTTTTTCCATTACAATTCCCAACCTTGATATGTGGTAAAGGAAAAACGAACGACATCGTTTGTGAGGAAGTAGTCCGTACAAATAAACTGTAAGTTCATTACATAATATATGAAAGTGTGTGTAAGTGTAGTTATAAACCTTAGAATAAATTCTTATAAGTATATTTAGGATATTATTTTTATTATATAATCATGGAATAATAATATTTTATGGGTTGGAAAATGAAAATATAACTAAATAGCTTGAGGAAGGATGTTACCTCTTCTTTGGGTAACTTCTTTTGGTTTTCACCAAAAGACTTCCTTGGATAGATCTTTCCCCGAGGTGAGTCTTATAGGTTTACGGTAGGAATTTTTAGGAGTTATTGGGGAAGATATTGGTTGATCCATTGTGGCTTGAGAGGTGTGAGGAAGTGGGTGGGGTGAGTGCCTTTTAACAGTCGAGGGAAAGGATATACTTGGTATTTTTTAAAATAATTATGTGTTCTCCAAATATTAATTGTCCCCAAAGTTTCCAAATGGAGAATTATAGAATCCTTATAGGTGTATTGGCATAAATATATACATATAATAGGTTTTGGATAAGTTTATAGGTAATTTTTTCCCTTAATATTAAGTTTTAGTCCCTTATTAAACTTAATCTTACTTCAATCAATGTAACTAATTTTAATTACTTTCACTAATATTTTTGTTTAAAAAATAAGTTTACCTTATTAGAAAATATAAATTATGAATATTACAAATATATAATCCATTTTTTTTAATTCTAATCACATAAGTGACAGAAATTAATTTAAATTTAATCCTTAAAACGGGATGACAATGCGGGTTTTTAAAGTTAAAAAGGTTCAAACATTTGCTAAGTTTTTATATTCAATTTCAAAGTAAAATTGATTAAAATAACATAAATTGGATTAATTGATAAATAATTAATTTAATTAAACTTTAAAACCATTTAAAATACAATTTAACCTTATAAATAAATTATACTAAAAAACATATTTGAATTAAAATTCATTATTTTTCACAATTTAATAAAAAATTAAAATTCACAAAAAAATATCAAAAATTCACCCTAATATAATTTTTATATTTATCTTTAAAAAATTAAGTTTATTTGGACATATAAAATTTATAAAACATGAATAATATATATATTTAAAATAGGTTCTCCATTAAAAGTTAGTGAAACTTCTTTTATAAAAAATATTGGTTTTTATGTGTAATATTGGGTTTGTTCTCATCTTATGCCTATAAAATCAATTGGATAAATATAAAAAAAATTGTTGAATATATAACATATAATTTTAATTAATATCATTAACTAATAGTAATTAATTTAACTTATTAAGATAAATCACGTTTTGCACATAAAAAATAGTCTTTATAAAATCATTCCCTTTATATTCATTTGGTTTCTATATTAATTTATAATTAATAGGTAACCAATGAATTAAAAAATATATTTTCATAAGTTATTTAATATTATAATATTCAATTTAATATCTAGCTTATATCTTATTATATTAAATAATAATATTTTTAATAATATATTTTTGTTTATTAAAACTCGGTCTTTCATGTTACGCAAGCCATCGAGAAAAGTCAGTCTTGAATGTAATGTAAGATAAACTTGATATTCCATATATATAAAGCTAAAACTAGTATATTAATATAAAAATATATTTTCAGTTTTGTGTGAAATGAAAAAATTCAAAAATGTTAAGTTAATCTGGAAAAAAAATCACCAAATCTTAGGGTGTTACATTCTACCCCCCCCCCTCCCCCTTAAAATGAATTTCTCCCTCAAAATTCATCTATTTTATTAAAGGTTGAATACTTTAAAGTTACTTTATTATAAACACACATCATAAAAATAAATACTAAAAATTCCTTTAAAAATAAATTTGGAAATATAACAGTTACCCAAAGTAACATATAACTAGGTTTCCATATAGGAGAACATAATTGGGAAGTGAAAACATGGACATGGAAGAGAAATATAACTATCAAGTTCTGATGGAGAGTGATACAGAACATGGTTAGGAGAAATTTAATTATCAAAAATCCAAAAATCCGTGATGATCTTAGGGGCTATTTTATTCATAAGAAATGAAGGTACTTTGATAAAAATAAATTGTTTCAAGATCCTTTTTTCTAATGATAAAGAAATTTCAAAAGAAGATATACTTACTTGAATTATTTCCATTCTATATGAAAAATATCACCCTTTTATTATGCCTTGATCAATTCCCACTTCATCTCTTACTTTAGGGAATGAAGGTGAATCTATCATTCTTGATGGACTAATAGATCATGAGATCCATAAATAGAATTATAGGTCATTCCATATGTATTTATCACAAAAAAATGTTATCACAAGTTATCTAATATACATAAATCCATATATAGAGATATAATACTATAATATCTAAAACCTCATCTGATGTTTAACGTAAACCATTCCATAAATGGTTAACCTTATAACCCTTTCAAAAGGTGAAAATCCAAAACTTTAGGAAGAATTTCATGAAATTAACTTAAAATTGATCCCCCATATATCACAAAGTAACTCTTTGTTGTCACAATCTAAGAATGTGAATACCCTCATCGTATATTCTCTTGAAACATGGTAATAACTTGAGTTACCATAAATTCTTTTAGAAAACATGCATGCTTCCTTATTCTGAATATTATTGGATATATTCTGTAAATATAACAAGTTATAAACTCCATCCATGATGAAATAGACCACTTTTTCAATAAATAAATAATCAAGTCTATGGTAATCAGTACTGTCCAATTTAATTTATTCATATCAATAATATCTTTATATAAGCTAAACACATTTTTGTCAACATCGGGGACACATTAATGGTTACCCTCCCCTAATTCAAAATATCATATTTCTATTAAATCGCTTTTCTAAGTCTTCATCACTATTCAGAATATCATTTTCAATCATATAGAAAAACATATATTGAAAATACTTATATATTTTGTGATTCATATAACATAATATCTAAATTCCAAAACATATACACTTCAATTATCCAACTATATTCTTAATCCATTACTCAAGATTCTTCATATTATCGTTTAATACCCTATTATTATAATATGAAATATGAATCATAGCTTAAGGTTCCTAAAACTCAATCCAATCAAGCTTCTTATGTTTAATGTAAACAACATTGTAACAACATCTCATACCTTTCTCATATTGTTTGTGGTCTCTTTATCTTCAGAATTATAACCAATACTCATACCACCTTCCTGATACTCTTCATGGGATATTTACTTAGTAAATAAATTTGTATAATGCACATGCCTTCCACATCTGAAAAATTGAATGTTAACCCAGTTCCTTATAGTTACCTCTATTGACTAAAATGAGAAATCATAGTGTGAGAAATATTTATCATTGAAAAAAACATTATAATCATGAAAAATCATTTATTAGATGTCTAAATCATGACACCTAATTCTTTAATCTATGACACCTTAGTCTTATCCTATGTTATTCATAGTCATATTTTATTTAAATCCTTCATGATGGTTTGTAAAGAGTTTTGGAATTCCCAATGAATATCCCTTAGGAGTGTTAAATCCAGTGTGCGGCAAGGCCCATTGTCATGTACCATGATACGCTTAAGTCAGAATCGATACACCTTTTTAGATTTATTACCCCTAGGTAAATATATATCAAATACACATCCACTTATTATATCCAGATAGAGATTTAATGCTATAAAAGCACTAAATCTATCCTTTACCAAAATTCTAGGACACTTTCTGATACTTTTCCTTATCCTCAGACTTATCCTTAGAGATATCCCTATAAAAATCCTTAGTAATATTCTTAGGCATCTCACTAAATTTTTCCCAATATAGTTTCCAAGGGTTAACTAAACCTTTTCTCTAATGTCAACTATAAAAAACCCATTCTTAACATACATAGGCATTACATCATTTTTTAAGAATATTTAATACATTACAAAAAAGATACCCAAATACCGTATTAGTTTACTACAATTCAAAACTTAGAAAAAAATATTCTAACATAGTGAAAGATCTTAAATGTTTCTGAAAAAGATCTCCCCCTTAGTAATTCTACTTAAAAAACTTTCTTCATAACTTGGGGAAAATAATCATAATAAATTTGTGAGCTTGAATTCTTAGTATGGGTAAATAAAATAAATATATAAGCATAACATGAATATAAGGGAACAATAACATGATCATGTCACTATAAGACTATATCCTTTATATAAAATATCATAAACATGAATCATGGAATAAATATTAGAAGTTCATAAGACATGAATCATAAGACGTTGGTAACATAATCTATGAAATAATAATATATGAATAAGGCATGGAATTATGTAATACACATTAATTTATAACATCGTGAACATGTATAAGTAGAAACAGGTTCACAAATTAAGTCAATTAAATGAAATCAGACCCTCACATAGACCTATGGACATATAACCAGGTCCATGTATAATTTTTTGAACATTAAATTAGGTTCATTCATAACTTTGTGAACATATAATCTGGTTTACGCATAAACTTATGGAGATGTAATGAGGTCCATTAATAACATTTTGAACATGTAATTAGGTTCACACATAACATTATAAACACATAATAAGGTTCACTCATAACATTTTGAACATGTAATTAGGTTCATTAATAACTAATGGACAAGAAACCAAGTACATGCATAACATTGTGAACATGTAATGAGGCCCACTCACTACATTTATACTCATGAGTCATCAATTGTAACCCAATGCATTGGAGGAAGATATAGGTCTCACCCATCACATAATATGTGTGACACAAGATTATAAACAATAATCATATCATAACTCATGAAATGAAATGAGTATCATAAAAAATTCATAATATAATTACCTATAGAAAATATATAGGTCCAATAATCATTTCATCAAAGCATAACCTGTGAAAACAAGAATTTTTCAAAAGAATATAACTCATGGAAGATAAATGGGTGTTATAATCATCATTCCATAAAAACATAAACCATACAATAAATTATATGAATGGGACCTTTTTATCATTTCCTATAAGGGAGTGAGTAACATTAATGGATGTCATATTAGATGGAAAATTACTTGGAAAGATATTTTGAAAAAATTTCTCAAGTAAAATATCCTTTATTTTATGAAAATGGATATTTAAAACGTAGAAACTTTTGAAAAACCATTTCTTTGAAAATACCTTTAAAATTTATAAATTATTCTTGAAATCATTTTGAAAATATTTTTCATTGAAAAATTTATAAAAATATCTTGAAAACTGTTTGAAAACTGTTTTCCTTGAAAACATATATAAAAGGTTAATTCTTTTTAAAATGGTTTTCATTGAAAATAATTTGAAATAATATAAAATAAACTTTTATATCATTTAAATCTTTTTATTTGAAAACAACCTTTTGAAAACATATAAAGGAAACTTTGAAAATCATTCAAAATATTTTTTTACATAAAACAATTTTCAAAAACCTTTTGTTTAACCATTTTAAAATGAAAAACATTCCTGAATATTAGTAAAAGTTTTTGTTTAAAGAAAAAACCTTATAAAATTACAAATTATGCATCATGGATATTATGTTCATGACGGCGGGTAGGTCTATACATGCCAAACATTCCTTTTTCACCTTAAAAGTTCAGAAAAGTGCCTTAATCTGAAAATGACAAGAAGAATATTTTTAAAAATAATTTTGTAAAAATGTAATACATGGGTAAAAAATTCCTTTAAACAGAATATGAAAATAGTAAAACTCTTTTTAAAACTTTTTTTGAAAACAAGGTTTTAAAAGAACACCAATTTCTAACTGAAAGGATAAATATATTTAGATTTTCATTAAAATATTTTCTTAATTATAATAAGAAAAAATAGATAAAAATGGTAACATTACTTGTATATAACATTTATATACAAATTTTAAGAAACTATATGTGATTTATTGAGATATTTATTATAATATTTCATCAAAGTAATTATATTCATAAATAATCTTGACAAACGATGAGATTGTAGAAATAAATTATTACCACTTTGGTAAATTTGAATCATAATACTAAGGAAATAATAAAATTAAATAAAGATTAAAATATAATTAAAAGAAATATATTCATGATACAAAATTTCAATGGTTATTATATACACATCATATAAAAATATAGGTGCATAACATGGCATGTGTCACAAAGAATGATAATTGCGACCAAACTGATTTACCAATTTGGTAACTTTTGAAACATAAACCCCAAGAAATAAAGTACATAAAATGGATATTTAAATATCCATAAATTTAATTATAATAATCACATAATAAATCCATGGTCATTATATATTTTATATATATAAAATAGGATGTGAACATGGCTTGTGTCTCACAGAAAATGAAAGTGAGGTGATAAAACACTTAATACTCGAGTAACTTTAGTTTCATGACCCCAATGAGAGAATAAAATAATTTGAATATTTTAATATCACTAAATAAAGTAAATTAATTATATAAAATGGCATATGGTATTATATACACCACAAGTAAATAATCAAGTGGTGATTATGGCATGTATCTCTCAGAAATAATAAGTGAGATGAAAACATTTACCTTAAATCTTGACTTTCTTTATACAAGTTCAAAACTCCTGTATAATAATTATAATTTTATTATGAATCTAAAACATAACCATATTATTATATTTGATACCATATATTATTTTTTTATTACTTTATATTACCCATTTATTAACAACTCTATGATAATGTTATGTTTTGGGTAATATCCGCTTTATGTTTCATATATGTTTTGATTTTTTATTTTTGATCAACTAACTTAGTTCATGATTTAAATATTTAAAAAATTTAAAACATGGTATAAATATAATATATTTTATCATATTTTTATTTATAATAATCTATATAAGATAGAATTATGAAATAGAATATACCGTTCATGGAGATGGTAGGTCATACATACATATGAACTATGTTTCTATTTTATTGTCATATTAAAAGAAAACGTAAATAACATATATGTGTATATATATATTATAATTAGATTATTATTATTATTTTATATATATTTCATATAATTTTACTAAAATAATCCTTAATATATTCCATGTAATGTGTGAACGAATCACAACGCTTTGAGGAGGCGGTAGTCGATACTTCAAAAAAAGATGTTATTGTAGTTACACAAAATGGAAAGTATAATGGTATGTGTTATAAAATAATTAATAAAGAATTAATACATAATAAAAATCATATATATCATATATTAATAGTTTTTTCATCATAATTCCCAACTATGATAGGTGCTAAAATAAAAAATGTACAACATATTTTTGTGAGGTAGTAGTTTTTCGTACACATAAACAGAAAGTTCGTTACCCATTAGATGGAATTGTGTATAAGTGTAGTTTTAACCCTTATAATAACAAAATATAAGTATATTTAGGATATTATTTTTATTATATAATAATGTAATAAGCATATTTGAGGGGTGAAAAATGAAAATATAACTAAAGATCTTGAGGAAGGATGTTACCTCTTCTTCAGGTAACTCCTTTTGGTTTGCACCAAAGGAATTCCCAAGATAGATTTTTTACCAAGGTTATGATTCTAGGTTTATTGGAGGTATGGTTAGGAAATATTTGGGAAGATCCTTTTCTATCCAAATTATCTTGAGCTGCATGAGGAAGTGGGTGGGGTGAGTGCCTTTTTATAGTGGAGGGAAAGGACACACTTCATATTTTTGAAAAGAATTGTGTGTTCCCCAAGTGTTACTTGTTCCCAAAGTGTCAAAATGGACCATAATAGAATAAATATAGGTTTATTTTCAAAAATATGGTCATAAAATAGGTTTTTTAAAGGTTTATAAGTCATTTTTTTCTCTTAATATTAAGGTTTATTTCCTTATTAAGCTTAATTTTACCTTAATCGATGTAATTAATTTTAATTACTTTTACTAAAAATTTTGGTCAAAAAATAAATTGAACTTATTAGAAATTATAAATTATTATGATAAAAAATATTAAATCCATTTTTCTAAATTTCAATGACATAAGTGGAATAAATTAATTTAAATTTAATCTCGTATATGGGATGACAATGCAGAATTTTAAAGTAAAAACGTTCAAAAGTTTGATAAGTTTCTATATTCAACTTCATATTTAAATTAATTCCAATGATATAAATTGTATTAATTGATAAAAAAATAATCTAATTAAACTTTAAAACCATTAAAAATATAATTTAATTCTATAAATAAATTAAATGAAAAAGCAGTTTGGAATTAAAATTCATTATTTTTCACTATTCATTAAAAAACGAAACTTCCAAAAAAATACCAAAAATTCAAAAATAACCATATTTCTAGGTTTATATTTAAAAAATGATGTTTATTTTTACATATAAAATTAATAAAAGTTTCAGAACATAAATTTAAAATAGTTTCATCATTAAAAGGCGGTAAAACTACTTTTATAAAAATATATGTTTTTATGTGTAATATTGTGTCTATTCTCATCTAATGCCTATAAAATCAATTTGATAAATATAAAAAATATTTTAATGAATATATAACATATAAATTTAATTAATATTATTCACTAATAGTAATTAATTTAACTTATTATGATAAATCTCATTTTCCATATAAAAATAGACTTTTATAAAATCATTCCCTTTATATTCATTTGGTTTCTATATTCATTTATAATTAATAGGTATCCAATGAATTAAAATATATATTTTCATAAGTTATTTAAGACTATAATAATCAATTTAATATATAGGTTATATCTTATTATATTAAATAATAATATTTTTAATAATATGTTATTGTTTGGTAAAACTCTCTCTTATGGGTTATGCAAGCCATCGAGAAAAGTCAGTTTTGCATGTAAGGTAAGCTAACCTCAGTGTTCCATGTATAAAAAGATAAAATTAGTGATTTAATATAAAGAAAACTATTTTCCATATTTCATGGTATAAAAATTTTCAAAAAGATTAAATTAATTTGAAGAAAAAAATAATAATAATTCACAAAATCTTGGGGTGTTACACATTTCTTTTTAAAGAGACACACAATTATAAATAAAAATATTTTATTAGAAAATAACCATGTAATAATGTGAAGTAAACATAAAATAATTAAGGTGTCATGATATAAGGAAAATCCTCTCATGTAATATAAGTTAAAAAAATTCCTTCCGTATTTTTGTCAGAAAAGTCACAAAGAACATCATTTAGAAAATGAAAAAAAAAATCCTTTCAAACCATATGTATAAAAATTAAAACATGAGTAAAAATTACTGTAAAAAATAATAGTAGAATATTAAAAATATTATTTGAATCAATATTATAAAACATGTACATGAAAAAAAAGGGAGTTTAAGGGAAATTTTAAAAAGATGATTTTGTTAAAAGAAAGTCCCTTATAAATATCAGATAATTGACATGAGAATTAATAAAATGAATTTATTATGTGTATCAGATAATAATCCATATAAAAAAATTATAAATACAACCTAATATAATCAAAATTCATCTCATTTATAATCTTAACATGAAAAAAACAATGAAATAGAAGTTTAACCGAATGAATGGAAATTGATTTATGAAATACCTTACACTTTGTAATCATTTTAATTGTTTTCCCTATGAAATTAATAATTAAAAAATTAAATATTTAATACCATGAAGGCAATGAGATTCAGGACATGATATATAAAAGGGAATTATATACACCATATGAAATAAATAAGTAATGAATAAGGCATATATCTCACAAAAGTAAAAGTGAGATGAGAAAATCATACCTCATACTTCCCATTAGTTTTAATATTAGTCTACTATAGAGTTTTGGTGTCAATGTGGTTTGTATCATCAGTGAAATTGAATTCTTTTGGGGGGTTTTGATTCTGACAATGGTGGAGCAGTGAAGGTTTTGCAGGATCCTTATGAAATTATTGTTCGAATTTTGGATGAATCTAACTGCTTGGGATGTGTTCTATTTGTGATTTCAATTTACCTGACTTTGATATTGGTGATGTTGGTTTTGGTTGTCACTGTGTTTATTTCTTTCGATGAATCTTTTGTATCTGCATTTTGTAAAGTTCAGTGGCAGTTCCAAGATTCTATGTGAGCAGATTTTACATCTGCAAATTTCTTATTAAATTTTGGGTGTGTTTTCAACCAGCACACTACATAGTTATACTTCATATGAGGTCTAGAGCAGGAATATTTCACCTTAAAATTCCATTTGTATTTGGAAATATGAGAGGGTATGGCTCTGCCATCGGTACCAGACCCTTTTAACCCTACACAGGATAGCTTACTGAGGGGTCATGCGATGATGAAAGCTTTTCATCATGATGTAATTGCAGGGAAAGGGAAGATTCAGTATTCTTGACCTTGTTTATACTATTTCATGGATTTATTTGTTTTTAATGTTTGGATCTTTTGGTTTCTCACTTTTTCCTCAAAAGTGTTTTGATAATAAAGAAGTTAATTTTCAGTCGTGGTTGGTTCATTTGTGTATAATTATGGATTTTCTTATCAAATTGAAATAAAACTTCTGAAGTGAAATAAAATGGTATTAATGAACTTCCATAAGTTTAAATGGTCTCATATATCATTTTTATTTCTTACATGAGTATGATTTATTTGATAAAATGTTAATGATAAATGTTTAGTTGAATTTGATGTTTTTCCAACCATTGTGGGCTAGTTTCATTTTATTTAATATAATATATATATTAGTTAAAAAATAAGAAATAGTTTATAATATAACTATTAAAATATTATTTATCTAAAATAATACTTTTATGACCATCCATGAATTCAATAATGTAAAATGACTAATCATTATCCACGGAGATGATTAAAATCCATTATTTGGACAATGGTTTTGTTTCTTTGAATAAGAGGAGTTAATAAAAAGGATGGATATAAGATATTAAATTATTAATACAAAATTAAATTATATACATGATAATTGAGTTTTTATTTCTTTATATATAAAGGATGTGATGATAAAGTAGAATAATAAAATAAATTAAGATAGGTTGTTTGAAAATTTACCTCTTGAATATTACCTTCATGAAGAACCCCTTATGGAACTTGAAATTAGTATTTGGGTGAGAAAAAATCAGTTAAATGTGAGTAGAATGGGGAGTACAGAGTTCGGAAGAGTTTCTATTTATATTCAATTATTTTTAGGATAAATGGGGTGGTGAGGGGTGGTATTTATATTTGAGGAGGGGTGGTTTTAAGTTATTAAACAATGATTATTTTATATTTAAATCCAATCACATTTGGGTGGAATTAATTAAAATGGATTATATTGATAATTAATGTTTTAAATTATTTTTAAGTTTAATAATAATATCAACCACTCATTTTAATTTTTTTTAGGTATTTTAATCTTTTACCTTTTAACTTTAACTCATTTCATTATTTTACCTATACTTCCATAAATCTTTTTTTTTATCACAGTAAATTTTTTATTCCTGAAAATGAAAATTTAATTAAAAAATAATTTAAACCCTATAATTTAAAATATGGAATCCATTTTACCAAATTCTATTCACATAATTTGAAAAATTATATTTTAAGAAAAACTAGTAGACGCAATGAAAAAACTTGTTTTCAAGAAGTGTATTTTTCAAGGAAAAGATGATTTTATAATAACTCTATAACTAATAATTATCAATGTATGAAAATAAATTAATATTTACTGATATATAATATATAAATTTCATTTAAAACAATCCTCATTTGGTATTATTTTAATTAATTTAAAATTAGAAACATTATGTACTTTAAAACTGTTTTTAGAAGAATCCCATTTTTATAGCCAAAAATAAAATTATTCTAAAATACCATATAAATTTGATTAAAAATAACTTAACTGGATAAAATATAAATAAATAATACTTATGTTAATTGATACCATATTAAAAACATAATGCGTATTTTAAATTTCTTAATTTATTGGAAAGAAATGACATTTTTACAACAATCAGTATTTTCACTATTCAATGAAAAATTAATCTCTTCAGAAGATTCTAAAAAATTCATTTTAAGTTAATTCTGACATTATGAATAAAAAAATTATGTTCATTTTATCAAATAAATTTTATAACAGTTTCAAAATCAATTATATTTATTTTTTCATAAAAATCAAAAAAAAATCTCTTTTTTTAAGAAAGCATATATTTGAAGAAAAAAACTACCTTACTAAAAACTATGTGTTTACTTAATAGTAATAAATTAATATATTAACAATGAGCTGTAAATTTATATAATTTATAATGTGGTTAATAATATTTATTCCTGAAAATTTAATGGCTAGGTTACAATTTTCATGTCAATATAATAATATTTTTTTGGAGTTCATTTAAGCATAGTGTTATGTGAAACAAAAGCTATTGAAGTGATTAAATTTATTTAAAAATATACATACCATAAAATATTTTGGTGTTATAGTTTATATAGATATAACTATAACAAGGTTGTATCAGCAACCCATGGTATGAACCACGTGCACTATAACCTCAATAATATTTTTTTCTATTGGGGGATTCTCCCAGGGAACATAATCCAAAGCTACATCCTAGATATTCATGAGATGTTTTCTAGGAGGCATGGTACACCAAAACAATCAGAGAAAAAGAGAGAAAATATTCAAATGGTAAAATCACTTGAATTAAAATCCACTATTAAAGATGGATTTTTAAAACAAGTAAACTGGGTTCATGTTATGACTGGACTCAAATAACCCTTTTACTAACACCCTTTGGTAACTTAAGTCCCGAAAAACTTATCTCTTATATACCAAGACAAACTACCAACAAATGATAAACCTTTACTTTGATACAAATTTTTCACAAACCATCTCGGATAACCTGTCGAACTAAGCACCCAAATTGGCTTGCAACAAGTCTCAATGATCATCCTTGATCCACATGGGCTGGAAACTAATTCTTAAGAGTCGATAAAAACCTTTGGGAATGATTTTTATTATATTTGAACATATATATAAACATAAAAGTAACATACAAAATATTCAAGAATAAATTATGTAGGTTTATGAAATTATAACACGTACAAACTATGATAATAGACAAAAAATAAACTAAACCAATGAAAATTCCAACAAGACAAACCAAAAGGCTAAATCCTTGTGATGTGAGGGTCAACATCCCATCACACCACCTCAGACATCCCACACACTATAGCCCATATATACATCATCACCAAGTGGAACCTTGAGTTTACCTATACTTGACAAAATAAGGTTTTCATATACCTAATAAAATATGCTAGGTGTGATCACAATAATCCCAGTATGGTCCCACCAAGTGTTCCATGAGAATACTTTAATAAAAAAACAATTTTTCACATTTCATGGAAATAAATACAAAAAAACATGTTTTTTTAGTTTTACATGAGGCATGGAGAAATAACCATTTTAATATAATTTATTGAATAATGTATCAAATAAGTATACCCAAAACGATAAATTAATAAATATTTTGAATAATTTATAAAATTTTCACATTTTAATGACAAAATCTCTAAATAGTTTTGAAAGGTATAAATAGATAAACAATTCATCAAGTCAGCACTATGGGATAAATTCCTTGCGTAAGTTAGGTCTTGGTCATCTAGCATCCACACACATCATTGATTGGTGATATATAAATAATTTATACAAAAACATTAAGGAAAACAATGACAAGTCCTAGGGACAGATAACACTCAAGCTAGTTTCTCCCTATCTTGTCAAATAAGTGTTTAGTTAATGTTGTAGAGTAAACCCATTTATAGTTATCCACAAACCATACTAGTGTTCTTGTCCTAGAATTCCCACCTCAATACCAAGTTTCCCATGTTCTATTATTGTCTCATATTGAAACATTTCATTTTTTGAATTTCAAAAAACACAATCAGTTCATCAAACATCAAACAATGGCCCCAAAACCATTTTCACATTCCTTTTTATTTCAATTCAAACCCAATGACAAGAAAAATTTCTTCAAATATTTTAATCATTAAAAACCAATTTTATATAATTATAACATGTTTAAAATACCATTTAGTAAATACTATTAAAAAAATTGAAAGAATCAAAAGTTCATAAATTAAATCCAGTTTACAAAACCCCATACCTCAATAGTCACGTTCCTAAAGAAAACAAACCTGATCTAAGAAAATATGAATTTTATATCCTTCTATTTTGATCTATCTACAAAATTTTTCTTATATCATACCCAAAAACATATATCTATCCTTGAATGTATGGATCTATCATTACTTTCTTGGAGAGAAGAGGATATCTAGAAGCGAGATGAAGAAGGGTGAATAAAAAACATATACCTTTAATTTTCTAGATCCACTGCCCTTAGAATCAATAGAATCACTCTCCATAGAGGATGAAATCACAAAATTCAGAAATTAAGAGAATTAGGTATAAGACCCTATGAAATATGAGAAAGAATAAGGGATTTAGGTGGAAATTTAGATAAAAAAAATTAATTTTTAGATAATTAAAACTCATCATCATGGTTTTTCCACACAGTTTGACAAATCGTATTCCAACCATGTGAGTCTTACTATCTCTCTAGGGACTCACATGGTTTGGTCTCATGTTTAGAAAAACCATCTTCCAAATATTAAATATTCCATTATCCTAATATTTATTCTTTTTAGGAGAATGATGCATGGTTATCCTAAACTTTTTGCTACCCACACACCCCCTTTTGGAAACCTCAACTTTCCATATGATTTATTAGGAAATCCGTATAGTTTTCACTAACCATGAACCAAGTATGAACCTACCCAAATTATGTGGAACACTCTAAAAACTACCCATAATAACCTAAGAAATCCTAGGAACAAAATGTGGTCAAAAATAAATATCCTAAGTACCTTAAAGTGACACCAAGGTGTGACACAAATTGGAGTGGTTCTTCTGTCCTATATTATAGGTGTTTAAAAAAGGATTATTCCTTATGGTTTTTCTCTCATTGTTTCACAAATAAATTGCTTCTTCCACTTTATTAGGGTATGTATCTTGAGTTGGAATATCCAAATTCATGTAGTGTTAACTATTGTGTCCATACATACCACAATAATTACATTGTTATCTTTCTTTGTTGTTCTAAGATACAAGACCATGCATCTATCTATTCAAGTATAAAATTTTAGACATTGCATAATCCCTTACTTTCACATCATTAATAATAAATCATTAACCTGTTATTACTTTTTATTGTAAGTTTCATGAAATAATATACTAAATTCTTTTTAGTTTCTTTGTTTTCTTGTCCCCGTAGTGACTGCATACTACAATATCCAACAATGTTTGTCCCATAAGGTCAAGTCTTTCATAAAATAATTTAATAGTAAAGAACATTGAAATTGGTTACAGGAACACTATTGGTAGTTTTCCTTGAATCTATCCCATTATTTATGGATTGTTTCTCGATATTTAGGATAAATGGTATATAATATGGTCTTCAAGTCCATAGTTCCATATATAGGATAAAATTTCATTATAAAATAAATATAAATATTCAACTATATACTAAATGAACCTTTCTCATACTATAACATCCATGCCCAATCATATCCCATAAGATGTTAGGGAATGTACCTCATCTTTATCTCATCTTCACTTACTCAGATTATTGGAAAATATTAAATAATGGGTAACTTATTTATAAAAGGAAAATAATACCTTGAAGGAAATATATTGAAAAGTGAAATATGTTGAATGTGATGGTTATTTAGCTCATAGTTTATTAAAATCTATGTTAACATAATGTATGATAGGTTCCCAAACACCCAAGGTACTTTCAAGTCCCTAATTCTTGGTGTTCCTTGTGAATTTTGTATGATTTCCATATAGAATTTGAGTTCCTCACTATTTTATTATATTCTAACAAGATTTGATTCATACATGTGTTTAGTTGCCTTTTCCTTACTTATGTGGAATTTTCTTTAAATATTAAGGATTAGAGATAGTAGGTCTTCACTCATGTTCCTTATGTACATATACCTTTAATGACACACAGTTGAATTAGTGAATAGTCTATAATTTGAAATAAATGTAAATATTTAAATCTATATGAATGATTTATAGAGGTTAATTATTGTTTTTTTGTTTTTATATGTATTTTAAAATTAAAAGTTAGATTTCATAGTTTACCCTATAAACTAAACTAAAAATTATTGATGATAAAATATGCAGTGAAGCTACACAGACTCCCTTCAAGTGCATAGGGTTGAGAAGCACATTAACTGGGAGGTAACCTAAGTCATATACATAGGGATGATCAATTAAATTAACTAAATAAGTTTACTATTGTGAGAATTCAAAAATAAATTATGGTTTGTGTGTATGTGTGTTTGTGTGTGAAGTAATAATATGAGTAACAAGTATTGTGGAGGAGGAAGAAGTAAGAAGTAGAGGTCAAGGAGGGAATGGGCACAAGAAAAATGTATAAAAGATTTTAAGAATCAACTAAAAGGATAGTGGGGATGTTGGGATTAGTTTAATTGATTCATCTTTCTCATTCATTAATTTATCTTCTCTTTACTAGCATACTCACTCTTCCTTTACAAGTGCTCTCTCATATTACTCTTTAGAATATTGGTGTAATCATAGGTCCCCATGAGGTTTCTCGTGCTAACTAAATAAAGAACATTAATCTTTCAGGTATATGATATGTTCCTTTTCATTCTTATACTCTCTCATGCTTTAGAGAACTAATCCTCTACTCCAAGTACACATGATTTGATTTCAACTCTCATTCCTTCAACCTATATTCTATGTTCACCTACTAATTAATCAAGCTAGTAAATAATTCATTATAGAAGTATAAGATATGAATAAATTGATTCATTAATGAATTAGAAATAATCCAAAAATACACTACACCCTTCCCCACTAGCTTCTTAGCCACACATGCTCATAATGAAAAAGAAACAAAGTGGATAAAACAAAGCTTATTTAATGGTCGATCATACTTATTCCTCTAGTGGCCCAATCTCCAGTGCTCTAATCTCTTATCCCCTAATCTCACTCACCACCTCAATTCTATGAATGATATCTTCAATGTTTATTTCCTTAACTTATAGGATCATTACACATGGATAGTGAGTGATAAGATCTCTCCATGTGGCTAATAACTTTTATTCTCCTCAGTGATGTTCCACTCCCCTTACCCACATGTGTATTCTTCTCTCTCGCTTGGATCAGATTCCATGTGTCCACATTATTAATGCTTTTATTTAGTTAGTTTGGTAAGAATGTTTTCATCATATTTTTGTCACCATAACTCATGCACGTTCTCCACATGGCATCTTCATTATTAAACCACCCTAGATGCTTGATCTCCCTTTATTCCTTTGTATTATGTGTTTGAAGTTTTTTCCCATTGGTTTTTATATTCAAGAACACTTCTGGGGTATTTATTATACTTCATTGGTTTACATATATCAATTCTGAAATTATAACCCTAATATTTTATTGGTGTAAATGTATTCTACGTTGAAGCATGGAGGTAAGTTGTCTTATTAATGTAGTCTCACATTAACTGCATGGGGATTTGTTGGAGTGTTCGTGTAAACTCAGTATGTGACTTGATATTTTTTTTGGAAGAAAATATATCCTTAATAAGTGACATTGTTCATGTTGGTTAGTGAATAGCCTCAGTATTTGATGCAAGTTGTGTTGGATTGGAAACATAATCACATTCTTCTAAATTTCTGGATTCCCAGAAACATAGCATCACAACACTGAAGGTGTTTCCTTGAGTTTCTATCTTGTATTATACTTTTGTGTTATGTTGAATTGTGGATAAAAATATATATTTTCCTTTATGAGAAAACATTGGGAGAAATGAAAAATAAATTATTTTACCATGAAACATTAGTGATGGCACAATTCCAATACATTGATGTAGTATCCATTGATGATCAGACATAGCCCCATGGTGATGTTCACGGGGTTTCATTAGAGTGGTAGTGTACTCTCAAGATTTCATGTTGGGTATTTTTATCCTTGAAGGACACTCACAATTCTCTATAGTACTACGTTGATTCTTGGATGAATCCTGAACCAAGTCCACTTATTTTATAGATTAAAATTTCATTGTGCATATTTATTCTTCTATAATACTCTTATAATCTTCTTTAACTCACTTCATCTCAAAATTTATCTTATATAGCTTCTCTCTTTGAATTTAAACACTTAAAAACAATAATTCACCTCAAAAACATTCAAAATCAAATAATATGTTTAATAAATAAAAAACCAAGCATGAATGTCCATAATTTAGTTCTTATTTACAAAACCAAAAAAATATACAAATAAATATTTAATATATAAGAAAAAAATAGAAACACCAAAGAAAAAAAAACAGAAGAAAAAAACAATGAAATATTTGTACATTACAGGTATATCATAAAATACAATTCTAAACTCCAAAGGGGATATCACAATCCTTGGTTATCAATATTAAAAACTAATTAATGGTTCTTAATTATCAATCATAGGCCACAATTCCCAACTATGTGATGTTATATTGTATTTTAGTTAACAATATAGACTATATCATTAAATATGACATATAATAAAAATTATGTTTTTATTTAAATTCTCAAAAACCTTCATTGGCCTAGGAACGAATCAAAAATGTTTTGGTAGATTCAATCTAGGTTTAAATTAAATTTATATGGTATATAATTTATAAAGTGTTTTAAATTAAAAAAATGAAAAATATAAAAGTGTTTATATTTATTTATAAATAGTTCATAAATATAAAAAAAATGATTATATTAAGGCATTATTTGTAAATTTATTTGAACCATTCCAAAATAGAATTTTGGGTTATTTGATCAATGGTTTAAATTAAAATAAAATATGAGGTGTCTTATTTATACAAAAATTTTACATGAAATATGAAATATTTACTATTTGATATTAAAATTGTTCATTAAATGTATCTTATTTAGAATAGGAAGGGGTTTTTTCATATTAAAACCATATAAATTATAATATTAAATGTTCATATTAGATAAAAGTTAATTCTTTATGTTTTTCCATGCCAAAATTATTAAGTGTTTATAATTTATTTTTTTATGAATTGTTCATAAATGTATATCTCATGTATAAATTTATGAATTTTATATTTATTTAGTTTATTCCTTAATTTATTATTGAATATAATTTTTATATTATGAATGGAAGATTGATTTATTTAAAAGTTTTAAAATGCTTCTAAATATTATCATAGATGTAATTAAGGAGTTACATACTGGGTATGATGGCTGATTTAGTTTTATTTTTCCTAAAAGATTTGGGAAAATATTTTCAAATCAATATAGTTTGAACATATTGATTTAGTGGAAGGAATAGATATTCCAAACTGAATCATTATAATCTTGCAAACATATAAATGAAATAAAATGAGATAATATGGTGATATTAAAATACCCTATAAAAATATTAAGTGTCGTATTCCTTCCAAATAAAACACTAGTTAAGGCCTTGATCATCCAGCTGGGTAGTTTCATGCTAAATTTAGGTTCCACTAGATTATATTATGTATGGAAAGAAAGTAATGGGTGTCCTTAAATGGATTAGCTGCTCATTTCTTATGTTTTCTTTGGGTTTCACTTAGTTATGAGACCCTTAGAAAGTGTAATAGATTAATGATGCTGATTTTATCTATATGATAGGATGGGTAAATATCATTCCACTTGACTATCCTAGATTCATATATGATATGATTGGAATGATGGACTACCTAATACCTAAGTCATGATTTAAAAACTAAAGAGGACTCATTACTTAGTGAAATATAGATCTTAGACTATTAATAGAATTGATTTAATTTAAAAGGTGTCATCATTTTAGTGGGAGAATATTTATTAAAATTCATTATTAAATTAAAATAAAACATGATACTCATCTTATAAAAGATTTTATTGAATATAAATTGCATCATCATCATCGAACTTTATATTGAGATCATTTCTAGATAAATAATTTCAATAGAAGAAATTTCTAAAAAGTGGTATCAAAACTTAAGAAACATTCTTAAGTAAATTTTGTGTGTTAGTGAAATAACTCCCTCAATAACCTAATGTAGAAATTTTTCAACAAATAGATTTAAATGATTATGGGAAACATAGATTAATTCACTAAAGGTTTCAAAGGCATTATATACACGAGGAAAAAAGGAAAAAATTTCTCTAATCATGAAATCAATATGATTGGGTATATTAATGAATTAGAGAGACTAAAGGTTTCCTTAGGGGTTTTTCTATCTATATAATTAATTCTATAATCATAATAGGAAATTTTTTAACAATGTGAATGTATTGAATAAATTTTCTCCCTATTTCCTCACAGTGATGAGGATATATGAGAAAGACATGTGATATCTAGGCTCTCATGTTGTATAGACAGTTCTTAGGGATAAATTTGTAATCCAGAAAAGTGTATTGTATTTGTACAATATTTAACCTCGATCATTTAAAGATAAAAAAAGGTTAGGGATAGAGGATAATTTTTCTTAGGATGGAATTTTCTAGGATACTTGAAGGGGTTTGAGAAACTCCGTGGAGAGCCTATATTAGCTATCGGTGTTAAAAAATAAATTCATTGATATTGAAAGTCATGTGGCACCAAATATATATTTTATTTTTAAAAAAAATTATAATATAGAAATAAAGGAATGAAAAATAACAATTTTTCATTCATGTGATAAATAAAAGGGTTACTAAATAGTGGAGTTGAATGTAAATGCATATATCAAGATCAAATGGATCTAAATAAAGGATTTGTATTTTCATATTATTCCACTTATATGAGAGGATAAATTTTTTATTAATAAAGAGTTGTAATAATCAATATTATATGATGGTTATAATAAAAATGGTTTATGGTCAATAAGATTATATAACGAGTTCGAAAATAAGGTAAGGATAATAATGTTTTATCCAAGATAAAAGAGTTTATGCCCAATATTTATTAAAATGAAAAGGATTTTATCACACCAATATTCAGTTCCATATTTAAAAAAAAATAAAACCATATTTTCAGAATAATGTTCCTAACACATAGAATTCCATATGTGGTATGGTAGTTAATATTTTGTTTGTTAGATATTCCCACTAAGAGAAAATAAGTGTTATTTCCTGAGAACAAATGAATACATGTATCTTATCAATATATTATAAATATAATATATTTTCTAATATCATAGTGGAAGTATATTTCAACTTAGAAGTTCAAAATTTTACAAATAAGGGATTTTAATGTAAAAATGTGATACCCATTTTATATCCTACATGGATTTTAGGATGTGTTGATCAAATAGATAATATAAAATGTTACATTAGTTACTATAATGATCTCAAGGAAAAAATTCATAGTAAAAGGTCAACAAATGATGATGATGGTTAACTCATAAAGATATATTTATAGACAAGAAAAGTTATTAACAATCATGACATTTGATATTGTGAAGTAAAGAAGTTTGAATACTATGTTCAAAGAGTTAAACATCAGGAATATGATTCCTAATATATCTATTATTCAAACTGTATTACTATATATATATTAATCACTAAATCGTTTAGTGAGATTTTTTTATTAGATGGTCACATAGATATGTGGTAGAAATTACATATAGATTTAATGAGTTTAACAAAACCCAATAAGTGAAGAAAACATAAGGTATATCTAGTGATCTATAATATGAGATGTTATTTGATAGGTGATTATGTAGAGTTTTTTTAGTATTATTTAAAGAGTTAAATAATATAAAATGTTTCAAGTTATCAAAAAGTTAGTCTCAAATTTATCATTATTTCAGTTGGTAGTATATATTTCATAAATTGAAACATTAATTAAACTCTCAAAGTACGCCTTAAGTTATCGTAACTATTTTTTAACATGGGACCTAATAGGTTATTATGAAATGATAAGGATATCATGACTAATATTTCATATATAAATATGAAATTTCCTCATGAGATACAAAATGATTTTTTGGGCTAGATAATGCACCAAGTTTACCATATATAGTGTTATACACTATTTCTTTGGTATTTTAGGGGTGCATATTTTATATTTAGTCCCAATAATTAAGGTTTTAATGAAACATAACAAAAGAACCTTCATAATTTGATAACTTTAATATATAATCCTTGAGTATTAACTAATCATGGGATTTTTGGTTATGTTGCTTCTCATGTCATCGATTGGGGATTAACCAAATGGAATATTTACTCTCTTATGATGGTTATGATAGTTGGGATCTCAATTGAGATATACTAACAGAGTGTATGACCACACTTAGATAAGATATATATAACACCCCTATATTAATTTTTTATTTAATATGATATTATTGTGGGTTATTTTAAATTTTTGTGACAGTTGGTTATGAAATTTAAAATTTTAAGGGATTTCCTATTTCAAATGGTTACCACATGGTAAAGGGAAACTATGTGAGTAAATTGCGCATAATGTTATAGTTTATTGGTAGGAGATTCACATTTGGAATGTATTTTGGTGAACTATATAGAAAAAATGTGTGAGGTATGAGGGTTCATTTCAGTTTGAGTCACACGATTAGCATATGTTTTAGTAAACTCTTTGGCCAAACCATGTGGCTATCCAAATTTCATTAAAAGGGGAAATTCAAATTTTTCCTTGAATATGTTAAAAAATTGTATCCCCCCCCCTTAATCCTATCTCATTCTACCAGCCCAAGGACGCACTCTACCAGCCTAAGGACTCACTCAAGGGAGCTCCCCCCCCCTTACACTCCAATTTTTAGTCTCCTCACATCAAATTCCTAGTTATTCTTTAAGATAAATCAACATTTTCCATTGATCATTATTTTTTCTTCCTCCTAAACCCATTTTCTCTTGGTTATGTTTTCTCCCATGAACCCTGACAGCTATATTGTACAAAATTAGGGTTTGGGGTTACTCTAATTTGTGAATTTGGTTATTTAGGTTTTTTTAGGTTGTCTTCTTCCTTAGTTTTGCTTCCTCCATTGAAGTTTAATTTTTTTAATTGGTTGTGGTTGGATTTTTTATAAATTTATCTTGTTTTAAATATCATTAAATGATTGAATTAATTTAAAATTATTTCTTATTAAATATTATATATATATATATATATATATCTTTGTGTGTGGTACTCTTTATGGATTTATAGAATGGTTTCAACAAATTATCCATTTGGCATAAATTTTTTTGGGTGGATTTCAAGTTATTTGTTGCTAAAATAACAGTTTTGTATGTTAAGTGTTTTATTCAATGACCAAGAGGACTTTAAAAATGAATTTTTGGATTTTAAAGAGATGGTTGACTTGGTTTTCCTATTAAATTGTGGGATCTTGTTCTCTAACTAGTTTATAAATATTTCTTTATGGTTCGATTTTTAAAGGGTTATTTATAACTTTTTTCCTTATTATAGAAAAGGGGTTGTTTGTAACTTGGTTAAAAGTATTCTTTGGTGTGTGAAAATGATGGTTTCATGGATTGAAATTTTGAGTTGATTTTAAAGGCCTATTTTGGACTTTATAAGAGTTTTTCATGATATTAATGTGACCCTTTTTGTTCCCTTATGTATGTATTGAATATAATTTTACCCCATTATGGGATATGATTATTTTTTATGTTTATATGATTCAAAAAGTGTTTATTTTATGTGAGGGTGGTAGAGGTGATATGAGATTTATTATTTTTCATTTTGATTCATGTGATGATAAATTATTGATAGTTTTCTCACCTCTATTTTAATTTGGTCATGTTAACCTTGATAGCTAAATGAGAGATCTTGATTTGTACTACACTAGTTAGATTACGCACTAGCAAGTATCCCCTTGGGGTTTTAAGATTTTACTAAGTGAGTGACCTAGTTGAGGCTAGAGAGATTCAGTCTAGAGGTTATGTGTTAGTAATGAAACATATCATGGAAATTGGTTCTATGTTAGTATTTTTAAGAATGTATCACTCTATTACCTAGGGATTTTTCCCTTGTAACTTATTCACATGATGATGATTTAATGTCTCAGATACCCATTTCATGCCATATTGTATCCTATTTTTATTTTTTTGGTTATGGAATCATCTATGTTATCATTGTTTTCTTCTATTTTATTTATATGATATAGTGGTGCCTTCTTGGGTTATATTTTAATTTTTTCATTATTGGGTATATTTTCTAAATAGATTTAAAAACTGGATTTGAAAGTTTGATTTTAAATGAAATATTTGTTATATGTGATGTTTTGAGAAATGATTTAAAATGAGGAAAATAAAAACTTATTTTGTTTTCATGAAAAATAAAAAGTATTATTTCAAGCTTTTAAATTATTTTTATCTTTTAATTAGTTATCCCACTTGTTTTATATAAAATTTATTGAGCCTTTTTAAATGTAAAAAGTGTGATATTTGGTTTTCTTTGTAATTTTCATGTGAGAAAACATATTTACTTAATATATTTCAAACTAGCATTGATGAAATGTTGTATAAAAGGAATTTAATATATCCTTTACTTAAATTATATAGGGTTTGTTTATATCACACCATACATACAAAATCATGTGTGTGTGTACATATATCATGTCTATTTTCAAGTTCCCAGTCTGTTATTCATCATTGGTTTTCATTATCTTAGTTCACTAAGGGATGTGTTGGAATGTTTTGAGGGACCATGCCTCATAAGGATGTATTTTTTTCAATGTTCTATTTTGGATTTATTTTGGGGTGTTGAGGTATTTTCCATTTAATCTAGTGGTATTTTTTATTTTAGTTTCCTTTATATTGGGTCTATGTTGTGTTTTTACTCTTATGTTGTATTTCATGAGAATTTTTTGGTAGTTTCTTGAGTTTTCTGGGTGAGAATAGAAGAATAATTAGGGTTTTATGAATATCCTACATGGTATGGTAAACCATATGGAGTCTATGTTCACATTTTTTATGACTACTTGGAGGATATTGAACCATTAGTGCATGGTCCATCAAACTATGTGGACAAACTTTGAATATTTATTCACCCCTCTCAAAAAATAATTCTTTCTCACTTTACTTTTTTAATTTATTATAATGATGTTTTATTGTTGGTGTGAAGTTATTAAATGGGATTTTTTGTTGAAATATTGTGTTTAAGTGGATTTTTTATTAATTTTGTATATCATGGTGTTTGGTTTTGTGTTTCAAAAACCTATTCTTTGGGAAAATAGAAGTTTTATGGGATGCATTGATTTTAAAACCAATGTTTTGGTAATTATAAAAATGATTTTTATATTCATACTAGGTTTTCAAGGGTGGATAATTTTAAAATGAAAAACCTAGAGTTGATTTTAAATTTATTCAAAAGAGAAGGTGTTTTAAAGTAAGTGTTTCATTATAGGGTATTTACACTCTTATTTAAATGATGATAATTTTATATAAAGAATGTTTTTATGATGGATGGTTGATGTTTGTTGTTTTGAGGAGTCAGTTTTTTGGGATTTTTCCCATATTTTATATTAGGATAATTTGATTTAAATTGTAAATTATGAAGTGATTGAGTTTATATTTTATGTTATTTATATTATCCCACCCAAGAATATCTTAAAGAAATGTGAAAATTCTATCACTATAGGCAATTCCCCATAACTCTTAGGAATGACTCTTCTAGTTATACACTCTACCTAGAATCAAACTAGAGTAGGGGATTTGTAATCCATTGATCTATAAATCCTTATCCAGTACTTTTTAAATCAACAAATTCTTTATTTTCATAGTGATCAAGTTCTACTTGAGATAATAGATTGTCTAGAGAGGATTGAGGAAAACATTATTTCTCTTAAAACTCCTAAATATTCCAGGGTAAATGGTGGTGTGGGATTGTTTAAGGAACCAGACCTAATGTGGTAGAATATTTTGTCCCCTTATAAATTTCATGATTTCATGACTTTGGAATTATTCATGACTATATTTATTCAATTTAATTTTTATAAGAATGTGAAGTTGAAAAAATACATTGAATTTATGATTCTTCGTCAAGGTGAGTGAATGGTGAAGGAGTGTATCAATCATTTATTAAATTTTGTGTTATTTTATCCCAAGATAATAAAAATAACTATATGGGTGCTATTTTATTTAGAGGAGGTCTTCTTATAGACCATGAATCAATTTTATTTGAATCTATATTGAATTATTATAAGGTAGTGGTTAAAAGTATTGTGTTAGTGGAAGATAATAAGATAAGTTAACTTGTGATGCGTGATTCCAGGATTCCTTCTAGTGTGAGTGAGTATATTCTACCTTGTGTAATAAAGGTTGATGAGGGTTATTATTCTCATAGACTTATAGCTTCTTGTAAGAATAAGTGGCCTCTCTTGTACTTCTAGAGTGGGGAACATGATCATTCTAATCCCTCTTGAACCAATGTTTTGAGGAATTTTCTTTATTGTGGCCATTTGTTTTATCTTTAGAGGTTTTATAAGTTGAATTATAAAAATAAGTCTTGGGTGTAATGTGGATGGGGATGTTTATGTATTTTTGGAATTACACTTGATGAATTTGAAGCACATTAATCTTTTGAGGTAATTATTTTTTTATGTTTTCCTTGGGTTATTCTTTGGTTTTTTTGTGAGATGTTTATTATTTTGAGGTTATGCTCGTGGATCATTGATTTGTGGTTATTTTGAGGTGTATATTTTATTTTATTCTAGTTTTGAGACAGGAATTTCATCAATTACTCATGGATATCCTTGGGTGTAATCCTGGGTAACTGGAATGAGTGTTATATCAGTTTAGATTATGCACTATTTGGTGCCTGGTATACATTCTATTAAGTTCACTGAGAGTTGGTGTTTTGTGAGTAAGGTCCCAAGTCATTTATAAGGGTCTAAATTTTCCCAAACCCTTCCTTTTTCATTCTTAGGTGTCTAGGGAATCTGATGATAATTTTCAAGTATTAGAGGATTGAGGAAGGTTTATTTAAATTTTATGTAATTTTATTATTATTGAATTTATTTCTATTTTCAAATTTTGATGAAGTGAGATATATTATGCATGTTAAAATTTTATACATGGTTTGAAAATATTACAAATTTATTAATTATATTGCATATCAGTTATAATTTTTGATGTGTTACCTATATTTTTGAAGTATTGATTTATATATATTATATATCAGTTATATTTTCTTAAATATCAAAAAAAATCAATGTATCATACGTGTAATAATTATATTGTGAACCATGTAATTATATATTATATTACATGTCATATTTATTTTCTTAAAAATTTAGTTTTTCCAAATTAAATTATTTTATGCATATAAAATATGCGATGTTGTTTTATATAATATTGTTTTAAAACATTATAAAATGTTTATGTTATGAAAGGTTATATGTGGGTGTGTGCATGTGCTGCATTATTATATATCTTGTTGTTAATATTACTTTTTTATATATATTGTAATGATTTTAAAAATAAAGGTATAAAATGTGTAAATTGATTTTAAAAGGAAATATAGATTTAAAAATAATAATTGAAATCTTGGGAAAATTATAAATGAAAACACAAGAATGGGGAAACCCTCGTGTATCATGATTTTAAATTAAAAATTAATAAATAAATAAATGATAACTTGTATTACCTTTTGAATTTGAAAATATGAGCATTGAGTGAGGAATTAAAATTAATTCATAATGTTTATTTTAAAAGTAAAGTAGTATAATGAATTTATATGGGATTTAATTGAAATATTGTGATTTAAAAGGGTAAAAAGGTGTAGTGAATATTGATAGGAGAGAGAAATCATGTAAATATTTAAAATACTATATATATAAATTAATAATAATATGGGAAATGAATATATAGATACACATTTAATAAATATAAAATAAACAGGATACCCAACCCCTGTATATTCAACTTGTAGTGTAACCCCCTTTAAGCTTCCCCAAGTTCAACCATTATTGTAGGGAAATTAAGAATTGTGATACAATAAAACATTAACCTGCCTAGATTACATGAAGTTAAAAGAGCCATATGTATTAAATGAGAGACACATATAGTATATATCATGATCATATTTATTTGTATTTCTTTTTAAATATATAATACCTTTCTTTCGTATTCTTATTTTCTGAAACATGGAAGATCCAGGATTCCCCTTGGAGACCTCCAAATCGTCCTTAAAATATTATAAGGATTGTTCAAATATGAAAAACCTCAAGATTTTTTGAAATATTTATTCCAAATAAATTTAATATTTTTTGTATTTTTTGTTACATTCAACACACATTTAATCTTGTGTTACACACAAAAGTGGGCTAGCTTGCATTATACATGAAACTGAGTTTTAACAAACCGCAATATATTATTAATATAATTACATAAAGACAAATGTTATAACCTAAATATTAAACTTATAAATATGAATAGTGATAAATAATTTTTAAATATTAAGTATAATGGTTTTATATAAAGTAATAATATTGATAAAAGTTACTTAATTTTTGGTAAAGTATTTATATATTTCGAAAAACCTACTTTCTCAAGAAAAAATTATTTATTTTTGTGATTATTAATAAAACTAATTTTTGAAACTTTTAGAAGATTAATTTGAAAAAATAAACTTCATTTTTGAAAACATAATTTCAAAATTAACTTAGGGTAAATATTTAGGGTTTTTATAAAAAGTTTTATTTTTTGTTGAATAATAAAAAATGTTGAATCTAAATTGAAAAATGAACTTTAATTTAATTTATTTACAAGGTTAAATTACATTTTAAATTGAATTTAAAGTAAAATTAGTTCAATTATACAACAATTAATCCAATTTATTTCATTTTAATCAATTTAATATTTAATTTTGATATAAAAACATTATAAACTTTTGAGCATTTTCTCTTTAAAACCCTACTTTCTCATCACATCTGTGAGATTAATTTTAAATTAAATTCTGAAAATTATGTGAATTGAAATTTTAAAAATGGATTAAATATTTTGAATAAAAATAATTTATATTATATAATATGTTTAACATAATTTTTGGCCATAATTATTAATGAAAATAATTAAAATTAATTACAATGATTAAGGTTAAACGGGGTTTTGTGCATTACATGTGTTTATATTAAATTTGATTTTACACACACATAGGTTTTTATTTATAAATTTTATTTCATATTTATAATAAGTAATTATAAATTATCTAATAAATCTAATTTTAATTTTATTTTTCAAGGATAAATTACCTACGTAAATAAAATGATAAAAGTTACCGTGGTAAAAAAATGGTAAAATTGAGTAAACTTAAATACTGAGGAATATCATAGTAAAAAATGTGTCTATTTTGTGTATTGAATGTGTTTATTAACCAAATAATTTCAATACTCAATTATTGATATATTTTTTGACACACATTAGGTAATGGTGACCACCAACTAGTGAATACTTTTGGGTATTTATAAGAATGTCACTCCTCTTCAGTTTTAAAATAGAACTCACTCTCCTCGCTTATTCACACTTATCAAGACCTTTTCCACGAAAAAAAACTTCCAAAATAACTTAAAAACCTCCATGATATTATCCTAGAATCCTTATTTTGGACATTAATCTTACCAATGAATTCTTTTGGTGCAAATCTAAGGAGGATTTATAAAGAAGAGATAAAGTTCATCGACGAGCATTTTTGTTTAATTTATTCCTCTACCAACTTCAATTATTATTATACCATTCTTATTTATTATACAATGAATTTTTATAATATTAATTGTTAATATATATAATATTAATGTAATTTATTATTAATAAACACCATTTTAGTGCATTTTACACTTTCAACATCATTTCACGATATGATTGTAAGTCCTTAAAATGAATTATTACATATCACATTTTTGAACACCATATAAAATACCTAGTAGTATTTATTTTATTTTAATATTTAATTTTTCAGGTTTTTCATTAAATTTTTAAAAATTCATACTTTTATAGTACTTGAATATTCACATTGTAAGATCACCAAAATGGGCTTTCATACCAACACATTCTAGGAAAAGTAAACTGGATAACAGCCCAATAAAGTGATTGTAGCTTCCAATATACAAGCCCAAATATTATCAAAATTTAAATTAAGATATAGAAAATAATTTAGAACATTTCATCAGATATTTAAAATAGATAATTAGTATTTTTTAAATGAATTCCAGGCATTCCAAGTTGGAGATAAAATTCTGGTCCAGATTCTGCTGCACAGAAAAACATCCCACCATTTTACACATATATCGTATAAAAAAATTATTTTGGTCTAAAACTTTACATAAAGTTATAGGACATACTTATATTCATTTTCTTAGTATATTTCCCACTCCAATTCGGTATTCTAGAAGCTCATTTAGGCACTTCTTCTTTTTGGATGCAAGCTGGATGTCATTTCGGGTCAAGGGTGGAAAAGTCCAAATTCCACAAAATTTCCACCACCCTAGGCATACCATACTCAAGTGGGAAGACTTGAAATATTGGGGGATCAACCCAATACTTTTTAAATAACTATTTAAGGCAGTATTTATGGAGTAGTTTATTATCTGTCATCTTTGTTTCATTTTAAAGTTATACTGCCAATTTGATGTTGTAATCGCATTCCTTCAATTGTAAGTTCCTTGAATTACCTTAGATTATTTATAAAGTTTATTCATATTATCTTATTATATTCTTCTTATTATCACTTTTATATAGTTTCCTCAATGTGTGAACTTGTTCATAGTAAACCTTGTGGAATTATCAACACAACGATGGAGTGATTGTTTTCTTTTCATTATTTTTTTCACTTCTTCAATTCCACCCTCATGAGTCTATTTCCCACTTCCATTGATAGAATAGCATCAATGGATGGATAATATACTCATGGTTTAATAAAATGGAATAGAAAGGTTCTGTATTGGATGTTATTTATCACTCTATTAATTTATAATCACTTCTTTTAATTGATATTTTTATTTGATTATTTTAAAACTCCTTCGTCCAAGTTGAATTTAAGTCCACTCATTTCAAGGGATAATAAGAACCTTTACCTTGGAGTGATAAAAATTTGGATCCTCTAATTGTATATGTGATTATTATTATGTTTTTTTGGTATTAAACCAATAAGTGATGAAGTTTTTTTATATTCTTATTAACCCATCTCAAATATAAGAAATTGAAATTGTTAAAAAATAATTAATCCAATCCACCCCAAAGCGATAACCTAGAATCAACTCATTATCTTAATTTGAATTCACATAGACCTATTATTGTTCATTTAAAACCATCTAAAACCAACTCAAGTATGTCACTTAATAGTAGAAAATGATCCATATAATGTAGGTGTTTGTAGATTACTTCTTATGTCTCTGAGGATTCGGCAACCCATGTTAAACAACAAGTGACCGCTTAACACTAAAATCTTGGGTAAATTTGGGTGAGACCAAATTTTGGTTCAATTGTTAGGGACCCAAGTAATTCATCTCAAAACTCATTCTATACTCCTCCATTTATCTTTTCTCACCTCAAATTCTCTTATCTTTCCCCCTTTCTATTTGTGTGTGTCCTGAGAATCTAGAATCCAGATTTCAATCTTCTCTAATGGAGTATCTTTGAAATTACCATGTCACAAACCCATGCTAGAATAAAATAGAAAATAAATATTTTGAATCCTCTAAATTATTTAATTTATTTCATCAACCATTGATTTATTACCACACACCTAATGACATTTACAATCATTGGGATGATGAATACTCAAGGGATAAATTTCCATCACTCTCAAATATGGTTGAAGAGATCAATAGTAGGGAATTCCATGATGTCTGAGCTCTTATCCATCCTGATTACCAAAAAATTCTCGAAAAAATGTGTGAACAAATGGATAAAATTAATTCAGTAGTTTCAGCATTAAGATTATAACTACAAATCATTGAAACTGTTATAGAACCCACTCCCACTCAGATTGTTCCTTCCTCATCACTGATAGAAGATTCTATTCTCCCACAAACCACACATGAAATTTTTTAAGAATAAATATTTTTATATGGGATATATGAATAATATAAATTAATTGTTTAAGGGTCTTTAAATTAGGATGAAATTGATTTTTTGGATTCACAAGAGCGAAATTTGATATCATGGATTGATTATCCTGAATATTTCTCCATTGATGATTTTTCAGAACCAAAAATCATTGAACCATTGGGAGAAATAAACAACTTAAATTTTATATCCATTCATGAAAATGATATTTCCAATTTGAGGGTTAAATATTTTTTTCTAAATGAACCAATTATTTTTAGAAATTTTGAAAGGGAAATAGATTTTGATTCAAAGTCCCATCATACGTTTGAATCTATTAGCAATCCTAAGCTCAAATTCAAGGTCCATACATCCTCTCTCAAGTATTCCATAATAAGGGATCACAAAAAAGTCAATTTTCATTTCATACTCTCTCAATTATAATGATAATAAAATTCTTCTTTATGTTTTAATAAATATTAAAAATTTAATTGGATGGACCCTTTTGGATTTTTATGGGATTGGCTTATTCACTGGGAGCTATATGATTTTTCTTTAATCAATTTCCAAACCTTCTCACCAAACCCAATGGAGAACCAATCACAATCTAATATATGTGGTAAAAAATATAATCCTTAAGATTTTTTAATTTGGTATTGGGTAAGTTGGGGGGGTTATGTCGAGATAACAACATTAAACTAAGTGATTTCCAGGGGTAACCCGACTTTTGTGTTGATTTTATTTTGTTTGTTTTTGTATTATTTTTGTTAAAGGAACATCAAGGGTTTCTCATTGTATTCTAATTTTTTTGGTGTTTAATAGTCATGGGCTATTGAGTTTGATGGATTTTTAGTCAATTCATATTTCCTCTAGGTTTACAAATACAAACTATCATCATTAACAAGGTTTCTCTGAGTGACATGGAGGTCAAAGGAGTAGTGAGGAGTGTCATGAACTTTAACTTCAAAAAACAGGTGACTTTGTTCCATGTTTCTTATTTAAAATTACTTTTAGAACCCCTCTCATATACCTCTACCCCCTTCTAAATTTTCTTTTCTTTAAATATGGGGGACAATGTTATTTTAAGTGGGGGGATGAAATAAAAAAAATCTTTTTTGTGCATTAAAAAATGTGTGAAAAGAAAAATTTTCTTTAACCTTGAACATGATAATACACATTTCACACTTTTAAATTGAATATAAAATAATTTTTCATTCATTGATTCTGGTTTTAATGAAATTTTAAGTTCATGTGCATATATTTTGGAAAGTGTGGTTGTCTGATGTGATTTTTCACCATTTATATTTTCATACATTTAATAAAAAACACAATGCACGTACTCTAGATTGTGGTGTATAAGTTTGAGTTCATTGGGTACCATAATAAATGGCATAGGTCTGGTGATCATTTTAATTTTAACATGAGTATTCAGAAAAATTAATTTCAAGTAGAGCAATGAATTGACCTAATGTGTGGATTTCGTCATTGGGGATCGTGACTCCATAGTTGTCTGGTCTGGATTTGGGAATTTTATCTCTATTTTTGGTAATTTGAAATTATTTTCTATTGAGTAAACTCGAGATGATTCCCAAGTAAGTGAGATCCATTTGGTGCCCTTATGTCTTTGAGCTTGGGATTCATCGGCAAAGTCATGCTATATGGGTTGACTCGATTGAGTTCAATTTCAATTACCATGGAAAATTGCAACAAAAAAATGAATACTCATCTTAATATTAAAATTTTATTCCACCTAGTACTTCCATATTTTCTCCCTTGAATAAAGATGAACCCCCCATGTCTATTGTGATGCACAATACTTCATCATGCATAATTGAAATTGGATGAAATGTGGCAATAAATTTGAAAAAAGTAATGGTCTTGGGATTTGTATATGATTATGAAACTATCTTTTATTAAAATATTTTGATGTTTTTCATGGTTGTTTGGTATAACGGTTCTTGGGGATCATTTTTTATTAAAATGTTTTGGAAAAGGGAATTTTAATTTCACATTTTTGAGATATATTTTCCTTGGGACTAGCAAAACTCAAGTTGGGGGTGTGATTATCCACTAAATGAGGATAATATTCATTGTTAATATATATAATATTCATGTGATTTATTATTTATATACACTATTTAGTTAATTTTACACTTTGAACATCATTTCACATTATGATTGTAAGTCTTTCTTAAAATGCACTATTACATGGTACATTTTTTAGCGCCATATAAAATAACCAATTGTATTGATTTTATTTTAATATATAATTTTAAGGTTTCTCATTACATTGGAAACAAATAAAACTTTTGGAGTACTCAAATATTCACATTGGAAGACCACAAATTGGGCTTTAATGCTAACACATTCTGGGAAAAGTAAACTGGATAGCAGCCCAATAACGAGACTATAGTGGCCAATATACAAGTCCAAAGATTCTAAAAATTTAAATTAATATATATTAAATCATTTATAAAATTTCATCCAACATTTAAAAGATCTAATTTGGATGTTTTATTGTAGTTTTAAGCGGCCCAAATTTGAGATAAAATTATGGGCCAGATTCTACGGCCTAGAAAAACAGCCCATCATTTTACACATATCTCGTAAAATATAAACTATTTTGGGATGAAACTTTACAGAAAGTTATGGGAAATCTAGAGATTCATTTTATTATACTATGTCTTACACCAATATGGCCATATAGAAGCTCATTTAGGCACTTCTGTTTTATGGATGCAAGCTGGATGTCATTTCAGATCAAGGGTGGAAACGTCTAAATTCCGCAAACTTTCCACCACCCTAGGCCTACTAAACTCAAGTGGTAAGATTTGGACTAATATGGGATTTACCCAATCCTCTTGAAATTATTATTTAAGGTAGTTCTAGTAGATAATTTAATTATTTTTGAGCTTTGTTTCATTTTAATGTCATGCTGTCAATTTGATGTTGTAATCACATTCCTTCAATTGTAAGTTTCTTGAATTACCTTAGCTTATTTATAAAAGTTATTAATATTCTATAATTCTATTATTATTCTTGTCACTTTTATATAGTTTCCTCAAGTTGTGAACTTTTTCACACTAAACCTTGTGGAATTATTTACACAGTGGTGGAGTGATTGTTATTTTCACTTCTTCAATTCAACCATAATGAGTCTATTTTCCACTTACATTGATAGAGTAGCATAAATAGAGGGATAACCTAATAATGGGTTGATACAAGGGAGTATCAAGTGGATTTATTTGAAATTATTTATCACTACATTAATTTATAATCACATCTTTTAATTTAGATTTTTATTTGATGATTTTAAAACTCCTTCGTCCTTGTTGAATGTAAGGTCACACATTTCAAGTGATAATACAAACCTTTACCTTGGAGTTCTCAAAACTTTGATCCTAAAAGTTTATAGGTGACTATTATTATGGTGTTTTGGTATTAAACCAATAACTGATTAAGTTTTTTTATCTTCTTATGAACCCATCTCAAAAATAAGAAATTGAAATCATTAAAAAAGATTTCATCCAATCAACCCCCAAGCAATAAACTAGAATAAACTCATTATATTAATTTAAATTCACATATAAATATTAGTGTTAATTTAAAACCATCTAAAATCAACCCAATTTGGTCACTTCATAGCCAAAAAAAATCATATAATGTATGTGTTTGTATGTTACTTCTTAGGTCTCTGAGGATTCGACAACCAAAGCTAAACTACAAGCGACCGCTTAACCATAAAATCTTGGGTAAATTTGGGAGAGACCAATGATATAATAACCTCAGTATCATAAATATAATTATATTTTTTTATGTTAATTTCATTACCTACAACCAACTCCACTTCCATCAAATGGGTTATGAAGTCATCGTTTGTGTGTACGGAGGACTATCGCTTTACGAACCGATGTCATTCATTTCTCCATTATCATATCTAATGGTTTGACATAATGATGTATTTATTATTTATATATTATATTTATTATATTATTATTCTTTTGGAATTATTATATCATACATACCTTTATGTTTTCCATTTTTTCAGAATATGATAATGTTGCTCATGTATACGGAAGACTTTCACCTCGTAAAGTGATGTGATTCGTTTATGCTTTACATGTAAGGTATTAAAGATGGTTTTAATAAAAATATGTGACATACATGACATAATAATGATTATTTAATTATATTATATCATTTACCTTTCTTTCTATCAAGTCAATAAGAAAATCGAAACAACGTTCATGCGTAAGTACGACCTACCATATCCATGAATGGTGAATTTAATTTTATATAACTAAGTTTATGGATTAATATTAAAAACGGTTGGGTTGGGCGAGTAAAAATCTATAAATAAACATTCAACACACATTTTCAAGAATCCAGGGATGCTCAAATCCGAGACCTTCATGACACCCCATAAGGCTCTATACCACTAGGCTAGGCCTTGGGGGTATATATTAATATAAATACATATATACTGAATATATATATGATATTTATATAATGGTTAAAATTATTTATATAATTGAACCATGATCAAATTAAGTAGACCAAAAATAAAAAATCAAAACATATATGAAAAACAAAGCAGTTATTACTCAAAACATGACTTCAACATGGAATTGTTAATAAACGGGAAATAAAATATCATGAGAAAATTATATATGGTATGATATATATGAATATGTTTCTTTAATATATTTATAATAAAATTATATTCATAATATAAAAGTTTTTAATGAGTTTTAAAGAATTTAAGACTTACAGTAATAGATTTTTAGTATCTCTTTTATTTATAGGAGACATATGAAAATTCAGAACTTATTTCTTTTATATAGTGTATATACTACCCCTTTAACATGTTATACCACGAATAAAATTATTTTTATGATATTTGTTGTTTAATTTGATGTTATTATTTATTTGGGATTATTATTTAAAGGATTACTAGTGCGTTAAAGGTTTTTTGTCTCAATATTATTTCTTTGAATCTTTTGTCATGTTATGTACCTATCTTCTTCTATGAGGTGTATAACATCCCCTTTAAAAAGTAATGTCATGAATTTATTTATTATAATTATATTTTAAGTTTAATTTAATGTCATTACTTTGTTTGGATTACAATTAAAAGTTACCAAAGTGGTAAGGATTTTATGTTATAATCTCATCATTTATTAGGATTGTTTATGACTATGTATTACAATGATAAAATATTATGATCTATCTCTCAATAAAGTCATGAATTTTATTCTCCCATGATTATGTCATGATAATTCATTTTTTACCTTCATTTTACTCTATTTATGTACTCAATAGTTTAAAAGGAATGTTTTTAATAAAAATTATCTTTTCAATTAAAAACCATTTTTCTGTAAAAACCATGTTTTCTAAATATATTTTAAAATTTGTTTTTAAACTTATTAAAATGATTTATTAAAGATATTTTTACCCATGTTTTACTTTTTACAAAAAAAAATTAATTTTCATCTCATTTTAAAATACAATGTCTTTTTGGGTTTTACTGAAAATGTGAAAAGAATATTTGTTTTAATATGTACAGCATGAAAAAACATCCCATCATCTTGACCATTATTTTATTTAAGGATTTACTTATAAAATTTAAAGTTTATTTTAAAATAAAACTATTTTCAAAATATTTTATGTCTTAAATTTTTTTTCAAAGTGGAAAGAAAATTTTCCTCAAGAAATGTTTTAAATAATCAATCAAAATCATTTTCCATCTATGATGTTGTTCATTGATGTCATATATTCCTTACTGAGGATATGATCCAAGGATACCATTTTTATTCTTTCTCTGAATGGTTTAGGTTTATGATGGCATGATTTTTATCAACCCCAATTCTCTTCTATGGGTTATACCATGATAAAATTATTTTGAAACCCACTTCCTTTTACATGGGTTATGCTATGACAAAATGATGAAATTATTATGAAAACTGTCTCTTTTATATAGGTTGTGATATGATGAAATTTTTATGAATCTCATTTCTTTTCATGGGTTATAATATTATGAATGTTTTATGATATTTTTCCGTATATAAATATGGTTTTCATTATGAGACAGGTGGGACCTATATCTCCCTTGAATTCATTGGGTAAAGATTATATCTCATGAAATAAATAGGGCTAGAATAGGGAGTGAACCTAGTTCAGTAGGGTAGCATGAAATCATGTTCGGACATAAAATTGTGAACATTTATTTTCTAGTTAGTGTCTATCTTATTATTCTATAATTTCTTTATATATTCATGCATGATTAATGCATTTAAAACTGATTAATAATTTAAATATGGAAGATTAAGAATAGATGAATTTGTTCTATTACTTAGAAATGTTTTTAATATTATTTATAGAATGATTATCATTGTTAAATAATGATTAAATTATTAAAAAAATTAACACTAATTTAGAACTATTGAATTATATTTTATGTTCATAGTTGAATAAATAGATTTTTCTTCTTCCATAAAATATTAAGATGATTTAGTAGTGTTTGTGTATTTTTAATAGAATATTTTTTGCTATAATAACATAGTATAAATATAATTTCACTCATGCCTTATGGAGTTAAAGTGTATAAGAAAATTTTAAAATGGGAAATTTAAAAAGATTATAAAATGAGTATAATTTGGTTCATTAAACTCTTAAAATATTAAATGAATGTTTTTAACTTATTAATATAATATTCATTGTCATTTAGGGATTCTAATATATATATTATGTTCTTGGGGGTAAAATTACATTAAAAACACAAACACCACAAACACAGGATGGAAATGCAGGCCATATCCCCCCCCCCCAAGGTATTTCTCAACCATCAAGCCTTATTTATTCAGTACATGGCTCAAAGGCTCAGTGGGCATAAAGCCCATTACATGGCCCAAAGGCCCAAAAAGTGGCCTGAATGCCCAATGCAGCATCACCATCCACCTACATCATGTCTCCATCACCAACATCCTATTTTATTCTTTCATTAACGCTTTCCAATGGAAATTTTATCCTACCAAAATTTGAACCTGGGTCTAATGCAGGATTACAGGGAGCCTTTACCACTCAGGAAATCCCCCCAACTAAAAGGGATGCCAATATGTGTGTGTGTGTGTGTGTCTGTATATATATATATATATACTTGAATGAATTTTTTCATAAATAAATTGATGAATTTATTCCAATAAAATTTAAAAATGATTTTAAGAATTAAATATGAGGATTTTTAATGCGTTCAGACATTATTATTATTTTTTATTCTCAAATATTGGCACTATAATTATTCTTTGATATTTATTTTTTTTAATTATTTTTTATTGGTTAAATTTAATTATTTAAATTATATAAACTATTATTTTTTTAATCAAATATGTTTTATAGAAAACTAGGTGTGGTTGGAATATTTGGTGAGGGGTGGGCTAGTTTTCCCAGGTTATAGAAGTAGATGATGTGGATAGCAATGGGATGGAATGGAGAGTGTAGGAAGTTGTTCATGATAACACTAGGATGGTTTCAATGAGTTGAGAGTTGGTCTTTCCCATTAATTGGTTTCTTTTTGGTTGTTTATTTGATAATGAGTTGTTGTGATTATATTCTTCCTGTTGTAGTTGATTTAATGTACTCAAAGTGAATCTTCCTTATGGTATTTCTAGTGAAGTCTTAGAATAATATGAATTATGGAGTGATAATAAAATATATAATAAAATATGAGAAAGGGTTTTTATGGTGATAATGGAATAATATATTATAAATAGAAACCATGATTTGGTTTGGGTGAATGCTTAAAAAGCATAGTTGTGAAATAAAAAAATGTAATATTGATTATAAAAGCACTTTGGATTTGATGGTTATAAAATGATTAAACCAAAATTGATGATGATGGGTTTATAAAATGAATTCTAATTTTGAGTTACTAAAAGTGTAAATGATTAATGGTGAACTTGGATGCTTGTGTTCTTAAAAGATTTTTAAATTTCTCATCCTGGAGTAAAAAGTTTGTTTTTCAAGTGGGAATTTAAGTATAGTTTGAGTTTATGGTGGGATAGATTCCCCTAGGCTGGTTGTGTACTATTCTATCATTATATTTTTTTAATTTCATATGCACCCTACCCGAGTAGGATATCCTTACCAATGCCCAAATGTTTTGGGTCCCGAGTGTTTTCCCCAACATCTAGTATGGCAAGGTAATGGATGGTTGATTATTCTTTCTATACTCTCCCACTACCATGGATCAATGCAAGGGTGGTTCCGACTTTTATCAGTGCTAAGAAAAAGTGATGATAATATCCTTACCTTTATCAGTGCTAGCTAAAAGGGTTGATAAATGAAACTTTTATCAACACTAAAAAAAGAACTCATAAAGGTGTACCCTTTATGAGTGCTTTTTTAGCGTTGATAAAGAATTGATTTATCAGCGCTATTTTTAGCACTGATAAAAGTTTATAATAAAAAATATTATTAATTTAAATAATATTATTATATTTATATTCAAAAAAATGTTTATTTATATACATTGAATAAAAAACACATGTTTATAATTAATATATAGTTTTTAATAATTAAAATATATATAATGTTTTAAAAAAGTTTTTATACGATTATAATTAAATAAATAAATATTTAAATAATTATAAAATTATAATAAATTTTATTAAATAATAAATATATTTACTATATTTAAACATATATATAAATTCTTTTTAAATATATTTAAAGAAATATGTCTCTAATAAATTTTGTCAATAAATATATTGATGTGTGATTATAATTGATACATGCATATGTTATGCATTCATCATGAATGTTCATTTATATATTACACTCTTATTATTATTCAAGTTGTACATATATGTGATGACTCGTTTTTGATGATCTATATTATACTAGGTAAATGATTCATTCATGTTATTCCCATGAATCTATTATGTTCTCATAAATACATATAAAATTACAATAAATATATTTAAATAATAAATACTTTTATTATATTTATAATTATAAATTTTTAATTACAAATAAATACTTTTTAAATATATTTCTTTATAATTATAATTATAAAATTACAATAGATACATACATTATAACTATAATTATAAATAATTCTGTATATTTACAAATATTTGTATATATTTAAAACTATATTTATTTATATTTATAATTATAAATATATATTTATTTATTTAAATAATTGCAAAATCATAAAAAAAATATTTATTATACTTATAATTTTATAAATATATATAATTAAATAAATATATTTTTAAATATATACAAATATTTATAAATATATAGAAATATTTATAATTATAATTATAAATAAATATAGATATATTAAAATATTTATAAAATTATAATAAATATATTAATTATATATATTTATAAATTTATAAAAATATTTATTATATTTATTATAATTTTTTAATTTTTTATATAAATAAATATATATATATAATTATAATTAAAACTAAAAATAAATATTTATTTATAATAATTTTTTAATTATAAATAAATAAATATTTATTTATAGTTATAATTATAAATAAATATATATGATTTTATAGTTATAAATATAAATATATATATATTTATTTAAATAATAATAAATTTATAATAAATATATATTATATATTTATAATTATATATAATAAATATATTCATTATATATATTTATTATATATAATTATAAATATAAACAATATATTCATTATAATTTTATAATTATAAATAATTATTTATTTATTTATAATTTTTATAATTTTATAAATATTTATAATTATATAAATATATATATTATAATATATTAATATATATTATATAAATAATTTTATGACTATATATAATAATATAAACAAATTATTGACATTATATATTTACCAGCGCTTTCTATTTTAGCACTGATAAAACATTACTTTATTAGCACTTTTTTAAAAGTGCTTATAAAAGTATTCCCCATATGTTTTAAAAATAACCCTAATGATCTCCTTCTATCATGCCTTCAATGGTTTTGCGGATCTATATTTTTGCCACCGTCATTGTTGCTCTCTACCCCGTCGTCCTTGCTCCCTACCTTCTCATTCTTCTTCACTATTGTCGTTACTCCCTGCCTGGCCACCATCTATCCCACCACCATCACTTTCTACCATATAGTTGTCTCTCCCTGCTAGTGTATCTCCCTATTGTTGTCGCTCCCAACCATTTTCGCTTCATTCCATCATCACTCCTTGAAAGGTAATCCCCTTTATTTCACACCCCTTCCATAATTTTTTGTTATCTTTATTTATGTTGGCTTATTCCCCGCGTAGAAGAACCCTAATATAGGGTATTTATGTTTTTTTTTCTTCAGTTATTGAGGTTAAGGTTTGAAGATCACGTCTTAGGCCTTATTTTACCCATTTACTAAGGTTTCATTCAACCTCACATGGTTTGATGTAGGTGGTTCTATGTCATTAATTTTTATTCACAAAATATATATGAATTGTCTTCTTAAATGTTTATCCTATAAAATAATGAATTTCATAATGGTTTAAAGTTGGTTACCAAAACAATTTCCAAGCGGAGTAATTTTATTCTTTACTTTTAAAGAGAATTGGTGTATGTTATATGTTTTATAAAATTATATAAAGTTTTTTCATGTGGATTTTGATTGTACAACTAATTTTTTAAATTTACAATACTTTCATGTGATTGTGCTATGGTCTTGAAGTGTTTCTTAGGATGGTTTTTTATTTCATATTTGTTTCAATGGGTTTTTTTATTGAATACCTTGTTTCAATAAATGAATTTATTTTCATTTCCTATTTAGTCTCATTAGTGATTCCTATAAACACACACACAGGTGGATCGGGGACTCCCCTTAGGTTTATCATGGGTCATGCCTGACTTTTTTAGAGAATATTTATTTTGGTTGAATCTTATTTATTAGAATAATCACCACAAATAATTGAATTTACGGACCATAATTTTGAGCTTCGTTCATTCTATATTTGAATTTGTGAACCATTCATCATTGATTTGTGTTAGGTTATGTATAGGGCTAGTGGTGTTTCTTTGTGGTCACTTAATATTACATGGGTTTAAATAATTTTTATTTTGAAAGTGTTTCCGTATTATATATATTCTATTATGAGTGTTTGTGAGGGATAAATAGTGTTCTCTAGGTGGATTTATCCCTCCTTATGGAATTATATTCAATCAAAAGTTTTTGGGAAAATACCTAAATGTATTTTTTTTAAATAATTATTTTGGTTTTAAAATAAATGGAAATAATCAACTTGATGTTTTAAAAAATATTTTTTTGTTAATTGGATTTCAAAATAAGATTTTAGGTGATTTAAATGTGTTAAAAATGTCGGAAAATGTTTTTTTTATTTTTAAAGAGGTGTGTTAACCCTTGTGATCTATATTTAAAACCACTTTTTTATACTTGGTTAATTTTTATATCAATTTTTTAGGGTTTTTATAGCTTTTAATATTTCCAAATGATGTGGATTATTTCAAAAGGGTGTGTTTTCCCATGTGGATTAGATTTTAAAACTTATCGTGTCTTTGAATTTTTTTCAATGGCTATTTAAAGGATAGTGTGAAATCCCATTTTAGTTTCAAAGTTGTTGTGATAAAATTGGTCTAAATAGTAGATTGGGATGGCTTTTATAAATGATAAAATCTCTTGTAAATCCAAGAATTTTTTGAAAAGAGAATATCCATTTGAAATTTTATAAAAAATGATTTTTCATAAAATGGGTGATGCCTTCTTAAGCCCCTTTGATTCTTGTATGACAATTGTATCTTATGATCCCATGTGAGGATTGTAAAGCCCCGACTCCAGTTACCCAGAGTTGGTGCATTATTACTTATCATTGGCATGATCACAAAAGATCAAGTCTCAAAATAGCGATTAGTTTAGTAGTCTTGGAAGTACTAGATACATTCATAAGGTTTATATTACATAATAAAATGGAAAAATACAACAACATTGTTTCCGTATAAAATACTGAGATCCCATATATTATCCCTGCAAGTCAGTCATAATATACTTTTCGCATCCTAGGAAAAATAAAACATAGAAAGGGGTGAGCTCAGATGCTCGGTAAGGATAACAATATAGTGGAAACTTTCATATATAAGCATAAACATTTAAGGCAATGTATAAAACTAAAACAAAAGCCTTTTCAACATAAACTTCATCATAATATGGAAAATATAAATCAAAATAATTACATTTACTTACTCACATGGATATTATACTAGTCGAATAATCACATGCAATATCAATAGCCACTTTCATAATGATGGAATGCATAATGCCAGAATTTCATAACCACATAATCAAGGCCATATGCCAAGAAAAAAAATAAGATTTTTTCAAGGCCTTGTGCCAAGACACTAGATTTTCTCATGAGACCTGCTGATGCATCGAGGAGCTATTGCGTTCTCCACCCATCACTTACTAAGTCTAATTCATTCCTCATATGAAAAGGTTTAAACATAACATAAAAATTTGTATTAAAACTAATATAAGAAATGTCAATACTTTAACCATAAACCATTAATGTTGTAAAAATAACATATCTATAGTCAAACATATCACAAAACCTTCAATATAATATGGAATTTTTGTATCATAATAAATCAACTTCAAATAAGCTTAAAACCCATCAAAGGATATTCACATAGATGAAATAAAAACCTTCTTTTAGAGAAATATCTCTTTCTATTTTGAAATCATTTAAGAAAAGATTTATTTTTAAAATATTCTTATAAGCTTGTAAGGGAAGCTTCGATGATGTTATAACGGCAGAAAATAGCTGCACACGCCGTATAAGTCAAAAAAAGACATTCTTACCTTAATTTTGTCGAAAAGATTATAAAGGAACTTGTTTGGAAAACGATAGAAAGAATAATTTATAAACATCTTATAAAAAGTCAAACAAGGTTATAAATTAATTTAACCCATAGTCTATAAAATAATAATAATTTTTTGAAATATATTTTTAAGAAACTGGATGTGGATGATAAAGATGTCACAGTAGATACTTACGTAAAAACAACCTCAGATAATAAAGAGATTGTGAGGTTAACCCTTACCTTGTACTTTTCCTTGGTTGAGGGTAGGTTAAACTCCTATATAATGGTGAAATAATTATTATTAAATTATAAAATAATAATATAAATTAATATGATATCATATAATATCTTTTAATATTGCTTTGTTAATAATATCTTAGTATTGTCGTCATTTCAGGTGTTAACTGATTCATTTTTCTTTATATGATTTTTTACATAAGTAATGTTTATTATGGATAGGATGTATCTTATTCATATTCAGAATTATATTAAGTCTTTAAACATTATTTTTAATCATCTAATGAACAATAGTCTTGAATGGATACGGTGGGTAATGAATCTCATCGCGTTCGTGGAGACGGTAATTTGTACGAACGTACGAGCGACAATATCATTATTTTGATATTAAAATAATATATAATTGGATGATATATCATATATACATAATCACTATCATGTTATAATAATTATTTACATCAATTACACATCATTATTATACCCATCCAAATAATAATGTATTGAATAACAATTACACCACGACGTGGAGACGATAAGCCATACGTACGCACGTATGATGACATGTCATTCAAAGGATAGATAGAATAATGAATTTGGTTGTACCATATTTATAATAACATCAAAGTATATATAATATACTGGATTTATCATTTTATAATGGAAACAACAAAGAAAAAGGAGGTGGAAGAAGAAAGGAACTTGAAAGAGGTGATGAAATATTTACCTCTTCTTCGGGTTCTTCCTTTTGATTTGATCAAAAGGGCTCCTTAAGATGGATTTATGACTAAAGGAAAGCCTCTATGATGAATCGAGGATAGTTTAGAGGTTATTTGGGCAGGTTTTGTATGAGACAAATGGCTTTTAGGGTGTGAATTAGAGATAAGGGGGAGTGCCCTTTTATAAGAGGGGTGAGGGGCACCTTAGGAAAAGCTAGATATATAATTTTATAATAAAATAATTTTCAGTTTCTAATGGATCCAAAATGAATTATTTAAAGGATAAGGTAGGGATGTATCAAAAATCACTCAACCAATAGGTTTTAGATAGGTTTTGGTCACTATATTAACTTTATATTTTAGATTTAACTCTTAGTTAAATAGTTTGACATTTGCCATGTCTCTTTGTATTTTTATATTATATGGTTAATAAAATTACTATATACTTCCAAGAGAACCCCAAGTGGTTAATTAATGATACATATATCATTATATAAGTCCTTTGGCCGAACCATAGATTTTTAGGATTGTAATATCAATTAATAATATAATATTTGTTAAAAAACTCTTTTATGTCAATTTTTACACTATTTGGTATTTTGTTTTTTCTAAATTTATAACAGCATTATTACTTAAAAACAAATTCATCTAACCAACCCTAACATGTCATATTAACCTAGAAAATTATTGGAATTCATAAAAAGTCTCAAATTACATTTATTTGGATATTTATAATATCAATTATTTTAATCTTTCATTAATTAGGTAATTACTGCATCATCATTGTGTCATAAATAAATTAAATTATTCAATGTCTAAAAAATATAAATAAAATACAATTATGTAGGAAAAAAATTTAGATTTATAATGAATATTTATAGTCGAATTTATCTTATGTATAACCCTATATAAAAAAAATTTAGTTATTAAACTTTGATTTTAACTCTTTTAACTCTTCTTTAAATAAAATAATAATAAGTGTCCTAATCTAATCCAAGTAGAACAAAGAGGTTTATATTTTATTACTATGGTTTTTTTTGGTCAAATTATTCTTATCCAATAGAATTTGGACATGTGTTAGGGTAATAATAATATCATGTTTCCCCTTAATTGCCTTATTTACTTTTAACCGTGGTAAATAAAAGTAAAAAGTTAGTATTCACCAAAAATTATTTTCATCTTATTGAACCACATTTTTCTTACTAATATCAACCATGTCTCTCGGATTTTTGAAATTCCACTCACAGAAGTGGTAAAATTAAGTTTTATGTGAATTTGCAAATTCTCCTAGGAGGTGGGTAAAAAATGGTGAAAAGTTCAATAAAATTTTTATATATCTAAAATTATTATAAACTGACTCCAATGAATTACATTGAACTTATATAGGTATTGTGTATCTATTTTTACATAAAATAAATTTAAATAAAATAAATAATTATTTAAATAAAAATTTGGTTTTAAACTATAATTCAGTGTTGTTCACTATTCATCAAAAATTGAAAGTTTTCAGAAAAATACCAAAAATTCACCATAAGATAATTTCGATATTCCAAATCCAAAAATGAAGTCCATTTTGAAATATAAAATTTATAAAATTTCAAAAAGTGGGTATTACTATTCTTAATGGCTAGTTTGATTGGTTGTGGTGTGTTAGAACTCGAAGTTGTGTATAACACACGCTACTGTATTATTCAAAGAGAAACATACCATGAAAGCTTAGGGTGTAACATTCTCCCCTCCTTCAAATAATTTCGTCCTCTAAATTCCTAGAGTATTACTACATAAAAAGACTTGGGTGGTTCTTTATCACAAGTTCCTCGGGTTCCCACGTTGCTTCTTCCATCTTACGGTTTCTCCATAGAACTTTTATTAGACGAGTCATCCAATTTCTCAACACTTGTTCTCTTGTATCAAGAACCTTGACAGGCTCTTTGCAATTAGACATATCGGGTTCCAGCTCTAATTCCTCATAGGTGAGTACATTTTTTGAGTCAGGCATGTATTTTCTCAATAGTGATACGTAGAACACATCGTGAACTTTGGAGAGACTTGGAAGCATTGTCAACCGGTAAGCTACAGCCCCAATTCATTCTAGAATTTCGAAATGTTTGATGTACTTGGGACTCAATTTACTCTTCTTACCAAAACATAAAACACCCTTCCATAGAGATACCTTCAAGGAAACATGATCTCCTACCTGAAATTCCAAATCCTTCCATTGGTTATCGGTATAGCTCTTCTTCCTACTTTTAGCTTCTTTGATGTGGTTTTGGATTACCTTTACCTTTTCCATTGTTTCCTCCACAAGTTCTGGGCCTACGAGTTTTCTTTCACCAACATCATCCCAATAGGTTGGTGTGTGAAATCTCTTTTCATATAACGCTTCATATGGTGCCATCTGAATACTTTAATGGAAGCTATTGTTATAAGAAAATTCTACCAGAGGTAAATATTGATCCCACATACCTTTAAAGTCAAGTGATCATGATCTCAACATGTCTTCTAATGTTTGAATAGTCCGTTCTGATTTTCCATCAGTTTGAGGGTGGTAGGCAGTGCTCAAATGAAGTTCAATATCCAGGGATTTCTAAAGACTTTTCCAGAATCTTGATGTAAAACGGGGATCATGATCAGAAACAATTGATAGTGGTACTCCATGAAGTCTTACAACTTCATTAATATATAGTCTTGCTAATCGTTCAAGTGGTAAATCTTCTCTTATAGCAAGAAAATGTGCTAACTTGGTAAGACGATCAACAATGACCCATATTTCATAGTTCCTTCTAGGAGTCTTTGGTAGTCCCATGACAAAGTCCATCATAATATTATCCCATTTCCACTCTGGTATGGGAAGAGGTTGCATGACTCCTCCAGGCTGTTGCCTTCCAGCTTTCACTTGTTGACAAATCATACATCTTAACATAAAATCAGCAATCTCCCTCTTCATGTTGTCCCATCAAAAAATTTTCCTTCAAATATCTATACATTTTGGTGCTCCCAGGGTGTATAGAGAAATTGGAACTATGAGCATCATTCAACAATTCCCTTTTTAGATCAGGTATATTGGGAACACAAAGTCTCTTCCCAAATTTCAAAATTCCATCTTCATACACAAAGTCACTCAATATCCCATCATTCACATCTTTAATATTCTTTTGAAACTCTTCATCACCGGTCTGAGAAATATTTATCCTTTCTAGTAAATATGGTTTGGAAACCATTTGAAAAAAGTATTGTTTTTTCACCTTCCATGGTTATTCCCATATCCATCTTTACTAGATTCATGTATATAGGATCCTTTTCAACTCTCATCTTGTTCAAAACTCCATGATCCTTTCTACTCAAATCATCTTCCACCTTATTTACCTTCCCCAGGTGGTAGTTTATCATGAAATCATAATCCTTGAGTAGTTCAACCCATATCCTTTGTCTCGTGTTGCGTTCCTTCTGTGAGAAAATATACTTCAAACTCTTGTGATCAGTATAAATCTCACATTTTTTCCCATAGATATAGTGTCTCCAAATCTTCAAAGCAAATATTACAGTTGCTAACTCAAGATCATGAGTAGGATAGTTTTTCTCATGAATTTTCAGCTATTGTGATGCATAGGCAATAACTATATCATTCTGCATAAGGACACAACCAAGTCCTTTCTTTGATGCATCACTATAAATAAAAAACCGATCATTCCCCGATGGTAGAGTCAAGATAGGATAATTTACTAATCTTCTCTTCAATTATTAAAAACATTCTTCACACTCTTTTGTCCAAACAAATTTAACCCCTTTTCGTGTGAGCTTTGTTAATGGGTCATCCAACCGGGAAAAATTCTGGAAGAAACGTCGATAATAAGCTACTAAACCAATAAAACGGTGTACCTCAGTTATACTCGTCAGTGCTGGCCATTCTTGGATTGCCTTGGTCTTTGAAGAATCAACGTATATTCCATATTTAGAGACAATATGTCCAAGAAAAGAAATCTCATGAAGCCAGAATTCACACTTGCTAAAATTCCCATATAATTTATGTCTTCTAAGAGTCTTTAGGATAATGCGCAAGTGATTTTCATTATCTTCATAGATTTTGGAGTATAACAAGATATCATCAATAAATACCACTACAAAATCATCGATATATTCCTCAAAAACTCTATTCATTAGATCCATGAAGATAGAGGGTGCATTAGTCAATCCAAAGGGCATTACTGTAAACTCGTAATGCCCATACCTGGTTCGTAATGTTGTCTTTGGAATTTCTTCCTTCTTTACACACAACTGATAGTATCCAGATCGAATATCAATCTTTGAAAAGTATTGAGATCCATGCAGTTGGTCAAATAAATCATCAATGTGAGGTAGGGGATACTTGTTCTTTAGTTTTATAGCATTGATCTCTCTGTAGTCAATGCTCAAACTCATAGATCCATCTTTGTTCTTAACAAAAAGGATAGGGGCTCCCCATGGAGAAACACTAGGGTGAATAAATCCCTTATTACTCAATTCATCTAGTTTTTTCTTTAGTTCCACTAATTCCACAGTGTCCATTCTATAAGGGGTCTTCAATATGGGCCTTGATCTAGGAATTAAATCAATTGAAAACTCAATTTCTTGTTCTGGATGATATCCAGGTAAATCTTCTGGAAACACATCAAAATATTCTTTCACAATAGGTACATCCTCTATTTGAACATTCCTTTCCTCACCCACAGTTATTTCATTCTCTCCCCCCCCAATAATTGAATTTAGTTGAGCTACTGGGGGTGAATCTAGATAAGAATCAGGTGGTGACATTTCTGCTCAAAAGATTAGGTGTTCTTTATCATCGTCATCAAAAATAGTAACCTCATTCTTCTTACAATAAATTTTTGCATCATGGTCTTAAATCCAATCCATACTGAGGATTATATAAAATTCAATCATTGTTATGATGATGAGATCATCAGATAAAGAACATTTATATTCTCTAATGGGGACTGATTCACAAAACTTTGTTGTAATGATACTTCCCTTAGGAGTTTTGAATAACAACTCCCTTGTTAAATAAAATTGGAAATATCTAATTTTTTTAGAAAACTAGGAAGATATGAAACAATGCAATGATCCAGAATCAAATAATGCATTGGATAAACTTGAGGAAACCATTAAATTACCTACCACCACATCTTTCAGAGCTTCAACCTCAAAAGTAATGGTGGCATAAGCTTGGCCTTGATCCCTTGGCCTTTTCTGAGGTAAGTTCCCCTGACTCTTAGAACATTCATTCACATAATGCCTCCTTTCTCTAAAATTTTAGCATTCAACATCGACAGCCTCTTTCTTCCCCTTGCAATCACGAGCTTGGTGGCCTTTTTCACCACACTTGTAACAGACTCTCATTCCCTTCAGGCTTGTACCAGGGTGTTTCTTACCCCATTTACTATAGGATGGATATTCAACTTTTACCATCTTCCCCTTATTTCCATTTCCTGAGCATTCAGTAGATATATTTTTCTCTTTCTTTTCTTTAAAGTCATAAGACTTAGAGAATTATTTTTCTGTCTTGATAGCACATGAGACAATATCTTAGTATGATGAGAAGGATTGTGAGACTAATACTCGATAGAAAAATGGTTTTAACCCATCAAATAAACTTTCAATATTACTTCTTGGGTTATGTATATAATCTACAGCATGCCTCACTAACCTTGTAAAATTAGCCACATACTTTGCAACATTATCATCCTCCTTTTTCCTCAGACTCAAATATTGCCTTTCCATATCCGTTCGATGGTCACGAGGAGAGTATTTTTCTAATAAAATATCTTTAAACTCACTCCATTCCATATTTGATACTTCATCATCTTCCTTTGTTTTTTGAATAAATGAGCATCATTGATTAGCATCTCTAGTGAGGCAGTAAACTAACATGACAACCTTTTCCCTTTCGCTACTCCTCAAGGCGTGGAATATTTTCTCGAACGAATTTATCCATTGCTTAGCTACTAATGGATTTGTACTCCCATTAAATTTTGTTTGTTTTTTCCTCATGAAGCGGTCTAACATTGATCATCCATGTTGTGGATCAGGGTGCTCCATACGGGTAAGGTTATTATTCATAACCTGAGTGAGTAGTCCCAGTATAATGATAAGCTGATCAGCACTAATTGTATCACCAACTCCACTATAATTACCTTGAGCAGGAGGGAAATCCATACATGGAGTGCATGCATTGATACGGTTTCCATTCCTTCCACAAGGCACCATTTCTAAACAATTTCATAAACTAGATTAGTTTATGAATTGAAATACATAATTCCAAACTTGTAAAACGCTTATCATAAATTGAATAGTTTATGGATATAATCCATAATCATAAAAAATGTTTTCTTTGTGGAAGTATATACTCATAAACCCTTCATAACAGTTTGTAAAGAAATTGATAATTATCCTAAGCATATCCCCTGGGAGTGTCATAACCAAGAGTGCAGCAAGGCCCGTTGTCATGCACCAGTTCATGTTCGAGTCTAGCTCAAAGTGGTGTTTTCAGGTTTTACCCCTAGGTACATCTGTGCTAGATCCGCCTCTACCTGCTCATATCCAGATAGGGATGTATTTCTTGGAAAACTCACCAAATCTCTACAATACCAAAATTCTAGGAAGTTCTTCTATACTAATCCTGAAATTCTATCTTAGGGTAATGTGCTCTAATCAGATTTTATCTAAATCTAGATTCCAAGGTTTGTACTAAACTTCATCTGATACCAACTGTAATGCCCCGACCCCAGTTACCCAGATTCGGTGCATTATTATGCATCATGGTCATGATCACAAAAGATCAAGTCTCAAAACACCAATTAGTTTAGTAGGATTGGAAGTACTAGATACATTCATAAGGTTTACATTACATCATAAAATGGAAAACTACAAAAACATTGTTTCCATAGACAACACTGAGATTCCATAGACTATACCTCCAGGTTAGTCATAATATACTTCTTTTCTTCCTAGGAAAAATAAAACATAGAAAGGGGTGAGATCAGATGCTCAATAAGGATAACAATATAGTGGAAACTTTAATAAATAAGAATAAACATTTAAGGCGATATATAAAAATAAAACAAAAGCATTTTCAACATAAACTTCATCATAATATGGAAAATATAAATCAAAATAATTCCATTTACTTACTCACATGGATATTCTACTAGTCGAATAATCACATTCAATATCAATAGCCACTTTCATAATGATGGAATGCATAATGCCAGACTTTCATAACCACATAGTCAAGGCCTTGTTCCAAGACTACAAATAAGATTTTGTCAAGGCATTATTCCAAGACACTAGTTTGTATCATGAGACCTGCCGATGAATCAAGGAGTTATAGCAGGCTCCACCTGTCACTTATTAAGTCCAATGCATTCCTCATATGAAAAGGTTTAAACATAACATAAACATTCGTATTAAAACTAGCATACAAAATGTAAATACTTTATCCATAAACCATGAATGGTGTAAAAATAACACATTCACAGTAAAACATATCACAAAAACTTCAATACAATATGTAATTTTTGTATCATAATAAATCAACTTCAAATAAGCTTAAAATCTATCAAAGGATGTTGACATAGATGAAATCAAAACCTTTTTTAGAGAAATATCTCTTTCTATTTTGAAATAATTTAAGAAAAAATTATTTTTAAAATATTATTATAAGCTTGTAATGGAAGCTTCAACGATGTTATAATGGCATAAAATAGCTGCACCTTCCGTATAAGTTAAAAAAATACATTCTTACCTTAATTTTGTCGAAAAGTTTATAAAGGACCTTGTTTGGAAAATGATGGAAAGATTAATTTATAAACATATTATAAAAAGTAAAAAAAGGGTATAAATGAATTTAACCCATAGTCTATAAAATAATAAGAATTCTTTGAAATATATTTTTTTAGAAACATTGATGTGGATGATAAAGAGGTCCCAGTAGATACTTACATAAAAACAACCTCAGATAATAAAGAGATCGTGAAATTAACCCTTACCTTGTACTTATCCTTGGTTGAGGGTTGGTTAACCTCTTATATAATGGTGAAATAATTGTTATTAAATTATACAAGAATCATATACATTAATATATTATCATATATTATCTTTTAATATTTCTTTGTTAATAATATCTTAGTATTCTCATCATTTCGGGTGTTAACTGATTCGTTTTCCTTTATATGATTTGTTACGTAAGTAATGTTTATTATGGATAGGATGTATCTTATTCGTATTCAGAATTATATTAAGTATTTAAGCATTATTTTTAATCATCTAATGAAAATTAGTCTTGAATGGATATGATGGGGAATTAATCTCATCGCATTCGTGGAGATGGTAATCTGTACGTACGCACGGGAGACAATATCATTATTTTGATATTAAAATAACATATAATTGGATGGTATATCATATATAAAAAATCATTATCATGTTATATTTATTATTTGCATCAATTACACATCATTATTATACACACCCAAATAATAATGTATTGAATAACAATTACACCATGACGTGGAGACGGTAAGCCGTAGGTATGTACGTATGGTGAAATTTCATTCAAAGGATGGATAGAATAATGAATTTGGTTGTACCATATTTATAATAAAATCAAAGTATATATAAGATAATGTAGTTATTATATTATAATGTAAACAACAAATAAAAAGGAAGTGAAAGAAGAAAGGAACTTGAAAGAGGTGATGAAATATTTACCTCTTCTTCGGGTTCTTCCTTTTGATTTGATCAAAAGGGTTTCTTAAGTTGGCTTTCTAACTAAATTAAGGATTCCAGGATTAAGGGAGTACATTTTAGAGGTTATTTGTTCAGTTTTTGGCCGATCCAAATGTCTTTGAAGGTGTGAATTAGTGATAAGGGGGGGTTCCCTTTTAAAAGAGGGGTGAGGGGCACCTTAGGAAAAGCTAGATATATTATTTTATAATAAAATCATTTTCGGTTTATAATGGATCCAAAATGGATTATTTAAAGTATAAGGTAGGTATGGGTCTAAAACCACTCAACCAATAGGTTTTAGAAAGTTTTGGGTCACTATATTAACTTTATCTTTTAGATTTAACTCTTAGTTAAATAGTTTGAGATTTATCATGTCTTTTTGTATTTTTATATTATATAGTTAATAAAATTACTATATACTTCCAAGAGAACCCCAAGTGGTTCATTAATGATACACCTATGATTATATAAGTCTTCTGGTCGATCCTTATATTTTTAGGAATATAATATCAATTAATAATGTAATATTTTTTTTAAAACTCTTTTATGTCAATTTTGACACTATTTGGTTTTTTTTTCTAAATTCATAACAGCATTATTACTTAGAAAAAAATTCATCTAACCAAATCTAACATGTCATATTAACCTATAAAATTAGTTGAATTCATGAAAAGTTTCAAATTACATTTATTTAGATATTTATAATATCAATTATTTTAATATTTCATTAATTAGGTAATTACCGCATCATCATTGTGTCATAAATAAATTAAATTATTTAATGTATAAAAAATATAAATAAAATACCATTATGTATGAAATTTTTTTAGATTTATAATTAATATTTATAGTCTAATTTATCTTATGTATAACCCTATATTAAAAATGTTTTAGTTATTAAACTTTGATTTTAACTCTTTTAACTCTTCTTTAAATAAAATAATAATAAGTGTCCTAATCTAATCTAAGAGGATCAAAGAGGTTCATATTTTATTCCTAAGGTTTTTTTTGGTCTAATTATTCTTATCTAATAGAATTTGGACATGTTTTAGGGTAATAATAATATCATTTTTACCCTTAATTACCCTATTTACTTTTAATCGTGGTAAATAAAAGTAAAAAGTTACAATTCACCAAAAATTATTTTCATCCTATTGAAAAACATTTTTCTTACTAATATCAACCGTGTCTCTTGGATTTTTGAAATTCCACTCACAGAAGTGGTAAAATTAAGTTTTATGTGAATTTGCAAATTCTCCTAGGAGGTGGGTAAAAGACAGTGAAAAGTTCAATAAAATTTTTGTATATCTAAAATTATTATAAACTGACTCCAATGAATTGAATTGAACTTATATAGGTATTATGTATCTATTTTGACCTAAAATAAATTTAAATAAAATAAATAATTATTTAAATAAAAATTCAGTTTTAAACTATAACTCAGTGTTTTTCACTATTCATCAAAAATTGAAAGTCTTTAGAAAAATACCAAAAAGTCACCGTAAGATAATTTTGATATTCTAAATCCAAAAATTAAGTCCATTTTGAAATATAAAATTTATAAAATTTCAAAAATTGGGTATTACTATTCATAATGGTTATTTGATTGGTTGTGGTGTGTTAGAACTCGAAGTTGCGTACAACACACGCTACTGTATTATTCAAAGAGAAGTGTGTCGTGGAAGCTTGGGGTGTTACAGGTATGTTTATTATTGATGAATTAGTTTGATGGTAATTCTAGGGGTGTGAATAGTTTTAGTAGTGATGACCTAGTTTCCTTATCTCTAGTTCAAGGCCTTTTATTAATACAACCTAGTGACGATGCCCATGACATTAGAATACTTTTTAGGATTGTTTGGGGGTTTTAACTCTCTTATTTTATTATATATATTGATATTTATATTATTTTTTGTCATATATTTTCTTTTCATTTTCTCTATGTTGTGAGACTTGATTTAGTGGTGATTGAATTTTTTATTTCTTCCTTTTTTTATAGTTTTCTTATAAGATTTTTTGAAAATAGATTTTTAAAGGTTTTTAATGATGGGAAAAAGGAAAGAATGATTTTAAAGTGTTTTCAAACTATTTTAATAATTAGTTAGAAAAGTTTTATCAAATTAGTATAGATATAATGGTTTTTATTTTAAACTCTAAGAATGTGTAAGTTTTAAAAATGGGGTTTTAGGCCACCATGCCTAGTTTTATGGAAATGCTTGGTTTTCAAACCTATTTTAGAAAACTGTATGATAGTTGGAAACCTATTTGAGTTTTGAAATGTGTATTTTAAAAATGTGTGTTTATGAAATACTTTAAAGTAATATTTTAAAAATGGTATTTCACCAAGAGTTATTGGTAGAGGAAAAAAATTATAAGTGAATGTCTTCACTTAATGAAAATCTTAGAAAAAGAGTTTTAACACACTTTTATACGTTACTACTTATTTAGTAAAACATTATATAAAATGTTTATTTTTATAATGTATTTCAAACTATATTTTTTCGTATGTGATATGAAAGTGATATCTTAGATTTTTTAGGTTGTGGTGACCAACTAGACTTTTAGATCACGCCTATATTTTATAGGTTCAAGTTTTTTCTTGCTTGTTTCACTTCGTTTTTATATTTTTAGAGGAATATATTGTTGGATGGTGACCTTAGTTGAACAAATTTTCTGTATTTATTTTGTTAAATATTAATACTATCGAATCAAATAGGATGGATATTAATAAAGGGTGGATGAATTCCTATCATATGATTAATTATTATAAAGATATAGTGAAAGAGTACATCAAGTTTTCAAAATATCATGCATATGACCCTTATAAAATCCTTTTTCTGTGTTTACAATGTTGGTAGTCAATACTAATTATTCCAAAGGAGTTAGAAGAACATTTGATCTACCATGTATAGATTGAAGTTATAAATTTTGGAATAAACATGGGGAAAAAAGAGAATGTTTCTATTGGATGGGATAACACTTAATTTTATGGATCATATGATATGATTAAAAGTTTGGACAATGAACAAAACCATATTGATCATATGATTATAGATTTTAATGATGATGAAAATCATATTTAGTAAATGATAAGGATGGTTGAAGATGAACTTCATGATTGTCCAAAATTGTTTGAGAAGTTAAATATTTTTTCAAAAATCCATTGTATACTGGTCACACTAAATATATAGAATTTGAATCCATACTAAATCTATATAATTTGAAATAAGGAAATGGATGGAGTGATGACAGTTTTACAAAACTACTTTCTCTATTGAATGACATGATACCAAAAGATAATGAGCTCTCTACCCAAACTATAAGATCCTGGATTTCTCTATAAGGTATATTCTTGTTTATGTTTCAATTTAAGTCCCTATTTGGGGTTAAATAAATGTTTTCCCAAGTCCTTGAGAAGGTTTGGGGGTGTTCTGGGGGTTTGGGACATGAAAAGGGGGAAAGGGGGGATTTTTGGGCAATTTTCATGGTTTGTGCACAGTTTCGAAAACTATGAGAGGGGAAACTAAGTAGGTAGTAGCAATATGTACTGTTTATGCACAGCCCGGAAAACTATGCGAGAGAAGGGCACATGGGAAGTATCCTCCACATGGTTTGTGCACAATTTGGAAAAACGTGTGGCCTGGAATCTTTCAAAAAATTACAAAAAATATCATCCCATGATGTTAAACCCCAACTCAGTTTTCTCCTCCATTTCACCCTCTGTAACCCTAGTGATGAACTTGGATGACCCAAACTTCACAAGGGTGGTTCTCCTTTGATTCTTGTCTGTTTGGAGTGATGTTGATAGTGGATAGAATCCCCAGGTAAGTCTAATCTCTTCCTTGCTTCCTCTTTTCGATTAGGGTTTTCATATTTCTCCCATCTCATTCTAAAGATCTAAAACCCTCCTTTTTGGGTGTGATTTAGGTTGAATCTTCAAGGGATGTTTGAATCTAGATCTAAGTCCATGATTGAGAGTGCGTTCATCATCATATTCGAGGTAGGTAGTCTATAATTTTTATCCCATAGTTTTTTTATAGATTTGTGCATTGTGTTGGGATTTTGACTATCTCTTGTTGTGTATTGGTTTCCTTGAGTATGATTGGGTAGATTATGTGTCTAAATGATTTCCTTAGAACCCTCATGATCCTTGTGGGATGTGGAGGGGATGACTTGACCATTTTAGGGCCACCCATGGGGTGCGTAGGAATTTTTGAACTTATAGAGTGGTAAGGGTTAAGTGAATGATTAAAAAATAATAATGTGGAACCCATGTCGAAAATGTTTTAGCAGTTTATTAAGTTGTAAATTGAATGATTATAAATATTCCTAGGGAAATAAGGGCATAATATGTTGATGGGATGACATGAAAATGGTTAATTGGGTTAAAATATATTATATTGATTGTTTCAAGAATTTCGATTAGAAATGCCTAAGGGTATTAGGGAATATTAAATGGTGAACTTGCAATTGGGTAATGGAATGTGAAATGAAGAGTGTGTTAATGGGATTTAATAAGGGAATGGAGTAATTTATGGAATGGGTTAATACATGAGAATTATGTGGTACACCAAACTGGTTGAATGTAATAAAGGGATTTGGTTATGTGATATGAGAATTATACTTGAAATGCCTAAGTGGGTAAATTATTATGAAATGATAAATGGGATAAATGGGTTAATTAATGGTCAATGATGAATTTTTCTAAGTCATAGGGGTTACTAAATACACCTAACGGGTCAAGGAATGGTAATGGGAATTTAGATAAATGGATATTAATTGTAATTGGAAAATTTGTTAATGTGTTATGGAATGATATTAATTCTCATATTGTTGTCATGTATTGTGAATTCTAATGGCATTGAATATGCTTGTTTGTGTTATGGTATGGTTGTGGTGACTTGATAAATAATCATGTGTGCATGGATTGGTAGGGTGGGGTATTGACTTGAGGTTCTATTCCCATGGGTCAAGTTAGACTAAGGCTCTAAATTCCACCCCAAAATACATGAGTTAGAAAAGGGGATGGAGGCTCTATTCCCCTAACAGTTTCATTCCACCCAGACTGAGGCTTCGAGGTGAGGATAATGTGTTTATGTGATATATGTATCCCTAGTGAGATAGGGAATTTATTTATTTCTCCTATTCATTGTGATTGATTGCCTTATACCCTTGTTTAGATGATATTTATTCCTAACCCATGGAACATGTGATCAATATGGATTATTTAATGCAGATGGTATAAGAAATGGAATTGGGATAAATGCTAGTCAAGAATTAAATGAACCTTGTTAACTAATGGCACCGGAACTATCCCTTTCTTACTTACCATTTATTTTTTACTTTCATTCACTATCTATTAGACAGGATATTTTGTAGACACTTTTGGTGGTGTTTTACTGAGTTTTGTACTCACGCCCTGCTTAGGCCGCTATTGGGTACCTGAGAAGATCACTTGGTTGCAGGTCAGGACAATGGAAAAGGCCCTACACTAAGATGTTGAGTTGGGCTCGAGATGTACATGGAGAAGGATCCGGACTTAGAATTGGGACCTATAGGTAGTTTTGTCCATTTTTTTATTTTGGGTTTCTTTCCCTTTGCACTACTAGTATGGAATGGCATTGATGTATTTGATTTTTATTTGTACCCAGTTAGGGAAAAGTTGGTTATGCATGTTTATTAGTTTTTCATATTATTTCACTATTTATATTGTGTTTTGTTGTGGCCTACTCTGGTAAAGTGGATATAGTCTCTCCATGTGACTCCTTAGACCCTCGCCGTTAGTTGGAAACCTCTGGTGTATGGGGAGGCACGCTTGAGGTCATGTGAAGACTTGGTACAGAGCCCTGGTTTAGTGTATTCTAGGTCAGGGATGTTAAAAAATGGTATCAAAGGATTTATTTTATCTTTCTTACTATTTGGGGATGGTAGATAGGATATTATGATAGTGTCGAGCCTTGGTAATGAGCTCGTGCTTGGGAGAAGCTAACCCATGTACAAGGGAAAACCCAAGTCACCATGGGTGGGAATTATTGTTCTTGATGTGTGTTATTACAGTTGAATAATGTTTCACCATTGGGTAATGAACATGTTGTTTGATTTGAATGATTTATGATATTTTTCTCATGGTCATAATGGCATGAGTTTGTACCTTCATGCATCATTTTAAAAACCTAAGGATATAGGTGGCATGCATCATTATAGGAACACACATGGGATGGGTGTGCGGGGCATAGAAAGTAGAATTCATTTTCTTTCCTTGATAAATATGAAGAAAATGATGCCTAATAATGGTAATGAAAGTGGGTGAATGAAAATAATTCAAATAAATAGTTAAGGAATATTGTGTAAAAAGAAATGTTAGGAATGGGTTAAAATTTTAGGTTGTCATAAATTGTAAAAGGTTGACTCAGTGTCTAACGGAGAAAGTTTTCACAATGATGGTAAAATTATTAATGATTTTTTCCAATGAAAGGTGTAAATGAATTAAAATGATGATTGTAACAAGTTGTGAAATGGTAAATGTACCTAAGAGGAAAGGAATCATGTTGTAAAAGAATAATCGGGTTGAAGAGGTGTTGATGAAAGACTTGTGATTAAGTGAATTGGTTACCCCATGTTGACCATGACTTTGGTAGGTATGGTAGGGGAAATTTTCTAAGTAAGATGATGATCATCGGGATAGAGCATGAAGAATGGGTTGTTTAAGCTTGCTAGCATGAGACCTTTTTCTATTTGTGGTTAAATCCTATCTTCCATTCTTTGAAGCATTGAGTGAATGATAAGTTTAAAAATAATAATGATTGAGTTTAGAGGTGGGAATCCTTAGTGTTGTTAGTTGGACCCTTGTATGTGTGAGTTGGGGAAGTGATATTACTCTAGTTTGAGACATTGTATTTGGATTGTGAGGCTTGGCCGTTTGTGATATAGCCTAGGTGGTGTGTTTAGGGAACCCTTGGTGGGGTTGTGGCCTTTGGGTTGTGAGGAATTGTTTAGTAATGTGAGTGAGGGAACTCTCATGGTTTGTGACCATACAGAGTACATGCTGGACCCTAAGGATAGTTCATGGTTCTTAGTGACCTTGTAAATAGAGACCTTGCGAGTTGTGTCTTGAATCCTGGAGAGAATTTTTTACTCGTAGTGTCGACTAATGTGTACACCTTTGGTGTGGAACATAGAGTATATGGTTTATTTGGTGTGATGGTCATAGTGTGCATCAGAATGGGAGTGAGAGTTCCATTCATGAGCATTTCTTTGTTCGTTTCATGATAAGTATGGTTTGGAGAGAGGACCAATGGATTCTCCTGGTTGTGACTCCAGTTTAGGGAATTGGTATCATTTAACCTTCAAGGTGACCTATGAGAGAGGTTGAACAGGGTTTCTAGTTCTTTTGGGTGTGTTTCATACATGTAGATGTTTTGGACTTTAATAGTGGGACTCAGAGTGGTCCATGGTGCAAGATTGGCCTTGCGGAATAAGTGGGAAGGTTGATGGTTGGTTTTTCCCCTCGAGTTGTGGTTATGAGATGATAGTTTCTAAAAATCAAGGGTGGCCTCATGGATAGTTGTGCCAATGGTCCAAGTACCTTGGAATATGAAGAATTTTATATGCTTCAGAGGTGGTGTCAATGCATACTAAGTACCCCAAGTTTTAGTGAATAGTATAGTTGTGCCCGGTTCCTTTTTAAGGGAACCCTAGTGTTTGTGATAGGAGGTAAGGATTGTTTTTAAGGGTTGTATCGCATGGATTCCTGACTCACCTATTTGGATGATGATTAATGTAGATCTTGAAGTTTTTTTTAGAATAAGAGACAAGGGTGACTGAAGTGTGGTTATATGTTTTCGCTCGATGTTGACACCCTAGGTAAGGGTGGCCACGTGGCTGAACTTGTTTGTATGAATGGTTTGGTTGTTGGGTGATATGCAGAGGCCACCTCAGGGATGATGAGACTGACTAACCAATATACATGGTTAGTTAAGAAAGTAGGTGATGGTTCATGCCCAAGTTAAGGTTGATTTGTGAGAAACCATTGGTTTGATTGGTGTGGTAGACTGTTGTGCTTCGGTTGTTAGTTATTAGGGACGCATCAGAATAACTAGAGTGGTGTGGTGGAAATAGTTCCACATGAAATGTTAGTTCATGGATACATGGTGGTTTGGTCATGGAGTGATGGTAAAACTTGGTTGGCAATCACACCTGAGTGGTGGTGGTTAAGTGTTAGTGGGACGCGTTTGGTAAGGAGGCATGAAATCCTTGGCAGGTCATAGTGTCCCATAGTTTGACATCATAAATGGATAAGATGGTGGTGGTGTTCTTTTATAACTTCTTACCATACCTTAGCTAGTGACGATCATTCCCAACATCTTGACATCATCCTATGTACGTTGAGAATCTCTGGATTATGCCAAGAGACATGAAAGTGTTTGGTTGGAGGAGGGACATTATGAAGTTTACGCTCAATGAAATGGTATATTTGGAGCTTGATGGTGGTATATACACCATCTATGGCTTGGGGTTAGGTCCTCAGGATGGACTGAATGATTAAAAACATCATGGGTGCTATTCATGGAAGCCGGTAACGGACACTGGATGACATTCATTTTCTTGTTTTGGGAAAAAGGTAGATGTCCATGTCTAAGTTTGGGGTTAGGTTTGTGATTGGGTATAATATGTGGTGGTTAGAATACCTCTTGAGAGTATTGTTAACAACACTCCCAAGGTGGGGAGTGATAAGTCAGTCCTGAATGTGGAGAAGAGAACGTCGAGTCAACATAGTGGTATCGGGATGCCAATGTGGAACCTGTGAGGTGCATGTCAGGTTCCTCGGAGAGGCATGTGGGCCTTGGACATGGTTTCTGATGAGCCAAGTGTTGGCTTAAGATTAGGGTGGTTCCAAGTGAAGCTTGTCATGTCTGTGTTGAGTCATAAGAGGGTGTGGTTGGATATGACAACAGGTTGTGGAAAGAGAATTCGGGGTTCTATAACTCCAAAGAAGATTGGGGTTATACTTGGGTAATTTTCCCTTGTGTGGTTTTGTAACATCGTGAAGTTGAGTGAACCATGTCCATGTGATGTGGCATCATTCCAAGTGTGAATACCAATGATGATATGAAGGACGGTAATGTCGTGATGATGGAATTCTACCAGAATTTAGGAAATGACCTCAGTGGGTGTGTGTGATGATAATGATAAGCTTAAAGTCAGTAATCACCTTATGAAGGTGAGAAAGGGGTAGCATACCATTAGTGTAAATTGGGTGTTCTAGGATAATCTAGTCGGATGTGGTCTGGCCTAAGATGGTAAACTTGAATGGGTGTGGTGAGAGTGACCCACCTCCGAGTTTATGTTTTAGAAGAAAGTGCCTTTTTAAAATGAATTTGTACCAGAGTGAGGTCAAATTGATCTTAGTTCTTGAATGGATAGTGTATGAATTTCCTCCTCAATGGTTTCAACGATGCAATTGGATACCAATGTAGGGAAATTCACTATGGATGCTTGTGCGTGGTGAGTTGGAACATGTCAGATGATGGGGAAGTTGAGTTGAGTTATAGTGGTCCTTCATTGATGGAGTATGTTCCAAGTAACCAGAAATGGTAGAGAGAACCATACTGGATAAATGGTTGGATGATGACGTGATCATAGTTTTGGTTTGGAAGGACTTAAGTGGTCACTGTTTGGGTGAGTTGGCCCTGGTAGAGAGCTTTGGCATAGTTTAACTGGTCAAGTAGCTGAGAGTTTTTATTTGTGTTTGGATTTATATTTGTGGAGTGAAATCTTCAGGAAATGTGGTTGGAAGGATCTTGTGTCTCCCTTTGGGTGAATCAGGTTTGGGTCACCATTAGAGTTTGAAAAATAGAGGAAAATGACGCCAAGTGATTTAGGTCATGAGTTGTGGAGAGGATCAGGCTGATAGGGTGCTGATTGGTTCCTTCATGATGATGTGATACTGGGAGTGAAGTTTTCTTGTGTTGTGAGTTGGGCATCATTGCCTATGTTTTCTCTTTGATGTTTTATTGGTTGGGTATGGTTGGACGTGACACATCCTTGGGGGTAACTGTTTTGTGTTGTGGGTTGTGGTGAGGAAGTCTTTTGGGGAAAGTATGTGCCCTTGATTCGTGTCTGGTGTCCTTGTGATGTGCATCTAGAAACTTGTAAAGTAGGAATAAATAGGAATTCATTATAGCATGAACTCTAGTTACGAAAGCTTAGTGATGCTTGGAAGAGCAGCTCAAGGACGAGCCATTATAATTTGGGGAGGTTTTAAGATCCCAAATTTTTCTATAAGGTATTCTCTTGTTTATGTTTTAGTTTAAGTCCCTGTTTGTGTTTAATTAAGTGTTTTCCCATGTCCTTTAGAAGTCTCAGGGGTGTTTTGGGGGTTCGAGACATGAAAAAGGGGAAAAGGGGGATTTCTGGGCAATCCACACGGTTTGGAAAACCATGTGAGGGGAGTCCATAAAATTAGTAGAAATCCACATGGTTATACATAGTCTAGAAAACTATGTGGGAGAAGGGCATGTAGGTAGTATCCTCCCTACGGTTTGTGCACAGTTTATAAAACCATGCAGGTAAACCATGTGGCCTTGAAAGTTTTAAAAAATTAAAAAAATGTCATCCTGGGATTTTAAACCCCAACTTGGGTTTCTCCTCTATTTCACTCATGTAACCCTAGTGATGAACTTGGATGACCCAAGCTTCCCAAGGGTGGTTCTCCTTCTATTCTTGGAAGTTTGGAGCATCATTGGTTGTGGATCGAAGCCCTGAGTAAGTCTAATCTCTTCCTTGATTCCTCTTTTAGATTAGGGTTTTCATCTTTCTCCCATCTCCTTATGAATCTCTAAAACCCTCCTATTCAAGATAGATTTATGTTGAATCTTTAAGGGATGTTTGAATACAAATCTAAGGCCATTATTGAGAGTTTGTTCATCACCAAATTCAAGGTAGGTGGTCTACAAATTTTATCCCATAGTTTTGTTATAGATTTGTGTATGTGTGTTGGGATTTTTACTATCTCTTGTTGTGTATTAGTTTCCTTGAGTATGATTGGGTAAATTGGGTGTCTAAATGATTTCCTTGAAACCCTCACAATCCTTGTGGGATGTGTAGGTGGTGTCTTGACCATTTTAGGGCCACCCATGGGGTGCGCTGGCATTTCTGAACCTAGAGAGTCGTAAGGGTTAAGTGAATAATTGCCGAATAATAATGTAGAACCCATGTTGAATATGTTTTAATGGTAGATTAAGTTGTAAATGGAATGATTATAAATATTCCTAGGGAAATAAGGTAATAATATGTTGATATAATGAAATGAAAATTGGTAATTGGGTTGAAAGATATTATGTCGATTGTTTCATGAATTTTGGTTAGAAATACCTAAGGGGATTAGGTCATATTAAATAGTGAACTTGCAATTGGGTGATGGAATGGAAAATGGGGAATGTGTTAATGGGATGTAATAAGGGAATGGATGAATTTGTGGAATGGGTTAATACATGAGAATTAGGTGGTACACCTAAGTGATTGAATGTAATAAAGGGATTGTGTTATGTGATATGAGAATTGTACTAGAAATGCATATGTGGGTAAATGCTTTTGAAATGATAAATGGGATAAATGGGTTAATTAATGTTCAATGATGAATTTTTATAAGGCATAGGGGTTTTTGAATACACATAATGGGTCAAGAAACATAAATGGGAATTTGGCTAGATTACTATGAATTGTAATTGGTAAATGAGTTAATGGGTTATGTCATGATATTAATTCCCATGTTGTTATCATGTATTGTGAATTATAATGGTATTTAATATTCTTGTTTGTGTTATGGTATGGTTTTGGTGACTTGATAAATAATTATGTGCATGTGGATTGGTAGAGTGGAGTATTTAATTGAGGTTCTACGCCCATGGCTCGACTTAGAATGAGGCTCTAAACTCCACCTCAAAATGCATGGGTTAGGGAAGGCGACTGAGGATCTATTCCCCTAATGATTTCATTCCACCTGGACTGAGGATTCAAGGTGAGGATAATGTGTTGATGTGATATGTGTATCCCTAGTGAGATAGGCACTTGATTTATTTTCCCTATGCATTGTGATTGATTACCTTAGACCCTTGTGTAGATGATATTTATTCCTAACCCATGGAACATGTGATCAATATGACTTATGTAATGAATATGGTATAAGAAATGGAATTGGGAAAAATTCTAGTCATGAATTAAATAAAACTTATTAACTAATGGAACATGAACTATCCCTTCCTTACCATTTACTTTGTACTTGCATGCACTATCTATTAGACTGGATATTTTGTAGACACCGTTGGTGGTGGCCTACTGATTTTTGTACTCACACCCTGATCAGGCTGTCATTAGGTACCCAAGTAGATCTCTTGGTTGTAGGTCAGGAAAATGGAAATGGCCCTACACTAAGATGTTGATTTGGGATCAGGATGTACATGGATAAGGATATAGACTTAGAGTTGGTACCCATTGGGAGTTTTGGATGTTTGTTTTATTTTGGGTTTTTTCACTTTACACTACTAGTATGGCATGGCATTATTGTATTTAATTTGTGTTTGTACACGATATGGGAAGCATTGGTTATGCATGTTTACTATTTTTTCATATATTTCCACAATTTATATTGTTTTCTATTATATCTTACTATGGTAAAGAGGTTATAGTCTCCCCATGTGACTCCTTAGACCCTCGCCGCAAGTCAGCAACCTCTGGCATACGGGGAGGCATGCTTGAGGTCATTTGACGACCTGGCACGAAGCACCAGTTTAGTGGCTTACGGTTCAAGGATGTTACACGAACATACGACACTAAATGAATACTATGATTTATGGGTATGATCTATGAAATAATAATTTCTTGGAAGAATGACTATATACTATTTTTTAAGGATCGAAAATCACTTAAAGAATACCCAATGTGTGGTTTTTATTGATACAAGAAAGATGAATCCAACCCTACAAAATTTGTGTGGTGCATTCCAATAATTCCAAGGTTTAGGTGCCTATATGGAAGTGAGGATATTATAGGGAAATTAACATGGCAGATAGATATAAGAAATAAATATGGTAAACTATGTCACCTAGAAGACTCTTCTCAGTGGAAGAGAATTGATCATGAGTATCCTAAATTTGGAAATGAGCCGAGAAACCTTTTTCTTGCATTATCTATAAATAGAGTGAATCCTTTTGGTTTTCAAAGAATCACTCATATTGAATGGTTAGTTATGTTGGTAAATTATAACTTTCCACTTTAGTTATACTTGAAACAAAAATACATCATGTTATCTATGCTTATATGAGGACCAAAAAATTGGGTAATGATATTGATGTATTTTTGGATCCACTGATCAAAGATTGGAAATTATTATGATATTTAGGTGTTATGTTGTATGGTTATTTTAGGAATGAAGATTTCATGATGAGATCCATTTTTTATGGGATGATAAATGACTTTCCTGCTTATGAAAATTTGTCAGGATATAGAATCAAAGGAACTAAAGGGTGTACCATTTGTGAACAAAGTACACAATCAATTAGGTTGAAACATTCATTGGTGATTGTGTTTCTAGGACATCAAAAATTTATACCCAGATGGAATAATTATTGATCTTTGATGACATCATTATATGGAAGTTTATAAGAACATACATCATTCTCTCCACTAACAGGTGATCAGCTATTTGAGAAAGTAAAATATGTGGACACTACTTTTGGTAAACAGTTTTCAAAAAAACCTTATGAAAACTAGTTCGAAAAAGTGATCAGTTTTTTTTTAATTACCATACTGGAATTTTATGTACGCCAGACATTTTCTTGATGTTATTCATGTTGAAAATAATGTATGTGATGGTTTCATCATCACATTTCTAAATGCACCTAGAAAAAAAGATGGAATTAAGGCTAGATTGGAAATGGTTGATATGAGAATACAAGAATATTTGGATCTAGTGAAGGGTGAAAAATAAAATTTTCTTCCTTTAGCTTCATACACTATTTCAGGCAGAAGAGATATCAATTTTGAAAATTATTGAATTATGTAAAGGTTCTGGAGGTTTATTCGTCTAATATCAATTATATCGTGTCAATGGTCGATTGAAGGTTAAGGGGTCTGAAATCACATGACTACCATGTTTCATTGTAAGATCTAATTCCTATAGCTTTATGTTGCATTTTTTCAAGAATTTCCAACATATATTAACTAATATTTTCTTTTTCTTCAAATATATATGCAGAAAAGTTATAGGCCTGATGAATTTTTTGACTATGGAAAGAGAAATTTCTATCATATTATGTGTATTGGAAATATTATGTCTTCCATTATTCTTTCATATGATGGTTTACTTGATGGTTCACTTGGTGAGATAGATTCAACTATGCGTTCTTGTACACTATAGATAGATGTACCCCCATTGAATGGTATATTAATATTTTTAATGGGTATGTAAAAAATCAAAGTTATCCAGAGGGTTGTATTGTGAAGTGATATATTTTTAAGAAAGATCTTGAATTATTTACCAAATACTTGTACCATGTGGAAATCATTGGTCTACTGAAATATTTTCACACTGGGAATCTTGTGAGTGAAGGAATTTTTAGAATAGATGTTCTCACAATCAATATTACATATTAGAAGTAGGACCACCTTTATGTTTTTTATAACATTTTGGAGGTTTCCCCATATGTTGAAACCCACAAATAAGTTCTTAGGAATTTGAATCCATCACGGGATGAAATATGGATATCAAATACACATAATCAATAGTTTATAGGATGGTTTCAGGATTGTGTTTTTAAGGAATTAGGTGAAATTTTGTATTCAATTTCAGAATGACTTCGATGGATAGCCAGAGTACCAATTGGGTTTGTACTGTCTTTCAATGGTTATGTAATTAATGGTTAAATGTTCTATAAAAACAAACATAATGAATAAATCACCATGAAAAATAGTGGAGTTACATTTATGGATAAAGTGATGCATGTTTCTGGTATTAAGGGTATAAATCCAATTTATTCAAATTTTTCAACTTTGGCATCATCAAAAAAATATAGGAGTTAGATTATACAAAATTCTAAGTGACTATTTTTAAATTCAAGTGGGTTCATAAAAGGATTTATATTAATATAGATGAATTTGGATTCATGTAAGTGGATTTTAGTAAGGAAGGGTATAATAATGACCCATTTATAATAGAATCCTAGGCAGTAAAATTATTTTATTATCCAGATCCCGTAAACAAAAAGGGGCCAATTTTTATATTATCAACCAAAACCACTGAAAGGTTAGATGAAAATTCAATTGGGGATAACAATTTTATTAGGAAATCACAATAATTTCACTGTGGTCTTAATATAGATAATGTTTTGTATGTCATAGGTGACCATAATAAAGGTATTTTGATAATTGATAGAGGAGTTAAATCCCTTAATCATTTAAAAAAAGAGTTCAATAATGAGGTTATATTTTTTTCTAATATAAATTTTTTTACCTGATGTTGTTATTTGTTTACTACTGCATTTTTTTAATCAAAATTACATATTAAACCACTTATATAGATAATGACTTTTTCACATACTAGTTCTCCCAATCCTAAGGAACAATGGGTCTCTCAAGTAGCTGTTACTCCTAGTATAGAGGAACAATGACCTTCTACACATGACAATGCGACTACTCCAGAGGAACAATAAGTTTATCAACCTATTTTTTCTCCAAGTGAAAAGGTATAATGACCTTATTCACATGTCGATGATACCACTGTAGAGGAACAACATACTAATGATGTTGAATATAAGGAAATGGTAGGAGACAAAGGACAGGTGATACAGAAAATACAGGATCATTGTAGTGTGGTAGTGTTAGCAAAAATCATTAAGGTGAAAGGAAAAGGCATCAAATTTGAGGTCAGATAGAATGTGAAAGTCTAGCATATTAGCCCAAAAAAGGACATGTTTAGTTGTTACATTAGACTCATCACTCAAAAACTCATAGCGATTGATGTAGATTCATGGAACCATGTTTTTCTCACGTTTAATACACAGATTTGGGAAGAGATTACGGTAACATTATGATATCATTTATTTATTTTACTTAAAAACAAAATAATTAAATATTGACTTACTCTTCATTATCCATTTTAGATTTCATTTATAGTAGATGAATCCCACACGAAATATGTATTAATTCTTGATAGAAGGATTCACAAAGGATTTCACACAATTCTAATGATATTTCATCATAAAGATGCTGAAGGGAAAATAAAATTGCACCCACTGCTTATGTATGCACACTAGATAATCCAAGAAGAGTGGGATTCAATTACTGGATGTCGTTAAGATGTGTCTTTTCAGGTATATTGTGGTTGGTAATACATTATTTGAAAATATATGTATTCATCACTTTTATTGATAATTTTTTATTTATGAAACAGCAACATAGTGCTGAAAATAAGGAATGGGCAATAAAACCAATATACCCCTACCATAAAGCATGGATGGGATATGCTTCACTTCAAAAAAAAGGTACATATTTTAAATCTACTACAATACTTTTATGTGACATGAAGAAACAATATAATTTTGTTCCTCTATTTACATACATATTGATGAATCCAAATCCAAATCCACTTCTATTCCACACCATGTGTTATGGAAGAAGAAATATGTAAATAAATATGGGATACTAATAGATGAAAACGCATAAAAAGTGTGGGAAACATATATAAGTATGACATAATAAAAAAAATTTACCTTAAATCACTATTACATAACAATTATTACTTATTTTCCTATATTTTCTATATGGCATAGTCATAGGAATCATCAAAACCTATATCGGATGAACACTTACAATCGGTGTCCTTGAAGTGGCTAGAACAATATGGCCACATCAGAGGTGTGGGTTTTGGGGTGACACCTCGAACATATTTTGAGAAAAAAAATAGTGGGAGGATAAAGATATAGAAGTGGCATAAATGAAAGAAAGATTAGTTTCCCTTGAAGAATAATTTCATTGGTAGTCTGATTTTCTAGCAACTATTATGGGGGGTCAAAGAGAAGAAGAAAGTCAAGAGAAACCATTGTGTATAGATATCCCCACCCCCCTCCATCTTTGAGGTAAGTCATTCTCCTCAAAGAGTTGTCTTAGTCGATATAATTTATATTCTAATAATTGTTTCTGTGAAATGTGAATCATACAAACACTGATACCTTTAATGTAATGATATTATATAGGGTAAAAATGACTATGATTTATATCTATCAACACCCACCAATTGCCTTTCATAGAGGTCTATGGTGTTCAATATCTAAGAGGACTCTCTACATAATAGACCACTTCCAACAGTTCATGTGAGAGTGTCGATTACCATAGCTCATGTGTTGAGCATCGAGCTACCTTTTACACTTGATTAGTAAAATATTCATAAGTTTGACCAAGATATTTTAACATTAATTACATGGTCATTAGATCATGTAAAAATATGTGTCAATAAGGAGGTATTCATTTTCAATTAATTTTTCATGCTAAAACTTTAACAATTAATGAAAAAAGGTTTGAACTGATGAATATTATTATAGATGGACAAAGGTAATGGGATTAACAAAGGGAAGGGAATGAAATGAAAGTTCAACTAAAAACCATCAAAAGGATTGACCAACCAATCTAAAATATCTTACAAAAGTACCTTTACCCCCCCCCCCCAGGGGGGTTAAAAACCTGCATTTACTAACATTGAAGGTACATGCAGATAAAAAGTTACAAAATGTTAGTAATCATGTAGTTTATTTTGAAGAAAATATGTATGGAGAGGAAGGTGCAGACTACATTGATTTTGAAAATTTAAATGAAATAAAAAAATAGTAATAGTTGGGAGCCTCAGTTGTAAATTTATACATGAGGTATGTTTTCATGATTTGATTTTCCAAAAGCTGATATACTATATTTATTATGACTAAATTCATTTAATATTTTTTTAGGCATATATATCAATATCAATTGAAGCGATTTCCCTATGAAAAAAAAATTGGACTCATAATTCCTCATGCCACCTCTACAGAACAAAAAGAAATAGATTAAAAAAAATGGATAAAATAGTGATAGACCGAGCCAAATTGTTTGAAAGAAAACTTATGGATGGAAGACTCTTCATAATACCAATGATGTAGGGGTAAAACTCAAAAATTTATTTATATCAAATATATTTTCATTTATTTCATTACTTATTATTTATTGTGTTTTTAGAAAACATTGGATGCTCATTTTGGTCAATTTGGATACTCCAAATATTTACTTATAGGAGTCAATGCATGGATACCCAACAAACTAACCAAACAAGATGGAAATTTTCAATTGGTTATACACTAAATTCATTATTTTATAACTAAAATTAAAGTTATATAATTTATATTATGTTTTAATGAGGATTATATTATGATAGTTTGGTGTATGAATATCATAAAAAATGAATGAGGATAGGGTTTACACACAAGGATCCTAAAAATTTCTACAACAGGATAAGTATCAGGGTATAAATAATAATATTTCACTATCCAAACACATATCAAAACAAATTACTTATTTTTTTCAGTTTTTTAGCAATGTATAAAACAAAAAAATGGAAAATATTATGGTTATTATGTTTGTAAATTTATGAAAGATATCATACTCCATGAACAAACTAACATCCCCAAAGAGGTATTTTTGAAGATAATTAATATTTTATTTAAAATATTTATCAATAATTGGTGTATATATATTGGTCCATTAATAATATGACTGTCAAAAATACTGATATTCACAAGACAATATAGATTTTCTTAGAAATTAATGGGCAACATACCTGATGACAGAATGTACAAAAATAGCATGAATATGTGACTTCCATAGAAGTAATGGATTATTTCATATTTATCTTTAATTTATTTATTTTTATTAATAATCACATAAGAATTGTTTTCTTATATAGGTGGATTATTTTATTTGAGTTTGGGCAGTTTTTTCAAAGATATTCATGCTCATAAGATATTGTACTTTGAGGCTACAATTGAGATGATGACAATAAATAAATGGGCCAATAATGTATACAACAATCATGAAATGGTGAATTACTACTACATATTTAATTAATTTTGTCATCATTTTATCTGATATTTGTAAGTTATTTTTCATATAATTTTTATTTAATACTTATTTATTTTTTTCAGATATCTTTTTTGAGAAATTATATTTTTCATTCAACTATCTAAAATTAGACACAGAAGAGATAACATGTTACTTTCTGCCAATCTTATCACGCTTTCCATTGTCTTTCTTTATCGATCTACTAACACTGCATATTTATTTGATGTTTTTATCTAAAAAAACTTTCTCATTGTTGAAAATTAGAATAGTAGAAGAAGTTCTTATGCCCATTTTGGTGACTTCTTGTGATATAATGGGTAGAATATCTTCCTATACTCTTCTCGTTTTAAATAACAATAAAGGTTTTTAAGTTAAGATCATCGACTCAATTTGAATTATTGCAATTTCAACAAAATAAATACAATTTTAATTGTGGTAAAATTGAAATTTGGGATTTTTTTGAGACTTTGGGAAAATTATGAATCTGCGACACCTCAATATGATATACGGTGTAATAATTATGACTCCAGGTACTTCTTTTTTTTAAATTGACATTAATTTAAGTAAAATAGAAAACTGACATACTAAAAACTGAAAAAATAAATTTATATTATTTTAATACTTTATTAAAATTATACATAATTAATTTAGTACATGTAGAAATTTTCTTCACCTTAATCCGACACATGGTGTGACCGATGTGAATTCAAGTATCCGTTATCATTTTAAAATTGATATTTTTGTTCAAAATGTTTCACTCAAAGAAAACCAAGAAAACAGGATTTGATTGTATTGATAATTTATGAAATAAGTTAATAAATAATTTTTTATGTGTATTAATTGGTATCATGTAAAATTGATACACAATGTAACTGGTATGATTCAAAGTTTATGTTTCCAGTTTAAAATTACATTTTAGTAAAAAAAGACAAGTAACGTGCTGAAAACTAAGAAAATGCATTCTTATTATTTTTATATTTTAGTAAAATAATACATGAGTTATTTGGGATGTGTAAGAATCACCCTCACCTCAATATGATTCATGTTTTGATCGGTATGACTCCAAGTGCATCTTTTTATTTAAAATTGACATCAATTTTAGTAAAAATGAAAATTACCCTACTCAAAATTGAGAAAATTCATTCAGATTGTTTTGAAACTTTAAGGTAACGAAAAATATTTCATTTTATTCATGTTTTAGTCATCCTAACCTAAATATTATTCACATTGTGACCGATATAACTCCAAGTGCATCTTTTTATTTAAAATTGACATCAATTTTAGTAAAAAGGACAACTCACCAAATCAAAACTGATCAAATGCATTTGGGTTGTTTTGATACTTTAGGGAAATGATTAATGAGTCATTTGAGACATTTAGAAATCATCTTCACCTCAATCCTATATATGGTGTGACCTGTATGACTCCAAGGGTGTCTTTTTATTTAAAATTGACATTAATTTTAGTAAAAAAGACAACTAACCTACTCAAAACTGAGAAAACACATTCTAATTTTTTTGATAATTTAATGAAATTATACATAATTTATTTGAGATGTTTATAAATAATCCACACCTAATTCCAACACATAGTGTTATAGGTATGACTCTAAGTGTGTCTTTTTATTTAAAATTGATATCAATTTTAGTAAAAAGGAAAATTGACCTACTCAAAATCAAGTAAAAGAATTCAGATTGTTTTGATACTTTATTAAAATGATCCATAAGTCATTTTTTATGTTTATAAATCACCATCACCTATATCTGATTCATGGTGTGACTAATATTACTAAAATTGTGTTTTTTTTAAATCGACATTAATTTTAGAAAAAGGAACAATTGATGTACTAAAAACTAAGAAAAATCATTCAGATTGTTTTAATACTTTAGGAAAATGATCCATGAGTCATTTGGGATGTTTAGGAATAATATTAACCTCAATCCAATACATGGTGTGACCGATATGACTCTATGTGAATCTTTTTATATAAAATTAACATCAATTTTAGTAAAAAGGAAAACTGACCTACTCAAAACCAAACAAACACATTCTTATTGTTTTGATATTTTAGGAAAATGATAAAATGGTCATTTTTTATGTGTATAAATCAGACTCGCCTCAATTATATTCATGATGTGATTCCTATGAAACCAAGTGTGTCTTTTTATTTTAAATTGACATTAATTTTAGCAAAAAGAACAAGTTACGTACTGAAAACTGGGTAGACACATTATGACTATTTTGATACTTTAGGAAAAAATTACATTAGTCATTTGGGATGTGTAGGAATAATTTAAACATGAATATGACACATAGTGTGACTGGTATGACTCTAAGTGTATCTTTTTTTTAAAATTGACATTAATTTTAGGAAAAGGAACTACTGATATACTAAAAACTGATAAAACACATTCGGATTGATTTGATACATTGGAAAAATGATCCATGAATCATTTGTGACATATAAAAATCACCCAAACCAAAATCTGATGTGTAGTGTGACCAGTATGACTCAAAGTTCCCATTATCAGTTTAAAATTTACATTTTAGATCAAACTATGTGTCACTCACTAAAAACTAAGAAATTGTGGTCAAATTGTCTTGATAATTTAGGGAAAAATCATAAGTCATTTTTGACATATAGAAGTAGTATCATGTCAAACCAACACACATTGTGACCCTTATGACTCAAAGTGTGCATTTCCAATTTGAAATTACATTTTAGTAAAAAACACAAGTGACATACTGAAAACCAATAAATGCATTTAGGATGTTTTTATACTTTAGGAAAATAATCCATAAGTAATTTGTGAGGTCTAATAATCAGTCTCACCTTAATCCCATGCACAATGTGACCAGTATATTTCAAGTGTTTCTTTATTTAAAATTGACATTAATTTCATTAAAAAGAACAATTAACATACTCAAAACCAAGAAAACTGATTCAAATCATTTTGATACTTTATGAAATTGATCCATACCTCATTTATGGCATGTTAGAATCAACCAAACCTTAGTAAAATGCATGGTGTGATCGGTATAACTTCAACTCTATCTTTATTTAAAATTGAAATTAATTTCATTAAAAAGAACAATTGATATACTCAAAATTGAGAAAATGTACTTGAATTGTTTTGATACTTTAGGAAAATAATCCATACCTAATTTTTTATGTGTTGAAATCAACTACACCACAATACAAGCCATGATGTGACCATTATAACTCAAAGTGTCTATTTTTATTTAAATTTGAAAATTTTTTAATGTATTATTTCATATTAATATTTAATTTATTTCTTTATAATATTACTAACATAATATTTTTTTATATAGGTGTATTTTTTTCTCAGGTTGAATTGATTTTCTCAGTAACAGATACCATGGGAGAACCTTTTTGAGAGAGGATAACGTGTGCCAAATATGATGAAACATTAATGTCTTTAAATGTTTTAGGATAGTAATTATAAATTTAATAATACAAAATATTGTTTGAAATGTATATAGTAGTGTTTTTTTTGTATTCTTGTTGTAAAACTCATTTCAATTAAATTATACATTTTGTGTATAGGTTATAAGGTTATATGTTGGGGTTATTATAGTGTGTTGTTATATAATCAGTACATTGTAGTAGGTGGGGGCTTTATTAGTACTATTGATAGAGTTAATAAAGGACCCCCTATATTAGGGATTTTTTAGCACTGATAAAGGGACCCCCCAACAGCACTGAGGTAAACAAAAAAATAGCACTATTAAAAGATTTTTTATGCACTGTTAAAAGGAATATCTGTAGTATTGTACCTTCGTATGCAACATGATTTGAATTCATGTCTGGGTTGTGATAGATTAAGGTATTGGATATATACTCCATAGTTCGGTGATGGATCATCATTTTACTATAAATTTATCTATGGGATGTAATGGATTGAGTTTATAACACATACTTTTATCCCTAGTGTAATGGTTATGGCTATTATAGGTGTATTACGTATAGGTTATAATATCTTGAGGTGTATCACCTAATACATGGGTTGTGGTGGATTTTTTAAATAATACTAGGTTATAGATATGATGTGTGTGTGATGAGCTTAATAGTATATATAATGATATGATGAGGTGGTTATACATATTAATTCCAGTATGTAATGTTGGGCGCTACATGGGACTTAGGTAGGTAGGGTTGAGGGTTAAATCACATCAGATTGGATATAATATATGGAAGGTATGGGAGTATAATATGTTTGTGTAATATCGGAAAACTAGTGGAAAAGTTGTGTGGGGTACCCTTATTATATATATGTTTTTATTATGATGTATACTTCTATGTATTATTTAGTGAGTGATCCACAGTGTGGTTAGGATTATATTTTACCTAATTAGGTGGTGAGTTAGTTTCTCACTTTATTCATTGGAGATTTAGTATGATTCATCTTCATTCTCATAAGAAGTTTCAGGGAGGATTATACAGAGTGTACTTGTATTCTCACCCCTATATATATATATCTATATTTTTGGTCTATTGGATGGATTTATTGATTGGGTTTGAGTTTAGTAGCTCATGGATGTTGTTTGGGAGTTTTGGGTGACCATGGTTACTTCCATAGGAATTATTTCAATATTTATTTTTGTTTTATTCTTTTCATTATATGCCATGTCATGTATTGGTATTAGTTTTTTATTTAATTTGTTAGAGTTTATTAGTGGTTATTTGTTATTATACTAAAATTATTTAAGGTAATGTCTCCTATATAAGCATGATTTATACCCTTAGTTCTAATCTCCAACCCATATCCTGCTAGAGGTGGGCTTCAGGGGTCACTTATATCTTCATTATCAACCTAGGAGGGGTGTTAGTGGGGGTAGGGTGGGTCATGACATTTTTTCCATTCAACTACATGAATTGAGGCTAGAAACCATGTTTTTATTTATTGAGGCATGTCTGTATTGATATATCCCTTCTTATTTTGTAAGATAATTCATATACTATTTTCCTTACTTTAAGATCACTTAGGTATCTTATGGGTTGAATGCCATTAAAAATGTTCAACTTATAAGAGTGGATATCTTTTATATCACCACTGTATATGAATCCTAAATGGTGGGGAGACCTATTATAGATCTCATTTTTTTAGATCATTGTGTCTCATGGTGGTGAATATGGTTGTTTTTTGAGAACTTAGTGATATAATTATTTTATCCATTAATCTTAAGGAATTATTTTATTTCTAGTGTTCTCTTTCTTTAGGATCTTCTATAATTTTCTCATACTCTCCCACATCTCTCACCTAGGTGTTGTGGTCCTTATTTTTTATTTCATTTTACTCTTTCTAAAAACTTTGTGGGGGAAGAAAGTGGAATAGATGAAATGATTATAACACCCCCATGTCACCTTTTTATTTAATATGATATTATTATGGGTTAATGTAACTTTTTGGGAGAGTTGGTTGTAAATTTTAGATTTCTAAATATTTTACCTTTGTTTCATAATTATCACATAGTTAGGGGAACCATGATTATTATTATAGTTTCTAAGTAGTGGCTACATGGTTGGCGCACAACTTGGTAAACCATACTGAAAAACAATGTGTATTGTATAGATTTTTTTCTAGTACAATTCACATAGTTGTTTCACGGTTTAGTAAATTATAATTCTTGTTATTAAATGACATGGGCTGACTTGACATCTCACCCATCTCGACTCACAATTAGGCCCAAAGGGAATTTCTGATTACCATGGGCTGACAACTAGTACCTTGGTATCAAGGACACATTCATGGGAAGGATTTCACAATCATAATAACCACATAAATATATTTTGGAAACAGGTGAGATTTTGTTATGACCTATCCAAACATAGTAAATCCATGCATATAAAAATAAGAAGGTAAAAATAATGAAAACAATGCAAGAATGGAAAAATTAAATAAACATCTATCTAAATAATATAATTGGATCATCAAATAAGAGATACAGTTGATGAAAAAAACATTAGGCTTAATTTCTCGATACAACAACCAAAAGTAAAAAGGAACTTGGATAGTTACAAAGAGAATCTCTATGTAAACCAAGGCCACTCACCATCACCAACATGTCCAATAATGGTCCTAACAAGATCCAAGTAATGGGATCAATAATGGTAACCTGAAGATAAAACATAAGGGTTTCATATACACCCACATGTACTGATGTATATACAAGATATGAGAAAAACATGCCTAGAAGGATTTCAAAAAATATTCTATTTAGTTTCTTTAATAATACAGTCCATAAATTCAAGTTTGGAAATACTTTATGAAATAGGTTTTCCACATGATCTAGCATCAAAGAAATAAATTTCATGCTTTAAATATTTATTTCTAAATCTAAGGTAAATAATTTTTAAAACAAGTGATGCTCACTTGGACTAAAATAATATCTTTCAACCCAAAATAATAAATTAAAAATGTTCTTTAAAATCACTTTGAAATCATGAGAAAATGGCATTTTAATTTGTAAACAAGAAAAAATTTCATCCAATTTTTTCCAAAAACATTTCTAAAATGAATTTCTAAAAAATGTTACTTTCCTTTTTAAATCCACACTTTCTAAATATTTTATAAATTTTTTTGAAAGTAAACCAAAACCACAGTCAAGATAGATAATAAACACAATAATCACTAAGATGTAAATGGAATAAAATAAATTAACAAACAACCAATATAAGGATATGTACAATTGAAATCAAGCTTGGGGATACAATTAAGGTAGATGTATCATGATTCCATGAATCATACAAAAAGGATCTAGCATCATGGGTAACTCCTTGAGACTAAAGTAACACAAACTGAATTGGTGACACGAAACACTAGGATAAAACAAAAGAACTCATCAATTTCAAGATTTTCCTACCGAACTATCCAGGATATATAATCCATCCTAAGAGTTATTGGTATCTATGGTCCACATAATATAACCCAAATGAATATAACTCTAATATGAAATAACCCCTAGAAAGAGTAGAATCCACACTAGGGGTATGCATTTATCTAGACACTACTTAAAAGCCTAGTATTTCTATGACATAAAATGATAGAGGTGAGTAATCAGTGCATCAATGTAATTAACATAAAAATTATTCTTTTGAATATAAGTAAATAAACCTCATCTCACCTCTAACATACTCGAACAAAACATATCATTTTTAAAACCATGCATAATCATTGATAATAAACACTATACAATGTCACCCTTAGGGAGAAAATTCCATAATGAATATAATATAAACAAAGAGGATCAACAATGAGGGTAACCAATATTTCAAATTAACTCATTTTAAAAAAGTACCAAATAGTCCAATGAAAACATGATTAGAATGTCAATATTTTGTATCCGCATTTAAAACCAACCATTTGAACATTATTTGAAATCAATAAGTTCTAAGAAACCTTTTAATTCACCCATTTCCCTTTTTTAAAACATCTCAAAACACCTAAAATGAGGAAAAACTCCCTCCTTTTTATTAACTAAAATTTTAAAACAATAAAAATTTTCTTTGAAAATGAAAGTAGTGTAAAATACCCTTTAGAAAGATTTAAATTATTTTTAAGGAGATACTCTATAATTTTCACAAACGCCTAACATACGATAAGTCCATTAAAACTATAAAACCCATTCAAAAACTATTTCAAACCCATCATGGGAAATTAATTTATATATAATTTGTAATTATAAACATTTTACAACACCCAAACATCTCATGGAATCAAATATAAAAGAACTACATAATACACAAACCACATTTAGGGAGGAACTCATCTGAATGCATCTCTTTAAATAGATAATGCACAACTGATCAAGGAAACACCCTCTACAAATCGTAAACACTAAAACCCCCATGATTAGATCCATCATGGTCCCTATAATCATCCCCCATGGGTATTAGAGTTTCTATAAGAAAGAAAACTTGTAGATAAAGGAGTAAGGGAGAATATCAGAAAGAGAATGAGGATATTACCTTAAGAAAGACACTAGAAATTAGTGAATGGGGGCCAAAAAACCAAGAGGAAGGGTGGAGGTAACTCACTTGGATGTGAAAAGGGTCAACTGATTGAAAAAGTAGTAAGATAAGGGGAATGTAAGGTGAAACCCATTGGGGAAAAATGAATTTTACTTTTTAAGTAAAATTGGGAAGCTCACATGGTTTGGACATGTAGTTTGGGAAACCATGTAACAATTTTGAAAGCACCACTAGATAAGACTTGGGAACTCACACAGTTTTTTTTCATAGTTCCTATTAACCATGTTCTAACCTTGTAGTTCACCACTACACACAAAACTAGTTATATAATTCACCCTATAACCCTACACTATTTTATAAACCATGAGGTTACCATGAAAAATCACATAGTCAAAAACTAAATCATTTTTTCATAGTTTTTAAAACAATTTCCCTTTCCCATGTTCAATTCATTCACAAACACTCTATGCACATAAGTACTCACATGATTTCCAATATATTTTTCATGGTTTGAAACCAACCATGTTCTTCCCATACAGGAAAACTATGTAAGAAAAAAATGAACTAAAAAATCTTTGTCTAAGGGTAATCATATGGTTTTCCCTAAATCATGCACAATAACCATATAATGGAGGAATTTTTTTAAATTTTAAAAAAATTAGTGAAATATCAATGTTTAAAAATACCCCATAATAATATAAAATAATTGACCTAATAGTGACATGTGGTTGTCATAATTTTCTCCACCACACGACTTTCTTCCCCTAGAAAGTCGTTAACAAATGTATAATCAATAGAAATCCAAAATCTCCACACTTGAATATAATAGGTGGGAGGTTTGGGAAAACTAGAAATGAAACATATGAGAAGGCATCACCACCCAAACCACTATTCCTCAAAAAAATATAATGGATCATCAAGAATTAATAAAAACCCATAAACATAGTTCAGATCACAACTATAAAACTCGAATATCAAAGAAAACATAGACCTAGAATTAGTATTCCGGCCATTTAGAATTCATCTAAAATGGTGGAACAGCTGGAAGGAACACCCATGAAAATGAACATTACCAAATTGTCCATATTTACACTAATTATGAAAGTAAATTATAATATTTTTTCCAACCAAAAGAAACCATAAAATACAAGTAGCTCAAACACTACTAGAGTGCATAACTCGTAAAGGGAAATCCAGGAGATCACAAGATATGGTCACCGACCCAACACATCTCAAAGCAACAAAATAAAAAACTCAATTACAAACATGTCTTGATATGGAATAACATGGTTTTAACCTCAGGTCATGAAAACATAAATATTTTAATTTGCGGCCAAAGACATGAAACACTGACTAAAAATGGTCCCTATAAAGGATCCCAATCTGATATAACCTATGGTCTAACTAGAAACCAACTACACTTCCCATTAAACTAGCACGCACCTAAGTAATTCCCATGTTAACCATTAGAGAAGCCACATGAATATCTATTTCCATGGTATTAACATCACAAACCAACCCCAAAATCACCACCAAATCAAGCATAAATATATTAATACAACCACCACTCACACAAGGTCAATCAATAAGGAATAACAAAAGATTCACTAAAAGAAGGTCACTTCAAAAGCTCAACCTCTCTAAGCTCCTCGAGAAAGAATCCAAAAACTGATCATCACCTAAATTTAGGCCACGTCTAAAAATCCATCCACCTACCACTCTATACGAAACTACTAAAAATGACCTGAAAATCCACATAAAATAATCCCTAAGGGATTACAACCACCAACGATTGAATTTCTAGAGGCTCCACATTAGAACACACAATTGATCTGAGATAAATCGATACAAAAGGAGGTAGAACAATGATATCTTCCACTCTACTCAGATCCTTGGAAGAGCCAACCATAGAGAGCACTACACTCCATAAAAAAGAGGATTCACCCTAAGGATCATCCTAATATATGGGCTTCCTTCCTTTTATCAAAACCTTCATGGGAGGTATACAATAAACAACACAACACATGAATTTGAATCATTCAGGTTCCTTAAACCAAATCAACCAGTCCCAATACACTATTGGAAAAAAATTGAAAATTGAAAATTAATTAGGTAAAAACACAATAAAAAATACCATCCCTTTAAATTCTACCACATTCCATAAGAAATCAATATAGTTTTTTTCATAAGCACATGTTCTTTTGAAATCACCCACCCATTAGTGTTTTTCAATTATATTTTATTCTTATAGTTGAATAAATAGATTTTTATTCTTCCATACAATTTTGATACAACTTAGTAGTGTTTTTTTATTTTTAATAGAATATTTTCTCTATGATAACACAATATAAATATAATTTCACTCATGCCTTATTAATTTAAAGTCTATAAGAAAATTTTAAAATGGTAAATTTAAAAATATTATATAATGAGTATAATCTAGTTCATTAAACTCTTGAAATATTAAATTAAAGTTTTTAACTTATTATTAGAATATTCCTTTTCATTTAGGGTTATCAATAAATATAAATTTATACTTGAAAATAATCATAAATAAATTCATGAATTTAAGCCGGTAAAATTTAAAAATGATTTTAAAAATTAAATATGTGTATTTTAAATGTGTTCAGACCTTATTACTATTTTTTATGCCTGGATAGTGGCACTATAATTATTAATTGATATTTATTATTTTTGAATTATTATTTTTTTGTTCCATTTATTTATTTATATTATTTAAAAACTTGTTGTGTTTTAATAGACTTTTTTTTAACCAAAATCGGTTATGGTTGGAATATTTGGAGAGGGTGGGATAGTTTTTCTAGGTTATAGATGTAGATGATTTGGATAGTAATGGGATGTAATTGAAAGTGTGGGATGTTTTCTGGGACAAAGCTAGGATGGTTAGAATGAGTTGAGAGCTAGGATTTCCCATTAATTGGTTTCTTGTTGGTTGTTTTTTTGATGATGAGTTGTTTTAATTTTCTTCTTCCTGTTGTAGTTGATTTAATATACCCAAAGTGAATCTTACTTCTGGTATTTTTAGTTGATTTTTTTAATAATATGAATTATGGAATGATAATAAAATATATTGTAAAATATGGGAATGGGTGTTGATGGTGAAAATTTGTTGAGATATTATAAATAGAAACCATGAATTGGTTTGGATAAGTGCTTAAAAAGCATGGTTGTGAAAGCCAAAAATGTAATATTGATTATAAAAGCACTTTGGATTTGATGGTTATGAAACGATTTAACCAAAACTTATGATTATGGGTTTATAAAGTGAATGGTAATTGTGAGTTACTAAAAGAGTGAATCGTTAATGGTGATCTTTAATGATTATGTGCTTAGAAGAGTTTTAGATTTCTCGTTCTAGATAAGGAAGTTGGTTTATCATGCAGTATTTTTTTCATAAATAAATTGATGAATTTAAGATGATAAATTTTAAAAAATATTTTCCGAATTAAATATGTAGAGTTTGAATGCATTCAGAAATTTTTATTGTTTTTTATGCTTGGATAGTGGCACTATAATTATTCTTTGATATTTTTTTTTGAATTATTATTTTTTGGTTCCATTTATTTATTTAAAGTATTTAAACCTTTGTTGTGTTTTAATTTAATTTTTTTAACTAAAAACATGTATGGTTGGAATATTTGGTGAGGGGTGGGATTATTTTCCTGGGTTATATAAGTGGATGGTGTGGATAGTAATAGGATGTAATAGACAATGTGGGAAGTTTTCTAGGATAAAACTAGGATGGTGGGAATGAGTTAAGTGCTAGGATTTCCCATTAATTGGTTTCTTGTTGGTTTTTTTTATGACAAATTGTTGTGATTTTCTTATTTATGTTGTATTTGATTTAATTTGCTCATATTGAAACTTCCTTATGGTAGTTCTAGTTGATTCTTAGAATAATATGAATTGTGGAATGATAATAAAATATATAATAAAATATGTGAATGGGTGTTGATGGTGATAATGGAATAAGATATTATAAATAAAAACCATGAATTGGTTTGGGTAAATACTTAAAAACCATGGTTGTGAAATTCAAAAATGTAATATTGATTATAAAATCACTTAGGATTTGATGGTTATAAAATTATTAAACCAAAACTAATGATGATGGGTTTATAAAGTTAATAGTAATTATGACTTACTAAAAGAGTAAATGATTAATGGTGAACTTTGTTGCTTGTGTTCTTAGAAGGATTTTATATTTCTCTTCCTATATAAGGAAGTTGGTTTTTCATGTGTGATGTTAAGTATAGTTTGAGTCTATGGTAGGATAGTTTCCACTAGGATGGTTGTTTAATATACTATCATTATATTTTTTAATTTCTTATACACCCAGCCGAGTTGGATATCTTTACCAATGACCAATGGTTCTGGGTTTTGAGTTTTTTCCCCAACATCTATTATGATGATGGAATGGATGGTTGACTACTCTTATGGCATGATTCGAATGCATGACTGGGCTATGATAGCTTAAGGTATAGGATATTCACTCCATAGGGTGGTGATGGATCACAATTTACTATAAATTTATCTATGGGAAGTAATGGATTAAGTATATAACACATACTTGTATTCTTGGTGTGATGGTTATGGCTATTATAGGTCTATTCTATATAGGTTATAATAGATTGAGGTGTATCACCTAATTCATGGATTGTGGTGGATTTTGGAAATAATACCTAGTTACGAATATGATGTGGATGTGATGAGTTTCATAGTGTGTAGGATGAGATAATGAGGTGGATGTGTAGATTAATTCCAACATGGGATGTTGGGCTCTATATGGGACTTATGTGGGTAGGGTTGACGCTTAACTCACATTATAGAGGATATTATATATGGAAGTGATGAAGTCATAATATGTTTGTGTAAGTTTGAAAACCAGTGGGTAAGTGGTGTGGGGTAACATTATTATATATTTGTATTTTATGATGTTACATACTTACGTGTGTTATTTGGTGAATGATACACTATTTGGTCAGAACTATAGTCTAACTAATTAGGTTGTGAGTAATCTTATCAATTTATTCATTGTACATTTAGTATGCTACATTCACATTCTCATGAGAAGTTTTGAGGAGTATCCTGTTAAGTGTACTTATATTATCACCCATATATATATTTTTATTTTAGGTTTGTGGGATGAATTTATTGATTGGGATGGAGCCTAGTATATCATGGATATTTTTTGGAAGTTGTGGTTGACTGGGGTTGATTCCATATGAGTTTTTTCAATATTTATTTTTGTTTTAGTCTTTTAATTGTATGAAATTTCATGTATTGGGATTGGTTTTTTATTTACTATATTGGAGTTTATTATCGGTTCTTTATTATTAAATTGGGATTATTAAAGGTAATGTCTCCAATATATGCATGATTTATACCCTCAGGGCTAATCTCCAACCCATATCCTACTAGAGGTGGTCTTAAGGGGTCACTCATATCTTCATTATCATCTTAGGAGGGGTATTAGGGATGGTGGGGGTGGGCCATGACATCGTTTCCCTTTAACTACATTAATCGAGGTTAGAATCAATGTTTTTATTTATTGAGTCATGTTTTTATTGAGATATACCTTCCTATTTTTTGAGATTATTCATAGATTATTACCCTTGCTTTAAGTTCATTTGGGTTTCTTATGTGTTGAATGATTTTGAAAATTTTATACTTATAAGAGTTTTTATCCTTTATCTCACCACTATAGATGAATTCTAAATGGTGGAGAGACCTATTATAGATCTTTTATTTCTTCTATAATTGTGTCTCATAATGGTGAATAGGGTTGTGTTTTGATATATGTGGTTATATGAGGATTTTATCCATTAATCTTGAGGAATTTTTTGATGTCTAGTGTTCCCTTTATCTAGGGTATTCTAGAGTTTTCCCATACTCTCCCACCTCTCTCACTTGGGTATTGAGGTCCTTAGTTTAGATTGTTTTTTACTCTTTCCAACTACTTTTTGTGGGAAGAAAGTGGAATGGTTGGGATAATTATAACACCCCATATCACCTTTTTATTTAATATGATATTATTATGGGTTATTTTAAATTTTTGGGAGAGTTGGTTGTGAAATTTGGATTTATAAATGGTTTCCCTATATTTCACAATTATCTCGCAGTTAGGGTAAACCATGATTAGTGTTATAGTTTCTCAGAAGGGGATACATGGTTGGCACAAAACTTGGTAAACCATGCGGAAAAACTATGTGAGGGGTGTGTCTTTGTTCTGGTACAAGTAACATGGTTATTTTATGGTTTACTAAATTATGCTGCTTGTAATGAACTGAGTAGGGTTGACATGACATGTCACCCAACCCAGCTCCCCACTAGTCCTGAAGGTCATTCCTGATCACCATGGACTGACAACTAGTTCTATGGTATCAAGTACACATTCTTAGGAATGATTTCACCATCATAATGATCACATAAAAATATAGTGGAAAATTTCAAGATTCCAGTGTGACCTATCCAAACATTGGACATCCATTCATATAAAAATAAGAAGGTAAAAATAATTAAAACAATGAAAAATGGAATTATGAAATAAACATCTATCCAAATCATCTAATTGGATCATCGAATAAAATATAAAACTAAAGAAAAATAAAAATACATTAGGATGAATTGGTCAATACAACAAACAAAAGTAAAATGGAACCTAAATATATCAAAAGAAAACCTCCATGTAAACCAAGGTCACTTTCTATCAGCAACATGTCAAACGACATACCCAATGAGATCTAAGGAATTATATCAATACTAGGAACCATAAGAGAAAACATAAGAGTTTCATACACACACACACATACTGGTGTATATATGGGATATGAGAAAAACATGCCTATAAGGATTTCATAAAAGAATCTATATAGTCCCTTTAATAATACAGATCATAAATGATTGTTTGGAAATACTTTATGAAAATATTTTTCCACATGATCTAGAATCAAAGAAAAAAAATGCCATGTTTTATCTCTTTATTTATAAAAATAAGGTAAATATTGGTTAAAACAAGTGAGGCTCACCTAACCTAAAACCATATTTTTCAAACCAAATAGTATGTTAAAAATTTTCTTTAAAATAACTTTTGAAATCATGATAAAATGACATTTCAATTTTTAAAAAACAAAAATTTCTTCATATTTTTTCCAAAACAATTTTCATATTTCTTTAAAAATACACACTTTTCAAATCTTTTATAAATTAGTTTGAAAGTAAACCAGAACCACAATCAAGATAGGTAATAAGAATAATATTCACCAAGATATAAATGGAATAAAATAAATCAACTAACAACCAATATAAGCTTCCATATAATCAAAATCAAGATCAAGGATATATTTAAGGTAGATGTATTAGGATCCCATGAATCATACAAAAAGGATCTAGAATTATGGGTAACTATTTAAGACTAAAGTACCAAAATTTGAACTGGTGACACAGAACACTAGGTTGGAACTAAAGAACTCATCAATCTCCTAATTATACTATAGAATTATTCAGGATATATAATCCATCCCATGATTTCTTAGTATCCATGGGCCACATAATCTAACCTGATATAATTCAACTCTCATAGTAAATGACCCCTTAGAAAGAGTATAATAGACACCAAGGGAATGCATATATCTAGACACTACTTAAAATCCTAGGATTTATATGATATAAAATGATAGAGGTGAGTAAACAATGGAGCAATGTAATTATCACAAAAAATAATATTTTAAATCAAAGGAAATAAACCTCATATCACCTCTAACATCCTCAAAAAAAGATAACCTTTTCACAACCATGCATAAGAATTAATAATAAACACTATAAAATATCAACCTTATGGACACAATTCTATAATGAATATAATATAAACAAAGCGGATCAACAAAGTGTATAACCACTATTTCAAACTAACTCCTTTTAAAAAAGAACCAAATGGGTCAATGAAAACATGATTGGAATATCAAGATACTTTATCCACACTAAAAACGAACCATTTAAACATTACTTGAAATCAATAAGTGCCAAGAACCCTTTTTAAGTCACCCATTTCCCTTTTTGAAAACAGCTCAAAACACCTAAAATGAGTAAAAACTCCCTCCTTTTTATAAAATAGCCCTTTAAAACACTAAAAAATTCCTTCGTAAATAAAATTGATGTCAAATACCCTTTATAAAAATTTAAATTCTTTTGAAAAAGATACTCGGGAATTTTCAAAAACACTTAACATGTGATAAGTCCATACCAACTATAAAATACATTCAAAAACTATTTCAAACCCATCATGGGTAATGAATTTAGATATTATTTAAAAATAAAATCATTTTATAACACACAAAAATCTCATGGAATCCAATTTAATGGAGCTACAAAAAATACAAACCTCGTTCAATGAGGAACTCATCATAACAGATCGCTTTAAATAGAGAATGCACAATTAATCCAGGAAACACCCTCCACAGCCCCTAAACACTAAAACCCCCATGATTAGATACGTCCTGGTCCCTAAAATAATCCCCCACTGGCATTAGGATTTTTATAAGAAAGAAAACCCATGGAGAAAGGTGGAAGGGAGAAGAGAGGAAAGAGAATGAGGATATTACCTTAAGAAAGACACTTAAAATTGGTGAAGGGAGAAAAAAATCAAAATGAAGGGAGGAGGTAACTCACTTGGATGTGAAAAAGGATCAACTTATTGAAAAATGAGGAAGAGGAGGGGAAAACCATGTTAAAACTATTGGGGAAAAATGAATTTTACTTTTTAAGTGAAATTATGAAGCTCGCATGGTTTGGATGTGTAGATCGAGAAATCATGTACCAATCATGCAGAAGACACTAGATAAGACTTGGTCACTCACATAGTTTTGTTGCATAGTTCCTCTTAACTTTGTTTCAACCTTGTGAGTAACCCCTACACAAAAACTCATTGCACGGTTCGCCTTATAACCCCAAACTATTTGATAAACAATGCAGTTACCATGAAAAACCTCATAGTCAAAAATTGAAACATTGTGCACTATTTGTCAAACAATTTCCCTAGACCATATTCAATTCATGCACAACCTCTATATGAACAAAAGTACCCACATGATTTCCACTATATTTTTCATGGTTCGAAACCAACCATGTGTTTCCCATATGGGAAAATCGTGTAAGAAAAAACTGAACTAAAAAACTCTTTGTGTAAGGGTAATCGAATGGTTTTCCCTAAATCATTCACAATAACCATGAAATTGAGGAGAATTTATAGATTTTATAAATTTTAGTGAAATATAAAAGTTTTAAAATAACCCAAAATAATATAAAATAATTGATGTAATAGTGACATGTGGGTGTCATAATTCACCCCACCATGCCACTTTCTTTCCTTGGGAAGTCATTGATAAAGTTAGAATCAATATAAATAAAAACACTCCACACCTGAATATAAGAGGTGGTAAGGTTGAGAAAACTATAAATTAATCCTATGAGATGAAAACACCACCCAAACCACCATTCCTCAAAACACGTATAATTAATCCTCAAGAATTAACAAACAACCTCAAGCATAGGCCAGATCCCAACTATCTAACTGGAATCTATAAGAAAACATAGACCTATAATTAGTCTCTCATCCATTTAGAATTCATATAAAATGGTGGAATAGCTGATATAAACACCCATTAAAATGAACATGAACAAATTTTCCATATTTCCACTAATCATAAAAGTAAACGATGAGATTTTTTCAACCAAAAACAACCATGAAAGACAAGCAGCTCAAATACTACAAGAGATCATAACCCATAAAGATAAATCTTGGAGATCATAAGACTGGGTCACCAAAACAAAATGTCCAAAATAAGCAGAAGAAAAATACTTGATTAAAAACATATTTTAATATGGAATAACATTGCTTTATCCTCATATCATGAAAACATACAGAGTGTAATTTGGAACCAAACACATGAAACACTGACTCAAAATGATCCCGATAGAGGATCCCAACCCAATAGCACATAGGGTCTAACCAGAAACCAACTACATGTCCCCATTACCCCATACCACATCTATGGACTTCCCATGTTATCCATCAGACAAACATCATGAATTTATATCACCATGGAGTTATCATCACAAAACAACCCCAAAAGCACCACCAAATTAGGCATCAACATCTCAAGATAACCACCACTCACACAAGGTTTATCTACAAGTGAATCCAAAAGATTCACCAAAAGAAGGTCACCTCAAAACCTCAAACTCTCTAAGATCCTTGAGCAAGAATCCCAAAACTGATCATCACCCAAATCTAGACTACATATAAAAATTCATCCACCAACCACTCCATATGAAACTAATAATTATGACCTGAAAATCCACCTAAAATAATCCCCAAGGGCTCATAAAAACCCAAGGATTGACTTCATAGAGGCTCCAAATTATAACATACAATATATCTAATATGCACTGAGAAAAAAGGAGGTATAACTATGATATCTTCCACTCTACTCAGGTCCTTGGAAGAGACAAACACAAAGTGTACTAAAATCCATCAACAATAGGATTCACCATAAGAATCAACATAAGATATGGGCTTACTTACTTCTATCAAAACCTTCCTAGGAGGTATACAGTAAACAATACAAAACATGAATTTGACACATTCAAGTTCCTCAAACCAAATCAACTAGTCCCAATAAACTATTGGAAAAAAATTAAAACTGAACCATTTATGAGGGAAAACATAAGCCAGAGTCCCATCCCTTTAAAATATGCCAAATTCCATAAGGAATCAAAAAAAATTGCAAAATCACATGTTATTTTGAAAACACCTAACCATTTGATAATGTTATACTTCATTTAAAAAGGCCTAATTCTATAAAGAAATTTCAAAGCCTTTACTTAGTTTCAAAAATGACTAATTTCTCTTTAAAATAATAATTCCACTCAAGTTTCACAAGGATCTTATTTATTTCAAAATTATTTCTTAAAAATATATATTCCATTTCAAAACACTTCTTGTTATCCATTTTAAAACTAACCACACTTGGGAACTCACCGTAATATGGTCGAATAATTGTACAAATAACCCACAAAAAATTGTTTTAAACCCAAAAAACTTTATGCATTTAATTATGGAATTAATGATTTTAAAATAAATCATAAGAAAATCCATTTTAAAACAACCCCAATGCCTCATTTTAAACTAAAAACATTTTTCATGAAATTTAATTTTTCCAAACAAAAACTATTTTTCAAAACAACCTCACAAACAAAACATACCAAAAATCCAAACATGATCCAATTAACAACATAGAAATATCAGAAAACTACCTTGAATTTACCCCATCATGGGGTATCACTCAAAGGGAGTCTAAATATATGGTACAAATGGGAGGTAGAACCATGAATGACTTGGTCACTTAGTTTTACACACCATACACCAGTCATGAAACAATCTCTAAAATGGTTCTAGAATCATATACCCATCCTATATGCAGTTGTTTGGAAGTGTGAGATAATTGTACACAATTGATTATTTCCTCATTATCATCCCAAAATCCAAGTATTCCTCAATAAAACATATAAATTTCATGGAGGACCGAAATCTCTTCATCGATAATCAAAATAAATTCTTAAAATAAAAAAAACATATATCAATTATCCATAAAAACTCAAACGTTGTCGCAAAAGATAGTGGTCAAGAACTTACTCATGACCAACCTCCTGAGTCCCAACAACAATTATTAATCTCCATTATATGATAAATCTCCCAAATAATTAGAGGGTGTTTCAAGAACCTAATACCCTAATGAGAACCTTGTCTTGGATACCATTTTTAATGAACCGTCTTAGGCTGACTTGACACATCACCTGACCCGACATGCCATTAGAACCAAAAGAGAATTCTCAAACCCCACGGGATAGAAACTAGTATCTAGATATTAATGAAATATTCTTGTTAAATATTTCACCCTAAAAATAACCATATGAAGATGTGGTGGAAACACCTAATGGTCTGATATGATCTATCCATACATTAAACATCCATGTATATAAAAATTAGAAGGTATAAATAAAGAAAAAAAATCCAAAAATGGAATAATGAAATAAAAATCCATCCAAATCATATAACTATATCATAAAATAAAATATACAATGAAATTAGAATAAAAATACACTAGGCCTAATTGGATGATATAAAATCAAAAATTAAAATAGAACCCAAACTACTCCAATAATAACCTCCATGTGAACTAAGGTTACCAACCATCACTAACACATCCAATGATAGACTCAACGAGCTTCCAAGTAATGATATAAATACTAGGAACCTAAAGATACAACATGATAGATGAATATATGCACATGTACCAATGTATATGCAGGGTGTGAGCCAAATATTCCCTATATGATTTCACAAAATAGTTTATGTAGTTCATTTTATAATACAGTATATAGATTGTAGTTTGAATATACATTATAAAATAAGCTTTCCACATGATAAATCATTATAAAAACAAATATCATGATTTATCTCTATCTTTCCAAAACAAAGGTAAAACCATTTTAGAATAAAATCATAGTTTTAAACCTAATCAATAAATTAAAACTTTTCTTTAAAAACTATTTAAAATCAAAATAATAGGGCATTTCAATTAATAAGAAAACCATTTTATATACTTTAACAAAAAAACATTTCTCAAATTCCTTTTTAAAATAAATATCACTTTCCTTTTAAAACCCACCTTTCTAAAAACATTTACAAATTATTTTGAAATTAAACCAGAATTGTGATCCAAGAAAGGAATAAATTCAATATGTACTAAGATTTCAATAAAACAACCAACAACCAAGCCAAGTTGTTATACAATTAAAATCAATATTAGGGACACATTCAAGAAATATATATCGGGAGACACTAAATAATCCAAAAAGGATATAGAATTATCAGTAACTCCCTAGGGATCAAAAAACATGATCTGAACTACAGACATGGAACTCTGGGTTAGTACTAAACAACCCATCAATGTACTGGTAGTCCTACAAAACTTTCCATGATATATAATCCATCATAGGAGCACTTAGCATCCATGGGCCACATAATCCATCTAGGGGGCTCTCCTGTCCCTTTATAAATGACCCCCTAGAAATATTACAATCCACACAATGGGTTTTCAATTATCCAAAACCCTACTTAAAAACATAGGATTCCCATTACATAAAGTTATAGGGGTGAGAAAACAATAGAGTGATGTAATTATAATAAAAATAAACATTTTAAAGAGAATAAAACAAACCTCATCCCACCTCTAACACACTCACATAAAATATCCCCTTTTAAAAACATGCATAAGCATAAATAATTAACATTATAAACCCCCCCCCCCTTTGGGACAAAATTCTATATTTAATATAATATAAACAAAGGGGATAAACAGTGAGGGTAACCACTATTTCAAATTTACTCTTTTTAAAAAAGTTTCAAATAGACCATTGAAAACATGCTTGAAATTAAATTATAGTTTATCCACATTTAAAACAAACCATTTAAACGTTCATTGAAATCAATTAGTTTAAATAACCCTTTTGAAGTTTACCATTTCCATTTTTGAAATATCAAAATGCCACCAATACCCAATGGTCTCAAAATACATAAAACGAGGTCCAAATCCATACTTTTTATAAAAAATCCCTTCAAAACACAAAAAATAATCTTTAAAAAGAAATAATTTTCAAACACCCTATTAAAACATTTAAACTTATTTGAAATTGACACTTGGGAATATTCAAAAATACTTATCATGTGATAAGTTTGTGTCAAGTGTAAAAGCCATTCAAAAACCATTTCAAACCCCTCATTGGTAATGAATTTAGATATAATTTGAAAAGAAAACAATTTTATAGCACCCAATCATCTTATGTAATTCAATATAAACAAAAAATACAAAAATATCTACCTCATTTAAAAGGGAAATCATCGCAATGTGTCACCTTCAATAGATAATTCACAATTGGGCAAGGAAACACCCTCCAAAACCCCTAAATACCAAAAGAACATGATTAAATCCATCTCAAACCTAAAATATATTCCATGGGTGTTAGTGTTTTTAGAAGAAATAAAAAACTATATATAAAGGAGTAATGGATAATAGGGGAGGAGAAAGATGATATTACCTTGAGAAATCCACTTGAATTCAACAAAGGGGGTCGAAAAACTAATAGGAAGGGAATAGGGAACTCCCATTGATGTGTAAAAGGGTTTACTCATAAAAAATGGAAGAAGGGGATGGAAAAATCAAGTTAAAAACATAGGGTAAAAAAGATGAATTTCACTTTTAAGTGAAACTTGGTACCTCGCATAGTTCATAAATACAATTTGTGAAACTATGTACTAACCATATGGGAGAAACTAGATAATACTTGGGAAATCTCATGGTTTATCCACACGGTTCCTCCTAACCACGTGCCAACCGTCGGGGTCACCCTTACACAAAAAACTAGTTTCACAGTCCACCCTATAACCCTACACTGTTTGATAAACCATGTAGTGACCATGTAAAACCACACTATCAAAAACTACAATATTATGCACGGTTTATTGCATGTCTTCCCCTACTAGTGTAAAAGTCATGCACCAAAACTCCAAGAATAAAAGAACCCACATAGTTTCTACTATATTTCAAATAGTTTGAACCCAACTATGTGCTACCCATTTAGAAAAACCATACAAGAACAACATGAACTAAAAAATCCCTACGTAAAGGTAATTTCATGGTTTCCCAAAAATCATGTGAACTAACCATGAAATAGAGGAAAATTTCAAGATTTCACAAATTTTAAACAAAACTCTAAAAATTTTAAAATATCCAAAAATAATATAAAATAATTAATGTAACAGTGATATGTGGGTGTCATATGGCCAAACTATGCGGTTACCCAGATTTCATTAAAGGGTGAAATTTTGATTTTTTCCCCTTTGTGTTTTAATTTGTTTTAGACTCCCCATTCACCCTATCTCATTCAAATGGATAAGGTATATACTCAAGGTAGATCCACCTCCCTTTCTCTATGATTTTATATTTGGATTCCAAGATGTTCTTCGAGGTGAATCCCTCATTTTCCCCTATTCTTCCTTTATTTTTCTCTCTACACACATTTTTTATTGGTTGGGTTTTATCCAATAAACCCTAGGGGTTATGTTATTCTATATTAGGTTTTTAGGAGACTATAATGCAGGAATTTTTGTTTTTAGGGTTTTTTAAGGCCATCTTATTCCTCAATTTTACTTCCCCATTGAAGGTAACTTTTGCCTCTTAATTGAGGTAGGTATTTCTATGAATTTCCATTTATTGACTTATCATAAAATGATTTAATTGTTTTAAAATCATTTATTATTAACTATAATCTATATACAGTAACCTTATTATTTTTATGAAATAGTTTTAGTGATTTTTTAACTTGTCATAAAAGGTTTTGTGTGGATTTATAGCTCTTGGTTTCTAAAATAAGAGTTTTTTCCTGCTAAGTGTTTGATTCGATACCCTAGAGGCTTTTCCAAGTGAATTTAATAGTTTTAAAGGGGTGTTAGAATGTGTTTTAATTTTAAAATAGGTAAGGGTGTTCCCTAAATGTTATATGAAGATTTTTTCCATGGTCTGGTTTTAAAAGGGTGCTTTATAACTTGTTTTTTACCTATATTTGAGAAAAAGGGCCATTTTGAACTTGGTTAAAAGGATTATTTAGTGTGTGAGAAAGATGGTTTTAGGGATTATCATTATGATTCAATTTTAATGTCCCATTTTGAAATTTATAAAATATTTTTACATGATGTTTGTGAGACCCTCATTATGCACCTTCTGTATGTCTTGAGTAGATTTTTATCCCTTTGTGGGATATTATTATTATTTTATACATGTATATATTAAACTCACTTTTTATTGGGGTTGTATTTGTCTGTAAATAAGGATTAATACCTTAATGTTAAGTTTTATGATGTTAATATATTGATGTTTAACGTATTGGAAGATTTCATGAAATCCTTAATCTTGTAGAGAATAATCACAAAGTTTCTAATCAAGTTACTTTGATTATAAAGATTTATTGAGGTTTAATGGTTTACCTTGTGACTTTGAAATTATGTAAGTTGTTTTCATCACCGATTGTGTGGAAAAAATAAATGTAAAGTAATTGTTTCAATGAAATTAAAAAAGACCCAATCACATGATGGTAAGTTAGGTTGGTGATATGATTTGTTATAGTTATTCATATGGAAAAAATGAGAATGTTTTTGAGGACTGATGTGTAGAATATTTTGGAGCATATTTAATGATTTTTATTAGGTTATACCCTTATATATGTTTAAAGATACATTTACTTAGCCATGATGGATTCAATATGTTCATTCTTGAGTGTTCCATACACATTCTTCTCATGCATATATAAGATAATGCGTCTATATAGATTTGGATGATGACTTGAGGTGATGGAAGGATGATTTGGTATTAGATGTCATTCATGAAAATATTGTTGCTAAATAAAGTTTAAAACCTATATAAGTGAGAAAATAATATTTTAATGAGTTTTGAATTTGTTTAAACGTTATTTGGAGAAGTTTAGATCAAGTTTAAGCAGGTTATAGCAGCCGCTTATGTGTAAAATAGAATTTATTTATGTTGTATAAAGGTCATCTATAAATTTAACTATTTACATAAAGTTAAATCCATTTTTATGCTTCATATAGTAATTTTGAGATCCAAGATGATATGTAAGGGTCATATAAACTATATGTTAAGGTAAATCAGTAATCTAGGAGTTACTCCATAGTAGTCAAGATTGTGTAAGATTAACCGAGGCTATGTGAAGGTCATCTACAGACTATATAAAGGTAACCTCAATATGAAATGACCTACATAAGAATCATTAGAAACTTTTATAAATGTCATTTGTTTTAGATGAGGTCACTTATGGATTTTACTATGGGAGTTCATATAACTTTTTATCTAAGCGTACAACTTCATTGAATGATGAGTCTTCAGCCAGATCTAAAGACAAGTTAAATGAGGATGAGTCTTCAAGAATACTAGATAAGAAGGAGAATTTAAGTATGTGGTTTGAGGAGATTCAAATATAATTAATATCATGGAAATAATAATTACACAATTTTTGAAATATATATTTTGGTGATAGAGAATAAGAAGTTAAAGAGTTTTGATATTGTGTTCAAGAATATCATCTAGGTATCGAAGAAAATAGAATAAAATATGACTTAACATTCATATTTCTATTATGGGAGTATTATAATTTATAGTTCTAAATTTTTTGTGAAAAATATCAGAAATTGTGCACTAAAGAAGAAAAAATATGAAGTGTGAGTTCAATTATGCTTCAAAAAATTACATCCAAACTGAGAAACTAAGATACCCAGTCTACAGTAATTTGTTGTAGAAGTCTAAGGAAGCTTGAGTAATACCACTTTATTATTATGATTGAAGAAGATTATCACTCACATTATCTATGAGGGACACAAGGGTTTCGTTATTGATCTACTTCATAAGGATTTGTCTGAATTTGGTGTTCTGTAGATATTATTGAATATAAAGTTGTTTATTTCCTTGTACATGGTTAATGTTAGGAAAATGGGCCCTAGGTAATAACCTTACCTGAGTTTAATTTAATAAAAATAAGGAATTTTTGTGTGAGGCATAATAACCATGATACACTAGGGATGTAGTCATACTTAGGGAGGTGAACCTCATCAATAAATCCTTGAGTTCTCTTATATTTTTTTCTATTTTATATTTGTATACATACCAACTAAAGTAGAGATATATAGAAAGAGATAATCACTCTTTAAACAAGTTAAGATGAAACAAAGAGATAAAAAAGTAAAATTGGAATACAATTATATCAACACTAATTCCCCCCCCCCCCCCACCCATCCCCTTAGTGTTAAACATGTCCTTATGTGAACATAACAATTCATATCTAAACATTGGGTCACACCTCTATTTTGATTCTAAAGTTTGAAGTTTTATTTGAAGATTTTAATTTCTCTTTTCAAAGTATTCATGAAGTGAAATTTTTAATAATTCTATGAGTATAATTCCAGAGAAACAATAGAATATATGTCTACCAAGATTAAAAATAATAAAAGAAAGAAAAAAATGAAAAGGATGAGGAAAGTATCCCTATTTTACAAAGATGTATATGGGTGAGTTTCTCCATGTTATGATTTTATTGAATATAAAATTAACATGGAAAATGAAGATATAGTGATGGAATCAACCACCATAATTTTGGACAACCACCCTACCTATGAGAATTCAAAATCTCAATCTGAAGATGAGTTAAGTTAAAATTCCTTTCAATATTTTCCTAAGAAAGAACCAAGAATAAGTGGGAAATATCATAGTATTGATGATTCACAAGATAATTCATTCTCTATATTAAAATATATTCTATATAACTTCTCAAAATATATAGTAACTCCTTTTTAGGGATATTTTATAATTTTTTATAAGGAGATCACCCATCAAGAAAATTAAGTTGTGAAAGGAGATAGAACACTAACACATAGGGTGACAACATGTGTATATCTCACTATAAAATCCAATGACAAAAGTGTAAAAATTATATCCCATAAATAAATATTATCTCAAGTTTTAAAGTATTTTCTTGAATAAATCCTTAAAAATATGAAGCAACGGAAAGGCTTGAGAAAATGTTATATGCACTAGAGGATAATCAAAATCCTAGTATTGATGTCAAGAGTTCTCAAATAGAATTAAAATAAATGAAGAACAAATAACTTGAAAATATATTACAGGAATAGAAAAAATTGTATGAGGAGCATGATGGAAAACCAAATAAGTAAAATGAAGAAACTATTACAAAGCAAGCCTTTAATAGTGCTAAAAATGGCCTTTTTTGGTGCAAAAAAACACTAACAACCAGAGCATGATTACAAACCCTAAGATTTTATAGATGTTATAAGATTTATGATAAAGGGTTAATTTATCACTACATTTAGTAGTGTTGATAAAATGTACCTTTATCAGTGCTTCTAAAAAAACTAATAAATGGGAATATTGTAGTGTGCTGTTAAATTTATAGCACATTGCCACACTAGAAAAAACAGGTGCAAATACAAGAAATCTCACCAGAAATGATAGCAAAAACAGGCACAAATGAAAATTTTAAATGAAATAAAATTTAAAACACAAATAAAAGAAAAAACTCTATATTATAAAAATTTAAAACATTAGTTTATAAAACTACATGAGTAATTACAAATTATCACAAACAATCAAAGACATCAATGTTCCTTTGTCATTGGCCCCTAACACCCACTCATTCTCTTTCCAAAGAAACTACCCCTACTTGAGAAAAATAATGCACCTATATAAGAAACCATTTCTTATGATATTAATACTATAGATAAATAAATTAAATAGAAAGTGTTAATTTTAAACTAAACTTTGAGTCATACCCAAAACACTGTGTATCAAATTGAGTTGTGGTTGACACTTAAATGTTACACCACTTCTATTCCTCTTTAATAATTATCTCTATTAAAATTAACTAAATAATCATAGGATAAAAATGATAAGAAAATTAATTAAGTAGTAGAATATATAATAATGAGAAAAAATCTAGACTCATTTGCTTGATTTTGGTGATGTGATGCTCATTTTAAACTAAAAAGACACTTATATATTGAAAACATGAATTTGGGGTCATACTGGTCACACCATGAATTTGATTGAGTTTTAGGTGATTCTTACACATCTTAAATGAATTATGGATCATTTTTCTAAATTATCAAAACGATCTGAATGTGTTTTCTTAATTTTGAGTATGTCACTTGTGTTTTCTACTAAAATTTCAATTTAAACTCGAAACACATAATTTGAATCATACTGGTCACATCATGTGTTAGTTTTACATGATATTGATTCCTACACATCAAAAATGAATTATGAATTGTTTTCTTAAATTATTAATACAATGTGACTGTTTTTGTTGGTTTTTAGTGGGTGACATTTTTTAACTAAAATGTTAATTTTAAAATGGTAACGGACACTTTGAGCCATACAAGGAACATCATGTATCAGATTGAGGTTAGGAAGATTCCTACACATAAAAATGAATTATGGGTCATTTTCATAAAGTATAAAAATAATATTAATGTGTTTTCTTGGTTTTGAGTATGTAAGTTGTCTTTTTTACTAAAATTAATGTCAATTTTAAATAAAAAGTCACACTTATAGTCATATTGGACACATAGTGCATTGTATTGAGGTACGGATGAAACCTACACATTAAAAATTACTTATAGAACTTTTTATTAAAGTATAAAAACAATCCTATTATGTTTTATTTGTTTTATGCATGTCACTTGTATTTTTACTAAAATTTAATTTTAAACTAGAAACACACACTTTGAGACATACTGGTCACATCATGTGTCATTTTGACATGAGACTGATTCTTACATGTCAAAAATTACTTATGAATCATTTTCATAAATTATCAAGACAATTTGAACATATTTTCTTAGTTTTCTATAACTAAAACTTTTTGAACTAAAATTTTAAATTTAAACTGATAACAGACACTTCAATTTATACTAGGAACATCATGTATTGGAATGAGATTTTGATGATTCATAAATTTTATAAATGACTTATAGATCATTTTCCTAAAGTATCAAAACAATATTAATGTGTATTATTAGATTTGAGTATGTTAGTTTTCTTTTTTAATAAAATTAATTTCGATTTTAAATAAAAAGATATACTTAAATTCATATCGTTCAAATCGTGCATCGAATTGAGGTGTGGCTGATTCTTACACATTGAAAATGACATAGTGATCCTTTTACTAAATAATCAAAATAATATGAATTCTTTTGACCTTTTTTGAGTTTTTTAGCTATCTTTTGTACTAAAATTAATGTCAATTTTAAATAAAAATACACACTTGGATTCATATCAGTAACATCATGTGTTGAATTAAGGTTTGTATGATTCCTATGCATCAAAAATGAATTATGGATCCTTTTCCTAAATCATCAAAATAATATGAATATTTCTTCTCATCTTTTAGTATGTCATTTGTCTTTTTTACAAAAATTACATTTTAAACTTGAAATGCATAATTTGAGTCATACTGGTCACATCATGTGTCATATTTAGTTGTGGCTAATTTCTACATGTCAAAAATTACTTATGGATGGTTTTTTTAAATTATCAAAACAATCTGAATGTGTTTTCTCGATTTTGAGTATGTAACTTGTGTTTTTTACTAAAATGTCATTTTAAATTGGAAACATGCACTTTTAGTCATAATAGTTACATCATGTGTTGGTTTTATGTGATACTAATTACTATATGTCAAAATTAATTATGAAAATTTTTCTTAAATTATCAAGATAATATAATCATGCTTTATCGGTTTTTAGTGAGTGGCACTTTTTCACTAAAATTTAAATTTTAAACTAATAAAAGAAACTTTGAGTCATAATATGAATATATTGTATTTTATTGAGTTGAGACTGATCTCTACACATCCCAAATGACTTTTGGATCATTTTCCTAAAGTTTCAAAACAATCTGAATTTTTTTTTCTTCGTTTTGAGTGTGTGAGTTGTCTTTTTTAATAAAATTAATGTCAATTTTAAAAAAAAAAGACACACTTTGAGTCATATCAGTCACACAGTGCATAGTATTGAGTTGTTAATGATTCCTACACATCAAAAATGAAATATGGATCATTTTACTAAAGTATCAAAATAATCTTAATGTTTTTCTCATTTTTAAGTATGTCGCTTATGTTTTTTACAAAAAAAACATTTTAAAATAGAAACACACACTTTGAGTAAAACTAGTCACATCACATGTTAGTTTGATATGAGACTAATTCCTACACATCAAAAATGAATAATTAATTTTTTTCATAAATTATCAAGAAAATATGAGTTTTGTTTTTTTATTTTTTAGTGAGTGCCAATTTTTGAAATAAAATGTCAATTTTAAACTGATAATAGACACTTTGAGTCATACTGGAAATATTGTGCATCAGATTGAGGTGTAGATAATTTCTAAATATCAAAAATGAAACATGGATCATTTTACCAAAGTATCAAAACAATCTGAATGTGTTTTCTTAGTTTTCATTATGTTGCATGTTGTTTTACTAAAATGTCAATTTAAACTGGAAACAGGAAATTTGTGTCATACCGGTCACATTGTTTTTCAGTTTGACGTGAGACTAATTCCTACACATCCCAAATGGCTTATGAATTTTTTCCTAAATTATCAATACAATCTAATTTTTTATAGGGTTTCATTTAGTGAAACATTTTGAACTAAATTATCAATTTTAAACTAATAACAGACACTTTGAGTCATACTGTTCACATCATGTATCAGATTGATGTGTGGTTGATTCCTACATGTCAAAAATAATTTATTTATAATTTTACTAAAGTATCAAAACAATATGAATTAATTTTAATGATTTTTAGTACTTTAGTTGTCTTCTTTAATAAATTTAATTTCAATTTTAAATAAAAAGACACACTTAGGATCATAGCAGTCATATCATGCATCGGATTGAGATGAGGTTGGTTCCTACATGTCAAAAATGAGTTATGGATCATTTTACTAAATTATCACAACAATATTAATGTTTTTATTGGATTTTATTATTTCAGTTATCTTTTTTACTAAAATTAATGTCAATTTTAAATAAAAAGATGCACTTGGTTTTACACCTATCACACCGTGCATCGGATTGAGTTTTGATTGATTCCTACACATAAATAATGACTTATGTAACATTTTACTAAAGTATCAAAATAATAAGAATTTGTTTTCTCATTTTTGAGTATGTCACTTGTCTATTTTACAAAAAATAATGTCAATTTTAAATTAAAAGACACACTTGGATTCATACTGGTCACATTGTGTGTCAGATTGAGGTGAGTCTGATTAATACACATCAAAAATGACTTATGGATCATTGAAATAAATTATAAAAATAATAAAAATGTGTTTTCTCAGTTTTGATAATTTTACTTGTCTTTTTTCCTAAAATTAATTTTGATTTTAAATAAAGACACACTTAGAGTCATACCAGTAACATATTGGTCAGATTGAGGTATAGTTGATTCTTAAACATCACAAATCACTTATGGATTATTTTTTAAAGTATAAAAACAATATTAATTTTTTTTCTATGTTTTTAGTATATAAATTATACTTTTTACTAAAATTTAAATTTAAATTGAAAACATTCACTTTGAGTCATACTGGTCACATCGTGTGTCGGTTTAATGTGAGAATGATTCCTACACATCAAAAATTATTTATGAATAGTTTTCTTAAATTTTAAATAAAATATGATCATGTTTTATTTTTTTTAGTGAGTGATAATTTTTAAACTAAAATTTCAATTTTAAACTTATAACAAACACTTTGAGTCATACAGGGAATGTCGTGTATCTGATTGATGTGTGGATAATTCTTACATATCAAAAATGACTTGTGGATTTTTTCCCTAAATTATCAAAACAATATGAATATATTTTATTGGTTTTGATTATGTCACTTTTATTTTTTACGAAAATTTAAATTTTAAATAAAAAGACACACTTAGAGTTATAATAGTCACATTGAGTGTTAGATTGAGTTGAGACATATTCCTAAACATCATAAATGACTTATGTATTATTTTTTAAAAGTATGAAAACAATATAAATGTGTTTTATTTATTTTGAATATGTGATGTTTGTTTTGAACTAAAATGTAAATTATAAATCAAAAACATACAATCCAAGTAAAACCGAGCACATTGTGTATCATATTGAGGTGTGGCTAATTTATTATGTGATATGTGTTTTATTTCAACTAACTGAAAAAAAATGAGAGATCGTGTTCTATTATTATGGAAGAGTAAACCTACCTCAAACACTTCACATTTCAAGCATCATGGGGTTTCCTCTTCCATTATAAAATAACATGTTCTTTAATTTCTTCATGATCTCTATGAAAATTAAGAAAGTAATTATTAGATAAAAATAATGATAAAATTAACTAAAAAAGGTAGATAAAATGATGATAAAATCAACTAAAAGGAAATTTGTTTCGGTTGTATATCAGTAAACTGTAATATAATTATTCTTGATCATATTAAACTAAAATAAAAGGAATTTAGTCAATATTACATGACCCTAAAAGAAAATAAATTGGACCATATAATATGAAGTTAAACTTCCTTTAGTGGTCCTTATATAATGATTGTGCACATACATATTAGGGATGAACCAGTGGACACATTTTTCAATGGTAAGCCAATGAAAACGTGTCTATATTCATAATAAGGATAGGTTAAACACCTCTAATCATGTAATTATTGTGATATTATATATGATATAATGTTGGGATGATTTAATTTCACATTATGTGCATTAAAAGAATAAATTTTAGTCAATCCATTTCATTAATGTTAACTTGATGTATTACTTGTATATATTTCACAAGAATTTTTTATATTATATCATTCATATAGTTGATGATATAATAGCCCAAATAATTCCACCACACACCAAAGTGAAAACACTGTATTGTTATTTTCTTCTATCATTTACCACCGCCTATTATGGAACCCTAGTGAGGGAATTAGTCTAATTTTTTCTAAAAATGATAAAGAAATTAACTAAAAAAAGAATAAAAATGATGATAAAATTAACTAAATAAGTAGTGGGAAGTCACCTATTCATGATGCCTATATATATTCTAAAACCATGTTTCTTGATCATTAATAAACAAATTTATTTCTTCCATTATAATTCTTCTTGAGAAATAGGTCACAAATAATATATAAGCATTCTGAAACTAATGATTCACACTCTAAATATATTTTTAAGGTCCTAGCTCATACTAGATCATAAACATACTAGGTAATCACCTAAATTTTTAGTCGAAAAACATTATAACACCATGTACACTACCAACTCATCTCTAAACAAATTTTCTTCTTCTTTTGAGTAATAAGGTTTTTGTAAATCTTGGTAGTACTTAGAAAATATAGACAAAAAATGATTAAGAAATATTTTTAATTAAATTATAATTGCCTTTGGAAATTACCTATTTAGGGATGATGATCTTTTCATGGTTTATGATCTCTATAATAAATTTTCAAATATAATATCCACTATTATTTCCATTATCTTGCTTTAGAAACTATTGAAAAATTAACCAAAATAACTAAATTGTTTTTGAAATATGTTTCGATAGTTAAATATTTCTATATATACCTTAATTTGTTTCCATTTTAAGCAATCCAATAGTTTTTTATGTTCATTCACCAACTTCATTCCATGAATTAGCCTATATTTAGTAACCACTCTATTATAACAAAATTCTTGTTAAAACATATACTGAAACATGTAATTTTAATTTTATCTATAAAATGTTGATTAAAGTGTATTAAAAATTCACAATACATATAATTTGTAGTCAGTTTATTGGATATCCATGCAATGGATCAAAAAATTAAATATTTGGTGTATCTAGATTGAGTGAAATCAGCATCGAGTGATTCCTAAAAAATAAAAACAAATAAGTAATGAAAAAAATAAAACTATATTTTATGTGATTATATTTTAGAGTTTTATTCCTATAATATAAACATCAAAACGAGTCTTTTATCTCTTATTTTTTTCTCAAAAACATTGTATATATCATCTTTATTCTTTTCAATTTCTTTTTTCTATAGAAATGATGTAGGGATTAATGAATCCAAATCATTCTTCCCACAGTTTTACCTCTATATATTAGTAATATAAACACCTATAGAAAATATGAATAGTTATTAACTTTAAAGAACATATTTTATCACTATTTTTAAAGATGTATTATGAAAATTTACCTTATGTATATATTCACAATTGAGACTCCTAGCCATTCAAACTTGAGAATCTTGATTATACTATCAAGAACAACTAATCCTGTAATGAAAGTTCCAAATATTAATTATTTTTATAGAATATAAGACATATTTTTATCTTTAATTTTGATCTCTCCATGAATTTTTAATGATAATAAATGTTGATGTGGAATTGGAGGAGATAATGTACTCCTAAAAAGTCCTTTGTATTTCTTGGTTGATTCACTAGATTGTCTTGATCTGACCTTATATTTCCCCACCACTTTATCTATCTATAATACCATAACTCAATTCAGACCTTTTTTCATCAACTGTTATAGGTTTTTTATAATAAAAAATTTGTTAAATACATACCTCATGTATCTTTATAATATTATATGGCTATGCTACTAAAGTTCCAATAGCATCATTGACCATTGTAATATCCAGATAATTAAGTGGAATAAGAAACTCATTGGTTATCTTCTGATCTACCTCAATCCCTACTCACATGTAATCTTTGGGGATTTCTTTATTGTGTATCTTGTCTCCTAGGATATTATACATTGTACCCATCATAGTAAGATGGTTTGTGGGTGTTGACATATATAAATCATATATAACTTTACCTAGCATAATTTTAGTAATATAAAGTTATTGGAATTTTTTCAATTCACATTTAGGAGAAAGAGTAGTGAAAAAATGATTACCTCTAGTATAGTATAAAATTGAGGGGAATGACTAGCCTCAAATCTAGTGGGTTCATTTGGTTCTTAATGTGAAAATATTTGTTCCCCTGCCAGTTCACTTTGATCCTTTCTCATATATTGGTCTGTCAAACCATACTGGAAAATAATATCTTTCAAAGCATCTATTTTTGCCTAAAATACTTTCATCATCTTATATGTATCTTCTTTTGGTTTTATCTTCTTGAAATATGTTCTATGAGACACTCCAAAACCTACTCATCTAATGTGGCCATATTGTTCCAGCTGCTTCAAAGCTACTGAAAGTAGTTTTTCTTTCGGTGTGGTCACTATTGATTCTTATTTCTAAACCATATAAAAAATATATGAACATAAATAGATATTTTTATGTAATAATATTATAAATAATAACATATTACTAGTATGTCATACTTACACATGTTTCTCATAATACTTTTATGTTTTCATCAACAATTTTACCCTCCTTATTTCTATGAGCCTTCTTTCATAGAACATGACATGGAATGGAATTGGCTTTGGGTTTTGATTCATCAATATTCATATGAACAAAGGAAAATATGTTGCTTCATATCACATAAAAATTTTATTTTTGATTTAAAATACATACCAATTTCTTATCTTGTGAAGTTTACCCCATCCTTTCTTTACAATAGGAGTACATTGGTTTGGATGCACATTCATTATTTTCAACACTCTTTTTTTTATAAATTAACAATTTTCAATCAAATTGGATAAAATAAATAATTTAAAATTATATATTATCAAATAAAATTCACCTAAAATTATTTATCATCATGAAAACTGATGAAATAACTCTATGTTTCTTGCTTTATAATGTGTGTATAACTAACTAGTGGGTGGGGCTTTACTATCCCCTTAGAATCCCTAAGATGTAACTTGGTAAGAAGAGTTTGGAAGCCTCTATGGGATTTTCCAGTGACCATTAAGACAAATTTCTTATGAAAATATTCTAAAATAAAAGAAATATATAGGGAATAATGAAAATTAAATCAATATTTCATTATATAATATTTTGTTAAAATGGAGAAATCATATCATAATATTACCTTTATATCTTCCCAAAGGGTTTTCTTCTCTATTGGCTAGATGTGGTACCATGGATCTATATTAATCATCATATTCATACTCATTTTGACCCTAACATAACTCATGAACATTTACTTGTTAGAGTCAACAGGTTGTCCACATTGATTCCAACCAACCTCAAATTTTATACCCTTACTTCTTTCCTTGATAATTTTATTTAACAATATGATGTTATGTTATTCTTTTTTTCATCAAAATTCTATTAATCCTCTAATAAATATGCAATTTTATCATCAACAATCTATTATTCCCCATGATTTGTAACATCATCGTGTATAGAATACATGATCTTCATGGTTTGTCAAAAATTTAATTTAGATTATGTTAATGTAGTAGAGAACATATAATATTATGAGTGGAAAATAGTATATTAAAAAAATTACCTTATCATTAAACTCTATTTGTTTTTTTAAAGGTTGAAGGAATTTTTATCCTCTATAGAGAATCCGAATCCCCTCTTTTTAGTCCCCTATAATGTACAAGACATTGTCTAAATTGGGAACACCATGAACTAATAGTGATTCCCCAATGAAAGGGCCATACTCGATTGAATTTTCATCCAACCCTATAATTGTTTTAGTCACCAGTAGGGCAATTGACCAATTATTGTTTTTTGGATCTAAGATATAAAATACTATCACTGCACTCCTATTGTCAACCCATTTTCAATATAAAGTAACCACTAGAAATGTTGTATAATCCAACACATATATCTGTTTGATAATATTGAAATATGACATATTCTCATAAATTGGATTTCTATCCTTGGAACCAGATATGTGCATCGCTTCTACCACAAACGTAACTCCACTATTTTTTCATCATACTATAGTAATAATGTTCTTTTGTATATAATGTATAACCATTTATTATAAAACCAGTGTAAGATATATAACATTTTCATTTTTCCCCTAAATAGCCATAAAAGTTGTTCAACAATTGAATTCGTATTTTTAGATAAGTCCTTATAAATCTGATCTCAAAACCATCCTATAAGATATTAATTATGCGTATTTGATATCCATCCTTCAACCCTTGATGTTTTCAAATATCTAAGAATTGATTTTTGGGATTAAACTTATGGATCAACATCTTCACTATTATGTAAAATGTAAAGGTTTGGTTTCTCCCGCTCTGTGATGGTAATTGTAACAACATTTCTTCCAAAAATCCATTCTCTCATAAGGAATCCATTGTGACAAGACATTGGGTGACCAATGATATCAATATCTAATAGGTAATTGGTAAAGAATTCAATAGCTTATTTAATAATATATCATTCTTCAATATAGCCATTTGGATGAATTAGATTCAATATGTACCCTTTCAAAATCATCATATACCATTAAATGGATCACATCTATATATAATGGACAGGACCACATAGTTGAACCACTCTAACCAAGTGAACTATCATGTGGACCATTATATCAAAGAATGATGGGAGTCATAACATATCTAATTCACATAATAAAACTTCAACCTCCTTATTCATGATTGGAAACTTCACCGGTTCTATAACTTTAAAGCATATGGATTTGAAAAATAAGAGAGTATGGTTAAAGTTTGTTGTACATTTTTAGGAAGAATTAACGTGAAGTAACTAGCATAAAATTATACATGAAAACATGAAATTCATGTGATTTTAGTCCCTATAACTTCAAATAATTCATTGACATGACATTTGACATTTGATGAATACCCCTTTGTAACTTTTAAACCATTAATCAAAATAAAAAAAATTATAATTTTCCCTTTTGGATAGAGTGTAAACTATTATAGGAAGAAAATTCATCTATTTACCCTTCACTGGAGCCAACTCTTACCTTATCCTTATGCTAATCATATCCAACCTCGCCATGATTCCATGTTTTGTTTTTCTAGTATCATTTAGTAATGTTCTAATAACACTATAAAATGCATTTTTTCTACATGTATGACATCCCAAAAATGTCTTATGTACAAACAATTCCAATATGATAATTCAAAGAAAATTAGTCTTTTTTCTAACCTAATTCCATGATATTTTTTGAAAATATTTTAGCAAAAATAGTGTCCATATCTTTTACTTTATCAAACATTTGATCACCCATTAATGTTGATGGTGTTGTAACGTGTTCATTATTCCCATAAAATTCTATTGTCCAGGATTGGTATTTATGTCATCAAGGTAAAAACAATTGATGTCCTAAAAAAATAGTCTTAGGGGAATGTTTCAATTGAACTAAGTGTATGAATTATTCAAAAATGGGACACCCTGTTATTCCTTTAATGTTATAGCCTAAAATTTTTTCATAAGTAGGTAAAGTCATGTATCATCCCATAAAACATGTCCCTCAAGTGAATTCTTCAATTCTATGAGAATCATAAATTGTAAAACTTGTATCCCACATGGATTTAATATCTTTGATCAATAGATACAAATAGACATCAATATCATTACTGGGTTACTTTGGTCTAGATATAAGAGAAAACATAATGTATTTTTACTTCATGCATAACCATGGTGGAAACTTATAATTTAACAACATGAGAGGCCATATTCTATGAATACTACTCTATACACCAAAAGAATTTATTCCATCTATAAATAATGTAAGATTAAATTTTCTTATCTCATTTTCAAATTTAGGATACTCGTAATCAATTTTATTCTACTGAGGATAATCTGTTGGATGATGTAGGTTCCTATATTTAATTATTTTATCTACATTCCATGTCAATTATCTCACAGTTTCTTGACATCCATATAGTATTCTAAGCCATGGAATAATATTAAAGTACCATACATCTTTTGAAGGACTTGATTCAGTTTTCTTACATTTATTTTCACTACACTTGGGTAATTTTATGAGTGATTCATAGTCCTTGAAAAATAATATGAAATCATTTGTACAAGCATGTATTTTTTAGAGATCATTCCCATTGAAAGTAGACTTATTTTAGCATCATATGTTTGACATGGATGTTTATTTTCTTCTAGTATCATATCATTCATGAGACCAAGTAGTTCTATAAAGATGGTGTCACTCCATCCACTTCCACCTTTTAGATTATATAAATTCAATATAGCTTACAATGTTTTTTATTTAATATAACCAGTATAAAATTGTCTCTTAGAATAGATATTTACTTTCTCAAACAAATTTGGATAATCACAAAGTTCATCTTTAATTTCCATTTTCATTTATTCTTTGTGATCTCCATCATCATTTACACTGGTATTCATATAAAATGAACCATAAACCATGATATCATTATAATCGGTGTGCATGTTCAGTTTTTCCCTTTGTTTAGTCCAACATTTATAGATCTGATATATTTTTTGAAAAATAAAATGTTTTTATAACTCTTTTGGAATAATTTTTCTTGAATGAAAATAATGTAAACATGGAAAAAGGATTTGACAAGGGTCGTATGCATGCTATATTGAAAAATTTATGAATTCTTTAACTCCATATTCATACTCTTTTGTCATATAATTATCGTGAATCCATTTTTGATTCATATCCATCCTATTAGGTTCCTAAAATATTCATTTTTATAAAAAAATAAATAAATATACATAAGATATTCATTATCAAATGTGAAAGTTATAGATAATTCTAATAAGGGGAACCCAACATTTGATTGTTTCAAATAATTTTAGTATGCTTTGAAGGAAAAGGGTGATTTAATTTAAGAAAATAATTACCCCACTATGGTATATGATATCCTCTAAATTCATCCAAAATGATCACTAGTACACGGTATGGGATGACTACTACTCAGAGAAGTTCAAGAAACATAGATGTATGTCCAGAAGAGTTGGGGGTGAGTCTTAAGCAAAAAAATGTAACAATAATTGTTTTGGAGAAAAATATAATGAGGATGAAAGTTATCTCATTAAATCTAAATTTTCTCGGGCTAGGAGTTGGAAAATCACTAGAAAACATTTCTTAATTTATTTTCTAAAGATGAAAAGTTTCTCAGATGCATAACGGTTTGATAGATGAGTTGATCATACAATACATGTTCACAGTGCCCTTACTCTTTTATACCCATTTCCCTATTACTAAAGGTTTGAGATACACTATCATATTGGATTAAGTATACAAGAACCACTATCCATTGAATATAAAAATTATTTTACCAAGACTAAACTATTCTCTTCTAGAGAAAAAAGATGCATGATTTCCTAGTCCTATTTATTTCGGACACTATAGTGAGGCTCCTAGTTGGTATAAAAGGAATTAAAAATATAAATAATCTTCCCTATAATTAATGAAATAATAAGTGGATTACTTCCATAAAAATTAGGTTTAGGTAAAGATATTAATGAATAAGAAATTAATGAGCTTATGACTGTGAATGTTTTCCAAAATCCATATTGAATCCAACCAATTTAAAAAAACACTTTTCAAGAGACCAAAACTTTTTAAATTACCACATATTAATTTAAAATTTCAAATATCATCTCAAAACCAATTTCAATATTCAAAAGGTCATTTTTTTTAATTTTTTAAAACCCACTTAAAATACCTTTTTTTTAATTCCACATGTAAAATGACCATTTTTTTCAAAAAGCTTAATGAGATACAAACCCCCTTTTCTATAAAAATAGTTAGCATCTAGTGAAAAATTTTAAAATCATATTCAAAAACCATTAACAATAAATTAAAAGTTTAAAATAATTTCCATGAAAATATGTACACATTGAAATGTTTAAAAATTTATTGGTTTTCTTTGAAATCATTTAATGGGTTTCAAAAAACTGAATCCATTTTTGTTCATTTTAAGGGAAAACATAGTTGTTTCATTTCAAAACCCACTTTAATATTTAAAACCAAGTATACTTTTTCAAAACTAAAATTTAAAATAAGAATGATCTAAAAAAATTTAATTAGTCCACCACCCAATCTAAAGAAAAACATTATTATTAAAGATTTCGTAAGCATTTTATAAAGCTGACATGAATATAGAATTTTTCAGAATATGGTAGGAAATTAACAATTTAAATCTTAACATTAATATCATAGACTACCCACCTAAATACCAAGGTTATCATGGACTTATTTCAAAATTAAATCAAGGGACTATTCATTTATCAAAAATTGATTTTGGAAAGTGTTTTTTATGGTGTGTTTGGGAACATATTACTCTGATAGGTTAGACTTATGATCAATGAGTTATAGGTATTTAGAAATAATTTATACTTAAGTAAAGTATCTTACGGGACTTTGAGGATAAGATAGTGTCCTAGTTGATGTTTGAATTAGATTTCCCCTTGGGGATATTTCACTACAAGGTCATTACTGTATATTATGATTTCACATCCTTTGATTATTATACATGAATGGGTAGACTTTTATTCTTCTTAATACATGGGATGTCCTTATGTGTTATTATACTCAACCTTTCTATGGTTCTTTCATGGTGACATAATTATGGATGTATAATCCTTTTATTGTTTTCCAGAGTATAAAGTGATGTCATGCTTTTGGTGTCAGAATGTAGAGGTGGACAAGGAAGTGATCATTGGTGATGTGCTGATATAAAATTATATATCTATTAATTATGGTTTTCCCTTGGGATATAATTTATAAAAAAATATTGTTCTAATCCAAATAAATTTCATATATTACATTATTGGATTATTTTTCTTATGTATTATTAAATTTTTGATAGGTAGTATGTCATGTAATGACATGCAGATTCGGTTTACTTTTACATGTTGATTGCATAATTTTCTTTTTCAGGGAGTTATATTGATTTTTCAATATGGTTTTCATAGGAGAATACCACCCACTTTATGTGTGTTCCCCCTTGGTACTAGTCACTGACTCATGGCCTATTGGTGGTGAGTTTATAAATGAACATCAATCCTTATCACTGGATCAATAGGATTCCTAGCAGGTTAGGTCATTCCTCTAAATCCATATTTTTGTTATTTTTAAAAACCAATTTATGGTTCAATTAGAACCTCACATTCAACCAGTTCAACCCATCACACCCATACATCCCAAATTTAAAATTAAAAGATAAATCCACAAAACCCACATTTGAAGTTCAAAAAAAATACATGCCTTAGATAAATCACCATAAAACCACCTTAAGTCACAAAATATCGAGTGTCGGTCCACCTCAAGCCACACCCCTGATAGAAAAATCACTTTCTTAAACAAAGTAAAATAAATCAACACTTATAGTGAAAACCCACCTGCAATCTTCCCACCAAAGCTTCAAACCAAAATCACCAAAGACACCAACAACCTTTCCATCATCAAATCACCTTCGGATCGAATTGAAATACATAACCAGATCCATCCTTCAAAATCAACACCATTTGAGACAAACACTTCGCACAAAATTGAAAAAAAAAACTAGATCCATCATCATGGTCTCTGTATCCATCGCAGACCTCATATCGGCATCATCTCTATCACGAATGAAGTGTCAGAATTGTAGCTGAAAGACCAAGTTTGAACAACATACCATAGAAAAACTGAGTGAAAAACCTTAGAAAAATAAATCTAAATAAAACCATAACAAACAAAAATGAATCAAAATGAAAACTAAAATATGTCTCCAGAAAGAAACACCAATTAAGCCGAAGAATATAAAGGAACTCGACGGATGAGAAAAACCAACATCAGCGAGAGAAAGCATTGAGACTGCCGCCATCCCCCATCCAACACCATCCCAAGTTGTCCCAAAACCCTCATTGAGCCAAATCTAGATGGTGTTGAGCCCGATGGGTTGTAAAACAAGATAAGTGGAGAAAAGGAACATTGAGTGCCACCACCATCACCAACCCAAACCGCCCAAAACACCCACAAATAGACCCAAAATGGAGGTTTGATGCATAGGGTAAGGTAAAAAGAGGGGTGGTGGTAAGAGAATGTTATTTCACTGGTGACTATCACCAAGCAAGCAGGGAAGGAGAAAATGGAAAGGGAAAAGAAAACTGGAGAAGTACTGGCAGATAAGGGAGAAGGTGATAGGATGATGGGAAAAAGAATAAAAATGATGTGCATATGCACCGTCAAACCCACGATGAAGGGTTTTGGGAGGAAACCCTCCGTGAAGTGGTGAGCAGGAGGGGGAGATCCTAGAGAGGGGGTAGACATTCCTCAGGTCAGGTCATGTCATTATAGAATTTCATACAATAGATATCCAATTATATTCAATATAAATTATTTCATCTATTATAAATACTTGATCTATTTCTATAAAAATTAGTTTCCAACATATTTTTCATGTATTTCACAATAATGTATTACTACAAGTAGAAACACCATACTTAGTTTATATAAATCATTGCATCCAATAAAAAATAATGATCTATTATAGGTTATCAATACTTATGAAATATTATACTACTCCTACTACCAAAATTCTACAAAACTTTTCACTTCTATTAAAAAACTTTAATATCTTAATTTTTTTGTATAATCAAAAATTTATACTCAATTACTATTGGTGATCAAGAAAAATTATTTAATAAATCATCTTATGGTCACTCATTTTTAATTATATGGTTACTTTGGTAAAAAATGCATGGTCAATTTTTATTATTACAAGATCACTTGTCCTATGCACCATATTCATTTATCTAGTACTACATGGTCACTTAGCCTATAAAATATGGTAATTTTACTTTATAAATTCCAAGAATTATTTAATGGTCGTAATATGTTCTAAATCATTAACCATGATTCAACCATTCACTTTTTTTGTAGAAAAACACTTTTAAATAATTTTCTTAAATTACATGATTTTCCACTTTATGCATATATCATTTTATACCAAATAATAAATTGTGTATTAGGAAAAATTTTCTTCCCATATATATGGTTTTCCCAATAAGTTTTAGTATATACAAACTTCCTAAATATTTTGAAAATGAATATGGTTTATTCTTTTCAATTGAACACTAATCTTTCAAATATCTTTAAATATATTCCATGCATTATTTTTTACATTTTATTTTATAATAAATCTTATTACATAAAAAATATATAAATTTAATATTTTGTTTAATTTAGTATCCTACAATCATTTCAGAATATGTGTTTTGTATTAACACGCTTATGTTTTGTGAAAGAATACTTATGTTATGTGATTATACCTTCTTGTTTTATGTTAGCATATTCAAGTTTCATCCACTTAGAAAAGATTTTATGCTTTGTCAATATATTCTATGTATTCTCTCATGTGTTTTATCACTTACATTAAAAAATTTTATGCTTCATTAAAAATTTAACACATCTATTTATAAAAAAATCATTCTATAAAAAATGTTATGCTCTAAAATAAAATTCATTATGACAAAAGATATTATTATTTCCACTTAAATAACTATAACTAAATAAAAAATATCCTTTCTATGTGTTACTTATTAAAATAGTATGAGTAATTGAAAATTTCATGTATATAAGTATTTTAAATGTCTCTGATCTATTTTCTGAAAATTCCTTGAAAAAAACATTGTGCCATAGTCCATGTTTTGTTTATAGATTTTTGTTTACATATTAAATAATATAAGTATTTAATAACAAAAAAATGTTTTGTACCATATAAAAGCGAGTGGAAGAAATTAGAATGCAGTTTTTGAATAAAATAACGCAAAAAGAAATGAAAACGGTGAAACTCCTGAATCGCTCAGTTGCTGGAAAATATATAAGAAAAAGAACCTTATGCAAAACCCAAACAAGTAATAAACGAGTAAGGATGAGGGGAAAATAATATACCTTGGATTTGAGCTTTGATTTTTCTAAGATAAAGTAGAGATCACGAAATCTTGGACTTGTCCAAGCCTTGGATTCGTTCGAGCATTGATTCGAGCCTTGGATATGAGAAGGAGCGCCAGAAGCAGGTGACTTCTGTGGAAAGTTTGAGATATCATGACTGAAATCAGTGTGTTAGGGTTCTTTAAATAGATCCGGGATACTTTTACCAGTGCTTCCAAAAAAGCACTGATAAATATACCATTTATCAGTGTTAAATTAATAAGCGCTAATAAAAGGAATTTTTATCAGTGTTAAAAATTTAACGCTGATAAAGGATTTATAATTGTACTTATAAATAAAAAATTGTAAATATATTTATATAATTATATATTTATTTATTATAATTTTATAATTATTTAAATATATAATTATTTATTTATAATTATATAAATACATTATAAAAAATACATTTTTTTATTTATAATTATAAATATATAATTTTATAAATATTGTAAATATAAATTTTATTAATATATTTATATATAAATATATTTATAATTATTTAATTATAAATATATTTATATTTATATCATTATATATATTTATATGATTATATATATATATAATAAATAATAAATATATATAAATATAAATATATTTAATAAATATATAAAAATATAAATATAAATATAGTAAATACATTCATTATTTAAATATATTTATTATAATTTTATAATTATCAATATATTTATATCATTATATATAATTATATAATTATATATATAATAAATATATATAAATATAATTATAATTATAGTAAATATATTCATATATATTTATTATAATTTTATAATTATTTAAATATATAATTATTTATTGATAATTATATAAATAATTTTTTAAAAATAATAATATTTATATATTTATATCATCATATATAACTATAAAATTATAAATATGTATTAAATAATATGTTTAAATATAAATATAAATATAAATATAGTCAATATATTCATTATTTAAATAAATTGTTTATCAATTTATAACAATTTAAATATATATAATTATATAAATACTTTTTAAAAAATTAATATTTATATATTTATAATTATAAATTTATAAATTTATAAATTTAGAAAATAAACATTTACAAATATATTTATTAATAAATACTTATTTGAACATATATTTTTAACATTATTAATGAATATATAATCATAAATGCATGCATGGTAAAAATGAGTGAAATTGAATAATTAAAAATGAGTACACTTTAAAAAAATAAAAATGGATAAGTTTTATTAATTAAATATAAATTATTAATAAAATATGGATATATATTGAAATAAAGATGAGTACGTATTGAAAATATTAAAACATAGTGTGTGTGTGTGTGATAGAAAATAATTAAATTCAAAAAAAATAAAAATGAATAAATAAGGCCAAACTATAATAATATTAAAAATGAATAAATAAAATTTACCGATTAAAAACATATTATATTAAATGTATCATGTTATAATTATATTCTAAAATGAATACTAAAATTTGAATAAATTACCTAAATATTATGTGTATGAGTTTCTATATAAGATTTCATTAATTAAGTAAATATTTGTGTGTGTGCATTATATATAAAATGTGTTAATTGCATATATTTATGTGAAATCAATGTAACATGTGTTTGATATATGATAAATTGATAAATCAAATGGCATTCAATTATGTTCATTACTTGATGCAATTAGTCAGTATTTTTAATTAATATTAATTTTTAATTATAAACCATGATTCTCTAAATATATGACTTGTTTAATGTAAGAATAAATATTTTTTATTATGTAAATAATATTTTTGTAAATATTATAAACATTTATATATATATATATATAATATATATTTCTATATTAAATGTATTGATGAATAATTATGTATAAAAACCATTAAAATGAACAAGATATTAATATGTTTTAAATTATTACATTTTATTAATTTTATATATTTATATTAAATATATATTATTTATTAGTATTTATAATTAATATATTTATATATATATTAAATTTATTCATTTTTATTAATAATTTTTTCATTAATAATTTTTTTAATAATTTTACAATTTATTCATTTTTAATTTTTTTGTTTAATTATTACAATTTATTCATGTTATATATATATATAATATACTATTTATTTATATTTATAATCTATATATATATGTATATTAGATTTATTCATTTTTATCAATAATTATTTAATTGATAAATTTTTTCATATTTTTCTTAATTTACTCATTTTTAATTTTTATTTGTTTAATTATTTAATTTTATTCATTTTACATATCTATATATTTAATATATTCTATTTATTAATATTTATAATTTATATATATGTATATTTTATTTAATCATTTTTATCAATAATTATTTAATTAATAAAAAATTTCTTTATTTTTTTAATTTACTCATTTTTAATTTTTATTTGATTAATTATTTCATTTTATTCAGGACATTTATCAGTACTAAAAATAAAGTTCTAATAAATAGTACCTTTTATTAGCACTCAAGAAAAGTGTTGGTAAAGGTTATTATTTATCAGCACTATAAAACGCTAATAAAGAGTACTTTTATCAATGTCTTTTTAGCACTAAGGGAAGGTATCTTTTATTAGCATTTTTTCTAATGTTGTTAAAGGCATGTTTTATAGTAGTGAGATATATTGAGGATATTAAATGATGTTAAAAATATCCCTAATATGAAATGCCTTGAGCTTGAGATCAAGTTTGAAAATCTAGAAACTATTTAGGATAATTTCTTACAATGTACTGAGTAGAATGGTGTTTCCACATACAATTACAAGTAGGATTTATGTGAAAAAAAGCTTCTATTTGGTGGAGAAAAATTCCTAAGATCATCTAAAGATCAATCTTATACATCTATAAATGGAAAGGTATCATCCATCTCAAAAGTCAATGACTATGCTAAATCTATTTGTATAGAGTTTGTAGAGTTCAATTTAAAATCTGTATAAAAGTGGATGGGAAAAATGAAAATAATCCCACCACTATATCTAGGGTGGTTGGAAGCATGAGTAGAAGTTTTAATTATCCAAATAAATCCCACAAAGTGGAAGAAAATGTGTAAAAAATCTTAGATCTAAATCTGGACAGTTTGCTATTTGAAGAAGAATATGGTTTGTGGGTTACAGTTTATGTTGTAATAGGTTTAGGCATAAAGCCTTGGATTGTTGGAATAGTGTATCTATCACTGGTATAATAGAGAAGATAACATTTTGGGGGATCAAATATGTGATAAATGAAAAATCACAGGTGAAAGATAAAAATATGTTTACATCAAAAAAAATTAGAAGTATTGAACAATTCCATAGAGAATGCAATGGAGGTGGTCATAGAGATGGATCATTCTTATTCAAATCATCCAAGAATTCGTCAATAAAAATAAATCAAAGAAGTCAAAAAATTCTGGAGATAAAAGATATTCTATCCTTGGGAAAGAAATAGGAAATAATAATTGAAGTTTATTCTCCCAAGAAGTCAAAAAATAATGTTGGTAAGCTATCCTTGGAGTATAAATAGGAGGGAAAAATTAAAATAAAACAAAATATGTTCAAAATATGTTATACACCAAAAGAAATAATTTTATTCTTTTGTGGAAGGAGAGGACACGTCATGGATACTTATAAACAAGCTATGAGTGTTTGTATAAATGGAAGTAAGCATGAGCATATTAGAAGAACATTCCAAAGAAAAAAAGGACTAGTTTGGTAAAAGGCATTCCAAAGAAGTTGTGTGGTAAAACCAAGAATTCCATGAACACCTCTAAATAATGTTTGATAAATTTTCAATCATAATAAGAATAATTAAGAAAAATGGAAGAACATTGGTGAATAAAAGTGCTAAAGGGAAAGGAAAAATTCCACATGAGGAAAACCCCAAGTTTTGTGAGGGATTATCAGAAGGTAATAGCATAAGTCCTCATAAAGTATTATCTGGGAGGTGTATGAAATATGTACACAACTCAAATGAATTAATATCAATCACTCCATATCAATAAGAAATTCTATTAAATATGAAAAATGCACCAATTAGTCCATGTTCCTTGATATCTCATGTAAAAAAAGGAGATCCCCCATAAGAAGAGAAAAAAATATACATATTTTCCAAGACTAGATGGAGATCCAAAGATGCATTCATAAAGAGATCAACTGAACATATATCTAAAAAGGGAATGTTTTCATTGTTGAGAATAAATTCTTAGTTATTTTTCTCTCACTATGAAGAAAAATTGTTCCCACCTTATTCCCTATCATATGTGTTGTGTTAGTGTGATAACCATGTTGGGAATTAAAGGTGAAGTTGGTTCTTAATAAGATAACCAATGAAGGGAAGTGGGATGGAATAACTAATCCAAATATGAAGAAGTCACCATCCTAGTATGGTTCATAAAATGAAATTACAAAGAATATATGAATAAAATATTTACCATAATGAAGTGAATATAGAGATCATTCCTTGAGGGGTAGTTTATCTTGATAAGCTACCAAAGGTTTAAAATTCATGAAAATATGAATTCTGGAAGTTTCTTTACAAACTATCATTAAAATGGTATATATAATTGTTCTTTTATACTCAGTTTCTCAAGTATCAATACTAATAATTAGGGGAGAAATTAAATTTTTCCAATGATAAGTAAATAAGGAAATTTGAGGAGATATTAGGGTTTATTTCTAACTCGCTACATGTACTTGAATGCTTCCGTCATGTGTATTAAGATGAGTGTAGGATCTTATATTGTAATTCTAAAAGGAATGAATATATCAATTGGAATAACTTGGGTTTATCTTGATCATACTAGAATATCCCCTGAATGAGTCATGGTAATGAGTTATATAAGTTGGTATCATATTCTTGTTGTTCAATGGATTTCCATGATGTCTGAAATAAACCCTCACATTTTTTCACCGAACATGTCTCACAAAGACTTTGATTGGGATTCTTGATGGCATATTTATTAAGTATGAATGAAACTATCCTCTCCATACACTTTTTATTTATTATCAATAAGGGGGTGATAACAAAATGAGATAAGTCAGTGAGAAAAATGGGACACATGAAAAAAAAATGAACATGTTGACATTTCCATTTTTAGATTGGTATTAACAATAAATACAAATGGGAAGATTTTTCAACCCACTTTTTATTGGTATTGTATTTTTTATTGATAAGGATTAAGTAATTAAAGGTAATTTTGATGATTTCAATATGTTTATGTCGAGGGGCTTAAAATATTGAAGAAGTCCCCAAAATTTCTGAGAAGAATCACGGAGGTCTCAAGAAAGGTTCTTTGATTGTAAATATTTAATGAGTTTTGATAGTTTACCTTATGACTTGGATGTAATGTAAGTATCATCCATCACTTTTTGTGTGTAAAAAAAATTAAATGAAGTGCTTTCATGAGATTCATGGAGACCTAGTCGTGTTATGGAAAGATAGGTCATTATTGTGAGTTTTTGACATTATTCATATGGAAAATAATGATAAAGTTGTTAGGGACTCATGTGAATAATTAAAAGGAGAATATTTAATGATAAAAGGTATTTATTTCCATTGGATAAATTTAAAGATTCATTTACTTATAAATAATGGATTGAATATAATGATTCTTGAGTGTTTTATACATAGATTCAGTTCAAACATATTTGGGATAATCTATCCTTAAATAATTGTATGGTGATCTGAGTTGAATAAAGTTTGAGTTTGTATTGGATGTCATACTTAAAAGGTAGCTATTAAAGAAAGTGGAAAACTATCAAAGTGATAAAATAATATTTAAATTAGTTTTAAACTTGTTTGAAGATGATTTAGATAAGTTTGGAACAAATTTAAGCAGGTTGTAGGAGTTATGTATGGAAAAATAGAATTTATGTATATTTTATAAAGGTCATCTAGAAATTACATTATTAATTTAAAGGTGACTTCATAGATATGCTTCATGCATAATGGTAATGCTGAGATCCAAGAGGGTGCATAAGGTTCATCTGGACTCTACATCAAGGTAAATCAGTAATCCAGGAGACAGGTAAAGGTAGTATGGATCTATGTAAGCTTAACCTGAGCTACATAAAGGTTGTCTACAGACTGCATAAAGTTAACCTCAATATGTAATGGCTAGTGTAAGAGTTATCAACCACCTGTGTAAAGGTCATCTAATCTAGATGAGGTAGTATATGAATTTTACCAGAGGAGTTATGTATGAATTCTGATTTGGGCATATGAATTTGTATTGATCTTGTATGACTTTAGGTTGGTTGCACCATAAGAATTTTGAGGTGTCTAGTGTATGAATTTAGAATCGGGTTGTGCATATGACTTTAGTAATCGCCATATATGACTTTGATGACTGTATGAATTATAAATTCATATAGAAGTCTGAGAGATTCCAAAATTATATATTCTAAAGAAAATAAAACATGATTATGCTTTGTTTTTACTCGAATATTTAACATCATGATTTGAATGGGATAATCATGATTCTAGAAAAAGAACTAAAATGAAGGGAGAGATCATGGTTTAAGTCGCTACATGGCTTTGAAGAGCTTAAAACACGATAGAGAAGAAGACCATGTTAGGGTATCTAAAAAACAGTGATAGAATGATGCTCATGCCATAGTTATGATCTCTCACTAGACAATTAAAGAGGATACAAATGGATAAATAGAAAATTTAGAATAAAATTATAACAATATTTATTCCCCCAGTGTTGGACCCATCCCTATGTGATGCTAACAGAATGATGTGAAAATTGGTTGTTTCATATGAGAGTGTTGGAGGTAACATGTGACTTATTATTTATGATTTTAATGCATATGATGGTCATTATGTGATTTTTTTCACCCCCTTAATTTTAGTTTAGTCATTGTAACTTAGGTAGTTATCTAAGAGATCTTGATTCATGCTAAAATATTTAGATTGTACACTGGATAATGTCTATTATAGTGGTTTAGGCCCTGACTAGGGGAGTTTCCCTGATGAGGCTAGTGATATATTGTTGATTGGTTATGTGTTAAGACTAAAACATAGTCTAGTAGTTGGTTCTATATTAGTATAGTTAGGATCATCTAATTATATGACCTAAGGAGTTTCCTATGGAACTTATTCACTTGATGATGATGTTATCTTGAGTATTCTCATTGAACACCCTATTATATCCCCTTATCCTCATTTTGGTTTTGGAAACATATATGTTATCATTTTTTATCTTGTTTTATTTATTTTATACAATGGTGATTTATTGGGTTATATTTTCATTCTTTCATAGTTGGGTTTCTAAATGGATTTCAAAAGTGGATTTGAAAGTGTGATTTTAGAAGAAATATTTTTTCTATATGTGAGATTTTGAGAAAGGATTTGAAATCAGGAAAATAAAATCTTGTTTTGTTTCCATGAAAATAAAAAGTATTTATTTTGGGGTTTCAGAGTATTTTCATCTACTAAGTGGTGATCCCACTTGTTTTATATAAAAAAGAAGTGATCCTTTATTAATGTAAAATGTATGATATTTGGTTTTCTTGGTGATTCTCATATGAAAAATCATATTTACTAAATATAGTTCAAACTAGAATTTATGAAATGTTTTTTAAAATAAATTTCATAATATCTTTGGTTAAATCCTACAGAGGCTATTAAACTCACACCCTACATAGACACTCATGCATGTGTGTGTGTGTGTTTATGTATATCTCATGTTTATTTTTAGGTAACTAGTTTTTCATTTAGTATTGGTTGAAATTTATTTTGTTTGTTGATGGACATGTTGGGATGTGTTGAGAAACCATGGGTCAAAAGGATGTGTTTTTCATGTGTTTGAGCTTGGATTTATTTTGGGATGTTGATGTATCGACCACTTCCACCAGTGGACTTTTTGTATTTTAGTTTCCTTTATATTGGGAACTTTCTGTGTTTGTACTCTGATGTTGTATTTCAAATTATTAGTTGGTTTATTATATTGACTATGGCTCATTGGTCTATTTATTTATGGAACGCCCTATTTGGATTGTTATTCATTGTATCGATTTATTTTTTATACATTTAATTGTGATGTATAGTTTCACCATACTGGAATTTTAGTTAATTACCTTTCTTGTTTATTATTATTTTGGTGTGAAATAATTCCCACCAATTAGTTCATTTGATACCCCGTCACTAGTTTTCAGCCAGTGGTGATTGGGAATGTGCTTCAGGTCTTGTTACAGGTCAGTTAAAGTGATGTGTTGGGTTGAATTGTGATAGTACATGTAATGTGATTATCTATTTGGGTGAGGGACATGTGATGTTTTCATCTAGTTAGATGAATGATGTGTGATTTATTCATCAAGTTGGTTAGTATATACTCAGAGAATCAAGAATGTATGAGTAGGATACATGAGATTGATATAATTTGTGCCCCATTATCACTAAATGTTTTAGAAAAATAGATTATATGATTATGAATACTTTTATATGATGAAAAGAGGTATATATATGCATGTGTTTTATGGAGAACACACTATATCCATTTATAGATTCAGTAGCACTGATGATTTTCTAAAGATCACTTTTTTCTTACATTTATGAATTTAGGAATCCATCTTTATTGTCAAGACTACAAAGGCCCATGAGGTCACACTTTTTGGTTGGTTTAATGGGGATTGAGTTTTATGAAACTCAGAGAGCTACTTTAAAATTGTTTTAGAGTTTAACCAAAATGAGTTTTGGATGAATATTCACAAGTTGTTTCGTATGATATGATACATAGTAAAATTAATGATACCTTTCCAAAAATGTTTTTGAATATGTCTAAAAGGATTTTTGGATACGATTTCACAATTTATCATATATGATAAAATATAAGGTGAAATGGTATGAAGTATATGCCACTTCAGTTCAAGTGGGAGATTGATGAAGATGTGATCTAAAGCCTATATGCATTTGATGAATTTTGGGTCATATCATGTGGTACAATATGGGTGCATCATAGGGTATGGTATACATGTTTCATATATAATGTTTTATTCCTTTATGTTATATCATTTCTTATGATATATAGATATCATAATGTTAATGCCATGGCCAATAATATTGTATAACATGGACATATCATAAGGAGGTATTATTTGAATAATTGCATTGTATGATTCATATTACACCCTATTATTGATCATGGCAGTCAAACATTAAGTGTAAATATTTGAATATATCACATATGTAAGGTTATGATTATCATAAATGTTTTATAAGATGAAAAATTTGGCATAATTCATTTAGTCGATCGGTTAAAAGTAATGTAACTATTTCTATTTACTCGTACATTTTCTAATGTATGAGTAAATTCTTAGGAGTCTCAAAAAGATTCCTTGATCCTTATATAAATAGGTAAGTGCCATTAAGATGGGGATTGATCTTTTCTATGTTTCTTATTGATTCTCTTGTATCTCTCTTCCCCATCCTTCCTTCGCCTCAAGTGATACTAGAAAATCATGGTTGTAATGAGGGTTCTGCCCAAACGTCGGGTGATTCAGTTCAACCCATGTATACATATCAAAGGGAATATTCCTTCGGTTTTCCTTAGTGGTCTTCATTGAACACTTGATTGGATACAACAATAATATCCATATTCAGTGAAAGGTATGTGTTCTTTATTTTGTTTATACATGGTTTTAGTTTTTCATCGCATGGTGATCTTGGCTTTGAGGTTCTATTGTCTTATTCTACATTGAATAATTATTATTCAATCCTTAAAACCCCTTAATTATTACCACTTCCTCTAATTATAAAGTGGAATTAAACGCATAAACCATGTAATTATAGCACGTCAACTATATTATTTTCATTTATCAATTACCATATCATTATTTTTTTTATTATCAATTTCCAAAATTACAAATAATTTCATTACCACATTAAACAAGTTTATTTTTAACATTTATTAAATTCATTCCAATCATACATCACTCTCTATTTATCTTATTTGATTTTTTTCCTTTTTATATTAACCCTATCAATCTAACCATATCAACCTCACTACTTAACCACATAAAACACTTATTACCACACATTCAACGTCATTTCATATTAATTATAAATTCTTATTGTCATAGAAATCATGAAAAATGTAACAATGATATATATCACATATACCACAACAACTTCAAAAACCTAACAAATTTCTAGTTTTTTTATACACTTAAATATAACTCATCTATATCCTTAAAGAATATAAATCATGATAATCTCGCATTAATAATAATTAAAATAGAGATAGAGAGAGTGGTAATGAGAGAGAGGGAGGGTGTTCCCAAATCACCTACCTTAAATCAATGCTCAAATCACCACATTGATCAAGAACGACGTTCATTGCACTAAATTTCAAAAAAAAACTTTAATGGTTTTTCAATCATTAACCTTTCATCAAACCTTTATTACATCATTAAATCAAGCACTTTCAAAAACCCTTAGTATGGAATAATAAGATAAAGGGAGAAAGAATCAATAAGAATAGTACCTTGCTTCTACAGATTCAATCTCACGAGATAAAGAACTCAAAAGTCTACCAATGAGCTATCAAATATACCAAGGAGGCTCTCTCTGCCATCTTGGGTCACTAAGAAGGAACAATAACTGAATGAGAGATAAGAGATACACTAAATTTTATAAATAAATGAGTTTATATCAAACTACAATGTGGTTTGTTTCATTTGTAATTCCCTAGAGATTTTCAGGTTTTTACTTTTTATAGGAAGTTCAAATTTTTTATCTAGGGCAAGGGTAGATTCTTGAATTGGGATTCAGATCAGGAATTAAAGCCTTAGAACATCTCAAGTAGATGTTTTTGGACATGAAATGAGGCTTATATGGTGTTTTAAATGCTCAAGAGGGTGTCAGAGAAAGGCATGGAGGCCTTATTGAAATTCTATTATTGTTACAGCAATTCATGGTGTGAACCTCCATGAACAACTACAGTAGGGGCGTCACACCATGTAGGTGTGAGGCATCACTCCACAAAGGAGATATATGGTTCCTCCTCTCCTGAATTGGAGTGGTTCATGCTGAGAACCCTGGTTGCACTATGAGGATGTTGATCATAGATGTGCTTCATACCATAAGCCTTGTTCCCATCATGAATTTTTTAGGCAAAGTGACTTTTCATTTTATGACCCCCTGTTCATACCATGTGTAAAGACCCCAACCCTAGTAGCTTAGAGTCAGTGTATTACTTTATTACATTGGTAATAGGTATAAGATATCACTTCCCAAAAGGCCAAATATTTTATAAGTCTTGGTAAACTAGATACATACTTGAAATCCACATTGCATTTTAAAACATAAAATACACAAATAATTTCATTGAGTGTGCCATTATTCCCCTTTTTGAACCCTACATATCAGTCAAAAAAACTTCTTAGCATCCTAGGAAAAAATAAAACATAAGAAAGGTGTGATCTCAGATGCTTAGTAAGGGTATACATACGGTGAAAGATATGAATAAATATGGAATAAATAATACATCGAGGTAAATAACTGAAACACGTGTCATTTAAATAATCACATGACCTAGGAAACTTAACTATGGATATTTTACTGGTCAAATAATCACATGGACTATCAATAACTGAATTTCTACTGATGGAATGCATAATGATGAATATCTAAAACATACCACGTAGGCTTTGTGCCAAGAATCTATTATTATCAAGGATTCATGCCAAGAATCTAATATTATGAAGACTTCATTCCAAGAATCTAATAAATAGGTAAGGCCTTATCAAAAACCATATATATTTTGTCTCGTGAAACCTACCAATGCATCTAAGGGTTATAGCAGGCCCCACCCATCGCTTACTAAGTCCAATACATTCCTCATATTAAAGATATGAAACATAAACAACATAAATATTCATATTAAAAACTAGCATACAAAATGTGAATACATAAACCATAAACCAAGAATGGTATCTAAATAGTACATCCACGGTCAAACTGATTATAAAACCTTAAATAAAATATGGTAAATTATATCATAAGAGATTAACATCAATTAAGAATAAAATTCAATATAGGGTGTTGACATAGATGAAAATACTCTAATAAAATCATAAAAAAATATTGAGGAAAAACTCTTGTTAAACCCATATGAAAAACACTTTTGTATAAAAATACCATTTTCTTTTAAAAACAACCATTTGAAATACCAAATATCCAAAAAATAATTTAAAATGATTTTTCATTTAATAAAATATGCAATAATTCAATGTAATCTAGAAATTAAATAATATTCATGGTGGCAGGAAAGTCTTTGTCACCATGTATGTTAAAAATAGAATATTCATTTTGTCGTTTTATCAAAACATTCCATATAAAATATGTAAAAATATTCCTTTTTAAAACCTTTGAGTGCAATTAAAAATAGATAATTTTTTTATAATTATCAATATTAATAAATATGTAAAATAATATCAAGAATATTTACATGGAGAAAAAAATTTGATAATTAAATCTTTAAACATTCAAGGTGTCTCATGCCACTTTGAACATTTAAATCATAATCCTCATGAAAGAATAAAATTTAAAAAAACATTAAATAACATGATAATAAATAAATTAATGACATGATAAGTCAAAGGGACTGTATATATACCTCATAAAAGAATGTGGGTGTATAACATCAAACTACGCCTCAATGAAAGGAGATTGAGATGAAGTCTCTTACCTTACGCTTCCTTTAGTCAAACATGATTTAACCTCATGTATAATGGTTTTAAGAATTTATTAACTTATATAAGAACTATATTCATATTTATGATATCATATATGATCTTATTATATTATTTTATCATCTTTTTGTTCATAATATTTCGTTATTACCCTTGTTTTGGGTGTTAACTGCTTCATTTTCATATGCATGTTTTGTCATGAATGTCTTGGTTCTTTTGAATAGGATATATATACAACATCTCCATGATGATATTAATGTTATAAATATCATATTTAATCATTAAATACATTTTTATAATCATTCTTGAATGGTTAACATGGAAAATAAATCGCATCACGTCATAGAGACGGTAGGTCGTACGTACGCACGAGCGACGGTTCATTCCCTTAATGGTGAAAGGGTAAGGAAGTGTATGGTATATTAATTTTCTTCAGAATCAATATAATGTCATAATTATCATATATATCCATTATTTCCATCATTATACTCCTCCAAGTAAAGTGGTGATGAAAAATAGATTACACCGCAGTGTGGAGACAGTAAGTCGTACGTATGCACGCGCAGTGTTTTTTTTTTGTATGATGGATAAAAGGTGGAATATGGTTTCCCCATAATCATAATAAAATCTCATCATATATATGATGCTGGAGTTATTACTTTATCATGGAAACAACACATGAAGAAGTAGAAGAAGAAATGAACTTGAAAGATTCGATAAAGAGGATTAGCACTTCTTCGACGGACTTCCTTTAATCTCTTATTAAGTGGTCTAGGGTGGATCTTTTGGAAGTACCAGAGCCTCTAGAACGTAAATAATGACTTTTAGAAGAGAAATGGGCAGGTTTTGGTCGAGATATAATACTCTAGGTGTTGTGAATAAGTGAGGGTGGAGGTGCCCTTTTATATAATTGAGGTGAGTGACACTTTTGGAGACTCTCAAAATATTAAATTAATTTTCAATTCCAAATGGCTCCAAAGTGAGTTATTTTTATTCTAAGATGGGAACGGTACAAAATAATCTCATAAAACATTTTTTATACAATTTTAGGTCTCATTCTTACCCCAATCGTTTGGTTTTAACCTTTATTTAAACCATTTAACTCTTACTTTGATAACATGTGTTTTCACTCTTTGATGGTTAATATAGTTACTATAAAATATCAAACAAACCATAAATGAGTCATGTATTAAATTTTTAACATTATCCCAATCATTTAAAAAAAAAATAGATTTTTATGATTTTTATATCATTTAATAAAATACTATTTCTTTTAAAATATCATTAATGTCAATTTTGACACTATTCATTACTTGAATTTTTAAAAATATCATAACAACAAGATATCTTCGAACCAAATCTTTTAAAATATCTTAAATATTTAAAATTCATCTAAAAAATTCACAGATGACACTAGTTATCTCAAATTATATTTATTTTAATATTTTTAATATCATTTATTTGATATTTTCATTAATTAAACAATTACTACATCATCATTGTGCAAGCTTTTAAGTTAATCATTTATTTTGTAAAAATTAAAAATAAATTACCATGATTAGGATAAACATTTTATATTTCCAAATATTATTTATAATTTAATATATCCCCTAGGTAACCCCGTATTAAAATATTTAACTTGTTAAAAACAGAAATATGACATCTTTGACTTTTCTTTAAAATAAAATACTATAAATGTCTTAAAGTCATCCAAGTAGCCCCAAGAGCATATAAAATTGGATCAAGCGTGATTTTTGGTTTACACTCACTCATCCAATAAAATTAAGACAAGTTTTAGGATACTTTTCTAATATTTTTAATATTATTGTTACCCTTAATGACTTGATTTACTCTTAACTGTGGTAATAAAAATTACCAAAGTTATTATTCATATTATCCAAAAATAAAAGGGGATTATTTTATAAATTTGGATCTTCTGATTCTAAATATGAAATCCATTTTTCAAAATTCAAAACATATAAATTGCAAATGTTAAATTAAAATCAATCTCATTAACAGAACGAGAAAACATGTTTTTAAAGTGAAAACGTTCAAAAGATTGAAATGTTTTTATATCCAAATTCAATGTGAAATTGATTCTAATGACCAAAATTATATTAAATGATATAAATTTTATCTAATTATATTTTAAAACCAATCAAAAATAAAATTTAATAGTATAAACTATTTAGACGAAAAATCTATTTTCAATTAAAATCCAATATTTTTCACTATTCATAGAAACATGAAACTTATCAAAAAAATATCAAAAATTTAGCCAAAGTAAACTTTGATATTAATATTTAAAATAAGAATTTTATTTTCTCAAATATAATTTATAAAAGTGTCAAAATTTAGTTTTAAAATAAGTGTGTTATCAAAAGGCGGCAAAACTGTCTTTAAAAAAATATAGCTTTTTATGTGTAAAAGTGGATTTATTTTTATGTCATGTATAGAAAACACATAATATGAATGTCAAAAATTATATTGGACATACAATATATAAATTTCATAATGTTGTTAATATTATTCATTCTCACCAATTTAATGTTCATGTTATAACAATATTTCACTGTTCGTTTAAGTTGGGTGTTGCGTGCAACATAAACATTCGAAAAGATTAACTTTAAAAAGAGACGTACCATAAAATCTTGGGTTATTACACCGTGAATGAGGCATGGGTATGTTTTTTTAGCAAGGGAAAACTTGCATATTCTAAGTCGACCCCCTTAGGTCTTAGGGGAGATGGGAGCTTGGGATATGCTATTTTCAATCGACCCTCCACTCCCACGTCCCTCCTTCAATCCCCATTGATAGGGGATGGGTTTGGGGCATTTTGATGATGTTCAGAGGAAAAATAATTTATTTCTCTGTCCATTTTTGCTTCTTGTTACTTGCCGTAGATTTTGGTTTGGTTTTGGCTAGTGTTTTGGTGATGATTTCATCAGAGCATGGTGAAATCATCCCGGTGTGATGGGCCTTTCATGTGTGATGGCTAAAGGAGGACCTGAGAATATGATTGCAAATCATTGTTAGTCGTTTCATTGAAGGTATGTCACCCGATGAATTTATTTAAGGTTTTTTCCTAAATTGGATGAAATTGGCAATTGACAGGGTACCAAATGATAGGTATGTTGCTCGGGATGATGTTAGAGATACGCCATGGACCTTCCATGGGTGGCTAATCGAGGTTTTGTGCGGTTTTGGTGCAATGATGATTCTCGGGGAGTTTTCATCCCATTATGTCTTGTTGGTTTAAATTAAATAATTAATTATAAATTTTTATAATTATTTATTTATATCGTGTGGCATGAGATGAGAGCTCGGGTGGCAGTACGAGCTTGGACGAGGCATGAGTGGGCTTAACTGAGGCACAACAAAGCTTAGCGTGGATGGTAACTCTATTTCAGAGGTATGTAGTCCTTTTAATATAAACCCATATGCTTGTTTATGCATGAATGGTTTCCTGCATGCATATTGCATGGGACCATGTATACAAATATGGATCGAAAGCGCCATAGAGAAAGAGATAGGATGGTGTTCAACCTCTTATGCTCCTTTTAAGTTCTCTTTAACACATTAGGTGGTTTAGATCACCCGGTGACTATGTTGCCAAGGGGCAAGGGCGTCTATTAAGTTGATGGGAGACCTTGGGTGGGTCTCTAGGTGCGAGCAATGGTGTGGATAACCTAGGTTGGTTCTCCTAGGGCTAGTTGGATGAGTGGGAGAGACTTCAACCTAGTGACGATAGGTGAAACAACTTTTCATCTTACGCTTGATGAGTGACACCCTCCCAAGGGTGGTTTGAGGCTCGATGAGAATTATGAGTAGGATGATTCCTCTAGGACTAGATGAGATGTGTCAAAGAGGGGTTTCCTCTAGGTGACAGGTTAAGAGATCTCCCTTAAAGAGATGTAAGACAGGACCAAGGTGTGGGTCGTGGGTTTTTTTTAGGAATTGGCATCAGGTTTCCAAGGGACTTAGAGCAGGATGGTTTGGGACGATCCCTGGTAGTGGGACCAGGAATGACATAGGACTTGGGCAGGTTGGATCGGGCCTTGAGGTCTAGGTCAGAGGAGCCTTCAGGCAGTGTTTTCACTGATGGGTGACAGACGTGATATGGTATCAATGAGCCAAGACTATGACGGGTCTAAGGGATCTAGTGGATTCCTTGACGAGCAAGGTGATACATGTTTTAGGATGAGGGGATAGGTTTCAAGTTATTAGAACCCTCGTGGTGAGCTGATGAGTTGTGTGACGAGTTGTGAGCTCTGCTTGTGTTGCATGTGTTTGTGATAGGCGACGGACCCGTTGGGGGAGAGGATCCTGAGGCATGACCATGCCTTGAGTAAAGAGGCTTGGGTCGTGGTGGTTGACCTTGGCTGGAGTAGGCTTGGGTCGTGGCAATGGACTGCCCGTAAGGGGATGGGTCGTGACATGATGTGAGACGCAGACGATGGACCTTACAACAAGTGATAAAGTAGTGGGTTGAGATTTGGATGTTTGATCGTACCTTATTACTTTGGGTAATGCATCGAGATTTTAGACGTCGCCCTACCCTAAGTCTTCAGGTACGAGCTGAGCATCAAGTACAGTGGCACGAGGTGATGAGAGGGAAAGGTGGATTCTGACATGGTATTGAAGCAGGTGTGATCAGGAGCTGTCATGGGCTGCTTAGCACATGGGGTGACCTGATGAGCAAGGAGTCGTGGCGACCTGGTTAGCACATGACGTCTGATGCGTTTGTGTGACATGTTTATTTTCCTCATGCATACATGTATATGATGGAATATACTATGGGCATTTGGTGAGACTCTACTGAGATGTATTTCTCACGCCTTGCACATGCATCGGGATGTGCATGAAGACCTTATGTCCACTTTCAGGTTGAGCATGGATGGTGCAATAGATTGGGCTAAGACAGCTCAACGAGTATGTGGAGAAATGGTTGTTGAGGCCCAGGGATGACGGTAGAGCTCTCTTGTATTTTTTGTTTATTTTTTTATTGTATATTTGATCGGCCTAGTGGGTGTTCAATTGTTATATGTTGTCATGACCATGTGTTTCTATGCTTTTGCATTGTACATTTTGATATAACATTGTGTTTATTTAATCATGTGTACTTTGATGTTCGCGATGTATGATGTTTGGCTGATTCGAGAGCATAATCTCCCCCACTATATTGATTAGGTTATCACCGCTAGTCGGTAGACTCTGGCATATGGGGAGACGCGCTTGCGGTCACGTGTCACTCCAATTTAAACAAGTGTTTGGGTCGAGGCGTCACATATGTCAACTCGGATCTAAAATGCACAATGACTAAAATCTTGATCCCCTAAAATCTCAATGACCATTTCCTTAATTTCACATATTTTACAAAAAAACACAACGTGGATCCTCGAACCACTGCAAACCATGATAAGGAACTACGACACCTCTCCTCCAAACCACCTCATAATATACGAACCATAATGACAAACCATGATATGGTTTCATCCCATTTTGGCTAATATCTCCACCAAAATACATCTCCAGACCACAACATGAATTACAACCATTTTAAACAAACCACTTCATTGGAATTAAAATTTTCAAAGCCATTACCTATATGGTTTGTATGTTTTTTCATTAGGCGCCTAGATAATTTGAATAACAAAACTCAACTATAAAGCTTGATTGTTGAAGGTCGCCGAGTCGATGAGTGTCATTACCTAAATGGTTTATACTATTTGATTATTATTTTTTCATTAAGTTTAAAGAACAAAACTCAACCAAAAGACTATTGTTGAAGGTTCCCAAGGAGAAGAGTGTCAAAAAAAATTTGAAGTCATTTGGATGCAATATTGACATGATTCAACCAAGTTGAGTGTGTTTATTGTAACGAAAGAATTCTCATACCAATAGTAAATCAATCTTTTCGATTTTAGATCACAAAGTTGGAAACGACTCCTTGTTCTTACTAGGAGAATTATAGTTATGACAATCTCATCAATTGTGTTATACAATAGTGGTATAATTGTAGTTATGACAAGCTCATAAATATGTGTTATATAATAGTGATATATATTGTTGATCCATTTATTAAAGAATTGAGGGCACAAGAGAGATCGGTTAGGATTCAAACACGAAATGAGACAACAAAAGTTACACAAATAAATTGTTTGTTGGTTTGCACTACATATTTTTAATACGATGATAATTATCTTATGTAAATAACAATATTTTAGATCCATATGTATAGATAATTAATTACTAATAATAGTGCTTAACTATCATAAGATTTGACGTACTTGGATGAGGTATGTGAAGTAGTCTAGGAGATTAAAAATATGCATCGATACTATGTCATGTTCATTGATATAAAACCGAGACTGATATGAATGATAAGGTCAAATTAGCTCAACAACAGCAACAGAGCAAGTGGGATCATGATTTATTTTGTGGACAAATCTGTACCAAAATCAATTACAATGATAGAACATTACATACAGAAATCAATAGCAATAGAATGAATTTCATATAATCCAAGTGTACACGGCCGCAGTAAAACGGACGCAGATCCGTCTACCGCTTCAGCAGAGCCAGAATCGAGACCATCAGCGACGCGGAGATAGCAGCTCCGGATAACGCAGGAGAGAATGGCGCGGTACCTGTTTGGGGTCCAAGCATCGAGGGCGGTAAAGCGTCAGTAGACGAAGGCGCCCCTTCGAACTCCCGAGCCGATGCGGCGGCGATGAAGAGTGCGGCGATCACGAAGAGATCTGCGGCGAGGGCTCTGGCAGTGCTGATCAGAGCCATTGCAATCGTGATGGCGAAGAACTTCGGTTTCGAGGAGGCTAGCCGCGGAGAAACTTCGGATGAGAGAAAAGAATGGGGTGAAAACGGAAGAAGAGATAGGAGTTGCAGACGATGGTGCGCGACGAGGGTTTGTGAGGGTTCCGTGGTTCGCGAATCGCCCTTTATATGGCAAATGTGGCGGGCGGTCCCTCACCCCTCAACGCGTACAGCTAGCTACCGCTGTGGATCGCTGACACGTGTACGCACCGGTAGTTTTACTTTCACGGGAAGAAGAGATACCCGCTAGAAAGTGGACCTTGTGAACAACCTATACATACAAAGACCGCCCAGATACATATCAGAATAAAAGAAATAAAATAAAAGGGCTCTACAATATCTCCAACCCAAACATCATCCAGTATCCTGGTATCATCTGAGCTATCCTTCTTTGACTAAACTATCCCGAGCGTGAGTCCTACCTATGCTTGTAACCAAGAGAGTTTTCTCAAGTATCAAAGTGCAGTGACAGTTTGAGTAGAGTGAGTACAAAACATAGTAGTGCACCACTAACACAGTCTCCTACAAACTAGCATAAATAGTGATATATGCATGTGACTTGTTCAATTGAAATAAAGGGGCAAGTCCAAATAAATAAATTACTGTGGATCCTCAGGTCCGCGACCTTGATCGACCAAACCTGCTTCGACCCGATGTTAGAGTATTTGTGAGCACGTCACAATGACCATGCCTCCCAAGTAACATGTAAGTTCCAAATCAATGTCAACCCCAGCCAATCATCATGACTCCAGGAGCCCATCCCTCGACAACTAATATGCAAGCTCTATATCCATGACACCTCAATTTCATCATGACTCTGGGAATGAGGCCCATGATAGCCTCAACTGAGGTCTCCATGACTCTAGGGATGCACCCCATGGTATTCTGGTCAAATTCATCGACTCCATGGATACACCTCCCCCCGAGAGTCCTGTTATAAGCTCTGTGAAGTCTTCGTGACTCCGAGGATGCATCCCATGATAGTTCGAACAAATTCCTCGACTTTAGGTATGCACTCCCCTGACAGTTCTGTCATTAGCTATGTGAGGTCTTCATGACTTTAGGGATGCATCTCATGATAGTCTGATCAGATTCCTCAACTCCAGGGATGCACTCCCCCGGTGGTCTTGTCATGAGCTTTGTGAGGTCTTCACGACTCCGGGGATGCATACCACGATAGTATGATTAAATTCCTCAAATCTAAGGATGCACTCCCCTGGAAGTCCTATCATGTGGGTACTAATCTAAGACATCCCCCATCATGTTCGAGCCCCAAATCCATGGCAGCTCTAGCACTGAGCTCCAGCTCTATGGTAGATCCAAACATATCTGACTCCAAAACATTGTAGCCCATCCTTATACCCTAGCTCTAATCATGGTAACCAAACCTTGTCACACCCTCCCAGAGGATGCATCCCAGAAGGAAACACAAAAAGTTGGTTGAACGCCCACACTCGTCATCTCTGTCCATAGCCCCTCGATCTCCCATGTCTGGTGTGAGTTCCATGATTACACTCGTTACTGTATCACATCACCCGCTCAAGGTCAATCTATCAATGGGGAACCCACTGGGTTCCCTCAGTCTCAATGTAGGGGAGGCACCCTCACCCGGTCCTCGGTCTCTGTCATAGTCTCAGGTCAGCACCCCACGCACTGGGACAATGCGTCAAACAACGTCGTCAATAGTGTTGCATGACCTCGCCGACTACGTAGGTCTTTGCACATGGGAGACAGTCAAGAGATGGATCATAGCCCATATCTGGCATCAAGGTCACTTTAGGTTGGTCAACTCACCCAAAACCAATTCCGATCAGCCTACGGTTTGTCGACCTAGGCCTATTCACACCAAACATGACAATGTTGCACGTCTCGTCCTCGTCCTAATGAGCCCGAACGACCCGATGTTCAAAAAGGGAGTCCTCTAGAGTCTGAAGCCCCAATACATGGGCTAAGGATCTCGTGGTCTTACCTCACATCACTAGAGTTCTGGAGGCCTACTGATATATCCCAGTTCTGTCCTTGGTCATCGATGGCTGAGGCAACAAGCTAGAGCACAAGGGTTGTTCATGACCCTTGGTGCTCATTCATTTTAATTTGACATTTTCATTTAATTCAAATGTACCATTTAAATTAAATAAACAATTTAAAAATAAGGGGTCTCAAAAGGTTCGACCACATCTCACAAGAGGTTTGGAGGCCATCTATAGTTCCAAGGTCCCCACATCAGCCATCAGTGGACGATGTGTCAAGAAAGTGCTCAAGGGTTGTTCCTGACCAATGGAAGTTACCATTCCAATTAGGAATTTTAAATCAAATAAAAACATGTTTTTAATTAATTTAAATAGGAAAAATTCCCTCAATGGCGTTCCTGAGCATCCACATGCATCGTAAAATAAAACTAAATGTCATAGGGCAAGTATGCGAGACCACATACTTTTACTGACACTTCTCCACTTTGATGTTAAGGGTCGACAACCACTACCAAGGCCCACTAAGCTCTCCCAACCTCACCTTTGTCCAACCAGACCCATCTTTGAGTCTAAATCACCCCCAAGAAGCCACATCAAATTATTTATAACAATTTATAATTAATTAATTAATTAAAATCAAACTTGGTATATTACAATATAACTCACCAAGTCATTATGCCATGACAAAATCATTAGCAACAGGTCGCATTTTACTCTTGACACGCCACCATATCTAGGATTCACAAAATCACCAAATAATTCTACCTATTTAACATCCAATAAAATTGAATTAGGATAAAACCCCTTCAGAAAAATAAAAATAGAGTCATGCTTCAACAGATCGATGCATGAACGTAGGTGGACACCATCTTGGGATCCCCTTTATCTAGGTTGTAAGGAATATCTGATGAAAACCAGTGATTTCACAGTTCTGTAGTGAAATTGACATTTTGGAGTAAAACAAGAATCTCTGGATTTAGTGACAATGAGAGAGAAACAACATGAAAGGAGGAATGGGGAAGAATATTACTTCATATGTCGTCGAATTGACCCCATATTTCCGAGATCGGTGAAGAATAGAAGAAGGGAGGAGTCAGTCGAGACCCTCCCACACACCCCCTTCTTACACAACAAAGGAAGAGGGGCTGAGCCCCTTTAAAAAAACACCAGACCACCAGATTCACGATGTAACTTAAGGTTTCATGTCATGAATTCCTTAGGGTAGCCTTTGAGATCCCCTTTTCACATCCTGAACCTCCCCGATCGCACCCCATTAATACATTTCATGTTGCAAATCACTATTAATGATGTGAAAGTACTTCTGTAGCTGTTTTGAGTGGCTCAATGTTCCTGTTCCTCCTCCGATTCTTGGCCAAACCCCCTGGACTTCCACCAGAACATAAAACATGTATGAAGACAACATGTTTGGATATTCTAATGCCCAAAACCTTGTTCTGATTTCAAGATTTCAAAAGGAACCATCCACCAACAGAGAAAAACAATTCAAATTCTTACTGAATATTTGACCCGTACAGATGTGATTTCTTACATGTGACTATTATAATAGTGGGTTCCCTATACCCAACTTGAACAGTACATATTATTTTAATATCATGTATACAGTTAGGTATACATGATGTATTCTTACCATTATATTGTAGACTTTTATACGTCCACTATTTAATGGTAATGTCTGTAGATTAATTATCATATCAAATGGTTATAGCATATCTCAGGATATAATGTAACACCACAAGATTCCACGGTATGCTTCTCTTTCAATAATGCAATAGCTTGCATTGTATGCATGTTCGAGATTTTAACACACCGCGACCAATCAAAGTAGCAGTTATGAATATTAATACCCACTTTTTGAAATTATATAAATTTTATATTTTAAAATGGACTTCATTTTTGTATTCAGAATATTGAAATTATCCTAAGTTGAATTTTTTGTAATTTTCTGAGAACTTCCAATTTTCTATGAATAGAAAAAATACCTAAAAACAACTTTTTTAATCAAAATAATTTATAGTGATAAATTATACTATTGAGTGGTTTTAAAGTATAATTAGAATAAATTTTTACCATTTTATCCAATGGTGGTCATTATAATTAATTTCACTTTAAAATTGGATATAAACAATTGTCAATCTTTTGATATATATTGTTTCTTAAAAACACGCTATTTGTTGTGACAGCGGGAATTAATTATTAAATTAATTAATTAAACTTATATGTTTTTAATTTTGTAAAATAGACATCATTTTTGAATTAGGAATATCAAATATATCTTAGGGTAAATTTTTGGTATTTTTCTGAAAAACTTCAATTTTGATGAATAGTGAAACCACTAAGTGGTAGTTAAAAAACTAATTTTTCGTTTAAATGAAACTTTACCACTTCTGGGAATTGAATTTCAAAAATCCAACATACATGTCTTTAATTAGTAAGTAAAATCTGGTTCAATGGGATGAAAATAATTTTTGGTAAATAGTAACTTTTAAGTTTTATTAATCGCGATTAAAGGTAATTAGTGTAATTTAAGGTAAATATAATGTTGTAATAATATGAAATTACCTTTACACTTGTCCTACCCTTATTGGATGAGTCATGGCCGACCAATACAATCCCTTATTCAACTTGGGGACTCCATGGAGTCACTTGGGTAAGAAAATGACATTAATAACTTTTTATTTAAAGTAAAAATAAAATAGTCACAAACATGTGTTGTTTTACTAAAACAATTATTACATGGGGTTATATAAGCTAACTTTTAGACTATAAATATTCATTGAAAAGATAAAAATATTTCCTACATCATGGTAATTTTTTTATAATTTTTAGACATTAAATAAATAAATTTATTTATGACACCATGATGATGCAATGATTACCTCATTAATGAACAATTTAAATAAAATGAAAAGATAAGGTAAAATATAAGACTTAAACTTGTCTAAAACCTATTGGATGGGTGGATTTTGAACCCTTATCACCTTATACTTGAAAGATATCATTGTGGGACCTTTAAAATCTGAAAAGCATTTCATAATAAAGTAACATTTCAATCTTTCCAAAAGAGCCCCTCCTCTCCTCTTATAAAGGCCCCCACCTCTACCACATTATTCACACCTTCAAAGCCTTTTGGCTCGGCCAAACTCTGCCCAAATACTCTCTCAACTTCCATCTCTTACTCCTAGAAGCCTCACTTTGGGCAGAAGTCTTCCCAAGGAAGCCTTTGACTCAAATCAAAAAGAGTTACCCGATTTTAAGGTAATGTCTTCCTTTATGTTATTTTGTTTTATTTTGCTTGTCCAACCCATTAAACTCTTTTTATCCCTTTCTTGTGTAATAAAAAAAGTATCTCCAATATAATAGGATGTTGTTATAAGAAGTATTTTATTTACACTTACACACACCTTCGTCTAATGGTTAAAGAACATACTGTTTTTGTGGGTGGTGAATTACTGCCTCACGAAACGATGATTGTTCAATCTTCTTTTAACACCTCTCATGGTGACCATTAAGAAGTCACTATATTTATATATGATATATATTATGTTTATGTTTTCCTAATACTTCTGTATTTTCATTTATGGCATACCTTTATGATTTCCATTATGGGTAAACGCGATAATTTCATTTTAGGAAGTGCGGATTACCGCCCCCTCAAAGTGATTTGAATCGTTAATGCCATATGTGGGACGTATAAAGGATGGAGTTAATGATATTATATATGATATTATACTAGAATTATAATATACCTTTATATCATTAGGATTTCATTTCATTAAATATGAAATAGAAATGAAAGTAGCGTTCATGCGTACGTACGACTTACCGTCTCCATGAACGATGCATTTCATTTCTTACCTCTAAATGTTATGTAATATTATAAATACATGTATATAATGGATATATATGATATATATGATATCTAAATCATGAATATAATTCTGGATATAATGGATATTTTACAACATGAACAACTTGTAATTATAAGAAGTTTATTTTTGACTCAAGTACCAAAGATCGACAAAACGACCGTTATTAACTTTAATAATTACATAATGTTCATAACATGGTAATAAGTGATATAAAAGGAATAATGAACTTGAAAAAAGTTCTTAAGAAAGTAGAAATTAACTATAGTTTATTATTCAGGATATTAAAGAACGATCAAGTCAGTTCGGACACGAGGTAAGAGACTTTGTCTCAATCTCCTTTTATTGAGGCATATTTTGTTTTATACACAACTTTCACTACTGCAAAAACAGTTTTTCACAGCGCCCCCCCTTTATCAGTGCTAACGAAAAAGCGCTGATAAAGGGGGGTGCCTTTATCAGTGCTCAAAAAAGCGCTGATAGAGGGTGCCTTTATCAGCGCTAAAAAAAGCGTTGATAAAAGCACATCTTTATCAACGCTTGTTTAGTAGCGCTGATAAAGGGGGGCCCTTTATCAGTGCTTTTTTTAAAAGTGCTGATAAATGGTCGACTTCAAAAAAAATTAAAAAAATATATTAATATATTATTATATAAATATAGTTATATTTATATAAATATAAAATATAATTTTTAAATATATTTTAGATAAGTATAAATGTACATTTACACTTAATATACTTAATATATATGATATTTAGTGAAAATGGCTTCTTTAAAAATTAAAAAAAATATTTTTAATTAATAATTTTCTAATTATTATGGATTAATAGTCATTTAATAACAATTTGAAGACTAAAAAAAGTAAAAAAAATTAAAAAAAGATCCAAAATATGTTGAAAACGCAACTCAAACTTCAAGCGGCCATAACTTTTGATCCGGGTGTCCGTTTGAGCTCTACCACATATCAAATCGAAGCCTGCGATGAGCTCTACGTCACTTAAACTTAGGAGAGCCCCGTTCAAGTGATTTTCGAGGCCAAAAGAGGCCCAGAAGGCCTCCAAAACTGAGTTTTTTGTCGGGGTACCCCGATTTTTTAATATTTTGAGGATTTTCAGCCTCGTTTAAGGGGGTATTATTGGATTTTTTTGGTGGGGACTAAATTTATTCCAAGGTATTACATTCATATTGATATTATGTCTTTGAAATTTCATCCTTTTTTATAATTCACTACTATTTATAATCAAATATATAACAATATATACATATTTTTTATATATTCAAACCTAAAAATTTAATTATAAATATAAATAATAAAATATATTTACATATAAAATATATTATATTTATCTAAATAATAACTAACATCCATTTTATTTAAAATAAAAATATATGAATAATTATATACCTATATATTAATCTAACTATATATATATATTAATCTAGATATATATATATATATTAATCTAATAACTATATATATATATTAATATAACTACATATATATATATATATTAGTATTACTATAAATATATATATTAATATCACTATATATATATTAATATAACTATATATATATATATATTCATATAACTATATATATATATATCTTAATATAACTATATATATCTTAATTTAACTATATGTATGTTAATATAACTATATATATGTTAATATAACTATATATATATATATTAATATAAATATATAGTACTATACGAATAAATATAACTAAATATATATATATATAGATATATATTAATATAACTATATATATATATTAATATAACTATATATATATATATTAAAATATAACTATATATATATTTTAATATAAATACATAGTACTATACGAATAAATATAACTAAATATATATATATATAGATATATTAATATAACTATATATATATATTAATATAACTATATATATGTATATATATTAATATAACTATATATATATATATTAAAATATAACTATATATATATTAATATAAATATATATTACTATACGAATAAATATAACTAAATATATAAATATATATATATATAAATATCATGAATTGGAAGACAAATCAAAATAGAGTAGTGGTAAAGGCTTAGGCGCGCAGGGGGGAGGTCTCGAGTTCAAATCCTGGTGGAGGCAGGGGCGCGCGCGAATGGAGGAATTTGGGAGCAAGTGCTGTTAAAGGGTGAAGGGGGTGCGTGGGGCGCTGTACAAGGGCAAAAAAGCGCTGTAAAAGGGGGGCTCAAGCACTATAAAAGCCCCCCGATTGGTAGTATTTTTTAATTTTTTTAATTTTTTTTAATTTTTTTTACCTTTTATCAGCGCTAAAAATAAAGTGCTGATAAAGGAAGCGCTAATATAGGGGTCTTTTATCAGCGCTAAAACAAAGCGCTGATAAAGGACCCTTTTATCAGAACTTTATTTTAGCGCTGATAAAAGACCCCTTTTATCAGCGCTGATAAAAGGAGTCTTTATCAGCGCTTTTTGGAGCGCTGATAAAGGGGACCCCCCCTTTATCTTCGCCAGCTTTATCAACGCTTTTTCTAGCACTAATAAAGGCCATTTTTAACGCTGATAAAAGCCGTATTTATAGTAGTGTTTCTTTTATACGGTGTATAAACCCCTTTGACTTTTACTTTTATTCAAAAGGAATATTTTTATACGAAGCGTTTTTACTAAACGACAAAAGGAATGTTTTGTCTTACGTATGCAGTGACAACGACTTCTCCGCCACCGTGACAATTATTTGAGTTTCGGCTTCCTCTACAAGCCATAACTTTTTTTAAATGAAAAATAAATACCTTGTTTTACTTTTCTTTTATTTTGGTATTGAAAATGGTTTTGATAATGTTTTGATTATATCAATATGTTGTATTGATATCTTGTGATTGAAATGTGGAAATGTTATGTTTCTTTTATGCATTTTTTATGCGATACGATTATGTTATGGTTCTTAGGAATTTTTTATGATATGTTTAAACCTTTTCATATAAGGAATGCATTGGACTTAGTAAGTGACGGGTGGAGCCCGCTATAGCTCCTCGATGCATCGATAGGTCTCATGAGACAAACTAGTGTCTTGGCACGAGGCCTTGACAAAATCTTATTTGTAGTCTTGGCACGAGGCATTGACTATATGGTTATGACAGTCTGGAATTATGCATTCCATCATTATGAAAGTGGTTATTGATATTGCATGTGATTATTCGACTAGTAGAATATCCATGTGAATAAGTAAATGACATTATTTCATTTTGTTTTTTCCATATTATGATGAAGTTCAAGTTTAAAAGGTTTTTGTTTTAGTTATACATTACCTTAAATGTTTATGTTTATTTATGAAAGTTTTCACTGTATTGTTATCCTTACTGAGCATCTAAGCTCGCCCCTTTCTATGTTTTATTTTCCCAGGATGTGAAGAAATACTTTATGACTGACCTATAGGGATAGTATGAAGTGGATAGGAGTGTGGACTATGGAGACTATGTTATTGTGATTTTTCACTTTATGATGTAATGTAACATTTATGAATGTATCTAGTGTTTCCAAGGCTACTAAACTAATCGGTCTTTCGAGACTTGATCTTTTGTGATCATGCCAATGTTACGTAATAATGCACCGACTCTGGGTAACTGGGGCCAGGGCGTTACAGTTGGTATCAGAGGCAATTTAGTACTAACCATGGAAGCTAGATTTAGAAAAACTCTGATTAGTGCACATAGCCCTAAGATAGACTTTGAGGATTAGTATAGAATAACTTCCAAGAATTTTGGTATTATAGAGATTTTGTGAGTTTTCCGAGCAATACATCCCTGTCTGGATACGAGCAGGTAGAGGTAGCTCTGACACAGATGTACCTAGGGGTAAAACCCGAAAACACCGCTTTGAGCTAGACTCGAATGGGAACTGGTGCATGACAATGGGCCTTGCTGCACTCTTGGTTATGACACTCCCGAGGGATATGCTTAGGATAATTCTCATTTTATTTACAAACCATTATGAAGGGTTTATGAGTATATACTTCCTCAAATAAAACATTTTTATGATTATGGATTATATCCATAAACTGTTCAATTTATTTTAAGTGTTTTACAAGTATGGAATTTTGTATTTTGATTCATAAACTGATCTAGTTTATGACATTGTTTAGAAATGGAGCCCAGTGGAAGGAATGAAAACCGTATCAATGCACACACTCCATATAGAGATTTCCCTCCTGCTCAAGATAATTATAGTGGAGCTGGTGATACAACTGGTTCTGATCAGCTTATCACCATACTGGGATAAATCACTCAGGGTATTAATAATAACCTTGCTCGTATGGAGCACCCTGATCCGCAACGTGGAGGATCAATGTTAGACCACTTCATGAGGCAACAACAACCAACTTTCAATGGGAGTACAAATCCCTTTGTATCTGAGCAATGGATAAATTCCATAGAGAAAATATTCCATGCCTTGGGGATTAGTGAAAGGGAAAAGGTTATCATGGCAGTTTACCGCCTCACTGGAGATGCTGATCAATGGTGGTCATTGATTCAAAATACAAAGGAAGATGAAGAAGTATCAAGTATGGAATGGAGAGAGTTCAAAGAGATTTTCTTAGAAAAATACTTTCCTCGTGACCATCGAGCAGATATGGAAAGACAATTTCTGAGTCTAAGGCAAAAGGAGGATGAGAATGTCACAAAGTATGAGTATAACTTTACAAGGTTAGCGAGGCATGCTGCAGATTATATATGTAACCCAAGAAGTAAGATTGATCGTTTCATTGATGGGTTAAAACCATTTCTCTGTCGAGCATTAGTATCAAAATCTTTCACAATGTACGAAGATATAGTCTCGTGTGCTTTCAAGATTAAAAAGGAATTCTCTAAATCTTATGAAAATAGAGTAAAGTAAGAGAAGAAGAGAACGGTGGAACAAGAGACAGATAAAGGGAAAAAGGGAAAGAAGGATTTTCCATTATGCGATAATTGTGGGAAGAATCATCCCGGTACTTGCCTAAAAGGAATGGAAGTTTGTTATAAATGTGGAGAAAAAGGTCACGAGGCTCGTGATTGCAAGGGAAAGAAAGAGGATGTCAATGTTGAATGCTACAATTGTAGAGAAATGGGGCATTATGCAAATGAATTCCCTAAGTGCCAAGGAAACTTACCTCAGAAAAGGCCAAGGGAGCAAGACCAATCTTATGTTGTTACTACAGTTGAAGTGGAATAATTATTGTATTTGTGTTTTTGGACTCAAGAACTATATTATGGTTATAAGAATAATGTGATATATATAAGGATTGTACTAAAGTACTTGTTGTTTTTATTAAGGTTTCAATATGATGAAGGTAATCATATTTTTAGTATGTGACAATAAGATAAAATTTACTTTGTTTGGGGAATCTGATGTTACAATTGATTTTGGAATTTAGAGACATTTTAGAGGAAGCCTGGACAGAGGTATTTTGGATAACTATAAAGGTTGGAATGGATTAAGTTGAACTTTGGATAGTATTGTTTAAGGTTAAAACATTTCTAAAGATTATTTTTGGAATATTATTAGGAAAAGGACAACCTGCAGGTCGGGAGATAACCCGTCGCGTCAGACAAAGCTGTAGGAATCGAAACCACAACCATAGTGCGATAGACCTTTATTACCTACCACTAGCCTACAGGAAGTCCCTGGTTATTAAAAAATATTTTTCCTAATCTAAATGGTATGTGTTAATATTTGAAACCTTGTACGATTAGGATAAATATAATATTTTTGAGTTCTATTATCTTTTTGAGTGAAAGATGAGTTTGTGGTATAAATTAGTTGAAGGATGAAATTCTACTTGTCAAGTATATATATATATATATATATATATATATATATATATATCTTATTCTATGAAATTAATTCTTAAACTTAAGGGAAGGGATATTAAAACAAAAATGTGTTATCCTAATACCTTACGTTTTGTTGAAGTGATGATATTTTAAATCATCATAGATTGATGGCTTTGAGGCCCTCAATTTTATACTTAATTATGATTGATGACCTCAATCACTCCCTATAATTATTTATGTTTTCCCTCCAATTATGTGTCTCTAATTTCCACCAATGTTCTCCTAATCGAGATCATAATTTGGTGGTAACTTTTTCATTTCTATTTCCCTCTTATTAAAGCTAAATTTTATTAACCTTATTTCCGATGTGGGTTTTCCACATAGGTATTTTCTATTTTCAACATTTTATTTTTGAAGAACAATTTCAAATTGCGAGGATGCAATTTATTGAAGGAGGGGATAATTTAACACCCCAAGCTTCCAAGGTACGCTTCTCTTTCAATAATGCAATAGCTTGCATTGTACACAAGTTCGAGATTCTAACACACCGCGACCAATCAAAGTAGCCGTTATGAATAGTAATACCCAATTTTTGAAATTATATAAATTTTATATTTCAAAATGGACTTCATTTTTGTATTCGGAATATCGAAATTATCCTAATTTGAATTTTTTGTAATTTTCTGAGAACTTCCAATTTTCTATGAATAGAAAAATACTTAAAAACAACTTTTTTAATCAAAATAATTTATAGTGATAAATTATACTATTGAGTGGTTTTAAATTATAATGAGAATATATTTTTACCATTTTATCCAATGGTTATCATTAAAATTAATTTCACTTTGAAATTGGACATAAACAATTGTCAATCTTTTGATATATATTGTTTCTTAAAAACACGCTATTTGTTGTGACAATGGGAATTAATTATTAAATTAATTAATTCAACATATATGTTTAGAATTTTGTAAAATAGACATCATTTTTTAATTAGTAATATCAAATATAGCTTAGGGTTAATTTTTGGTATTTTTCTGAAAAACTTCAATTTTTGATGAATAGTGAAACCACTAAGTGATAGTTAAAAAACTAATTTTTTGTTTAAATGAAACTTTACCACTTCTGTGAATTGAATTTCAAAAATCCGACATACATGTTTGTCATTAGTAAGTAAAATTTGGTTCAATGGGATGAAAATAATTTTTGGTTAATAGTAACTTGTAAGTTTTATAAATCACGATTAAAGGTAATTAGTGTAATTTAAGGTAAATATAATGTTATAATAATATGAAATTACCTTTACACTTGTCCTACCCATATTGGATGAGTCATGGACGACCAATACAATCCATGGGTCAACTTCGGGACCCCATGGAGCCACTTGGGTAAGAAAATGACATTAATAACTTTTTATTTAAAGTAAAAATAAAATTGTTACAAACATGTGTTGTTTTACTAAAACAATTATTACATGAGGTTATATAAGTTAACATTTCGACTATAAATATTCATTGGAAAGATAAAAAGATTTCCTACATCATGGTAATTTTTTTTATAATTTTTAGACATTAAATAAATAAATTTATTTATGACACCATGATGATTCAATGATTACCTCATTAATGAATAATTTAAATAAAATGAAAAGATAAGGTAAAATCTAAGACTTAAACTTGTATAAAACCTATTGGATGGGTCTATTTCGAACCCTTATCACCTTATCCTAGAAATATATCATTGTGGGACCTTTAAAATCAGAAAATCATTTTATAATAAAATAACATTTCAATCTTTCCAAAAGAGCCCCTCCTCTCCTCTTATAAAAGGCCCCCAACTCTACCACCTTATTCAAACCTTCAAAGCCTTTTGGCTCGGCCAACCTCTACCCAAATACTCTCTCAACTTTCATCTATTAATCCTAGAAGCCTCACTTTGGGCATAAGTCTTCCCAAGGAATCCTTTGGCTCAAATCAACAAGAGTTACCCGATTTTAAGGTAATGTATTCCCTTATGTTCTTTTGTTTTATTTTGCTTTTACAACCCCTTAAACTCTTTTAATACCTTTCTTTTGTAACAAAAACAGTATCTTCAATATACTAGGATGTTTTTATGAGATGTATTTGATTTACACTAACACACACCTTCGTCTAATGGTTAAAGAACATACTATTTCTGTGGGTGGAGAATTACTGCCTCACGAAACGATGATTGTTCAATCTTCTTTTAACACCTCTCATGGTGACCATTAAGATGTCACTATATTTATATATGATATATATTATGTTTATGTTTTACTTATGCTTCTGTATTTTTCATTTATGGCATACCTTTATGATTTCCATTATGGGTAAAGGCGATAATTTCATTTTAGGAAGTGCGGATTACCGCCACCTCAAAGTGATTTGAATCATTAATGCCATATGTGGGACGTATAAAGGATGTAGTTAATGATATTATATATGATATTATACTGGAATTATAATATACCTTTATATCATTATTATTTAATTCCATTAAATATGAAATAGAAATGAAAGTAGCGTTCATGCGTACGTACGACTTACCATCTCCATGAACGGTGCATTTCATTTCTTACCTCTAAATGTTATGTAATATTATAAATGCATGTATATAATGGATATATATGATATATATGATATCTACATCATTAATATAATTCTTGATATAAGGGATATTTTACCACATGAACAACTTGTAATTATAAGAAGTTTATTTTTAACTCAAGTACCAAAGATCAACAAAACGACCGTTATTAACTTAAATAATTAAATAATGTTCATAACATGTTAATAAGTGATATAAAAGGAATAAATAACTTGAAAAATGTTCTTAATAAAGTAGAAATTAACTATAGTTTATTATTCAGGAGATTAAAGAACGATCGAGTGAAGTCAGACACGAGGTAAGGGACTTCGTCTCAATATCCTTTCATTGAGGCATATTTTGTTTTATACAAAACTTTCTTTTATACAATGTATAAACCCCTTTTACTTTTACTTTTATTCAAAAGGAATCTTTTTATACTAAGCATTTTTACTAAATGACAAAAGTAATGTTTTGTCTTACGTATGCAGCGACAACGACTTCTCCGTCGCCGTGACCATTATTTGAGTTTTGGCTTCCTCTACAAGCCATAATTTTTTTTAAATTAAAAATAAATACCTTGTTTTACTTTTCTTTTATTTTGGTATTGAAAATGATTTTGATAATGTTTTGATTATATCAATGTGTTGTATTTATATCTTGTGATTGAAATGTGGAAATGTTGTGTTTCTTTTATGCATGTTTTATGTGATACGATTATGTTATGGTTCTTGGGAATTTTTTATGATATGTTTAAACCTTTTCATATAAGGAATTAATTGGACTTAGTAAGTGACTGGTGATTCCCTCTATAGCTCCTCAATGCATCGGTAGGTCTCATGAGACAAACTAGTGTCTTGGCACGAGGCCTTGACAAAATATTATTTGTAGTCTTGACACGAGGCCTTGACTATGTGGTTATGATAGTCTGGCATTATGCATTCCATCATTATGAAAGTGGTTATTGATATTGTATGTGATTATTCGACTAGTAGAATATCCATGTGAATAATTAAATGGAATTATTTCATTTTATTTTTGCCATATTATGTTGAAGTTCAAGTTTAAAAGGATTTTGTTTTAGTTATACATTGCCTTAAATGTTTATGTTTATTTATGAAATTTTCTGCTGTATTGTTATCCTTACTGACCATCTGAGCTCACCCCTTTCTATGTTTTATTTTCCCAGGATGTGAATAAATACTTTATGATTGACCTATAGGGATAGTCTAAAGGGGATAAGAGTGTGGACTATAGAGACTATGTTATTGTGATTTTTCACTTTATGATGTAATGTAACATTTATGAATGTATCTAGTGTTTCCAAGGCTACTAAACTAATCGGTCTTTCGAGACTTGATCTTTTGTGATCATGCCAATGTTACGTAATTATGCACCGAATCTGGGTAACTGAGGTCGGGGTGTTACATATAATGATAACCTTAATATACAATGACATTAATCTTAAACAAATGTCTTATGGTATAGATATATCTTACTGACTAGACATAGTAGATGTTTGACTATCAGGTGTTGCGGGCTCATATTCATTGAGACTTCTTCTCATAAAGTTCGCACTTGATGATCTCTAGTAGTGAGATTAGGATGATAGACCCAACAATAGGAACACCATATGTTTTGGGAGTCATTGGTTATTCCTACCTATAGATATGTGTATTGGTCTCTAGAGTTGAGATCATTACCAGTGTGTTCCATCGATCGCGTACTTTGATGCAAGGAAAAAACTATGATAATGAAATCATGGTGAGGTAGCTTGTGTTGGGTGTATCATTGGTGGTATGACATTGGTTGAATGGTTAAGATAGGATTAGTCACTTCTGGGTTGAGGATGTGATATATATCAATCCTTGTTGATCAGGATGAAAATACCTTTACAAGACCTTGTCCAAGGTAGTTGAGGGTAAATTTATCCAGGCGTCCTTCTTTATGAGATATATAAAGACAAAGAGACTATAGTACATAGTGTGTGTTCGTAGGTTGGTTGTAATTTCTATAACCATCCTTGTGTATTTAGGGGCCTTGATGGGTTTCTAGACTCTACTCTTGGTATGTAAATTTTATTCACTACTATTAAGATAAAGGCCTAGAGGGTCAAACACAATTGCATATTCAAGAATTCCCCCTATTCAGTTGAATAGGTATATTGGACATGGTGGTCCCCACCACGGGGTCCCAGTGTTGTCCATGTAATTAATCACTAAAGAATAAATAAATTCATATTATTTAAGTTAAGAATAATTGGGTTGAATTTATTTATTAAAATTATTTACAAGTAAATATGAGAAAATATCAATTGAACGAATATTATTTTAATATTCCAGGTATGTTTAATATTAAGAGCGAATTACGAGTTGAGTTAATGACTTGTGTTTATCATGTAATATATTTTATATATTAAAATTATGTGATAAAATAATAAATAATATTGACATAGTTTAGTTTGTAATAATTATTTATTTAGTGGATGTTAAATAAATGGGGGTTGGGGAACCCTACTAGATATTTTGGATATCCACTATAAATAGGTGGAGTGAGGATCATGTTTGGGACTATTCATAGTGGGAAATATAGATCCTCTCTCTCCTATCCCACTTTATAGAGAGAGAAGATCTTGATCCAAGCGTTCAGATCACATTCTCCCTCATGCATCAAAGACACGTCAATGCAGTGGTCGTCAGGATGTTGAAGGTGTCGTCAGATCTCCGTGATAGCACCTGGAATTTGATGATCAAAATTCCTGCGGATTTTTGAAGCATGTGTGGATGATCTAGAGAGATTTTCCTTTGGATCCTTCATGCAACAATCACCAACAAAAAACAGATGTCGATCGCATCTTCAGATATGAAAAGGTATGTTTTAGGTTTATATTTTGTGCTCTTTTTAATTTATGCATGATCCTCGAACCGTACTGGGGCTCAGATCATTGGAGATGACAAGTCTCATCACTCAGACAATGAAAAAGTTTAAAATTTTCGACCCACAAAATTTTGTTAAGCACCCCAGTACCTTCAATTGATATCATATCGATCACATAATTATTCTGAGCCATAAAAAAATTAAGTTTCTTTAAATTTTAGTATAGGATTTAATTTTGGTCCCAACAGTTCAGACTGCACATCGATCTAATTTCTAATATCCAAGTTATGTCCATTCGATGTTTTTAATATGGATAGAATGTGGCATGTGGGTATCAAAATATTTTGAACATATATTGTTATATATATGTTATATTACCCGAAGTTAAGCGGTTTCTCTAAAAATATGCAAAAACTAGTGATCGAAATAGTTCTTTCCGGTGGATGAATTGTATTTCCGCCCAAAATAAATTCTCTAGTATGTGATTTTTTACTTGTAATAATAACAATTTTATTATTATTATTATTATTATTATTTTATTATAATAATTATTTTTTATTATTATAATAAAATCCACTTGTTTTTTTTATTTAATTTTTTTAAAAGAAGATTTTTGGTGGTGCCATGTCAAACTTATGTGGATAAATCCACATAACTACCAAACAAAAATTTGACACCAAAGTCACATGGTGGGGGCAGCGACTTCTCAATTAAAAAACACCTTTTTATATGTTTTTTCAGATGGAAAAAGTGGGTGGCCCTATCCTGGACTTCTCCTAAACCAGCCTGCACCCTCTCCCTCCCGGAAGGAGAAGGCCGAAGACAGCTTGTGCCACCTCCCTCAGTTATCCCTGCTCCCAACTCCCTGTCCAGCCTGCCGTCCTCCCCCAGCGACGCCACCTACCGATCACAGCCACTCAACCACTCCTCTTGCTCAAGGATGTTGACTACCTAGCTGCTTGACCCCACCAGTGGCCTCCCTCCTCCTTTGGTCGTACCCGTGACCAGATCTGTCATTGGTGTTCGACCACTTGCCTCTTTTCATCCTTCGGTCGCCCGCACCTCCCACGAGGGTTCCTCGGAAGGCTACAACCCTTCTCTCCTCAAGTCGATGAAGCATCATTCAGCGGCGGTGACGTTCATGAGTTCGGTCCCCCATCATTTGTTGCTACCCTATGAGGCTTCCTGTATGACCACCATGAATAGCTCAGACTACCCAGATCCGATGACAACGAGTGCCATCTGTTAGAAAAATAAGTTGGCAGGAAAAGAAGACGGATAGAAGCTTGATGCGTGAATTGGGTTCACTATCCAAAAGGGTTTGATCCACCCCCACGTTGATGGTGTAGGGTTTTCGGTGGAATTATCCCTTGAGGATTTCACTAAGGTTTTGGGGAAAATCGAACACCAATTCCCGATTACCCCACTGCAATGATGTTGGAAGAATTATAGGGAATTTATTGGATTGAATCAATTAAATCATAAGCAATCTAATCATCACTTATTTATAGATTAGAAATGGTGCGGATTGCACCGGTTTGGTCAAAGAACACATAGGTTTGACCGAAACAAGACAACTCTTGGTGAGGTAAACATCGCTTTGATCTCACCATTTCGATCAAAGAACACATTAGTTCAACTGAAATGACACAACTCTTGGTGAGAGACACACCAATTCAAATTTTAAAAACACTCTATTTATTTTAATAAATAATCTGGAAAAAATTACAACAATAGAATATTTTGAATAAAATATATAACAATCCCCTAATTTTATTCATAAATATTAATTCTCCAAATCATAGGTGATTTATTACACATAATAAAGGTATATTTTGATTTAAACCTTTTCTTAGTATCAATATCTCAAAGTTTATCATATTTATAAGTTTTCAAAAATTGAAACTTATTAACCTTTAAGATAAACCAGAGAAATCATACATATAATTAACTTTCATCCAACATCTCATTTTGTAGCACTTTTAAGGCCATGTGCTCATATCCTTTTCATGAACTCTCTAAGGAGTAAACTCATTAGCTCCTGTAAGAAGCGACACCACTTCTAATTTCACATAGGAAAAATATTACAATATGCTTCCATTATTATCGCACATAACTCATCGAGTCTTAATATTTTTTTAAGAGTTTAAAACTCAACCTCTTGTCATAACGGACGATATTGACACCAAAAATTGGGGTTATAATTGTCATTATCAACAATCATCTTCATAACTTGTTTTTACCCATTAAACACTTTGATTAAGATCTACCTAAAGAATGTGTTGGGTTTCCAATACTAAAATGATTTATTCTATGGGATTTAACCCAATTTCTTTATTAGCCTCATGAATAACCTCTCTCGGCAGAGATTTTGTAAACAGATCTGCAAAGTTTTTACATGATCTCACATAAACAATTGTTATGGTACCATCTTGTAACAATTGTCTCACATAATCATGTATCAAACTTATATGTCTAGAATTTCCATTTTACATGAAACTATATTCCCTTGATAATGTTGCTTCACTATCAAAACTGATAGAGATAGGAGGCATCAGACTAGGCCACAATCTAATATCCAATAATAGATTCCTAATCTATTCAGCTTCCTTTCCACATGCCGCTAAGGCAATAAACTCTGAATCCATGGTCGAATGTGAAATAATTGTTTGTTTTTTACTCACCCAAGTAACAAAACAACCTCGAAGAGTAAACAACCATCCAGAAGTGGATTGGTTATCACCAATACTAGTAATCCAACTTGAATCGATGTATCCTTATAATACAACCGGATAATCATTATAGTATAAACATAAATCTTTGGTCTTTTTCAAGTATCAAAAAATTCTCGTTATACATATCAAATGATCCACACTTATTGACATCCTTGAAACCAAGATGATCAAATTTATTTAACATTTTTTCTATGTAATGAGACTGACTTAAATAATAACCCCCGCTATATTTTCTAACTTTAATTCCTATAATAATATCAACTATTCCAAGATCCTTCATTTTAAACATAGAAGATAAGTAATTCTTTGTCTCGAATATACCAATAACATTGGTTCTAAAAATTAACATATCATCCACATATAAACACACAATAAATCCATATTCTTTTGTAAACTTTTAATAAACACATTTATCCGCATTATTATGAGAAAAAACATTAGATAAAAAAATGGAATCAAATTTCTAATGCCATTGCTTCGGAACTTGTTTAAGACCATAAAGAGATTTAACTAGTTCACATACCTTGTTTTCATTACCCTGTAAAACAAACCCTTCCAGTTGTTCCATATAAATTTATTCATTTAATTATCCATTTAAAAAATCAGTTTTAATATCCATTTGATGAACATACAAATGATTAATTGAATCTAAAGAAAAAAATATCCTTATAGAAGTAATTCGTGTTACAAGGGAATATGTATCAAAATAATCAATCCCTTATTTTTGTCTAAAACCTTTGGCCACCAATCTAGCTTTAAAAGCTTGAATGTTACCATTAGAATCATATTTCTTTCTGAATACCCATTTACTACCAATAGGTTTTGAACCTCTTGGTAAATCCATAATAACCCAAGTATTATTCCCTATAATAGAATCCATTTCATCACTAATTGATTCCTTCCAAAAAGCAACATATCCAGAAGACATGGACTCTTTATAAGTCTTGGGGTCATCTTCTATAGTCAAAACCATAGGTTACTTATTCAGAAGATGATTATTTTGATCTCCTTTAATAAGAAAAATTATGTAATCAGGAGAAATAAAATCTGGATATAGATGTTTCTCCTTCCTAATTCTTGTACTCCATTTAGGTTCAACTCAAGAATCATCATAATTATCTACTATTGTATTTAAACTAGATGGGGGTACGTGAGATAGGGATATGAGGAATCACTACCTCCACATCATCTTTATAAAAATTATTCTAAAAAAACTCTACATCCCTCGATTCAGCAATTATATTAGTTCCTAAATCCATAATTCTATATGCTTTTCTATTTTTTTCATATCCAACAAAACACCTTTAATTTCTCTAGGACCACCAATTTTAGTTCTTTTAGGATCAAGAACTCTATAATACGCTAAACACCCCCACACTTTGAAATAAGAAAGATTAGGTTTTCTTTATCTCCAAATTTTATAAGGGGATAACTTAGTTTTTCTAGATGAAATCCTATTATGAATATGAAATCCAACCAATAAAGCTTTACCCCATAAATTTAATGTTAACTTAGATTTATTAATCATGCAATTTACCATTTCTACTAAAGTGCGATTTATTGGTACCTACATCCTCCGCTTTATACTTGAATTTGAGTGAATCCCAAATCTCTCGAGTGGTCTTCATTTGGCGGAAGTAGTCATAGAGACAATTTGATAAATCCATCTTCTAGGTTCTGTCTTTTAAACCCTTTTGATTGTTATAAAAATAAGTTGGCAGGAAAAGAAGACGGATAGAACCTTGATGTGTGAATCGGGTTCACTGTCCAAAAGGGTTTCATCCACCCCCACATTGATGGTGTAGGGTTTTCAGTGGAAGTATCCCTCAAGGATTTCACCAAGGTTTCGGGGAAAATTGAACACCAATTCCTGATTACCCTACTGCACCGATGTTGGGAGAATTCTAGAGAATTTTTTGGATTGCATCAATTAAATCATAAGCAATCTCATCATCACTTATTTATAGATTATAAATGGTGAGAATTGCACTAGTTCAGTCAAAGAACACATAGGTTTGACCGTAACAAGACAACTCTTGGTGAGGGACCCACCGCTTCAATCTCACCATTTCGATCAAAAAACACATTAGTTCAACCAAAATGATACAACTCTTGGTGAGAGACACACCAATTCAAATTTGAAAAACACTATATTTATTTTAATAAATAATTTGGATAAAATTATAACAATAAAATATTTTGAATAAAATATATAAATTATATAACACCATCGACCACCAACCGTTTCTTGACTACCTCCCTCTTCGTAGCTAGATCCAGCACCGGACAGACCTTTTTCACCGATGTAACTTTCATCCCACCCAGTACTAGTCTGCATAGGATTGGGGTGGGTCTTATCGACTTGAAACGGGTCTGGGTGGACTTTTGGGGCTTAGAGTAGCCCTGCATGGGCTCTGCACGCCTCGAAACAAGTTTGTACGAGATCAGGATTGGCGCGACCTGCATTGGGCAGGCGCAGGTCTACGGGGCGCGGGTCAACCATTGTTAATATAATTAATTAATTGAATTTTATAATTAAATTATTTAATTAAAAATATTAATTTATGGTTTAAAAAATAATAATTTAATACCCAGGAAAATTAATTTAATTTTGATCTTAATTTAAATTAATTAGTTAATTTTATTTTTAGAATTAAAATTTAATTAATTAGAAGACCAAAAATAATTAAATTATTTGAATTTATTTAATTTATTTAATTTAATTTAAAAGATCTTATACTTTAATTTATTTCAATTTATTTTTTATTGTGCTTTAATTTTACCCACTTACTGGTCTTGAGCACCAACCTATGTATATTTGAATTTAATTAATTAATTAATTATTTTTAACTATGTGCGATGGTTGTAAAATAAATAATTAATTTATACGGTCTACAAATCATATTTTCGATCAATATGTATAAGGACCCACGTGTAAATTTTATTTGATGTACATTACACCCCTAGTTCCCCTTGCCTGCATGCAATTAATTTTGTATATTGAAGGAAGATGTTGTATGACATGGACCCTGCCAAGATAAGGTGATACATGTTGATAAAGGGGATGCACTATGTGGACCCTGACAAGATGAGGCGTATTCAAGATGGGAAGTGGACATACAAGATAGGAGTGGGATGCATCACGAGTCTGAGAGATGACTCAGGTATGATGCCCCTTAGGCCATGGTTGGTCCATTGAATTTAAATAGATTGACCAATATTAAATGCTCAAGACCAGTTGGGTAGTATATTTTCTTTATGAATTTATTTATTATTTTATACATTTTATAACCATGAGAAAATACATAAAATAATAAATAATAAAATTCATAAAGAAGAGATGTATATATTTTTTATTAATGTTCAGTTGTGAGTGAGGCAACATAGAATGAACAAGATTAATAGAAATGAATTACATTCATTGAGAGAAAAATAACAAAAACCCTCAAAAAAATATTAAGTCATTAACTGCATTCCATCATTCAAATTTGAACAAAACCAGGTGTTTGGGGTGCTCATCATGCCATAATTGAGGGTGTCTCTTACTATTGGGGAGTTTTTATGAGAACAATGGGTTTATTCAACTAAATTGGTAGTAAGGATTATCCATATCCAAATTTCTCTCATTTTAGAGGCAAGTATCTAGGGAATCATGGTTATGATTCTGAGAAGATGAGACTTCACTCAACAGATTAATGAGTCCCAAGTTAATGTGGTTGGCCAGTCAGAATCCTACCTTGAACTCTCTGAGTAGTGGAATAGCCATAACTTATAGACTATGAGGGGAGGATCAAAGATCCTTGCCACTAGAATACTCAAGAGACAGAGTATTACGATTCTAGTACAGAGGGTTACTAGAATCCAATAAAATAGTGGGAGACATTTAATGATTAAATTAATCAGTAATTTCTAATTCATTAATCAACATAAAAGTACTAATCTTCTAGAATTTTATTTTTTTAGAAAATGGAAAGTAATTCCACAAGATAAACTGTGATAAATATTGGACAAAGTAAAAGTCCAAACTATCACGAATTTCCAAGTGTAGTATAGACGCTTTCACACAATACTACTATATTATAAATTCAAGGTGCTGGTGTACCTATACCTATTAATCCACCTCAAGAAGTGAGGGTGTAAAATTTCTTATAGGAGGCATATAAAGAATATGATGATTATGTCATTATTCTACCATCAATGTCCGATGTTAGTTGTGGTCACTACATCAAGACATGGATGATTACACATGTAGTGTCATCTCTAAGAAGTTTACGATGAGAAAGTGAAGCAAGATATGAATGTGATGATTACACCATATATGTGTAAATTGGAAGACATATTATGATCTTTCACGACATTACATTCCTACACCCAATTACTCCATTTTCATTTAAGATTATAAAAAAATAGAAATGAGTAAACACTTCATTACCTTTTTAGGTAATATTCACCAAGTGAAATAAGAATATAAAGACAAGTTAATCTTTAATTCTTATGGCAAACAAGTTGAAAGGAAAGGTGAAAATTCCAATGAAAATTATAATGACAAAGGATCATTCACAACGTATTTCAATGAAATGAGGTTGGTTATTAAGAATGAGGTTATTTTTATCTCATATTATGAAATTAATTTATGGAAGTTTAAATGCAATGAACTGAATTAAAGAAGAACGTACCCACTTCTTCTCCAGTTTATATTAATCAATTAATGTTTATAACATGTTTCTTGGTTAGAAAATACATTATTCAAATCACATATGTTTATTTGAATACTGTAACCAAGTAAGTATAGAAACATTACAAGAAGTTAGGTGTGTTCTCCAAGCGGATGAGAAAGGGTGATTCCTAAGTGAGTAGTGAGAAACACATAAATTCTAATTGCCAAGTTGATGATTTAAGTCGACCTATTTTTGAGTATAACCCAAAAAACTATCCCATGTGTCAATTAGACACTAGAATAGATTGTTCTAGGTTCAATAATGAATTTTGTTTATGGAATCTCATAATAGTTTAGTGATACTCAAATCATAGGCAATACATGATGAATATAGATTACAAGACTTATTTACCCAGTTGTGACAAGATAATTCTTTGTCAAGTAAAACTAAAAGTGGAGGTCAATGATATACCAAATTTAGTATTTATGATTGGTTAAGCTAAACACCATTGGTATTATCAACATATTTAGTTTGGACAAAGAAAAATTTAGAAATAAAGTTGTGCCATAAAGCTTTATAAATTAGTTCAACAAGAGAGAATAAAATATTCCAAGGGGAATCTAGTGGTAAATATACTTCATATGATTAATTTAAGTAATTAAGGAATGGTAATTTGATGTATGATATATGCATGGTCAGAAGATATGAGTTTCTTCGATCTAACATGCTGAAGAATATCTTGACCAAAAATTCATCGATCATGATAATGTAGTGTGGAGTAATTCCTAAATGCACATTTCCCTATCTACATCATGACATTGATATGAATATCAAGTATTTATAATAAGTTTTACATGTTAACATTGATCAACAAAATGTAGCATTGATCAATTCTTAAATGCACATTTTATACATCATAGTCATGATGTCACTAGTATCAATGTTGCAACTTTCTAAAACTTCTATTATATTTCAAGATGTGCTTTGAAAATAAAGGTGATATCCCATAACCATATGCTAACTATAATGAAAAATAGATATCATATGAGTCATAGTATGATAGAAATCCATTTTTTCATGTGTATATGTGTTTAGATGCAAAGAGTTTGTTAGAATATAAACAAACTTTATTTAAACTAAACACATTTTGCATCTAAGTAATTATCCTAATAGTTGATTAGGATATTACATAAATCCCTAAGATAGAAAATTGGTAGTCAAGTGATATTCCACATTTCTATATAAGGGCGAACATCTCTATCAGAGATAGTGGGAGCAAGATTTACTTGAGTTTAGTCAATGCTACAGATGCATAAATGGTTGACATAGAAACATGTTCCACAAGTGTATGTGGAAGATGAATGTTCCAGTGACACATACTATATAGGAAGGTTAAAAACACAATGATTATTTTTATTCACTGCAACCAGTGATAAATTATTTATTATGAATAATAATTTATACAAGTAAGTAGTATATGAAAATTAACTAAGATTGAAAATATTGATTAAAATTCAATAACAGATTTCATGTATCAAAGTGAAAAGGGTATTATTATTTAGAATACTATGGTGGGTATTCAAGTGAAATGATACATGGATGGTTCACGCGTGGTACCAAAAAGGCTCAATTGGTAATACCATGTCAGTATGCCTAAACCCATTAGAATTTAACTTTTCATAGATAATATCTATAGTCATTTTATTGATCATTGGATGTCATGAACAACAATCATGGAAGGAGTCTATATGACACAACCAGAAAAGGATGGTCACGTCACATAATGATATTAAAGGTTTTAAGTTACTAAAATCCAGTCTTATATTGAAGTAAGCAACAAGATCATAGAAAATTCATTTGGAATGAATGTTTTCTATGTGTCTACCGAAGGTTAGTGGGAACACCATAGTTTTCCAAGTGAAATATGTTTAGTAACATATGGAAAAAATATATTGGTATTAGATTTAGTTAAGACTAGGATAAAAGAAACACTCCAGTGATTTACTTAAAGTAGTAACCTAAGTTCTAGGGAACCTGATTAAATGAGGTCGATCTAATGGTTACTTGGACCTAGTGAATAGTACATATAGTGACATAGTATTGAAAAATACAAGTTTGAACAATCCAAGAGAATAATTTTTTCCAGTGTCACATGGCATAAATCTCACCAAGTAGACATGAAATGGAATATTAGGAGATTAAGTGGTGGGTTGAATTCCATATTCTTCAGTGATGGATCAATAATGCATGCCATGATATGTATGAGATATGATAATACCAACATATACTTTATTTTAGGTAGATAAAAGTTATTTCCAGGAGAACTGCAAGTGAAGTGGTCAAAACTATCTGATTGTAATGGGGAAAATACAAAAGATATGTACCTAGTAAGTGGAGAAGAAAGGATACTAGTTTTAGTGGGACACAAACTAGTTTTTCTTTAGATCAATTTGATCTAATATCATAGTTAGGCTAAGGTGATGATCAATACAAGCTCATAAAATTAAGTTGTATCTATACCTAAAAAAATTGAGTACATTGTACCATATAAGAAGGTTAAGAAGCAGTTATTAAATGCATAGATTTGTTCTAATTATTGTAATCACACCTACCAAGTAAAGTTTTATTATAATGATAATTATGTTACTAGTACTAGACAAGATGTCAAGATTTGACAGTGAACAAAAAGTTATATACTTATGGTTACCATATCTTGAGAAGTTTTACTCAAGGAGGATATGTCGCATATAGAAGAATAACCAAGTGGTAGAAACGTAAAAGACATAGCAATTAAATTCATGACTTAGTAGAAGCATGATCTTTATCATGTGAGAGATAACAAGTATGGTTAGAAAGTTGGCTCTAGTGAAAGTGGGATTTTTGTAATAGTGGGTTCCCTATACCCAACTTGAATAGTACTTTGGATTACCATATCATTTATATAGCTAGGTAAACATGATGTATTCTTACCATTAGAGTGTATAATTTTTTGCATCCACTATTTAATGATAATGTCCATAGATTAATTGTCTTATCAAAATGTTATAGTAGTTCCCATTCTATAAAGAGAACCTTGAGATAAAATGACATTAATCTTAAACAAATATCCTATGGTATAGATACATATTAATGACTAGAAATAGTAGATGTTTAACTATCAGGTGTTGGGGGATCATAAACATTGATACTTATTCTTATGAAGTTCTCACTTAGTGATCTCTTTTAGTGAGATCATAAGTACAGATCCACTAATAGGAACACCACATGTTTTGGGTGTCATTGGTTATTCCTATCTATGGACATGTGTATTGGTCTCCTAAATTAAGATCATTACTAGTGTGTGTCATTTGATCACGTAATTTGATTCAAGTAAAAAACTATGATAATGAAAACATAGAGAGGTAGCTTTTGTTGGGTGTGTCATTGGTGACATTGGTTGAATAGTTAAGAAAGTATTCATCACTTCCATGTTGAGGAAGTAATATATCTTGGGCCTTATTGACCAAGATAGTAGTACCTTCATAAGACAATGGCCAAGACAGTTGAGGGTAAATCCATCTAGTTAGACCAATAAGTAATAAAGAAAGAAAAGGGTGATGACACAAGTGTGTGTCCTGCTTTATGAGATATCTAAAGAAAAAGAGACTATAATATACAGTGCGTGTTCATAGGTTGATTGTTGTTGCTATGACCATCCCTATATCTTTAGGGGCCTTATGGGTTTCTAGACTCCCCTCTTGGTCTATGGATTTTATTCACCGCTATCGATATAAGGGCCTAGAGGTTCACACATAATAGTGTATTCAATAATCCACCCTATACAATTGAATACATTTGTTGGACATGGTGGGCCCCCCATGGGTTCCTAGTGTTATTAATGTCATCGATCAACAAAGAATAAATAAATTAATATTATTAATGTTAAGAATAATTGGGTTGAATTTATTTATTAAAAGTATTTACAAGTTAAGTAAATATGAGAAAATATTAATCGAATGAATATTATTTTAATATTCCACGTCTGTTTAATATTAAGTGGGAATTACGAGTCAAGTTAATGACTCGGGTTTATCATGTAATATATTTTATATATTACAGTTATGTGATAAAATAATAAATAATATTGACACATTTTAGTTTGTCATAATTATTTATTTAGTGTATGTTAAATAAACGGGTGTCGGGGAACCCTACCGGGTATTTTGGACGTCCACTATAAATAGGTAGAGAGAGGCACATGCTTGAGACTATTCATAGAGATAAATCTAGATCCTCAATCTCCTCTCCTACTTTATAGAGATAGAAGCTCTCAATCTAGGTGTTCAGATCGAATTCTCCCTCATGTATCAAAGGCATATTGATGCAGTGATTGTCGAGACATCGAAGGCATCGTTGGATCTCCGTGCTAGCACCTGGAATTTGATGATCAACATTCCTGTAGATTTTTTAATCATGTATGGATGATCTAGAGGGATTCAACTTTGGATCCTTCATGAAAATATCACAAAATACAAGAAAATTTTGACCATTACTTCATATATGAAAAGGTATGTTTTCAATTTATGTTTTTGATATGTTTAATTTAAGAATAATACTTGGATCTTATTGGGGATTGGATCATTGGATACAATAATTCTCTTCATCCTGAAGTTGAAAAAAAATTTAAATCCCTAACACACCAGCTTCCATTGAGTGCCCCGATACCTTCAGCGACACCCAAACACAACACTGTATTTGAGGAAAATCTAGAGATGCATATAGAAATATTCAAAGGATCAAACTATAAAAACTAGAGTCATTACATTCTCCAATCCTTCAAAGATTTTTTCCCTAAAAAAGACAAGAAACACAAACAATGTGGGGGTACTAAGTCCGCATCTGACTCTCACATTCCCAAGAGATATCATGAATGATCATATGCTATCAAATAACTCAAATTAGAGGAATGATCTATCCAAAAATGATCTTATACTACTAATACTTGATCGCCACTAGGAACTCCAAGAAGGTGGATCCATCCTCAATGTTCAACTCTCCCTAGTCAATAATGCATGTTGAGTCATGCATGTATCTCTTCAGCTGTGACAAATGAAATATGTCATGAACTTGATCTAATTGAGAGGTTATGTCTAAGTCGTAAGAAACCTTTCCAACCCTCCATAGTATTTGGAATGACTTGATGAACCGTGGGGATAACTTACTTCCCCGAACAAATCTCTACAATCCTCTTCAAGGGGAGACTTTGAGGAAAAAACGATCTCCCTGCTCAAAATCTAATGGCCCATGACTTCATTTCACGTAATATTTATATTGAATCAAGGCTATCCTCATACACTTTTGGATCACCTAAATTTTCTCCATTGTTTCTTTCACCATCTCCAGGACAACAAGAGATGTCTCACCAATTTCAATACAGAACAAGGGTGACCTATAGGTTCTCCCATACAGGGAATCAAAAGGTTCTGTTCCAATTGTGGAGTGATAACTGTTATTATAATAAAACTCCGCCAATGAAAATTGATCCTCGCAACTCTAGTCGAATTATAACACATTGGCTCTCAATATATCCTAAAACACCTAAATAGTCATGTCGATCTTCCCATCCATTTAGGTGTGAAAATCTATGTTCATCTGTAAATGGGTCTCTAAATCCTCCTAAAACCCCCTAAAAAATCATGATGTGAAATTTTAATCATGGTTTTAGATGTTCATTGTGGGAACCCCATGAATCTGGGTGATCTTGCACACTTAAAACCACCCCAAAATCTTGACCAAAATCTACTCCCAGATGGAAAGAAAGTGTACTGGCTTTATGAGTTGGTCGACAATCAGCTAGATAGAGTCAAGAAATATCACTGTCCTAATAATCCCCATTAGAAAACCATCATCATGCCATCCCTATTCTATTCCAAAACCTCAATAGGTTGAGTCAAACATAATGGAACCTGATGTCCATCCATTACCTATTGACATATGAGACACCAAGAAACAAAATAAAAAATTCTCCACCTAATTCCATACCACCAAAACTATCATTGAATGTCCTTATACATCTTCAACACACCCAAATGTACAAACAAGAGGGAAGAATAAAACTCCCTCAACACCTCCTTACACATAGTGAAAAAAATCACTGTCCATCCCTGAAAAAGGATGATGTGCTCCCCTCCTTTAGAAAATCCATCTAATGCATCTTCTAAAGATATTTAGTCACATAAAACATCACAGTAGATGTATCTCAACTAGGCCTCACTCACACACTGAAGAAGCAGAATAGTCACCACCATCTATTGAAGATAATCTCTACCTCTCTCCTCTACGAGGGTCAGATTCAACAAAGACAACTACTCAGATGCTTCCTCTATTAAAAAAGATAGGTATTTACTACTAAGGTCATCTTCCACCACATTTACCTTCCCAAGAGTATATAATATCTAAAATTAATAGTTCTACATGATCTCCAACCAATTTCTATGTATTATGTAAAGAACTCTTGGAGTGTAGATGTACCTGAGACTCTGGTAGTCTGAGTAAATAATGAAATTCTCACCCAAAAGATAGTGCCTCAACATATTCATCATGAAGACTACTTATTCTAACTTTAAGTTTTTGGTTACATAATTTTGGTCATGGGGTCTCAACTGAATCAACCCATAAGTGATCACTACCTTCCTTTTCATCAATATGCAACTAATCCCAGCTCTAGAGACATCACAAAACACCATGTACTAAATGCCCTCCTTCGGTATCATCAAAACAGGAGAACTGTTAAATATTTTCCTTAACTCCTCAAAGGCTCTCTAATATTTCTCAATACAGATAAAATAATACCCTTTATGTGTCAAGGTTTTCAAAGGGGATGTTATCTTAGAAACTTCTACCTTGAACCTACAACCATACCCTGTCAAATCGATAAATCTCTACACCTTCAACACACTATTGGGTGGTTCCAAAGTAAGATATACATCAATCCTCACTAGATTCACAACTAGACCATACTCAAAGATGACATGTTATATAAATCAAACCTCAAAAATCCAAAACTAAAAATTAAAGTGATTATAATAAAGCTATTGCTCCCAAAGTATGTCTAGTACCATCTTCAAATAATCTACATGATCCTCATCTGACACAGAGTAAGCGAGAATACCATCGGTGGAAAAAACTAGTAATTGGTAAAATAATTTATAGAATATTAGGTTTATAAGGGACATGAACATAGTGGGTGTGACGTCCCGGACCCGGCTTCCCCTCAACCCGAGCCCCGAGCCCGGTTGGCCACATGAACCATGGCTTGTCTCCCTATAGGCCAAAGGTTGTCGACTAGCAGTGGGGGTGTAATGGTATGTCAGTGGGGAGACTGTTCCCCCATGTTAGAGTACACATCGGTATAACAACAAGTGATTAAATAGCGGAAACACAACTAATGTATAAATAGGAGAAAAAGGGAAACATACAAACCAACAACAAAATTAAGGAAAACCCTAATAAATATACAAAAGCCACATAGGTAGTGTCTGCTACAAAATGGATGAATGACATGCTAATACAGTAGAAATAGCTGGCAAGCATGCTATACAGTTATACAAAAAGGAACAAAGAACAAAAGTAGTCCACAAGCATCTCTAGCCAAGCTCGGTCCTCTGCTCAGGATCTCTAGCTAGAACATACATGTATCAACAATCTGTAGCTGGGAATTTTCCCCTACTAGTACCTACAGCAGTAAAGTCTACACAGGTGCCAAGGAGGCCGCTTGGGTAGGGTGTGAGACAAGTCTCAGTAGGCCACCACCAACGGTGTCTATGTGTAATCCAAATAGGTGTTTGCAAGCAACAGTGAGTAATAAACTGCAAGTAAGCAAAGTAAATAACCAACCCTCCCACTCAGGTGCTAAAAGGACACCTGGCGGGTCTACCTGCTTCAACTTGTGGCTAGAAATATGAACAATCACCAGAGGTATAAGTACATAGTTATATGTTATCACTGGCATGAGGTAAAAATGACTCTCATCCATGCTTCTCACATAAGTAATAATCATCACTAGCACGAGGTATGGATGCCTCTCATCCACAAGCACTATAACTGGCGTGGGGAAGAATGACTCCCACCCATAAAGGATATATAGGCACGGGGTAATAATGCCTCCCGCACTCACACAGAGATTCATCTGGCACGGGGTAAGAATGCCTCCCGCCCACACACGGAGATTCATCAGGCACGGGGTAAGAATGCTTCCCGCCCACACACGAAGATTCATCTGGCACAGGGTAAGAATACCTCCCACCCACACACGGGTTATCACAAGCATGTCAACAGAGTAAGGCATAACCATTCACATCACAATATATAAGGCATTACATCTTATAATATCGCATAATCACATCTCAAGGAAACATACAATTCAATTAATTCAAGGGGTTCATGATATCTCATCCTAGCCAACCTCTAACCAAGTCATCTCATTTACCTAACATGGAAAATGCCTTTCGAGACATATCGTTAAGGTCCAAAGGTGAAAAGGACCAAATATCAAGACATATCACCTATGGTTGACCACTCCCAGTCCACACCTCATCTAAACATCCTAACAAGGTTAGATTCATCAATATTATACCACACAGGTCATTTACATATGAATAGGTCATTTCAAATAAGGGGTTTAGCGAAAGAAAAACCACGACACGATGATAATAACTCAAAAAGGTGAAAACCCAAAATGGAAACCATGTGACCACCTACCTTAGAGCTGTAGACATAGGATCTCTTGATATCGAACTCAGATTCACATTAGGTTGGAAGAGATCTGAGTTCCAGTACAATTCCCTAGAAATAAGGCATATGAGCCTGCATCAAAATAACAAGACGGAAGGCAAGATTCACCGAGGAAAGAGGGGTGCGTGAGGTAAACCTTACCGAGGGAGATCCAATGCCTTCGACGGATCGAAGAACGGTCTCCGGATGAAGAATCCAAAAAGAAAAGAGAGGGAGGAGGGTTTTGGATCTCAAAAGAGGGCTCCCCTATATTTTGTCTGTGGGAAGGAAGAAGAAGAAAGGCTTAAGAACTAAATAGAATTTAAGGGCAAAATGGTAATTTTAACCCAAAATAGGGTTGCACAGTTTAGGCGCACGGTTTACCAAATCGTGCGCAAACCATGTGCACCTCACTGCCTCCAGACCAAAGGCTGCACGGTTTGTCTGAAACCATGCGCAGGCCGTGTGCAGGCCGTGCACCAGTGTCTGCAAGCCCATTTCTCAAACTCCCAGGCTTCGAACAAACCCCAGACACTCCCAGGACATTCCTTAAGATGTTACACACATTAAAAACGCTTTAAGGGAATATTTGAAAGCAAAACTAATGATTCGTACCTTTTCCCAAGAGTCGGGTCGTTACAGTGGGGGCATTAGTCACACTAAAAGGAATCACTAGGTACTCATAATTTCCCAAGAAATATCAGAATACCATCTTCAAAATATTATCCATGTGATTCCTCAACTGATGGAAGCTCAACTTGAGACCAATCTTTGAAAACCAACTTGAACCTTTTAACTTTTCAAAAAAGGTCGAAAATACTTAGAAAGGGGTATTTGTTCTTGACCATTACCAATTGAGGTGATGATAATCAACAAAAATCATCAAAATCACATCTGACTTTTTCATGAACAAACTAGATCCACATAGAGGGACACACTGGGTATGATAATACCTTTCTCTCAAAGGTCTTCTAATTGCATCCTCAGCTTCTAGAACTTAGTGGGGTCCATATGATATGCCTCAAAATAAATCGGTGTAGTCATAGGGTGAAAGTCAATATACCACCTTTAAGGTAGTCTTTAGAAATATTTGGTAAAGAAATCCATATAATACTACACTAATACTAAAATACATATGCCTAAAGTGTCCACTAAACTAAGGAAAAAACTTTCCAACTGATGGGTGATAGGTGAAAACTTCTTTCTCATGAGATCTACTTTCTGATCCATAGAATCTCTCTCACCCATTAAGGGGGATCTCATCCCATCCACATAAAGGCATACAAATATCCTACAATTATAGCCTATTTGGGCATGAACCATGGAAAACTAGTCTATACCTAGGATTATGTCATAAAGTTTCATCACAATGACCAATTTAGTGGTCCGAAACATAGTATCCCTTCCTTTTGGGTGTTTTTGGTATTGGAAGAACTTGAAGGAGGTTACAAGTATTTTAGAGAGAGTTTGGAGGAAAAAAGGGGGAGTTGATCAAATTATACATCATGGATCTATAGGTATTATATAAGCCAGTCTACTGTGGAACATTGGTTATATATGTGACATAGGTTGGTTGGATTTTGTAGTTGTGGAGTTGATGCTGTGATATTGGGGAGATTTGGAAAGAGTTTTGAGGCTACTAACTTTTAGGGGGTAGCTGTGCTGTGGTGGTTCGCTTCGTCAAGGGACCTTCCCCAGTGTAAATAACTATAGTGTGGAGTGAGGAGGTTGTGACATAGGGGTTTTAGGAAGTTCTTCCAAATCAGGGGTGGATACACTCTAGGATGTAGGTTTCATTGTATTTCATATCCCTAGGTAAATAGGATCTAGCTGGATCTGTGATGTGTTCCTTAGACACATTCTTTGATAAAGTGGGTTGCAGAATGGTCCCTTGGGATTTTTCATAATGTTCCCCATGTTAGGTGGTTCTATGGCATGGTTTGAGGGGATACATTGTGGTCTTTTAAAAACCAGTCTTCCTATAAATACCTTAACCCCCATCCAAACCCACTTTTCTCCCAAAATCCTCTATTGAACCCTAAGTGTCCCAAAGTGACTATCTACTCTATTACATTGGAATAATATATAAGGAATCATATCTTGAAGGATTGAATAATTTATTAGTGTTGATTAACTTAATACACACTTGTGTCATTCATTACATTTGAAAATATAAATTTCAACATAATTTTTTTTCAAGAATAAAATTACACCCTCTAGAATATTATTGTATATCAAACATAGTATAATTCATGGGTTCTTGAGGAAATTAAATGAAATAAGTGTGAGCTCAAATGCTCAGTAATATTTAAGTACAATGGAAGCTATCATGAATCAATAAGAATAAACAACATGGAAATGTATGTAACTAAAATACATAACATTTAATCAATAACTTGAGCATAATATGGAAGGATAAACGATGATTAAGTAACTCTTTATAAATAATCACATGATATTTCAAACATAACCATGGATATTCTAACTAATCTAATAATCAGATGGAATATCAATAACTGAATTCATAATTATGGAATGAATAATGCCGAACATTTGAACTATCATGATCTATCCTTAAGATAGTTAATTTCAAGATCCATCCTCAAGATAGTTACTATCAAGATATATCCTCAATAAATCTTAAATATGTGGTTAGAAACCCATATGATTTGGCCAACAAATTTATCTCATAATACCTATAGATGCATCATAGGGATATATAAAGTTTGAGCCCCACCCATCACATACTAAATCTGTTTAATTTTTCATATGAAGGGGATAAACATAAAAAACATAAAAATTAATATTGAAAAACTATCATACAAAATGAAAATACTTTCCCCAATCAATTAACATAACCATAAACCATCCATATTAATATGGCGAATGATATCAAAATAGAACATCCACAATCAAACTAATCATAAACCATCCAAAGAAAGAATAAATATGACATCAATACAACATATCCCCATTGGATCATAAGTAAAATAAAGGGTTGATGTCACTTATGAATATAAATACCATTAAAATTTCATTAAAAATATTATTGAGTAAAATATCCTTTTCATTTTGAAAATTACTTTTTTTAAAACATAAAATATTTTGAAAATCGTTTTCTTTAAAAATAACTTCTAAAAAAAAATTCAATAAAAATATATTCTTAAAATTGAAAAGTAAGATTCAAAGAAATGGAATTCATGATGATGGGTAATTCCATACATTTCATACAAGTTATAAAGAACATTCATTTTTCACTGCAAAAAAGTTAAGAAAGTTCCTTGTTCAAAAAAAGATAAGAAGATTGCTTTCATATTTTTGGTAAAATCCAAATGGGAATTATTTTGAAAAAAATATAAGATTACATTTATTTTTTTAAAAGAGTAAAAATAGGTAAATATCCCTTTAAAAATATTTTTTTAAAGGTTCCAAAAATTTTTGAAAACATTTTTAGAAAACATGGTTTTGGAAGAAAACAAATTTCCAACTGAAGAGAGCAATGAAGTTGAATTTTATTAATTTGTTTTAATAAGTTTAAGTAAAAGAGAGTGGAAAAACGGTAATATTACTTGGAAGTATCATTAATAAAAATAGGATAATAAAATAAAATGGGTTTATTAGGAAATGTTCATGTAATTTCCTTCAACTGATAAACAAGCTTGATTAGAATGAGATTGTAAATTAAACCCTTAAAATGATAATAATGTTAAAGTGAGAATTAATAAATGAATTGATTATGTGTATAAAATATAAATTCACATAAAATAGGTTTAAATTAAACATAATTTAATAAATAGTCATTATAAACATAATCATATAATTACATAATCAATGAAGTATAAGTTTAACCCAATGAATGGAAATTGTGTTAAAAAGTCCCTTACATCACACTTCCTTTTAGTTAAAATTGATTTAAAATCTTGTATAATTGTTGTAACCATGTTATTAATTTATAAAAGAACTATATTTATACTTATAATATCATAAATTATTCTTTTATCACATATCATCATCCATTTATTAATAATATTTCATTAATTTCATTGTTTTGGGTGTTAATTGCCTTGTTTTCTCATGCACGTTTTGCCATGAATGTTCCAGTTCATTTGAATATAATATATATCCATAATATCTAGAATGATATCAATGATATAAATATCAGATTTAATCATTATATACATTATTAAAACCATTAATTAAATTTGAACATGGAAAATGAATCACATCGCTTCATAGAGGCGGTAGGTCATACGTACGCACGAGTGATAATATCATTCCCTTAATGAGTGAAATGGTAAGGGATTGGGTGATATATTAAATTTATAGAATAAAAATAATCTCATATAAATCACATATATCAATTATTTTTATCCTTATTACATTCCTTGTAAATCTTAATATAAAAACAAATCACATCGCTTCGCGAGGCGGTAGTCCTCCATACACACGAGTGAGGTTATCATATATTAAATGATATGGAACGTAAAAATGTATATGTGATATTAAAATTTTAAAAAGTATAATAATATCATAAATATCATATAAATGTGGTAAATACATCATTATACCCAACCATGATAGGTGGTAATGAAAAAACGAATGATATCGATTCGTGAGGTAGTAGTCCACCATACACACGAATGACGATTTGGTAACCCATTTAGTGGAAGTAGAGATGAATAATTATTATGAAATAAATTTAATAACATCTAAATATACATGATATATTTTTTATATTATATTTTAACTCTTAATACATAATTTAATGTGGAAAAATAAGAAAGAAAATGAAAGAGATTTGTTAAGATAATTACCTTCTCTAAGAGAAACCTCCTTTGGATCTTGTATTAAGGACCCTAGGGATGATCTTTTGGGAGGACCATAAGCTCTATAATTCAAATAAGGATTATATTGAGATAATTGGGAAGGTTTTGTTCAAGAAAAAGGGATTGGTATGTGTGAATAAGTGAGTGGAGGGAGTGCCCTTTTATAAGCGGGGAAAGGGATGCCTCTTGAAAATTACATGGAAATTTCCCAAAAGAATCCAAAATATTAAAGTCATTTACATGAAAAATGCTTCAAAATGAAAAAAATATTTGAAATTGGTAAGTAGAAAATGTAAATAAAACCATAAAATATTATTTTACAAGTTTTCGAGTCATTTTAACCCTTATCCTTTAAGTTTAACCCCATTGAAAATCCATTTTTACCTTAACCACAATAATTAATTTTTACTGTTTTCACTATTCATTTTGGTCAAAAAATTAGTTTAAATTATTTGAAATTATAAATCATGCGGATTCAAAATATTTAATATATTTTTATAAATTTCATTCACATCAGTAGAAAAATCTAATTTAAAATTAATCCCACAGGCACGATGAGAAAGCGAGTTTTTGAAGAGAAAATGTCCAAAAGTTTACAATGTTTTTATATAAAAATTCAATATTAAAATGATTATAATGAACTAAATTGAATTAATATGTATATTATTTATCTAATTTTATTTTAAAACTAATTAAAAATATAATTCAACTTTATAAACAATTTTAAGATAGCATTTTTCAATTAAAATTCAGTATTTTTCACTATTCATAAAAAAATGAAGCTTTTTCATATTAATCCCAAAAATTATCCCTAAGAAAATTTTGATATTATTATTTAAGAAACTAATTTAATTTTTTCAGATAAATTTTCTAAACATGTTAAAAATTTATTTTAAATTTTGTGCACAAAGCGCAACTAAATCATCTTTTAGAAAAAGTACAATTCTCTAGAAAACATTTCTTTTTATTTTAAATGGTCCTTATTTAATTTCTATTCAATATATAACTATAATTTTCATAATTTATTTAGTACTATTCATACCATTCAAATTAATGGCTAGGTTATAACTATTATATTAAATAATAATATTTTACTAACATTTCACATTTCGTTTAAACTCAGTGTTGCATGCAACACAGGCTAAATTCATTGTTATGTATAACGAAAGATAAACGTAGTGTTGTGTGAAATACATTCTATTGAATAGATTGAATTTACTTTAAAATAAATATATCATAAAGTATCATCATATTATATTTTATTCTAATATTGGTGTTTCATGTCACATACTCTATCGAATATAATGTTATTATTTTAGAATTCCAGGGTGTTAAATTATCCCCACCTTAAATAAATTGCATCCTCACAATTAAAACTTAATCTTGGAAATAAAAGGTTTGTTATTTGGAAATACCATTATTTTAAAACCCACATTGTAAAAAAGGTTAATAAAATATCCTCTTAATAAGATAGAATGGAAAATACAAAGGTCATAACACATAACTAGGTTTCTAAGTAGGAGAACATTAGTGGAAAATGAAGATATGGACATGAAAGAAATGTTTAAATAATTATAGAGAGTGATTTAGGTCATTTATCATAAGAAATTGAATTGTCAATGGAATGTTAAGGGCCAAAAAACCATAAATCTATGATGGTTTATAATACTATTTTATTTATCAGATATGAATGTAATATGATAACATTTTTTTTCAGGATCATATTCCTAAAGTTGAGGAATTATTTTACTCTATATGAATATAATGAAATATGATTATTTGATACATTTATATTTCATAAGCACAATTTCATCCTTTGGTTGTGCTCTGATCAATTTCCAATTCATCGCTTACTCTAAGAGATGAATATCTATAAATTATTTTTTTATTCCTAAAGAACTAAAATTCACTTTTAGAAGATCGTAAGATCCACAAAAGAGTGACAAGTTTTTCCATATGTCTCTAACTATTTTAAAAAACTAATATGGTTAGACCAAGTTATCTAATATGAATAAATATTTATATAGTTAATTAATACATTAATCTCTAAAGCTATATCCAAATTTCAACTTAAACCATTTCATAAATGGATAACTTTATGACCCTTTCAAAAGATTAATATCCAAATATTTAGAAATAAGGTCATTGAATTTCAAAAATTAACTTATCATTAATCCCCAAAACAACATGAATTAGCTCTTAATAATTACATACCAAATGTGTGAATACATTCATCGTGTTTTTTTCTTGAAACATGTTAATAACCTTAATTACCATAAAACCCTATTGAAAACATGCATTCATATTTATGTGTTAAATAATACATATATTATTTTATATATTACTTAAATATAAAAAATGTTTGTAACTCCATAAATGATAGAATAAACCAATTTTTCAATAAATCATCAATCAGTTCCAAGGTAGTCAGTACTATCCAATTTACTTTATACATATCAATCATCTCTTCTTCCCAACATCATTATCTCAACATCCAAAACATATTAAATGATATCCTTCTTTCAATCATGTGTTTTCTAAAAATTTAAACTTTCTATTGAATCATTTTTCTTAGTTATTGGTACCATTAAACATATATTCTCAAATACTTAATGAAATAGTATAACAGTACAATCCATATATATTTCACAGTACTTATAATGATAATATCATAAATAAAATAATTTTACAACATTTTTATTAGATCCAAATATAGAAGAACATTAATCATTCCAATTTAGTTTTATCAATAGAATAAACTTTACCTCAGTATCTTTTTTTGAGGTATATTCCATTGACACTTAGAGAATTTATTTTTGTAGTGCCCCATTTCCCTATAGTTGAAAGATGAAATAGTAGTGTTTTTCTTTTTTCCTTTATAATTATTTTTCTTGGTGACCATTTCTTTGCACTTATAAAAAGCTCCCAATCCCTTAAAGAATTTCTTAGGGTGATTCTTTCCACAATTATCACATGTAGAAAATATATATTTCCCTTATTCCTTTTATTTGTTTTTTATATTATTTCATCTTATTATCTTACTTTTATTTCAATCCATAATACTTGGAGAATTATTTCTGAATCTTGATAGTGTATAAATTTTTTTCATTATATGAAGAATTTTTTTGAGAGACTAATAAACTTCGGAGACTTAGCTTCAACCCTTCAAATATATAGTCAACCTTACACTCTATGTTTCATATGTAATCCGTAGTATACCTAGATAACCTTGTAAAGGTAGCTTCATTTTCTACAACACTCTCTTCTTCATTTTTCTTTAATCTAAGGAAATTTATATTCATCTTAGTTTGCTGCTCACAAGGGAAATATTTTTCAATGAATTTATCCTTGAAAGATTTTCATTCCATGAGTTCTATTTCATCTTCCTCCCTAGTATCTTGGATCAACAAACACCATTGATCAACATCACATTTGAGAAAATATATTGTAACTATAACCCTTTTCTTTTCACTACATCCCAATTCCATAAATATCTTCCCCAAAGGCTTAATCCATTGCTCAAATACCATTGGATCAATAGTACTACTAAATGATGGGGGACTCTATCACATAAAGTGATCCAAAATATGAAAATATTATTGTGGAATAGGTTTCTCCATCCGAGAATGGTTATTTTTCATAACATAATTAAGCTACCCTAATATAGATATAACTTTCTCAGTTCCAATACCAGCTATATTAGCTTCCTCAATAGGGAAATATCTATACTGGCCAGGAGTATTGATACACTTATTCTTTCTAGGTTCCATTTATAAACAATGGAATATACTATATTATCTCATAAAATTATGAATTTTAAATCATAATTTACAATTCCAAATATGGTTTAACACTTAGCATAAATTAAAATTTATGCATTGTTAATACCAGAATAAAAAACTTTGGTTTCTTTGGGGATATCATTATTTTCAAATCCTACATAATGGTTTGTAAATAAAATGTGAATTACCCTAAGAATATCCCTTTGGAGTGTCAAAATAGGTGCACAGTAAGACCCACTACCATGCATTAGGTGATGGACTAATGCACCCTTTTTAGAGTTATTAGGCCTAGGTAAATCTATGATAGAACCACATCCCCTTGTATTATCCAGATAGATATGTATTAAAAGGGAAAACCACATAATCTCTACCTTACCAAAAATTTAGTATGTTCTTCTATACTTATCTTCAAAGTCTACTATAGGTTTATGATCCCTAATCAATGTTTTTCTTAAATATAATTCCTAGGGTTTCTACTAAACTTCCCCTGATGCAAACTATAGTGACCCCAACTCCAATAGCCCATATCCAGTGCTTAATTTATTACATTGGCATAAGATATAAGGAATCACATCCTAAAGGACTAAATAGTTTAATAGGCTTGGTAAACTAGATAAATACTTGATCCATTCATTATATTTGAAAATAAAAATTTGAACATAATTTTTTTAGAATAAAATTATTCTCTCTAGAATAGCCTTGAATATCAAGCATAGTACACTTCATGGGTTCCTGAAAAAATGAAACAAAATAAGGGTGAGTTCAAACACTCAACAAGGGTTAGGTATAATAGAAGATATCATGGATCAATAAGAACAAACAACATGGAAAGATATGTTACTAAAAAAATTCCATTTAATCAATAACTTGAGCATAATATGGAAGGAATAAATTATGATCAAGTAATGACATATAAATAATCACATGATCTTGAAAGCTTAACCATGAATATTCTAACTAATTGAATAATTACATGGAATATAAATAACTAAATTCATAATGATGGAATGCATAATTCCAGATGTATGAACTATAAAGATTTATCCTCAAGATAGTTACCATCAAGATGTAACCTCAAGAAAGTTACTATCAAGATCTATCATTAATATTGTTTGAATTTTTGGGTAGAAACCCATCCAATTTGGCCAACTGATTTTGCCTCAAGAGACCTGTCCATGCATCAAGGGGATATATAACATATAGTCCCACCCATCATATACTAAATATGTTTCATTCTTCATATTAAGGGGAGAAACATAAACAAAATAAACATTCATATTGAAAAACTGTCATATTAAATGTGAATTATTTCCCTAATCAATAAACATAACCATAAACCATTTAATGTAATATGGAGAATGCTATCAAAATAGCACATCCATAATCAAACTGATCATTAAATATCAAAATAAAGAATAAGGATGATATTAATACAACATATCCAAGTGGATTGTAATTAAAATAAAGGGTTGAGGACATTGATGAATAGAAATACCATAAAAATTTCATTAAAATAATACTTTTGGAAAATATCATTTTTATTTTGGAAATCAATTTTTAAAAAACATAAAATATTTTAAAAATACTTTTATTTAAAATACACATTTTAAAAAAATTTATTTAAAAAGGTCTTATTAAACTTTTAAACTAATATTCAAAGAAATTATGGTCATGAAAATTGGTAATTACATACATTCAATATATGTCAAAAATAATATTCCTTTTGCACTGTAAAAATGTTAGGAAAACGCCTTGTTTAAAAAATAATAAGAAGATTCCTTTCATATTTTCAATAAAATCCAAATGGGAATTATTTTGAAAATGACATAATATTCCTTTTAATTTTTTTTAAAAGAGTAAAAATGAGTGAAAATACTTTTAATAAATCATTTTGAAAAGGTTAAAAACATTTTTGAAAACATTTTTAGAAAACGTGGTTTTGGAAGAAAACAGATTTCTGAACGAAGAGAGAAATGAAGTAGGATTTTATTAAAAAAATTCTCAATTAATTTAAGTAAAAAATATTATAAAAATTATAAATTTACTTTAAAATATCATTAATAATCATATGAGAATAAAATTAAATGAGTTTATTAGGAAATGGTCAAGTAATTTCCTTCAACTGATTAATAATCTCGATTTGAATGAGATTGTGAAATAAAACCTTAAAATGGTAATAAAATTGAAGTGGGAACTAATAAATGTATATATTATGTGTATAATCTATAGATCCATATAAAATAAGTGTAAATACAATATAAGGTAATCAATATTCATTATATACATAATCTTATAATGATATAATTAATAAAGTAGAAGTTTAACCCAATGAACAAAAATTGAGTTTAGAAATCCATTACCTCACACTTACTTTTGGTTTAAAATTTATTAATTTATAAAATAAACATATTAATACTTATAATATCATAAATTATACTTTTAATACATCTTATAACCCATTTTTTAATAATATTTCATTGTTTATATTGTTTTGGGTGTCAGTTTCCTTGTCTTATCGTGCATGTTTTGTCATGAATGTTCCGATTAATTTTCATATAATATGTATCCACAATCTTTATAATGATATTAATTTTATAAATAACATATTTACTCAGTATATACATTATTATAACTATTTATTAAATTTTAACAAAGAAAATTAATCACATCGCTTCGTGGAGAGGGTAGACCGTACGTATAAACGAGTGCCAATATCATTCCATTAATGAGTGAAAGGGTAAGAAAGTGGGTGATATATTAAATTTTAATAATAAATATCATATCATATATATCACATATATTCATTTATTTTAACCTTATTACATTCTATGTAAAGTTTAATTGAAAAACGAATCACATCACTTCACGAGATGATAGTCTGTCGCACACACAAGCGAGGTTATCGTATTTTAAATGGTATCTAAATTAAAAATTTATATGTTATATTAATATTAAATAAGTATAATAATATAATATATATCATATAAATGTGAAAAATCCATCATTGAATCTAGTTTTGAGAGGTGGTAATGGAAAAATTAATGATAATGGTTTACGAGGCGGCAGTACGCTGTACACACGAATGATGATTTCGTAACCCATTTGATGGAAGTGGAGAAGGAAAATTATTATTAAATAAACATAATAACATCTCAGTATATGTTAGATAATGGTTTTATTATATTTTAAGTGTTAATACATAATTTAATGTGTAAAAAGAAGAAATAAAATGAAACAGTTTTGTTAAGATAATTACTTTCTCTAAGAGAAACCTCCTTTGGATCTCCTCCCAAGAACCCCAAGGATGGTCTTTTGGGAGATTCAAAAACTATAGAATGTAAATAAAATTTTTGAAATATAATTTTTTAGGGTTTGAGTTATCCAAATGGATTGTTTTTTCTGAATAATCTAGGGGAGTCAGTTCCCTTTTATAAGTGGGGAAATAAACCCCTCTTGGAAATTGCATGAAAATTTCCCAAAAAAATCCAAAATGTTTTCATTAAAATAAAAAATGATTCCAAATGTAAATATATTCTAAATTTTTAAGCATAGGATGGGAATATTTATATATAATTGGATTTTTACTAGTTTTTGGTTTATTTTAACCCTTATCCTTTTAGTTTAACCCCATGGTAAATCTATTTTTTACCTTAAGCGCCGTAAATAATTTTTACTATTTTCACTATCCATTTTAATCAAAAATTTAATATGGACTTATTATAAATTTTAAATTAGGATTATTTAAAATATTAAATCCATTTTTACAAATTCTATTCACATAAATGACAAAATTTAATTTAAAATTAATTCTATAGATGCAACAAGAAATCGGGCTTTAAAGAGAAAATGTTCAAAAGTTTACAATATTTTTATATCAAAATTTGATATTAAACTGATTCCAATGACCTAAATTGGATTAATAGATATATAATTTATCTAATTTTACTTTTAAACTAATTCAAAATATAATCTAACTTTATAAATAATTTAAACAAAATGGAAATTTTCAATTAAAATTCAGTATTTTTTCACTATTCATAAAAAATGCAACTTTTAAACAAAATAAAAAAACTCACCCAATGATAATTTTGATATTATGATTTCAAAAATGAAGTTAAATTTTTTAAATAAATATTATAAAAGTTTTAAAAATTAATTTTAAATTATGTTCGTAAAGCGCGACTAAACCATTTTTTAGAAAGAATATAGTTTTTTCAAAAAAAATCTTTTTTTTAAATGATACTTATTTTATTTATAATAAATATATAAATATAATTTTCATAATTTAGTTAGTACTATTCATACCTTCAAATTTTACTACTAGGTTATATCTATTATTTAAATAATAATATTTTAATAACATGTTACGTTTCGTTTAAACTCGATGTTGCGTGCAATGCAAGCCAAAATTAGTATTGCATGTAATAAAAGCTAACATTAGGATTGTGTATAACACATGCTATTGGATAGATCATATTTATTTTAAAATAAATATATCATAAAGTCTCATGGTCTTATATTTTATTCTATGCTTGGTGTTGCGTGTCACATACGCTATCAAATATAATGTTATTATTTTAGAATTTTGGGGTGTTACATTTGAATCCCCTTCTGATCTAGATTAATCACCAATTTCTAGAGATTAATTTGTGGTGATTTAAGATAGGTTATTCCTCTTTTCTTGTGGTTTATCCTCTGTATGATCTCATATTCTTATCATTCTTTCCATGCTATGGAATTTGATATCTTTCATTCTAATGGAGTTTTATTTTTTATTTTTTTGTGATTCTATGGAATGGAATACTAGGTGATCATAGTTTCCTAAATGGGAGAGGTTATTGGATACATTCATTGTTATTCTATTTCTGTTTCAATAACATCATAATTTGGAGGCAGGGTATTCATTACTTCTCCTATTTATTTATGTGAAATCATAAACTGGCCATTTTTTCCCTTTTTACGGTGGTGGAATTAACCAAATAAATATTAAACTCGATTAAATAATGAAATTAGTTTATGGATTGCGATAACATGTTTATTTTTTCCACCATGGTTACGGTTTAACTCTTATTTTACTATATATCATGTTATTTATCTTATACTATTTAGTATGGTTGATAGTCTTTATTTAATTTGTTATGCTTTGTTATAACATGTGTTAAAATGGTGAAATTGGAAAATAACATAAAGTTGGTAATTTTTTAGTTAAATAAATAACTTTAAGATTCATGTTTAATGAAACCACTGTTCTTATAATTTGATAGAAATAAAATTGATTATTAGATAATTCTTAATTTAATATGTTATTCCATGTGTTAATATAATTGGTTAAATAACATTAAGTATGTTAATGCTTTTTGATGATAATAATAAAGGAATGTTAAATAAGAAATGTTCTTCTCGTAGTTTGTTAAAATTGTAAAATGATAGAGAGAATGTTTAAATAATTTAAAAGCTTGTGATATTTGACTACTTAGGTTACCCATATTTGTAACCTATAATAATTGAATTGGTTAATTCAAGATAGAATAAAACTACTTGTTTTTTAAAGATAATTATTTGGGGCCAAGAGTTCCTATTTGATTATGAAGGATGAATTCCTTGTGTTTGGGGCCAAGTGAGTTCATTTTCATCTTAATGTTGTATGCTTTATGTTTGGGTCTAAGTTTCCCTGTTGAATATGTTTGTTTCTTGTTGTCTTTAGTGTGATCTATATATAATCCTTTCAATGCGAAGTGATGTTATCTTGGGATAACTGATAAGATATGGGTGAGGAGACCTGAGGATGCAGTAGCAGTTGATGCATATGACAGTGAGATGCATGGGGATATTCATAGTGGTGCCAAGGATGACATAGAATACTATGGAACGAGTTAATCATGGCTTACCCATTTTTTTATTAATCTAGAATCTTAATATTAATGAGTTTATTTAATTTTCAAATGGTTGGGTTTCTTGTTTATCTATAATCCATTCCTCACATATTGAGGAAAATTTATTCACTTGGTTTCATCTCTTGATGGTAGATTTATGATGTTTCTTAGAGTACATGGAATTATGTAATGATAAATAATGATTAATAAATTTTTAACCCATGGGTTAAGTTCTTGTTTTAATTTAAATGTTAATGCTATTCCTAAGAAATCGTGGACTCAGTTGGATTATGCTCGAAGGGCATGAATTTAACTTTGATGGTTAATATAATGAGAAATAGAATAATGTTTCTAATTAATGAATAATTAATTAATTAACTTGAAGAGAAATATTAAAAAATAAATAAATAATTTAATGTAGCTCATTTAATGCTTGTGTTCTTATAGAATATCTAGTCCCTAACAGTGGCAGTTGGGTTTCTGAGTGATGGTAGTTGTAGTTGATCCTAAGACTATGTTATTACCATAGTGTGGTTGTGATCTATATTATACTCTATATGTTATGTGATTTCATGTTCTACCCCACCTATTTTGGTAAGGTTACTGACATATAGTGGACCCTAGGAGGGTGTTTTCCATAATAACCTGATGGTGGGGATGGATGGTTGCTACCCACTCTAAAATGCACCATACTTTACATACATAGATATTACCTAAAAATTTGAATAATATTAATTATAAAACCTAAAAAAACCATGACAGTACCATATAGGTTTAGTTTATTTAGAAACTAGGAAACATAAACAACTGGTTCATAAGAAATCTACATCATTTCCCACTTATTTGTTCATAACTAGACTCCTTTTGACATATCTTATTTAATACCCTTATTCCCTAACCAAGGAAAAGAAACATAATAAATGTTGAGATCAAATTCTCATTAAGGGTAAACAATGTATATATCAATCATATCACAATAATAAGACATAAGAACATAACATTTGAAAATTCTATCCTGCATATGAATGATCATGATATCATGTCATGGGAAAAATTATAAAAGTTCATAAGAATCAATAAACGTAATCCCAAAAGTCATAACATAAGACATGAAATTTTTTGGAATACACATAAGACTATAAAACCATTTCATATTATTCAAGGCTCATTTCCAAGACCATTATAGTGGATAATGTCCATTACTGAATTGATTTCAATCCTCGTTCCAGCCCTGTATTATTGAATCAATATAATTTCTCATTCCTACCCTATCTATATAATGAGATATAAATCTTTAACTAATGAAATGGAGGGAGATACAGGTCCCACCCATCTCATAATTAAATCATTCTTACGTGTTCTACAAAAACATAAATCATTGACCATAACCCTAGGAATAAAATGGGTTTCTTTAAACATCATTCCACTATAACATAATCTATGTAAAACAAATCTATTTTATAAATAGCAATCCATCATAAAAAAATAAAACCATAGGAAAAATAGGGATAATATACTTGAAATATAACCCTATTAAATAATTACATCTTATGTTGAAAATAATTTTGATAGAACACTTGAAATTAATTCTTGAGAAAAATATCCTTTCCTCTTAAAAACATTTTCTTTTCTCAAAATTTCACACAATTTTAAAAGAAAATAATTTTTTTGAAAATAAACTTGAAATATTTTAAATTAATATTCATGGAAATATGGTGTTATGAAAATGTAAAAATGCGTTCATGCCGTATAAGTTAAAAGAAAACAATATTTTTATTCTTTTTTCAGAAAATAAAAAAGTACCCCGTATCAAAAATAAAATAAAATATTTCTTTCATACTATTTAATAAAATTTCAACAATGAGTAAAATTTACTTTAAAGAATTTTTGAAGGATAGAAATAATATTTTGGAATAAATATTTAGGAAACATGGACATGTATGATAAATATTTCCCAGTAAATACTTACGTATAAACAATCTCAGATAATAATGAGATTGCAAAATTATCCCTTACTTTAGGTATGATATTATTTGTATATATCTGAAACTACTATATAATAATTTAAATAATTTCATTGAATTATTCCATAATCATAGTAATTTTTATGATATCATATATTATCATATTATCATCTGTTTGTTAATAACATTTCATTTTTACTCATTATTCAGGTATTAACTACTTCATTTTCTTATGCATGTTTTGTCAAATAAGTTCCGATTATCCTTCTTAGGTCATATTTGTATCATTAAAAAATGATATTAAAAAAATATATATCATATTTATTCATTATATACATTTATATAATCATTATTTAATGGATATCTTGTAGAATAAATCACATCACATTGTGGAGGCGGTATACCGTACGTACACACGAACAATGATTTCATTCCCATAATTTTGAAATGGTATGGATATGGATGGTATATATTTTCTTTAAGAATATATATAATATTATAATAATCACATATAGTTATCATTTCCATCATTATAACCATCCATGTAAGGTGGTGGTGAAAAATAGATTACACCACGGTGTGGAGATGATAATCTGTACGCACGCACGGGTGGTGATTTTGTTTTTCATATGATGGATAGAAGGTAAAATATGGTTGTTACATAATCATAATAACATCTAATTATATAATTTATAATATAGTTATTACTTTATAATGTAAAAAACTCATGAAGAGAAAGTATAAGAAGAAATAATTTTGAAAGAATCGGTAGAGGGCATTACCTCTTCTTCATTGGGATCCCTCTAGATCTCTTTTTAAATCACCAGAGTTGGTCTTTAGAGAAGACCAAAACCTATAAAATGTGACTATGTAAGTTTATAAGGAAAATTGGTAGAGTATTACCAAGGTTAAAGGTTCAAAATGAAGTGATGAAGTGAGGTAGGATGTGCCCTTTTATAATTTAGGTGAGGGGCACTTTTAGAATCTCCAAAAATAAAATCAAACCCCATCCAAAAACCTCCAAAACGTCCTAATTTAGAAGATGAGAAGATATAAGGTTTTAATATTATAAAAAAATAAATTTATACATTTTTTTTAAATTAATTAAAACCTTATCATTTTAATTTACACTTAGTTATTCTATTTAATTTTTAACAATGTTAACAAATATTTCAATATTAAAAGCGTGAAATATTTACTTATTTGATGTAAATTATACCATAAATAAATATTTTATAATATTTTAGACCATATAATAATTATAATATATTTTAAAAATGTTTTATGATTTTTAAATAATTTAATAATATATTATTTTTATAAACAATCAACAGTGTCAATTTTTACACTATTCAATTAATTGATTTTAAAAAATATGAATATATCATGTTAACTTCGAAAAAAATATTTTTTTATATTAATAAGAATCCAAGATCATCTATAAAATTCTATGTATATATTAATCATCCTAAATTATATTTATTTTAATATTTTTAATACCATTTATTTATTATCTCCATTAATAAATTATTTAATACATTAGTTTTGTGTAATTATTTAATACCCTTATTTATTGAATAAAAATTTAAAATAAAATAATTTTAATAATATAAATTATCTATATTTCATAATAATACTTATAGTATAATATATCTTCTAGAAAATCCTACATAAAAAATGTTATATATATTAAAACATGAATGTGACAACTTTAACATCACTTTATATAAAAATTTATAAGTGTTATAATCATTTCCATAGGGCTCTAACTGGTAAATAACTCAAACATTGGATGATTATGGTCAATATATACTTGAAAAATAAGACTTGGTCAAGTGTTTGTGTCATTTAATTGTTATTATCATTTTAATAAAAATTATTTTATTGATTTTTAATCAATTAAATAATTTCTTCATCATCAATGTATAAAACTTTAAGGTAAATATTTATTTCCTAAAAATTACAATTAAATTACCATGATAAATAAAAAAAATTTAGATTTTAAATGATTATTTATAGTCTAATTTATCATCTATAAAAACTTATATTAAAAATGATATAGTTATTAAAATCTCAGTAAGACATAATTAACTTTTCTTTAAATAAGATAAATTAAATGTCCTAATCTCATCCAAGTGGATTCCAAAGGATACCATTTCTACCCAAGGATTATTTAGGTAGAAAATCACTTACCCAATGATATTAGGAAAAGTGTTAGGATAAATTTATAATATTATTTTTACCCTTAATTACCCTACCATATTAATAGAAATTATAAAAGTTACTATTCATAATGACAAAAAATAAAAGAAAGATATTTAAATAATTTGGACCAAATGATTTCAAATATTGAATTCATTTTTTAAAATTCAAAACATAGAAGTTTAATTAATTAATTTAAATTTAATTTCATTATTGGAATGAGAAAAGGGATTTTTAAAAGTGAAAACATTGCAAATGATTGAAATGTTTTTACATATAAATTCAATGTAAAATTAATTCCAATGAACTCAATAATATTAAATGTTAAAAATATAATCTATTTATACTTTTAAACCATTCAATAATATAATTTTTCCATATAAATTATTCTGATGAAAAAAGTTGTTTTCAATTAAAATTTATTATATTTTTACCATTCATCAAAACTTAAAAGTTATCAAAGAAATATAAAAAATTCATCAAAAGTAAATTTTTATATCTCAATTCCAAATAATAGGTTTATTTTTCATATAAAAATTATTAATTTGTTAAAAAATTAATTTAAAATGGGTTCTCTATTAAAATCTGTTAAAATTACTTTTTTGAAAAATATATAGGATTTTATACATAAAATAGGGTTTATTCATATCCTATGACTAAAATATCTATTTGATGAATATAAAAAATATTTTACCAAATATATAACATAAATATTTCATTAAATAATTATAATTAACTTAATTTATTAGTAAAAAAATACAAATATTTCCTTTACATTTAATTGGTTAATATTTTTCCTAAATAATTAGTAGCCAAATAATTAACCATATATTTTCATAAGTTAGTTATATTTATTTTCGCTAACTTAACGGCTAGGTTATAATGGTCATTTTATACTAAGAGCATCTGGTGGTTTGTTTAAACTCACGATCACATGCAATACAAGCTATTGAATAATTAAAATTATTTAAATAAAATATTTCATAAAAACATTCAGGTGTTACACCCTCTGGACCCGCTCTCTTCTCTTAGTAGTATTATGTGATGGTATACATAGTGGTCAGTTTCCCATATATGTGTGTAGAGAGATTTAATATATTGTGGTTATTTTACACACATGTATCTCTAGATATAGTATCCAAATGGTTATTATAGGTATGGTGTGTATGGGTTGTGATGGCTCGAGGTACTTACTTAGTGTATGGGCTGTGATGACTTGAGATACAATACCCGATGAATGATACACAACATACAAGATGTGGTGAAACCTGGAAATACTTGGTTAGTATAAGGAGATGTGACATGGTATGAATATATGATATGATTCATGAGATTCATATTGTGATATGTATCCAAGGTGTTTATGGACTAGATTCTTTTAGAGAGAGATGGATTAGGATGCACGATGTTGGGGAAGAGTGGAAAACTAGTGGGAAGAAGTGGTATGGTACCCTTGTTGTTTAATTACTATAATATATGATCCCTTTTATGTTATAATTGGTGATATATAACCATTTTGAGGTTAGAAACATAATATACCTCTTTGGGCGATGCGTTAGTTTCACTTGTTGTTCACTGAGATTTATCATGATTTCATTATCTTTTGCACAAGAGGCTCAAAGGAGGATCTTACCAAGTATACCTGTTATTTTTTTTAAAGGTTGGGGCCGAAGCCTCATTTTTTTTATTATTAAATCAAAGAAAAGTCCTCTTTTTAACTAGGTAGAGGGAAACCCATTACATATCCCATTACCAAGTATACCTGTTATGATCACCCTATGAATATATACAATATTTTTTATGTTAGTAGGAGAAGGTTGGTTATTAAAATATTTTAGTTTTTTAAGAGTTCTTTGGGCTTCATGGTCACTTTCCAATTTATATTTTGGTACTTGTAGTTTCATTTCAAGTTGTTTCCTCTTTGTATGACATTACATGTATGCACTTGATATTTATTCTATCATTATGAGAATGAGATAATTGGTGTTATGTATTATCTTTCTATTTTTCATCTTCTCTTAGAGGGTAATGCCTCCCATCTGTATATATGATACACCCTCAGTGCTATTCACCAACCTAGGGCCTACTGAAGGTGGGAATCAGGTGGTCACTATCTTACTTATATCATTGTCTTCTCAGGAGGTGTAAGAAATTGGTTTTTCCTTGAGTTAGGAATTATTTAATTTTCAATTTAACTCTTTTTTTGAAATAATATGGATGCGTAGTGAGGATAAGGAAGAAACAAGGGTGTATGAGGCTTTTTCAGAGCCCGAAACCCTAACTGGTAGAAGAAAGAACTGGGCCACACGATTAGTAAAAACTGTGCTGCCCAGTCTGCATGGTTTCTTCCAACTGTGTAGGGATATTCAGTGAGAAGAATAGGGTTCATAGTTTTTCCTAACCACGCATCGAGGTCTACACACCCATGCACATGTTTTTTAGTTTTTAATAGGGGAAATAACATGGTTTGCACACAGTTTCCCAAACCATGCATATGGACAATGCGGGGGGGGGGGGGGTCTTTGGATAGTGGATGGTTCACGGTTTGTGCATAGTTTAGCCAAACATGCAGCCAAACCATGTGACCCCCTATTTTTGGGTAAAATTACCAAATTGACCTTAATGACTTATAACATTAAACACCTTTCTTATTTATTTTTTCCAGCGGATAAGAGACTCATTTCATCTCCCGTTTGAGCTCCCAAACATCCCTCACCTAGGATTTTCTCCTGATTCTCCATCCGACATCTGATTTGACTTCAAATCATCTTATTAGATAGATCTTGGTAAGTGATTCACTCCTTAGGTTCCAAAATTCATTTTTATTTCCCTCGGTGATGATATTTTGGTGCAAAATTTATGCATGATTTTAGGGTGTTTCTCCATTTTACTATTTTCTTCCGATCAATACCAAAATGAAGGCTGATACTGGATGAGTTCTCATCTAATGGCATAAGGTATGTGGTCTAGTAATTATCCCTCAAAGTTTGGATGATTTATATTATACACTGTTGTGATGCATATTGGTTTCACCATGCATTTCCCTTAAATTGAATTTTCCTTCAATCGATTACCTTAATTTAGAACATAATAACTCTTTTAGGTCCCCTTAAATTTTTTCCACCCCATTAGGTGTACCGATGAAAGTTACATTGTTTTATAAATATCTAAATGGAAAAAACATCTTCTATATGGTTTTGTATTGGATTCTAGATTGTGTTATCATAAATGAAATGGCTAATTGTTGTGGTGTAGTATGGCTAACACACTCATCAATAAAAAATATATTGAATAGAGGCAAGTGGTATGACCATGTCACTTAATTAAAAAAATGGTTATGACCTGGTAAAAGAGAGATGATATTGAATTATAAATCATTTGTTGGCCCTTATTCAATCCTTTGACAATATATCATTGTTCTTATATATGGGCATAACATCCCTTACATTGTTGTTATAAATGGGCATGGCATCCCTGCCATTGTTGTTATATATGGGCATGGAAACCCTTGTGGATTCAGATAAATGGTAAAGGAGACCCTTATTAGTTGTGATATATGGTAATGGAAACCCTTATAGTTATGATACGGGTATGAAGTACCTACTATTGTAATTAGGGTATGATGGCCCTTATGCTTTATGATATACAGGCATGAAGACCCTGATGAAAAATGATAAATGGGAATGGAGACCCTTATTAGTTATGATAAATGGGAATAGAGACCCTTATGAATTATGATACATGGTCATCGTGACCTTTATGATATGATTTGGGAATGATAACCTTATCATTATGATTTGACCATGAAGACCCTACAATTATGATCTGGGAATGGCATCCCTTGTGCTTGGGATACCAGGAAGGACATCCCTTGAAACTTGTGAGACACATGCTACTACTAATGGACTCTAGAGTTACACATCAGGTCCAGTATGGTAGAATTATCCATATATATGTCTGTAGAAATCACTATGTATAAAAACCATATATATGTATACAAATGGTTACTTATTTAGAGATCATATAACACAGGCTGAAGCAGGTAGTGTTAGCCTGGTATCCTCCGGGAACCAAATCTACCCCTTTACATATTTTATTACTATTTAGCATTATATATTTACATTTCTAATATTATATGCACACACTAGATATTTATAAATATCATTTGTGCTGGCCTAATGAGTTTATATCACACCCTATTCGTGCCATCAATGGTATCCGAGAAGATTATGTGGATGCAGGTAGAGATAAGGGAAAGCTCCCAATTTTTGATATACGATTTGGTTATAACATAGGAGTGGGGAAGCATAGGACTGAGGTATGGCTCTTGATGATATTAGAGATATAATTTCTGGTCTTTTTTTTCATTTTTATATGTGTATTATATTAAATTCCTTATGTTATGTCTTCCCATTTACTTTTAATAAATACATGACATATCATCATTTTGTATATGATACTGGATATTTTCGTTGATGATTATTTATTACTGTTGGATGCTTTACCTTCCTCTTTCATTTATTCATTATGATTTTTCTAATTATCTATATACTTCACCGCTGTGCTACTCTGATCATGAGGGAATAATATTCCCACTGTACCACCTTGGACCCTCACTACTAGTCGGAAACCTCTAGTGTATGAGGAGGCATGCTTGATGCCATGTGACCCACCGACTTAGAGAACTGATTAGTAAAATATGGGTCTAGACATCACAAGAGGGTACCTTTGGGGGGATGTGGTCATGACAGAGTGGTATCAAAGGTTTAGGTTAAGTGATATGATGTAGTTTGGAGTTAGGCACAGGTTAGACTACATGGTTTGGTAGGGAAAAGGTTTTAGGTAAGTTTATTAAGTGATGTAAACATGGGAGATTAGCTATGAAATGGGTATTTTGGACCCCACTATGATCTGATACATGTAAATTTATGTTTATCAACCCTAAAAAATGAAGTGATACTGGTTTTGGGGTAGAGACTTAGGAAAGGATCATGCATAATTATTCTTTTCACCATTGTTTGAAATGAGTATAACTTGGGATTAGGCTAACCTTAAACAAACAATAAATAAATAAATAAATAAATAAATAAATAAATAAATAATTTTAAATATTATACATTCTATGTTTATGAGTATAATTTTTTGTTTATTTTCTATTATGGGTATAGGTCAACATTCTTGTTAGGTTCACACCAAATAGGTTTAGTAGGATGTTCCATAATATCACTGTAGATTAGAGGTCGAAGATGATGTCACTTAGAGAAGGAAACTTCGAGAGTTCTAGTTCGAAAGTTTGTAGAAGTATGAGAGATCTATTTCAGATTTAGTGAAAGAAGTCTGGTTGGAAGATTTTGAGATAAATTTCACTTTGATCTATGACCGAAAGGAGTGTTGAGTTTCATTGACGATGATGATGTTGCGTGGTGTAGTGATTCAGTGGAGGATCTTGTTCCTTAGGGACTGTGAGGAGTCAAAAGTCTCTAAGAGAATTTATAAGACCAAATTAGAGTAGAGCTTATATCTTTGAATGTGAAGATTACTAGTCACTGGGGGATGCTAACCTTTCTATAGGGGATTTCCAACATGTGGGAGATTGAGATCAATTTCAGGACGCTTATCTGATATACTTCATACTTTTTTCTAGATGATGAGGCTAGTGAGAGGAATTTTGATGAGTATTTTCATCCATAAATCTAGTTCTAGGTCACCTTGTTTATGGTACAAACATATCTTGAGGTATTGGAAAGAGAAGAGGTTGTTTAGAGGATACTGAACAGAACTAGATTTCCATGAGAGGCGAGTCATCAGGATTCCTCATAAAGTATAGAAATGGTTCAGGGTTCCCATTTTCATGGAAAAAAGAGATTTCAGAAAATTGGTGATAGGTCCCAACCCTCATCATCTCATTTTTATAGGGGTGGCGGCTCTCAGTGTAGTGACCCAAGCTTCTCATACATGGATATTACATATTTTTTGATTAATGTTCATTAAATTACAAAAACACATGCTTGAGGATCGTAATATTTTAGTGCATTTGGATACTAGATGCACCATCTTATAATTTCATGAATGATATTAAATTTATCCCATAAATATCTTCCCCTTTAGTACTCTTTATAAACATACCCTATTAAAAACCTTCTTCATAACCTGGGGAAAGTAAATATAAGAATGGGTGGGATCAAATTCTCAATAACAGTAAAAAAAGGAGATACAAAATCATAACATGAAAATAAGGGTTTAAGAACATGAAAATAACATTTGGAAACCATACCTCACATATCAAAGATCATAATCTTGAGTTAGGGAAGATATATTAGAAGTTCATAAGATATAAATCACAAGGAAATAAAATAACATGAGCCATGAGAGAATAACATTGGAATAAGAAATAGAATTGTGGAATACACATAAGCATAAAATTCCATTTATATAGCAGTCAAGTCTCACTACCAAATTTATCATAGTGGAATGGGTTCACTCTACAAACCATCATATTAGTCATGGTTCACTTCCAAAACCATTATAGTAGACAAATTGCCTTGAATCGATTTTACTCCCCTTCCAGTCCTATCTATCACTATAGATATAAGTCTTTATCCAATGCATTGGAGAGAGATATAGGTCCCACCCATATCATAATGAAAACCATATTTATTTGTTCCATAAGATCATAAAAATTTATAATATCATAACCCATGAATTTAAATGGGTTTCATAAACATTACATCATATCACAACCCATGAAAAAAGAGACAGGCTTCGTAAAAAACACACCTTTATTTACATAAACCATTAAAATAAAGAATAATAATTGTACCATTAGATAATATCTTAGTAATTAATAGGTAAAATCAATGGATTTTATCTTATATGGAAAATAATTTTGAAATATCATTTAAAAAATTTCTTGAAGAAAATATTCTTTACACTTTGAAAAAAACCTTTTAAAACATAATTTTTAAAAAAAGTTTTTTTACTTTGAAAATAAAATTGAAATATTATAAAGGAAGCTTAAAATAAATTAATTTTCATGATGTTAGATAATTTCGTTCATGTTGTACATGTTAAAAAGAATATTCCATTAACATTTTCAGTTACAGCTAAACAAGCATTTCTTGGAAAACGACAAGAAGATTCATTTCAAAATATTTTCTAAAAAGTTAAAACATGGGAAAAAATTTATTTTATAAATAATATTATAATTTTAAAACAATTTTTGAAAACATTTTTAGAAAACATGGTTTTTAGAAGAAAACATATTTTTGATCAAAGAGATAAATAAAGTTATATTTTCCTATAAACATTTTCTCAATTATTTTTAGTACCAAAGAGTGGGAAATTGGTACTATTGATTTAAAACATCATGAATAACTATAGAATAATAAAACTAATGAGTTTATTGGTCAATATATCATAATATTTTATCATCAAAAACATATTCATAGATAATACTCATAAGCGATGAGATTGTAACATAAAATATTTACCACTTTTGTAACTTTAAATCATAAGAACCATGAAGGAATAACATAAAATTAAACTTAAAATATAATAAGGATAAATAAATTCATGATATTACATTTAAAAGGGTCAGTATATACACCTTGTGAAAGAATATATGTGCATAATATAACATATGTCTCAATAAAGGAAAATTGAGACACAAATCCCTTACCGCATTGTTAACTTTTGAACCGTAAAACCCATGAAAGAGAGATCCTAAAACTGATATGTAAATACCAATAAATTTAAGTATAATAATCATAAAATATATTCATGTTTAGTAATACACCATATAAATGAAACATGTGGTGAATATGGCATGTGTCTCATAGAAAATAAATGCGTGACAAAAATCCTTTACCACTTTAGTAATCTTTTGGATCGTAAGCCCCAATAAAACATAACATCAAATGAAACATTAAATATCATTAAAAAAATGATATTAGTGATATAAAATGTAAAATTGGTATTATATAAACTATTAAAAATAAACTAGTGGTGAATTTTCACGTGTCTCCTAGAATTAAAAGATAGGCTAGAAATCCCTTACCTTAAGCCTCAAATTCTTTTGTACATGTTCAAAACTCTAATATAATAAATATAAGTTTATTATAAATATATTATAAAATTTTAATTATATATATCATACCATATATTATTTACTTCTAACCATTTATTAACCTTTTATTAACAATTCCTTGTTAAAATCACGTTTAGGGTAATAACTGATTTGTTTTTCGTATATGTTTTGATTGGTTATTTTAAGTCCTATTAATTTTATAATAGTTAAATAATATCCAAAATAATAATAATGAAAAAATTATAATATTTACACATATTTTATTCTTTTAAGATCAATCATGAAAGATGGTTTTAAGAAATAATGTACGTTACGATCATGGAGATGGTAGGCCATATAGTTTCCATTTTTCAATGGTCATTATGAAAAGTTGGTAAGAAATATATTATATTTAAATAATTATAATAATTTCATAAATATAATATTATTTCTTTAAATATACCTATAAGTATCATCCATGTGGTGTGGTGATGAAAAGAGAGTCACATCGCTTCATGAAGGTGGTAGTTTACACGTACACGAACGACGTTATCATCTTTCAGTGACTAAAAAGTTAAAAAGAGAAAATGATATATTATCCTTTAATAATGATAAATATGTCATTAATATAATAATAATTTAATTTATTTCATATATATTTAATACATTTATCCTTATTATCCTCCATATAAAGCATTAGTGAAAACAAATCACATCTCTTCACAAGGTGGTAGTCCACTATACACATGAGCGACGTTATCATATCCCCTACGACATGGAAATTAAAAATTTAAATTTGATATAATAACTATATATGTATAATTATGTTATAAATATCATATATATACTTTATATCGATCATCACACCCAACTATGAGGGGTGGTAATGAAAAAAAAAACAAATGATGACGGTTCACGAGGCAATAGTCCACCATACACACGAATGACTATTTCATGACTCATTTGATAAAAGTAGAGATGGTTATCGGTTATAAACTTAATATAATAACATATCAGTATATGGATGATACTGTGGTTTTTATATCAGTATGTTTTAATAATAATTGAATTATGTGGAGGAATAAATAAAATAAAAATCCTCGTTGAAGAACGTTACGTCTTCTTTGGGTATCCTCCTTAATTTTGAACCAAATGGATTACTTGGTTAGATTTATGTACAAAATAAGGATTCTAGGATGATATTAGGGATTTAAGGAAACTATTTGGTTAGGTATTTCTCAAACTAATGGGCTTTATAAGTGTTAAGTGGAGAAGAGAGGGGTGGATTTTTATAAGTGAGGTGAGTTGTAATGCCCTGAAAATCTAATGTATGAACATTGTATTCGATAGCTTGTATGAAACACAACACCAATCACATAAAGGGACATAATATCATGAAAATTTATATTATATTTAATATTTTAAATAAATTAAATATATAATTTAGCTTCAAATGAATGTGATACTATGTTATCGTGTGATATATGAAACAACGAGTTTCTTCAATAGCTTGCGTTACACGCAAAACTAAGTTTTACCGAACAATAACATATTATATTATTTAATATAACAAGAATAAAAAAATACATTAAGTTAAAGGTTATGAATATTATTAAAAAACATATGAAAATATATGGTTTTAAAAATGTTAAAATGTATTCATTGGTTAGAAATTAATTGGAAATGGATATATGAACTAATTGAATAAAAATGGAATATTTTTATAGAAAACTATTTGTATGCTCACAAAGGTTTTTTAACCTAAAAAATTAAATTAATTACAATTAGTTAGTGATATTAATTTAATATATATATTATATATTTAATAAAATATATTTTATATCCATCCAATATATTTTATAGGCACAAGATAAGAAGAAACCCAATATTACACATAAAATACTATATTTTTATAAAGGTAATTTTGAAGCTTTTTAATGGAAAAACTATTTTAAATATAATATTTGGAACTTTTATAGATTATATATGTCAAAATAAACTTCATATTTTAAATAAAAACATAAAAATTAGGTTAAGGAAATTTTTTGGTATTTTTCTATGATGTTTCATTTTTTAATGAACAGTGGAAAATATTGAATTTTAGTTCAAAACTGCTTTTTCATCTAATTTATTTATAAGGTTAAATTATAATTTTAATTATTTTTAAACCTTAATTAGATATTATTTTTATAAATTAATAAAATTTAGGACATTTAAATCAATTTTACTTTTAAATTGACTATAAAAATGTAGCAAACTTTTAGACATTTTTACCTTAAAAACCTGCATTGTCACCCCGTTTATGGGATTAAATTTCTATTATTTTATACCACTTATATGATTGGAATTTAGAAAAATGGATTAAATATTTTGAATAATTATAATTTATAATATATAATAAGTTCAAATTAGTTTTTGATAAAAAATATTAGTGAATGTAATTAAAATTACTTACAATGATTAAGGTAAAATTAAACTTAATATAGGACTAAACCTTAATCTTAAGGTAACAAATGACATAGAAAATTGTCCAGGATCCACGTTATGGCCATATTTATAACCTATAACCACTTTTATCAAAATTGGAATATTATGGGATCCACTTTAAAAGTGAAAAATGTGTATGTAATTCATTGTCAAAATATTACAAGAGTATCACTACTCCACTATAAAAATGCCTCCTCTCCTCCCACTTCCTCACACCTCTATAGCCTCCTTGTATCAACCAAGATATAACCAAATATATCCTAAAAATACTTACCATCATCATATAACTACCCCTTTTATATAAATAAATCAAAGTTAGCTCTTTGGTGCAAACCAAAAGAAGTTACCCAATTAAGAGGTAACACCTTTCCTTAAGCTCTTTAGTTTCATTTCCATTCTTCACCCCCTCAACTCTTATTATTCTATGATTATACAAAAAAACAGTATCCTAAATATTATAGTATGTTTTTATTCTAATTTATTAACCTACAATTACACACACTTCCATCTATGTGTAAAGAACATATTGTTTACATGAATGACAAACAACTGCCTCACAAAATGATAATTGTTCATTCTTACTTTACCACCTCTCATGGAGGCCATTATGATGGAAAATATATACATCTCTCTATCTATATCCCTCTATATATATATATATATGATATATACGATATTTATAATTTATTTTTTTAATTCTTTTATAACCCATACCTCTATACATTTCATTTTTTCTAAATATGATAACATAGTTTGTAGAAGTGTGGACTACTACCACCTCAAAGTGATTTGATTTATTAAAAATATACATAGAATATATAAATGATGGTTTCATTTAAACATATTTTAAATAAAAAACTCTAAATTATATTTATGACATAATTTCCTTTCTGTAAATATAATATATACATACATATATCATTTTCATTATTACCCTTTCACACACTTAAAAAGTGATAATGTTGTTCGTGGACGTGTAGAATACCGCCTCCCTGAAACAATGTTATTAATTTTAAATCACAATAATTATATATATAAGTATATATGATTAAATAATATGGTATTTATTATATAATAATAATTATTTAAATATATAGTATTAATTACCTATTTTCCATAACAATCATTGAAAAATGAGAGCACTACTCATGCGTAAGTACGAATTACCGTCTCCATGATTTTAATGTTGGTTCATTTTTCATAACCATATTTAATGATTGATTTTAAAATTATAATTTATCTATAAATATAATAATTACATAATTGCTGTTATTCTAGTGATTTTATTTAATGAACCCTTTGACCACATTTGACCTACCAAATTTATTTTTGACACATAAACTGAATTTGGTCAAAACACCCAACGTAAAATTAATTACTCAGGTAGTTGTACACAACATGGTAACAAGTTAAATAAAAGTAACGATAAAAATGAAAAATTTTCTAAATCATGTAGATAATTAACATAAGTTTTTTATATAGGAAATTAATGGATGTTCACCTGAAAGGAGACACAAGGTAAGGGGTTTTCATCTCACTTTTTTTTACTTCTATGAGATAAATTCCATTTTCATCACTTAATTATTTTTCATAATGTATATACCACCCATTTTGATATATTATACAATTAATCCTTTTACCTTCATGGTATTTAAAACTTTTATTTAATTTTCTCTTCCATGAGGCTTATTATTCAAATGTTTCAAGGTGGTATGGGAAACATTGGAATGTTTAAGGATTATTTTCCTCAAGAGTAATTTTAATGACCATTCAATGGTATTTCCATTTAAGGAAATTATATTTTCATTATTCAATAAAACATTTAATTTTCATATTTTCTAGTTATTCATGACCAATTTTAAGTAATAGTACCATTTTTCTACTCTTTGGTACTCAAAATGTTTTATAAAATATTTTTAAGAAAACCCGACTTTATTTATCTCTTTTGTTGAAGAACCTGCTTTCTTCTAAAAACCCCATTTTCTAAAAAGTTTTTCAAAAATGTTTTTAAAATTATTTATAAAAGAAAATTTTACCATTTTTTTATTTCACCAATGTTTTCAAATGAATATTATTGTCTATTTATGAGAAAAGTATTTTTATAACCATTTACCGTAAAAAATGAATGTTATTTTTACCTTGGATGACATGTACGAACTTAACCACCTTCATTCCTCTGAATCTTACTTTGAAATTTTAAAAGTTTAATTTTTTTAAATAATTTTTTTTTTCAAAATTGATTTTCAAAGAAAGGTTTTTCAAAAGGTTTTATAAAAAAAAAGATTATTTTCCTCAAGAATATTTTTAAAAGATATTTTTATAATGTTTCCATTCATCAACATCAAAAACCATTTATTTTAATAAACTTGGGATATATTGTATTAATACCACCCTTAATCTTCCTTTGGATAGTTTATGATTAATTTGGACATAAATAGTATTCACATTCACTTCCTTCATTCATTTTTCATTCCCCTTGAAATATTAAATATCCTATGATCATTTAACATTTAATTTCCCCAAAATTATCTCTTTTATTTATCATGGGTATTATTATTTCCTAAAATGTATAACACTTTACAAATGGTGTCTAATTTGATAGTTATTTTACTATTTTGGAAAATAATTATAATTCTTTATTCTTTATTTAATATGGATATTTGATAAGGCATATTTTTTTATTAATTAAATATATTACTCAATATGAATAATTCCTTGGACAAGAAATGATGGGTGGATCATAGAATTTATATAGCTATACGATGTATTGATAGGTTCTCATGAGAAAAATAAGTTGTAAAAATTAAATAGGTTTCTATCCACAGTTTTAAATTGTCCATAGGTTGGATCTTGACTGTATAGGTACTTATGTGACTTAGAAATGACTTCTAATAAATAAAAATTTACTTCATAGAAATTTCAGTTATCATTGTTATTATCCATGATATTTTCATATGATAAAATCTATGGATGCATTTAATTCTTAATTAATTTATTAAATGGCATGTGTTTTCAGTTTCTTAACTTAACATATTTATTTTTCCTTATCTAGTTATTTGAATGGAATTTGTTTCAATTTATTACCTTTCCATATTGTTTAATAACTTATTTCTCATTTTGTTGATTATATGTTATGCGTGTTCAGTTATTTACCATGCCATAATTATAATTCTCATTTATCCATTATTATTTCCATTACAATTTAACCTTACTAAGCATTTGATCTCACCCTTATTATGTTTCATTTCTCTAGGAATATAGTAAGTAAGAAAGATATGCAAAGATATTCTAGTTGAAATAAAGTTATTATCCTTGAAAGAAGAAGAAACAATTATGTTGTAAATAGTGTATTCAGTTTTAATGTAAGACTCATGTATATATCTATTTTTCCACAACTACTAAACTGTTTAATACTTTGGGATGTGATTTACTCATATCTATGTCAATGTAAATGATATCATACATCGACTTTTAGCTTTATGGGGTCGTGTTACTACAATTGGTATTAGAGGAATTTTATTAGCAACCATGGGAACTAGATTTAGGAAAACATAGATGAGAGAGCATAAACTAATAGAGAATTTGAGTATTATTATAGAGGAATATCCTAGAATCCTATTAAAGTTGAGATTATGTGGCTATTCTTAGAAATACATCCCTGTCTAGATACTACAAGTGTATGTGGTTCTGGTTTACCTAGGATTAACAACTTTGATAAGGTGTATGAGGCCTGATTCGGTGTAACCTGGTACACAAAAATGGGCCTTACTACACACCTAGTTTGAAACTCATGGGGTTATTCTTTGGATAATTCAAATTTTCTTTACAAACCATTATGAAGTATTTTAATAGATAATGAAAATGAATGACCTAGTATAATCCTAAGGTATTCTAAATTGAAAATAAGGTGAAATAATTTATATATACTATAAATGATCAAATTATTTTCTCACTTTGACTATTGTTACTCACACTATTCTTTCTGGTTTTAGTCAATGGTTAGAACCCGAAAGAGTCAAGTTATCATTGAACACAGAGGAAAAGTTGGTGATAATGAGCAAATAAATGAGGTGTCGATAGAAGTGAAAGAAATATTGTTTATGCCTAATCTATTTTCTCAAAATATAATTAACAACATATACCATAATTAACTCTGAAACTTGACAAAGAAGATAAGGTTGGTTGTTTCTGAGATCTCGAGTGGGGGATACAATAAAGAAAAGAAGGACCGATTTCCATCATGCATGGAATGCGGAAGGAGGCATTAGGAAAGTGTCTCAATGGACTAGGAAAATTATTTATGCGTGATAAAGAAGGTCATAAAGAAAATAATTACTGAATAAAAATTAAGAGTATGGTGGAATGAAATAAATCTCATCCCAAGGATTCCTTTTTATTTTTCTTCCATAAATGTGGGGAATCTGAACATTACCTGAGTCAATTCCCTCTTCTAGAGGATAAACTCTAGAACAAGGAAGGACCTACATGGAAATAGATGGATAATATATTTATGTATTAATGTTGCATTGAAAACCTTATTTAATTGGGTATTTAGCGATTAAACTTATTTCAAGGATGTCCATCATATTTATTTTGGAAATTAAATTAATATTTTTTTAGAAAAGGATAGGCGGGAGACAACCAATAAAGTCCAGTAAGGCCGTGGGTCTTAAACCCATGATCAAAGGAAGATAAGGGTTTCATGCCAACCACTAACCTATAAAATAACCTAGTTAATATTTCATTGTTTTTAGTAAAAAAAATTGATGAATAAATATTAATGATGAACCTATAGTGTTCCTTTTAGGGTTAGAGATTAATGTATTAACCATATTATCTTTGGAGAATAGTTAGAGACAAATAGTAAAAATATTCACTCTTTTATGGGCCTCAAGATCCTTTAGAAATTTATTTCGTGCTTCAGGAATCAAAATTAAATTTTAGATGAATTGGAAATTGATTGAAGAACAACCAAATGATGAAATTATATTTATATAGATATATCAAGTAAATGTATTTACTTATATTCATAGGAAGTAAAATAATAACCCATCATTAGTAAAAACGACTTAGAAATAAAATGTTTTCGTAATAACTTAATATCTCTTCACTACTACAAAAAAAGCTTTTAAAATCATTATAATCAGCCTTTATCAATGCTAGAAAAGAACTGATAACATTATCATGGTTAAAAGTCCACCACTTTTATCAGCACTAAAAAAGCATCGATAAAGGGTATATTTATCCGTGCAAAAAAAAAGCACTGATAAAAGATCCCATTTATCAACACATTTCTTTAACACTTATAAGTAGTACCTTTATCAATGCTTTTAAAAGCACTGATAAATGGATAATTTTATCATTGATTTTATTTGAGCTGATAAAAGTATGATTTCTTAGCACTTTTTAATGCATCAATATAGATAGACTTTATTAGTTCATGTATAAAAGCTGACAATTGAGTCCTTTATCAGCGCTTCTAAAAGCAATGATAAAGGAAAATTTTTTGAGTGCATTTAGTATCACTGATAAAGGTGAAAAGTGCAGTGTGATGCTACAATATACTGCATCACCAGAAACAAGTGTAGTGTGATGTAACAACACACTGCATCAATAGAAATAGTATAAAAAATTACCAAAATAAGATACAAATACTGAATTTAAGTGAAATAAATTTTTTAAAACAAATACAAGAAAAATACAACACTATTATAGAGTATGTCAGTTGTTTTTTTTGATTAAAATTAATGCAATTTTTGAATAAAAAAGACATACTTGGAGTCATACCGGTCACACCATGCATCGAATTGAGGTGAGACTGAATGTTACACATCCCAAATGATTCATGGGTCATTTTCCTAAAGTATCAAAACAATTGAAATTCATTTACTCAGTTTTGAGTATGTCAGATGTTTTTTAATTAAAATTAATGCCAGTTTTGAATAAAAAGATACACTTGGAGTCATACCGGTCACAACATGAATCAGATTGAGGTGAGACTAATACCCACACATCAAAAATGACGTATGGATAATTTTACTAAAGTACCAAAATAATTGAAATGCATTTTCTCAGTTTTGAGTACGCCAATTATTTTTTTACTAAAATTAATGTCAATTTTGAATAAAAAAGATGCACTTGGAGTCATACCAGTCACACTGTGTGTCAAATTGAGGCGGGGATTAATGATAAACATCCCAAATGACTCATGTATTGTTTTCCTAAAGTATCAAAATAATCGGAATTCATTTTCTCAGTTTTGAGTTTGTGAGTTATTTTTTATTAACATTAATGTCACTTTTGAATAAAAAAGACACAATTAGAGTCATACCGGCCACATCATGTATTGTATATAGGTGAGACTAATCCCTACACATCAGAAATGATGTATTTATTTTTTTTACTAAAGGAACAAAACAATCCGAATGCATTTTCTTTATTTTTGAGTATGTCAATTGTTTTTTACTAAAATTAATGTCAAGTGTGAATAAAAAAACGCACTTGGAGTCACACTGTTCATTGTATTGAGGTGAATCTGAATTATAAATGTCCCAAATGACTCATGAATCATTTTCATAAAGTATCAAAACAACCAGAATGTGTTTTCTCAGTTTTGACTATGTCAGTTGTTTTTTTGATTAAAATTAATGTCTGTTTTTAATAAAAAGATGCACTTGGAGTCATACCAGTCACACCGTTCATTAGATTGAGGTTTGGATGATCCCTATACATCAAAAATGATGTATGGATCATTGTACTAAAGTACCAAAACAATATTAATTTATTTTCTTGGTTCTGGGTATGTAAGTTATTTTTTTACTAAAATAATGTCACTTTTGAATAAAAAAGACTCACTTGGAGTTATACCGGCCACAATATGCATCATATTGAGGTACATATGATTCCTACATATCAAAAATGATGTATGTATCATTTTCCTAAAGTACCAAAACAATATGTATGTTTTTTCTCAGTTTTGAGTACACCACATGTGTTTTTTTACTAAAATATAATTTTAAACAAGAAAGATGCACAATGGATCTTATCTTAAGTGAAAAGTGTTGTGTGAACTTTTAAACAATTTTTCTCAAATAAAATCATGGTATGATCCTTATTCTACTTAATTTACCAAAAATTTTATTGTTTGAAATTCAACACTTCTTATCCTTCTCCACATCAGTCTCCACCTTGGTCTTCACCTCTGCCTCCTCCTCTATGGCAGTCTCCAACTCTGAATCTGATTCCACCTGCACCTCCGCCTCTTTCATCGCTTACACCTCCAAAGTTTCCTAACAATTTTATTGTTTGAAGGTCAGCGCTTCTAAACAAATTTATTTCCTACATTAATATTCTCCTTGAGAAATAGATTAAAAATAATATATAATCATTTTGAAACAAATGATTCACATTCCAAATACCTTTTGAAGTTCATAACTCATATGAGATCATAAAAATAGCATGTAATCACCAAAATTTGTTGCCGGAATACATTCTAACAAAAAGTACGTTTCCCACTCATCTCTAAACAAATTGATTTCATCTTTTGAGTAACTCTTTTGTCGGCAATCTTGATAGTACTAAGAAAATATAAAGAAACAAATTTTTATGAAATATATTTAATTAAATTGTAATTATCTTTTCAAATTACCTATAAGGGGATGTCAGTATTTTCATGCTGAATGAATTCTCCGATAAATTTGTAAACATAATATCCAAAATTGATTTTATTATCTTGTTTTAGATACTATAAAAACATTGACCAAAATAAGTAAATTGTTTTGAATTTTTTTGATAGTTAAATATTTATATATATACCTTAATTTGTTTCCATTTTTATAAATCCATAATCTTTATCTTATCATACACCGACCTCATGCCATGATTTATCCAGTATTTAGTGACCACCATATCATAAAAAAATTCTCATTAAAACACAGACTGAACATATAATTCGATGTTTATCTATAAAATGGCGATTTTAGTGTATTACATATTCATAATACACATCATGTGTGGTCGGTTGGTTAGAAATACAAGAATTAAATCAAAAAATAAATATTTGGGGTGTATACGTTGACTCCTATAAATGTCCAATTCTTCCTAAAAAAACAAAAACAATTAAGTAATGCAAAAACTAAAAATATATTTTATGTGATTAGATCAAAGAGTTTTACCATTGAATTATAGGAAACAAAAAGATTCTGTCGTCTAATGTTTTTTATTAAACACATCGATTAACTCATATTTTTTCTTATTTATTTATTTCTTTTCCAAATTAATTTATACCATAGAAATTATACCAGGATTAATGAATCCTAATCATACATCACATGATCTTCCCTTAATATAGTTTTAATATAAATTCATGTACAAAATATGAATAGTTATTAACTTTAATAAACATATTTAGATAACTATTTTGAAATAATAATTATGAAAATATACCTTATATATGTATTCACAATTGACACACCCAATAATTCATGCTTGAGAATATCATTTAGATACTTAAGACCAATTTCATATGTAATGGAAGATCCAAATATTTCTTCTTCATAGTGAATGTAAGACATAGATTTATCTTTTAAATTTAGTCTTCGTATGAAGTTTTAATGTTAATAAATGTTTCTGTAGAATTGGCAGAGAGAAGCTACTCTTGGAAGTTCATTTTGTTTTCTTAGTCGATTCACTAGATTTCCTTGACTCGACCTTTCGTTTCTCCACTGATTTATCCATCTGTAATATCATACCACAATTTAGAAACTTTATCATTATCTGTTACATGTTTTTAATATGAAAAAATTTGTTAAAGAAATACCTCATCTATCTTTATAATATTAGATGACCATGCTATGAAATATCCAATAGTAGCTTCGACCGTCGTAATATCTGGATCATCAAGTGGAATAGGAAACTTAACATTCAGCTCATAAGATATCCCAATCAACACTTTAATGTGATATTTTGAGAAGATTTGATTGTGTAGCTAGTCTCTTGGGATATTATACATTATACCCATCACAACACGGTGGTATGTGGGCATTGATAGAAAAAACACACATAATTATACCCTGCATAATTTTAGTAATATAAAGTTACTGGAAGTTGTTTGATTCACATTTAGGAGAACGAGTAATGAAAAAATTGATTACCCCAGGTAAGGTTTATGGGTAATGACTATCCTCAAATATAGTGGGGTTATTTGGATCATGATTAGATATTTTCTCCACCAATAGTTCACTTTGATCTTTTCTTACACATTGGTCTTCCAAACGAGACTGAAAAAGAATATCTTTCAGTGAGTTTATTTGTATATGAATTTGTCTCGTCAAATTATATGTATCTTCATGTGGTTTTTTCTTCTCAAAATATGTTTGATGGGAGAATCCAAAACCTAATCCTATAATGTGACCATATTGGTCAGGATGCTTTAAAGCTATTGAACGATTCTTTTCTTTGGGTACGGCTGTTGCTAATTCTTGTGTCTAAACCATAAAAAAAATACAAACATATTATTTTATGTAATATTGTTATAAATCATAAAAAATTACAATTATTTCATACTTACACTTGCTTCCCATACTTCCATTTGTTTTCATCAACTAATATACCATCCTTATTTACACAAGCTTCCTTCTATAACATATGACGTGAGACGGAAGTAGCTTAAAATTTTGATTCATCAATTTGTATATAAAAAAAGGAACATATGTTGTTTCATATCACATAATTAACCTTTTATTGTTGATTTAAAATATATACCAATTTATTATCTAATGAAGCATACCCCAAACTTCCTTTGCGATAGGGGTATACTGGTTTTGATGCACATTATTTATTTCTAGCACTCTTTTTCTGTTCCATAAATTAATAATTTTGAATCAAGTTGGATAAAATAAATAATCTAAAATAATATATTATCAATCACAATTCACTTGAAATTATTTATCATTACAACTATTTCTAAAATAAGTCCATGTTTTATACTTTATAATGTGTACATAACAAATTGGTGGGTGGGGATTTATTTCCCCCTTAGCATCCCTAAGATGTAACTTTTTCAAAAGAGTCCAAAAGCTTATGTGAACTTTTATAACGGCCATTAAGACAAATTTATTATGGAAATATTCTAAAATAAATGAAGTCTATAAGGAATAATTAAAACTAAATCAACATTTCATTATATAATTTTTCAATAAAATAGAGAAAGTATATTGTAACATTACCATTATATATTTCTAAAGGATTTATTTCTTTAGATGTTGGATGTGGTGGAATGAGTCAATATCAATTGGAGCATTCATCCTCTTTGTGCCCCTAATATAAATAATGAATATTTACTTGTTGGGGTCAATAGGTTGGTCATGTTGATTCAAACGAACCTAAAAGTTTTTACCCTGACTTCTTGCCTTGATAATTTTATTCAAAACTGTGACGCTGCACCGTTGTTGTTTTATTTTTATTTTTTTTCATCAAAATGTTATTGATCCCCTAATAATTCTACAGTTTTATGATCAACAGTTTGTTCTTGATTGAGATTGAAAACATCATCATGTTTAGAAGCCATTTTCTGCCTGATTAGTCAAACATTTAATTTGTCTTGAATAACGACAATGTAATACACTCCATGCATAAAGGTCCAAAATTTTATGCATCTTTCATGAAATCTTGAATACTGATATAATACTTGAATACTATAGTACAAATAACCTTCAATACCTTTATTTAATCCATCCTAGGATGCTTGATTGCCTTTTATATCTTGATAATGGGAGGAATGATACTTTGAAATAGGGAGTCCAATTCATCATCAAGAGATGGAAGGCAATAAATAGTCTACGGATTAAATTGTCCTAGGAACCTATACTAATATAATCACTCAAAAAGTCTCCTCAATTGATATATAATATCCATATACTATGGATGAAGAAAGAAATATTTTATATCATAATATATGATATTGAAATAATCCAATATGACATTTATTTATTCAAATAACTAATAGATTAATACATTGCATCCTTGAAGAAAAAGTATCTGATACCACTTATGAGTTTTAGGGTATCATCCTATGATCATTAGTGGGATGAAAAACCTAAAAAAGGATCGATTTGTCTCAAGGATAAATGTTAATGGAAAAAATAAAAAACACCAATGACATACTTTTAATGTAGTATAATTGGAATCAATCTTTAAGATTCAATGGAATTTGTTTGATTTATAACACTGAAGCAACAAAAAAACCATTCTATCCTTTGAAGAGATTACACTAGGCTTCAATCACAAAAATATTCTTGAGGTCCCTCGATCACCGAAGGAGCGCTAGTACCTTAACCTAGTGATAAATAGTGATCAAAGAAGAAGAGAGGTTTTTCTATGGAATGAAACAAAGGGTTAATTACAATAGGGGGATCATATCACTATTTTTTTTCATTTTGGACATGGATAACAAATTATCAGGACTTATAGGACATAAAGATCCAAACCATAAAAAATATATTTTAATCAATTTTTGTTCTCTCTATGGTTATTCAATATGTTAGATGGATTTTAAAATTATTTTTTATCCTATAAATTAATTATCTCTCTATTTTTATTAGTAAATCTATTAATAAATCACATATCATAGTTTTCTTGATCTACTATACAAGCATGTATAACTCACTTAATTTTTTTAAATACACTCTTTATATGATGTTGTGTATTTCTAAGTCCATTTACCCAACGATTTATCAACTCTATCCAATCTAAGATTTTTTTTTAAAAAATTGAGCATACTTTTCTCACCAAAGAAATTACACATAATTCTTTGAAACCCATGGTTAAAGTTTAATAATAATATTGAATTAATTAAAAAACAAAACTCTCACAACATGCATCACAAAAATAATTTTTATAACATGACTAATTAATTCAATATTTTTTTAATTCAATAAAAAATTATTCATCAAAATCATAAATCTAAATAACCCATTTCATGGTTTAACAATTTACATGAATAACCAAAATTCAAAAAAGATGTTTTAATGATTTTTACACTTACCTTGGTCCCTATATGTTCATCACCCATAAATGAGGGCCACAAATTGGTATCCCCTAATCCTTAAAAATACCCACAATTAATCCTTTATAATCTATATTGTAGTATATATGATGAATTAAATTTAATAAACTACCTAGATTTTGGAACTCTATATTATTAAAATGAAGAGAAAACTGAGGGGGATGAGAGGTATCCCTGTTAATGTCGATAGGAGAGTAAACAATCTATGTGTGTCTCTAGGAAAAAAATGGGTTGGACATTCAAATACATATGAAAGGAAAAATATGATGAAATATAACCACAATCGTTGTATTTCAGTAGCAATGAGAAGAGATGTAGGGTTCTTCATGTTTTAGAACAATGACAAAATGAAAAAATTAGAACCCAAAACATAAAACAATAATAGAGAAAGAGTAGAAAATAAAATACATTTTTTTATATCCTTGATTAATCCAAGGGAAGATAAAGGAGTCACATCGACAACATAGGAGTTCCATGAGAGCTTGAGAATCACGAGTGTCTGAGTCACGGTTAGGGTTTTTTAAATAGATCGAGGGAAATTTTAACAGTGCTTTCAAAAAAGTGCTGACAAAGATCCCTTTTATCAGTGATAAATTTATAATAACTAATAAATATGTCTTTTATCCGCACTTTTTAGCGATGATAAATCTTGAGCTTTATTAGCACTAAAAATCCCCGATTAAAGACATATTTATCAGTGCTACAGTTTTAGTGCTGATAAATATATCCTTGAACATAGATTAATTAAAGCTGATAAAGATCGATCTTTATCAGTGTTAAAAAAGCACTATTAAAAGTTTTTTAATTATAATTATTTAAATATAATTAAAAAACTTATTATAATTATTTAAATAAATTTATTATAATTTTATATTTATTTAAATATATATAATTAATTATTTAAAATTATATAAATACTTATTTAAAAAAAATTAATTAATTATAATAATTATTAACATAGTAAATATGCATTGCCCCAATGGGGGTGGCCCGGTGGTTGGGTCATTCCCTTGGTTCCTCGAAGTCGAGGGTTCGATTCCCACTGGTTGTGTTTCGACATCAAATTTCCACGACTCTTGACTTAATCCCCTATTCTATGCTGGATGGTGTGGGGTGGGGTGGTTTTACGCACTATCAACCACGCAATCAAGGGCGTTCTTGAGGCTCTTTAACAGGTTTACTAGGGGTGGGCTACTCAATTGGAAGCTTAAGATGTTTAACGGGGGGGTGCTGTGGTTTCCATTAAAAATAATTTATTATTTATTTATAAACATTTATTTAAAAATATATTTTTAATATTATCAATGGAAATATAATCTTAAATACATGCATTTTAAAAATGAGTGATGTTGAATAATTCAAAATGAGTACACTATAATTTTTTTGAAAAAATAGATAATTTTTATTAATAAAATATATGTTATTAAAAAAATATTGATATATATATATATATTGAAGTGGATGAATACATAATGAAAATACTAAAACATAATAAATAAATAAATATAAATAAATAATAAAAAATGTTCAAATTCAAAAATAAATTAAAAAATGAAAAACATTAAAAATGAAAACCCTAACTATAGTATTTAAAATAAATAAAAAAATTGACCTATTAAAAACATAATATATATTAAGTGTATCACGTTATAATGAAATTCTAAATTATACTAAAATTTGAATAAATTACATAAATATTAGGTGTATGTGTTTCTATATATTGTGTGGATATATTTGTGTGTGCATTTGTGTATAAAAATGAATTAACACACACACATATATATATGTACATGAAATAAATGCAACACACAATGTTTAATATAGGTTAAATTGAAAAATCAAACAATATTAAAAATGCATAAGACATTAATATGTTTTTAATTAACATTAGATATATATATTTATACTTATTTATTTTATATATCTATATTTAATATATACTATTTATTAATATTTATAATCTATATATATTTATATTAAATTTATTCATTTTTATCAATAATTATTTAATTAATAAAATGTTTGATATTTTTCTTAATTTAATCATTTTATTTTTATTTGTTTAATTTTTCAATTTATTCTGTACCTTTATCAGTGCTAAAAAGCACTGACGAAGGGAAAATTTTATCAGCACTAAAAACACACTGATAAAGAAAACCTTATATCAACGCTATAAATGAAGCGTTGATATAGGTTTCCTTTATCAACACTAAAATAAAGCATTGGTAAAGGTTAACTTTTATCAGCACTAAAAAAGAAGCACTAATAAATGGTGCATTTTATCAGCACTTTTTTAGCGCTCATAAATATTAACTTTATCAGCGAATTTTTGGAGTGCTGATAAATGCTAGTGCTATTATAGGCGGGTTTTTAGTAGTGGTTAAACCGATGGTATTCTAAATTATCACAGATTTAGGGATTTTGAGGCCCTCAACTTTCCATTTATCATTCACTTGTCTATGATTGATGACCTAAATCAATGCCTATAAATATTTATACTTTTCCTCCAAGTACGTATCTTTACTTTCTACTAATGTTCTCTTACTTAGAGGCCTAGTTATATGATAGTCCATGTGACCTTTGTACTTCCCATTCCCCCTTCTATAGAGATGTCTTATGAACCCTTCTCATGATGTGTAATTTCAAACATAGGAAGTGTCAAACAATCTATCACCAAAATATAGTTTAAATTGAGAGTACACAATTTAGTTAAGGTGGGAAGAATGCAACACCCCAAAAATCTAGAGCGTGAACATTGTATTCAATAACATGTATGAAAAACAACACCACATGCTTAAGGTAAAATCATATATCAAGAATTTATAATATAGTTACTATTTTAAATAAATTCAATCTATAATATATTTTTCAATGCATGTGATACTTAGTTATCATGCGATATACGCAACAATGAGTTTCTTCGATGGCTTTCATTACACACAAGATTGAGATTTACTGAACAATAATATATTATATTATTTAATATAATAGGACTTAACCTAGTCGTTGAGTTAGTGGTTATAAATATTATTAACTAAAGTATGAAAATATATGGTTTTCAAAAATATAAAATGAATTCATTGGTTTCAAATTAATTGGAAATGGCTAGAAGAAACAATTTAATAAAAAGAGAATATTTTTATAGAAAACTTTTTTATGCTCACAAATGCGTTTTATCCAAATAAATTAAATTAATTACAATTAGTTAGTGATATTAATATAATATATATTTATATATTTATTATATTAAATCAAATATATTTTATATTCATCCAATAGATTTTATAGGCACAAGATAAGAATAAACCCAATATTACACATAAAATACTATATTTTTATAAAGGTTGTTTTTCCACCTTTTAATGGCGAAGATATTTTAAACAATTTTTTTTAAACTTTTATATATTATATTTGTCAAAAGAAACTTCATATTTAAAAGTGAAACCTAAAAATTATTTTAGGGTAAATTTTTGATATTTTTCTCTGAAGTTTCATTTTTTAATGAATAGTGAAAAATAATTTATTTATGTTCAAAACTGATTTTTCATTTAATTTATTAATATGGTTAATTATAATTTTATTTGGTTTTAAAGTTTCATTATATATTATTTTTATCAATTAATAAAATTTAGTTCATTTAAATCAATTTTAGTTTAAAATTAACTATATAAACATAAAAAACTTTTAGACGTTTTTATTTAAAAAACCCGCATTATCATCCCATCTATGAGATTAAATTTAAATTAATTTATACCACTTATGTGATTTGAATTTCCCAAAATGGATTCCATATTTGGAATCAAAATAATTTATAATTTATAATAAGGTCAACTTAGTTTTTGATAAAAAATATTAGTGAATGTAATTGAAATTAATTATAATGATTAAGGTAAAATTAAACTTAATAAAGGACTAAACCTTAATATTAAGGACCAAAATGACCTAGAAACTTTTCCAAGATCCATTTTATAGACATATATCGACCCTATCCTTACATGGATCAAAATTGGAGCATTATGAGAGTCACTTTCAATGTGAAAAACATGTATGAAATTTCTTTGTCAAAATATTTTAAGAGTGCCACTCCTCTTCCACTATAAAAGGCCTCCTATCCTCCCACTTCCTCACACATCTCAAGAAAATTTTTATCAACCAATATATACCCAAATATCTCCTGAAAACCACTACCCTCATCCTATAATCCTCCCCTTTTTAAGAATCCAATCCAAGGAATCTCTTTGGTGAAAACCAAAAGGAGTTACCTGATTAAGAGGTAACATCATTCCTTAATCTCTTTAGTTTTATTTCCTTTATTCACCCTCTAAACACTTATTATTCCATGAATACATAAAAATAGAATTATAATCAATATAATAGGATTTTTTATGCTAAGGTTTTGACCAAAACATACATACACTTCTATCTAATGTGCAAAGAACATACTGTTTATATGTATGAAGAACCACCACCTCAAGAAATGATGATTGTTCATTCTTACTTTACCACCTCTCATGGGGGTCATTATGATGGAAAAATATATTTTCTAGGAACAATTTTGTGTATGAGTTGTATTTGTTCTCAATAGTTTTCAATACCTATCAAAATGAAGAAGGATCTCCAAAGTCAACTCCAAAGTTAATGGAGGTTTGCTGAAGTAATGGTGCATGGAGAATTGTTAGGGAATTATAGCATTGGATTCCATGCTTGGGAAATTATTCATGATGTTTGAATAAGATTATTTTTTATGTTTTCCTAAGTTCAAATTACATGTATCAAGGTGATACATTGTTTATAACAATGAAGTATCATCCATGAGAGGATGATTGAAGAGTTCTTTAAAATCCATGTTCCAAAAAGAATAAAAGTGGAGGAAATAACATTTGTTCATGGGATTTATGTTAATAGGTGTCCATGAATTTAATATGTATATGATTAGTTTTTGACTAAGTAATTTTATATGGTCTAATTAAAAAAATGAGTCCAGTACACTAATCAAGCCGATCAACCTCAACCCTAGTCACATACGGGACACATGGTCAACCACACCTAAGAGAGGCCATCGAGACCATCATGAAAGAAGCAGGCCCGTGTATAACCTCATAGGAGTGCATGGGGAAAATCTCATGCATAGTTTGAGCCTAAGGCCATGAAGAGAGTGGTCACAGAGCACACCCTCAGAGAACCAGTATGGGGCCGTACCAGGGAGGGGGAAGAGTATTCCGAGCCACTGTTGGAGTGACTTGGTTGTTAGACTGTGGCTTCTCCGCATCCTAGTTTTGATGCAGGATGATATTTTTTAAATATTAGAGCAATAATCACCATATGACCCCGTGTCTCACTCAATCATCTGATCTGATCACGTATAATATGATCCATTGAGATGTTCTAAATATATAAACATGTTGTATCCATCTGATTAGATTCGATCCAATAATCACAGATCATCCACACCGTCATCCTCTACCTCCGATTTCCTGAAGAGATCATGAAACCACAGTATACTAGAGACACATCCGCACCTCCATGATCGAGATTTAGGCCCTCATTAATGATCCAATTCACTACATTATGATTTTAAGGAAGTCAAGAGATCATACATGCAACAAAACAATGAATATTGATCATGACTGAAGCAATTTTTTTGAGGCTACATTATGCATGGATGGATCTTGAGTGTCTGTGAAGATGTCTTGAATGATATTAATAACACATGCACATGATAGAAGAAGGCCCACTCTAAAAGGAAACATTTCGAGATTCTTGGTGTATCTTGAGCAGGTGTTGAAGATCTTGAAAATCATAGATCTCAATGATCCAAAGAAAATATTTAAACATGACATATCTTATGGTATTTTCATGAGGAAAAAATATTTTATCTTCACCTATAAAGTAGAGTCACACTAGACTAAGAATAATCTACCATGGTAATACCCAATAAATTCTGCTTCTCTGAGAGTTTCTATTTCATGAATGACATGAAGAGACCTATAAACCATTCTGGTTCTGGGAAGTGAAGGTCCCATGAACCATACTGGTTCCATGAAGAGAAGGGCTCTAAAAACTACTCTGGTTCAGTGAACATGGGTTCTGTTTACCATTCAATTTTGAAGAGGAGTTATGCATACCACTCAGTTTCACGAAGGAGAACCGCATACCACTTGGGTTCACGAAGGAGAACTGCGATCCACTTAGTTTAATGAAGGATCGTACATCCTGTGTGTGGGAGATCTACGAACCACTTGTGTGAGGTAGAACTGTGAAACTCTTGGCTTGAAATAAGGTTCACTATTTCATGCACAATCATACATGAAGTTATAAAAGGGAATAAAATAGGTCATGTGCACAAGTGATGAAGGAGAATGCATTCCTGATACACATGCACTCATGAAAATAAGTTGAACGAACTCAAAGGTGTGCTTAAACAAAGATGAACAAGTAAACCTCATCCATTTAGGCTTTCATAAAGAAGAGAAAATAATAATAATTTTTTGTAAATGATTGCACTAAGGTGAAGAAGAAGTGCATGTGAAAAAAAGAGAGTACCTACATGCATATGCACTCAAGTGATTTATTCAAAGAAACTCGAGGTAGTGTGTGTGTGAAATTGGGAAGAAATAAGGTTTAAAAGTAAAAAAATATTTTTATGATTATTTGAATATGTAAAATTAAGAATAATATGAATTCTGCTTTATGAAGGAGATTTGGGAAATGAATCATTGAACATCAGGTTTAAGGGGACATGGCTTTCAAGTGTATCAATTCAGGACAATGGTGTAGGAAGAGTCTCATAATGAATAGAGACAAAGAATTTCATGCAAATCTATTTAAGAGACCTTCAAGTCAATAAATTGAGTAATAATTATGCAAAGTTAGTGATATAAGGGGAGTCAAAAAAAGTGATATTAGGGATCCAATGAGTTGTCCCTAAACTTTTGTGAAGGCAGTGTGCCCAACATTGAGTGAATCTATCAGAACTTTTGTAATCTTCAACTTTTGAATATTAGTGGACTTTTTTATGGCCAAAAACTTATTGGCATATACTCCTTGGATGTATCCTTTAGTGGTGAAACAAGTAAAAGTGTTGAGTTACCGTTATTCTCATAAATGTTTTAATTACTACACACATCCATCATAGAGGTTTAACGAGTTCCTGCCAATGTTGGAACAAGATCCATCATTTTGTGAGAAAAAGTTGACATCATGATTCACCATCCTCTTAGGGTGTCCTAGGTTTCTTCAAGTGGTATTAGAGTAAGATTCAAATATGTTGGATACTCTCCAGTAAAACTATTCTCTATTGAAGATTTTAATTTCTTTCCCGAGCAAACAATGAAGTGAAATTTTGATGAAGATTCAGTGATATATGAGGAGAATTTTATATCCAGCAAGACCATGGTGAATAGGAAAAAGAAAACGAAGAGATAGTTGAAGAATTCCCTCATGTATAAAGAAGATACAATGTCTGGTTCTCCATGCCTTTCAAATAATGAAGATATGTTAGGCTTGGGAAGTAAAGAGCAGGTGGCTCAAGTTTCCACCAAAGACAAGGACAACCTTTCAACCTCATGTAAATAAAGTGATCAGGAGGTTTGTGTTAGCACTTTTGAATGTTTTAGTCAGAATAATAATTCCATCACAAGTGGTGACGTAGATCAATCTATGACCTCGCATGAACTTTTAATTGAGAAATTAAGAAATTATATGTATAATATTCCTGAAGAAAGAGCAGTTTTTTCTTATATAATCTTTCAATGTATGTAGGTAAAGATCACCCAATTGGAAAGAGAAACTAATAATATAGAAAAGGTATTGGAAGTTAAAGTTCTTAAATGTTTAAATATATCCATATAGATTTAATACTTTTAAGAAATAAAGATGAAAAATGAAATAAGTTCCATAAAATACCTCAAGGAAGGTAAGGAAAAGGATGGAGTCAATAAGACTTTGAAAGAGAATATCAATTCACTTGAATACTAGTTGAATAAGAGAACTGCAGTAAATAGTTTATATTTGGAAGAAACTTCCAAGAAGATCAAGGAATGTGGATCTTTGTAGAAAAAAAAGTGAAGCTGTATGAAGATGAAGTTGAAAGAATAAATAAGGCTTGTGAAGAGAAGATGATTATGAATGAAGATCATAAAATCATCCTCAATATGAAATTTCTAGAATTGTAAGCTCATTTGGGAAATATTGATAAGACACATATCGAGACTTCACAAAAGAATGAAACAGTGGCCGCTAGTAATCAATGATCATTGGAAAAGTCTATGGTTGAAAGACCTCCAACATGTGGTAAGAAGATCATGAATTCACTCAATGATCTATCACAAGCAGATGAGAAGAATAAGGTACTATCCATCCCATCTGGTACTCATGTTTTTAAATATGTTTTCACAAGTAGTGTAGGTTGGAAGAAAAATTCAAAACATGTATGGATGAAGAAATGTGATAATAAACCTACCACCATGACTAGGGTGGATAGGATAAAGAGTGTGGAATATATTTTCCCATAGAGAGAATAATACATCTTAGATAAGACTCAATAATCTAATAAAGAAGATGTTAGGAAATCAAGATTTGTGGGTCAATGTTGGTGTTGAAATATATTTGGGCATTGTGTATTAATTTTTTTGTACAATCCTCAAAATATAAGATCATAAATGAATCCCATATCAAGGCGAATAAATTCAGAGATGGGTAAGAAACATACACAGATCTAGAAGCATCTGTATACTATAAACAGATTTGGACTGTTTCAAAATATCTATGATGTATGCAATGAGAGTGGTCTTTGGGTTGGTTCATTCTCATATCAATATGTGTCCAAAGCAGATAAGAATATAATATCATAGAAGCTAGACAATAATGAAGAAGTCACCATGGAAAGAAACCAAAAGAATTCTATAAAGAAAAATTCTTCCAATAATATTCCAAGAAGGAAAGGTGAGAATACATTTGATTCTAAATCTAAGAAGATAAAGGGTGGTGCATCCAAAATAACTTCCAATAAGAATGATACTCTGAAGAAGACCTATGAAAAATAAAAAATTATTATGAAAATTTCTAGTGACATATTGGTTATCTGGCCAAAAGATTTAGAAATAATGAGGAAAATAAAATATGCACAAGCTAAGGATTGTGAAAAAAGAAAAGAGAAGACTTAACATAAAGATAAAGAAGTTATGTGTATGAGGTGCAACATGGATGGTCATAATTTTAGAAAGTGAAATGCATTTATTCTATCACAACTAGAATTCTTCAAGAAGATGAAAGCTGCATCGAGAGATACCAATGCTTTAAAATCTTTTGATGAAAGAAGTCTCAAACATAAAGAGATGAAAGAATTGATAAGATCCACACAACCACAATCATAATTAAAGAGACGCTGTGCAAGTGTGAAGTATGGGGAAAATAGAGAAACTTGGTTGAGAAAACCATCTCAAACTTGTTGTTCACATTGATGAATCAAGGTGGATCCACCTTATTCCCTTAAATTTTTGTGTATTCTATCTATTTTAATAATGAAAGGAATTGAAGGTGAAGAAATTTATTAGGGAGAGAACCTGATAAATAGTTATGAGAAGTGTTCCCCTTGAGGGGGAGACATATGAAGAAGATGCTAGAATTATTATTTAATTTTTCATCAAATTTAATTATTCTGGAAATTTCTTAAAGATCATTTCATTAGAAAATGTATGAAATTTTCTAATCTCTCATCCTTGGTTACTCAAAATAAATATCATTTTACAAATGGGGAGTAATTGAATTAATCAGTGACATAAGAATAATGGAAGTTCCCTAAAGTCACTTATTCTACATATTTTACTTGAATGTTTTTGATCCATTTGTTAAAGTGAGTGCAATAGTTTCAGGTTGATTTGATTTCATATCACAATCAGTATCTTTAATTTTTAATGAAAGTGGAAAGACCCTTGAAGACAAGTAAATGAGTTCTCATATTATAAGGTATCAAGATCAGTGGGTAATGGACAACTTTTTTGTCTAAATAAAATCCAATTGTTTTCTATACTGAGCAAAAATCAATTATACATGGAGTGAAATTATGGATAAAACATTTCTTAAGTATGGAATGATACCCTCCCTTCCATGAACTATTTATTTTTTGTCAATAAGGTGGAGATAAAGTGCAATGAAAGTTTGAAAAGTGAAGGGGGGGGGGAGAAAGAAAAGAAGATTCACGTTTTGATATTGACACATTCATTTGGGAGAAAACTTTGAAGTATTAACAACAAATACAAAGGGGGATATTGTTGGGACCACTTTTGTGTTTGAGTTGTATTTTTTTCAACCTTTTCCAATTCCTATCAAAATGAAGAAGGATCTCCAAAGTTAACTACAAATTTAATGGAGGTTTTCTTAAGTAATGGTGCATGTAGAATTATTAGAGAATTATAGAATTGGATTCCATGATTGGGAAATTATTTATGATGTTTAAATCATATGATTTTTTCATTGGTCTTAAGTTCAAATTACATGTATCAAGGAGATACATTATTTACAACAATGAAGTATCATCCATGAGAGGATGACTGAATATTTTATTTAGTATCTATGTTCCAAAAATAATAAAAGAAGAGGAAAGAAAAGTTTTTCATGGTATTTAAGTTACTAGGTGTTAATTCATTTCATATTCATATGCTTAGTTTTTGACTAAGTAATTTTATATGGTCTACCTAAAAAATGGAGTCCATATCACTAAGATATCCGACCAGCCTCAACCATAGGCATATGTGGGATATAGGGTCAACTATGCCTAAGGGAGACCAGCTAAGCCATCCCATAAGAGAACATTGGGAAAATCCTAGGCATAGTTTGAGCCTAAGGCCATGAAAAGAGTGGGAGTATAGCATGCCTATAGAGAATTGGTATAGGGAAGTACCGGGAGGGGGAAGGGAATTATGAGTCACTATCAGATTGGCTTGGTTGTTATACCACAGATTATCCATGTCCTTATTTCAATGTGGGATGAGATTTTTTAAAGAGCAGAGCAATACTCACCATCTATCTGATCTCGCATCTCGCTCGATCATATGATCTGATCACATATAATCTGATCAATTAATCTATTTTAAATATATGAACATGTCATATCTTTTTGATTTGAGCTGATTCAATAATCATAGGTCACTCACACCATCATCCTCTACCTACGATTGTACGAAGTGATCCCAATGAAATAATACTCTGGAGATGTAGCCACACCTCCATGATTGAGATTTCATCCCTCATTAATGATCCAATTCACCACATTATGAACATAAGGAAGTCACGTGATCATTCATGAAATTACATTTGCATGTATGAAAACAAAATTATGAAGATCTATCATGACCGAAGAAAATGAATTTATGAGGCCACATCATGCATGAATGGAGCTCGGGCATTTGGGAAGATGTATTTAATGACATTTATAACACATAAACATGATAGAATAATGACTACTCAAAAAGAAAACATGCTAGGTTTCTTGGCGTATCTTGAGTAGGTGTTGAAAATATTGAAAATCAGAGATCTAGGTGATTAAAAGAAAATATTTAAACGATAAATATCTTACATGATTTTCATGAGGAAAAATATTTAATCTTTTCCTATAAAATAGAGGCACACCAGATTGAGAAGAAGAGATTCTGCATCTCTGAGAGTTTTTGTTTCATGAACAACATGCAGAGACCCGCTAACTATTCTGGTTCTGTAAAGTGAAGGTCTTGCAGACCATCATGGTTCCATGAAGAAAAGGGCTCCACACACCACTTTGGTTCAGAGAATAGAAGTTCCGCATACCATTTAGTTTTGAATAGGAGATTCCATACCACTTATTTTAGAGAAGGAGAACCATGTACCACTCAGGTTTGCGAAGGATGACAACAAACCACTTGGTTTCATGAAGTACCACACATCCTGTGCGTGGTAGATCCGTGCACCCTTTGAACAATGTAGAACTGTGAAACTAATGGATTGAATGAAGGTTCACTCTTTAATAAACATGCATATGTGAAGTTATAAAAGAAAAAAAAATAAGGCATGTGCACAAGTGATGAAGAAGAATGCATGCATGATATACATGCACTCATGTGCATAAGTTGAACGAACTCGGGTGTGATTAAATAGAAATGAATAAGTAAACCTAACCCATTAAGGTTTTCATAAAGAAGAGAAGTTATGAATATTTTTTTGTGAATTATTAAACCAAGGTGAAGAATAATTGTACATGGAAAAATGGGAGTACCAACATGCATATGCACTCAAGTGTGTTATTCAATGAAACTCAAGGCAGTTTGTGTGTGAACTTGTGAAGAAAGAATGTTTTAAAGTAAAAGAATATTTTTATGCTTACATTCATATGTAAAAGGAAGAAGAAGAAGACGTGTGATTCATGAAGGATATTTTCAAAAAGAATTATTGAACATCAGGTTTAAAAGGATGGGGATTTCAAGTGCATCAATTTAGGACAATGGTGCAAGAAGAGTCTTGTGCTGAATAGAGACAAAAAATTTCATGCCAATCTTTTGAAGATACCTTCAAGTAGATAAACTGAGTAAGACATATCCAAAGGTAGTGAGCTAGGGGGAGTCAATAGAAGTGATCTGAGGTATGTAGTAAAAAATCCCTTAACTTTTGTAAAGGAAGTGTTCCTATCACAAAGAGACTATGTTCAAACTTTTGTAATTCACAACTTGTGAAGATTAATGGACTTTGGTATGACCAACAACCTGTAGGGGTATTCTCCTTAGATTTATCCATTAATGGTGAACCGAGTAAAAGTGTTATGTTTTCCTTCTATGCATGAATGTTTTAATTACTACACACATTCATCATATAGGTTTAACAAGTTCCTACTAATGTGGGAACAAGATCCATCCTTTTGTGAGAAAGAGTTGACATCCTGATTCACCCCCCCTCTTAGGGTGTCCCGGGGTCCTTAATTATTTATATATTATTTATATGATATTTAAAATGTATTTTTTCTTCTTTAATTATTGTATAAAACATATCTCTCTACATTCCATTTTTTTTAAATACAATAACATCGTTTGTGGAAGTTTGGACTACCACCCCCTCAAAGTGACGTGATTCGTTCACACTATACATGTAACATATAAATGATGGTTTAAATTAAACATATGTGACATAAAAAACATATAAATGATATTCATGATATAATTAAATTTCTATAAATTATATATATATATATATATATATATCATTTTCTTTTTTACTCTTTCACACACTTAAAAAGTGATAATGTCGTTCATAGACGTGTGGACTACCGCCTCATCGACACAATGTGATTCCTTTTACATCACAATAATTATATATATAAGTATAAATGATTAAATAATATTATATTTATGATATGATAATTATTATGGAAAGATATATTATTACTTACCATATTTTTATAACGATCATTGAAAAATCAGAACGTTACTCATGCCTACGTACACCCTACTGTCTCCATGTTTGTAACATTGGTTCATTTCTCATAACCATATATAATTATTAACTTTAAAAGTTTAATTTATTTATAAATATAATAATTATGTCATGAATATTATTCTATAGATGTATTGTGATGAACCCTTTGACCATAGTTGACATACCAAAGTTATTTTTGACACACAAATCGAATTTGGTCAAAACACCCAACATAAACTTAATTGTTTAGGTAGTTGTACAAAACACTGTAATAAGTGAAATAAAACTAATTATAAACATGAATTTTTTTTTGAATCAAGTATATAATTAACATAATTTTATTATATAAGAATTTAAATAATTCTCACCTGAAAGGAAACACAAGTCAAGGGATTTTTATCTCACCTTTTACTTCTATGAGATAAATTTCATTTTCACCACTTAGTTCTTTTTTGTGGTATACCTACTACCCATTTTTATATATTATATCATTATTAATTTTACCTTTATCGAATTTAAAATTTAATTTAATGTTTTTTCTTCATGAGGCTTATGATTCAAATTTTTCAAGTTGGTATGGGATACTTTGGAATGTTTAAGGATTATTTTCCTCAAGAGTAATTTTAATGATCATTAAATGGTATTTCCATTCAAGTAAATTATATGAAAATTTTTCAATAAAACCATTCATTTTCCTATTCTTTGGTTATTCATGACCATTTTTAAGTAATAGTACCATTTTTACACTCTTTAGAACTCAAAATGTTTTAGGATTTTTTTAATAAATCTTGACTTTATTTATATCTTTATCCGAAGAACCTTTTTTATTCTAAAAACCCCATTTCTAAAAAGGTTTTAAAAAATATTTTTAAAATTATTTCTAAATATATTTTTACCTTTTTTTTCTTTTACCAATTTTTCAAAGGAATATTCTTGTCACTTTTTGAATAATGAATTTTTATAACCTTTTAACGTGCAAAAGGAATGTTCTTTGTACTTTATATGACAAGTACAAATTTACCCACCTTCATTACTTCACAGATTAATTTTCAACTTTAAAAGGTTAATTTTTTAAAGAAAATGTTTTCAAAAGTGATTTTAAAAGAAAAGGTTTTTCAAAAGGTTTTTCGAAACAAAATGATATTTTCCTCAAGAATATTTTTAAAAGCCATTTTTTAATGTTTCCATTCATCAACGACAACAAAACTTTATTTTACTTCACATGGGATATATTGTATTGATACCACCATTAATATTCCTCTAGATGGGTTATGATTAATTTAGCCAAGGAAAATATTCACATTCACTTCCTTAATTCATTTTTCTGTCCCCTTGAAATATTCAATAACCTATGATCATTGAACATTGAATTTATCCTAAATTATTCAATACATTTATCATGGATATTCCTATTTCCTAAACCATATACCACTTTAAATATGGTGTTTAATTTTATAGTTATTTGAATATTTGGGGAAATATTGATAATTCTATATTCTGTATTCAATACAGATATTTGATAAGGCATATTTTTTATTAATTAAATCGATTACTTGATATTAATAATTATTTGGACATGCAATGATGGGTGGAGTCCAGACTTTATATAGATCCTTGATGCATCGATAGGTTCTCATGATACAAATAAGTTGTGTAAATTAAACAAGTTTCTATCCATAGTTTTAAATTTTCTAGAGGATGAATCTTGATAGTATAGGTCCTCATGTGCCTTAGATATGACGTCTAATAAATAAGTATTTACTTCATATACATTTCTATTATAGTTTTTATTATTAATGATATTTTCATATGATAAAACCTATGGATGCATTTCATTATCACTTTATTTATTAAATGGAATATGTTTACAGTTTTTTACATTTCAATATTTATTTTTCCTTATCTAGTTATTTGAATGGCATGTGTTTCCATTTATTACCTTTACATATTGTTTAAGCACTTCCTTCTCAGTTTTTTGATTATATGGTATGTGTGTTCAGTTATTTACCATGCCATAATTGTAATTGTCATTGATCCATTATTGATTTTACTATAATTTAACCTTACTCAGAATTTAATATCACTCTTATTATGTTTCCTTTACCTAGGAATCCATGAATTAAGAAATATATGCAAGGATATTCTAGATGGAATAAACATATTATCCTCTAAAAAAGAAAAAAATGGTGTAATTAGTGTATTTAGTTTTAATGTAAGAATCATGTATATATATAGTTTACCAATACTACTAAAATGTTTGGTACTTTGGGATGTGATTTACTTGTATCTATTCCAATTTAAATGGTAGCAGACACTGACTCTGGGCTTTCTGGGGTCGGGTCATTACATGAGTCACACACTTGTAATTTTTTGAAAGAAAAAGATGTACCCATGTTTTTCACATTACACAAGGCCCCATAATGGGAAATTATAGAACCTAGAAGATATAATTTAGAAATATGGGCATAAAATGGATTTTAGAAAAGTTTTTAGGTAGTTTTAACCCTTATTTTCTTAGTTTAACTCCTCGATAAATTAGTTTTTCCCTTAACCGCGGTAAATAATATTTACTATTTTTAATATTCATCTTGGTAAAATATTAAGTCAAACTTATTAGATAATATAAATTTTGATGATTCCAAATATTTAATATATTTTTCCAAATTCCATTCACATAATTGTAAAATTTTATTTCAAAATTAATCCCACAGATGCGATGAGAAAGCGAGTTATCAAAGAGAAAAAGTTTAAAAGATTATAATGTTTTTTTCTCAAAATTCAATATGAAAATGATTAAAATGACCTAAATTAGATTAAAAGATATTTAATTGATCTAATTTTACTTTAAAAACAATTTTAAATATAATTTAACTTTAGAAATAATTTTTAAAAAAATGGAAGTTTTCAATTAAAATTCATTATTTTTTTACTATTCATCAAAAAATGAAATTTTTCAGAAAAATCCAAAAAATTTACCCTATGATAATTTTAACATGATGATTTCAAAAAAATAATTTTATTTTATCAAATTAATTTTCTGTAATATTCAAAAATATATTTTATTATAAGTGCATAAAAGGTGAGAGAACTATGTTTTAGAAAGATACAAATTTTAAGCATAAAATTGAATTTATTCTTATCTATTTTCTAAAAAAGAAATAAGATGAATGTTAAATTTTTATTGAATATATAATATATATATTTCATTAAAATAATACACTAAAAGTGATTTTTAAATTTATTTATGTAAAACACATTTTTGTGCATAAATAGTTTTTCGGAAAAATATTTCCTTTATTTCTAAATAGTATTTATTTTCATTTCTAATTAATTGGTCACCAAAGAATTCATTTTATATACATATGAAAATAAAAAATTTTCATAATTTAGTTAATCCTATCTATAACCACCATTCCAATGGCTAGTTCAAAACTATCACATTAAATAATAATATTTTAATAGCATGTCACATTTCATTTAAACTTGGTGTTGTGTGGAACATAAGATAACTCAGCGTTTCATGTAACACAATATAAATTCAGTTTTTCTTGTTATTCCATCTAAACTATGTTTTTCATGTTACACAATTTAAAATCAAGTTTTCATATAACACAATCTATCTAAAAATTTAAATCAATTTATGAAAAAAATTAATAAAATATTGGGATGTTGTATTCTACCCCCATTAAAATGAATTTCACCCTAGAAATTAATCTTGATCATCAATGATTTACCATTTTAAAATTACTTCATAGAATCCCACATTGTACAAATGAATAATAAAACTTCCCTTAAAAAGGGAAATTTATAAACATAAAGTTTGCCTAAAGTAACTCATAACTAGGTTTCCACATAGAAGAACATGGGTGAGAAGTGAAGAAGATTTGGACATGGAAGAAAAGAATAAATAATTATAGAGAATGATAGATATCATTGATCACAAGAAATTGGGTGGTCCAGAGAAGGTTAATGACCAAAAAACATAAACCAATTAGGAATGAAAAAGGTTATTGATATCATAAAAATTTATTATAACATGACAACATTTTATTTGAATATCCTTTTCCTAAAGTTAAAGAATTTTCACAAGAAGATATACTTGATTTAATTTCATTTTATAAGCACAATATCACCCTTTGGTTTTTCCATGATCAATTTTTACTTCATATATTGCTCCAAGAAATGAAGGTGAATTTGTTATTCCTAAATAAATAATATATCATAATATCTATAAATTGAATGATAGGTCATTCCATTTATCTTTAGTTATCATCATAACCAAATGGTTAACATATGTTATCCAATATTAATCTCTAAATCCTTATTCAAAGTTCAAATTAAACCATTCCATAAATAGTTAACCTTATAACCCTTACAAAATATAAAATTTATAAATAGGTTCATTGAATTTCTCAAAATCAACTTATCATTAATCCCCCAAATATCACAAAGTTTCTCTTGATTATCACATACAAAATATCTGAATAAAACTGTCATAAATTTTCTTAAAATATGATAATAACTGGAATTACCATAAAAACATAATGAAAACATACATACTTCCTAATTCTTTTAATAAGACCATAGATTATTTAATATGTTCTATAAATACACTAATGTTGTAAACTTCATAAATGATATACTAAACAACTTTGTCTATAAATCATTAATCTGTTCTATTGTTGCCAATAATATTCAATTACTTAAATCATCTCTTTATCCCAACATCGTTATCTAGAACATAATAAGGGGTATCTTTCCCTTAACCATGTTTTTTCCATGAATATCACCTTTCCATTAAATCAATTTTCTAGGTCATCAGCACCATTTAATATATATTTTTTAAAATACTTAATAAATAACTTATACTTAAAAGTCATTACAAATTTCATGATTCATATAACATAATTATTGAAGTCTAATACATGAACACTTCAATCCTCCCACTTATTTCTCAAAAAATTAACTAGGATTTATCATCATATTATTTAATACCTATTTACTTATATATAATTCATAGTCTCTTTATCATTAATAGAAAAGCCACCACTCATAAAAACTTACTGATTCTATTTAAAAGGTTACCTCTTTGGACATAGATTTTCATAATTCCCATAATTTCTACATTTAAAAAATTCAATAGTTGATGATACTTTAGGGAGAACATTATTTTTATCCATTGCATCAACCAAAATTTTAATTTTTCCTCTATAATTACTTTCTTTGCTTCCTTCTTTTCCACACTCAAAAAATATTATTGTTCCTATAAGACATTCTCTTGAGTTCTTCTTCCAACATTCTCAATATATGGGAAACTAAATCTTCTTTCCTCCATGGTATCAATTAAATTAAGTCTTAGTGAACTCTATCATTTTATTATTTGGCGAGTTTGAGATTGGTTATGGTGTAAACTATTAATCATGTCCTGTTATAACTAATTATGCATAATAACAACATCTTTTCACTTCATTCATAATCCCATTTGGATTCTCATTAGCAAATTTTCTATCAAATTCAATGTTAACCCAATTTTTTATGGTTCATTCCATTGAATAAAACAAAAAATCATAGTGTGAGAAACACTTATCATAGTGGAAAACTACATAGTCATGGAAAATATCTTATAGGAAATCTAATTCAGAGAACCTTATTTTAAATCTATTATACCTTGGGTTTATCCTAGGCCATTCATAATCATTATTCAAATCATTCATAATATTTTGTAAAGTGTTTCTAAATTTTCAAAACATATCCCCCAAGAGTGTTATAACAGGTGTATAATACGGGCCATTTTCATGCACTGGGTGATGATCAAGTCTAGATAAATTTTCCATTTTCAGATTTATTACCCCTAGGTACCTATGTTTCAGAGCCGCATCTACTTTTAGTATCCATAAATAGATGTAATTTCATGGAAACCGTTCACTCTATTCTTTACCAAAATTCTAGGAAATTTTTCTATACTGTTTTCTCATCCATATGATTATCGTTAGTTATATCCCTAGACATATCTATATAAATATCCCTAGATATCTCACTATAGTTTTCTCATCCAAGTTTCCAAAGGTTAACTAAACCTTTACTCTAATACAAACTGTAGCGACCCAGAATTATCATACATGGATATTACATATTTTAGATGAATATTCATTATATTACACAAATATATACCTAAAGCCCATATCATTTTAGGAAATTTTGATACTAGATACACCATATTATAATTTCATGAAATATATTCAATGTCTCCCATAATGATCTTCCCCTCCAGTACTCTTCACAAACATGCCCTTCTAAAAACCTTTATTCATAACCTGGGGAAAGGAAAAATTATAAAGGGTGAGCTGAAATTCTCAGTAGGGGTAAATAAAAGAGATAAATAAGTATAACATAAACCTAAGGGTTTGAGAAATGAGCATAAAATTTGGAAATTTCACCCTATATATCAAAGATCATAATCTTAAGCCACATCATAGAGATCAGTAGTTCATAAGACATGAATCATAAGGATATCAAAGAACATAAGCCATGAGAGTATAACATTAGCATAAGACGTAGAATTATGAAATATACAAAGGCATAGAAAATAATTTCCATAGTATTCAAGGTTCTATTCTAAGGCCATCACAATGGAATGAGTTCACTCCCTAAAGCATCATATTATTCAAGGTTCACTCCCAAGACTATCATAGCGGACAAAGTCCTTTACTGAACTATGTTCACTTCCCATTCCAGTCTTGTCTATCTCATGAGATATAAATATTTTCCCAATGAATTGGAGGGATATATAGTTCTCACACATATCATAATAAAAACCATATTTATGTGTTCCACATGATCATAAACATTCATCATATCTAAACTCATGAAATGAAATGGGTTCATAAACATTTCATCATATCATAACCTGTGGAAAAAGAGACAGGTTTCATAATCATCATTCCATCATAAAGATAAACCATTAAAATTAATAATAATAATCATATCCTTGGAAAATATCCTAGTAAGTAATAGGTAACATCAATAAATGTTATTTTATATGGAAAATAATTTTGAAAGATCATCTAAAACATTTCATATGGAAAATATACTTTACACTTTGAAAAAAACTTTTTAAGATATAAAACATTTTAAAAATAATTTTGTTTGAAAATAAAATTGTAATATTATAAATTAATATTTAAATTAATTATTCATCATGATGTCAAATAATTCTGTTCATACCGTACACATTAAAATGAATATTGCTTTCACATTTTCAGAAAAACCCAAACATGATTTTTTTTGGAAAAATACATGAAGATTCATTTAATTTTTTTAAAGTTAAAACATGGGAAAAGATATATTTTATAAATCATAGTAGTATATTAAAATAATTTTTTAGTTTTTTTTAAAAAACATGGTTTTGGAAGTAAATGAATTTCCGATTGAAGAGAGTAATAAAGTCAAATTTTCTTTAGAATATTTTCGGAATAATTTTAAGTACCAAAGAGTTAAAAAATGGTAGTATTTATTTAAAATATAATTAATAACCATAGTATAATAAAATTAATTAGTTTCATTATATATGTATCATAATATTTTATCATAAAAAATATAGTCATAGACAATTCCGATAAATGATGAGATTGAACATAAATTATTTACCACTTTGGTAACTTTGAATCTTATGACCCATGAAGTAATAACATTAAAAATAAATTAAAATATCCTAAGGATAAATTAATTAATTATATTACATGTCAAATTTTCTATATATACACCTCATGAAAGAATATAGGTGCATAAATAACATATATATCAAAGAATGCAAATTGAGACAAAAATCCCTTATTGCATTGTTAACTTTTGAACCATAGAACCTATGAAATAGATATCCTAAAATGGGTATTTAAGTAAAAATAATTTTTCAAATAATAATCATAAAATAAATTCAAGGAAAGTATATACACCACATAAATGAAATACGTGGTGAATATGGATTATGTCTCATATAAAATAGAAGTGAGACGAAAATCCCTTACTGATTTAGTAATCTTTTGGATTGTAATACCCAATAAAGTATAACATAAAATGAAAATTTAAATGTCATTAAAATAATGAGATTAATGATATAAAATTTCAAAATGGTTAGTATATAAATTAAAAGAAAAGAAACAAGTGGTGAATTTGTATATGTCTCCCAAAATTAAAAGAGATATTAGAAAACCCTTACCTTAAGTCACGAATTCCTTCGTACATGTTAGAACCTCATGTATAATAAATATAATTTTATTTTAAATATATTATAAAACCATAATTATATATATCGTAAAAAATATTATTTACTTATGACCATTTATTACCCGTTTATTAACTGTTCCATATTAAAATCATGTTTTGGGTAATAAACGCTTTGTTTTTTGTATATGTTTTTATTTGTTATTTTTGGTCCTATTACTTTGATAATGGTTCCATCATATATAGAATAATAAAAAAGAAATAATTATTATATTACAAATCAATTATAATTTTTATACCAATCATGATATATGTTTTTTGATAAATGAAGTACATCACGATCATGGAGATGATAGGCCGTACGTACACATGAGTAACGTTTCCTTTTTTTAATGATCATTATAGAAAGGAGGTAAGAAACATATTATATTTAAGGAATTATAATAAATCATAAATAAAATATTATTTCTTTAAATATAATTATACATATAATCCATGTGGTGTAGTGATGAAAAGAGAGTCACATCGCTTCATGAAAGCGGTAGTCCACATATGTAGGAACGATGTTATCATCTTTTAGTGAGTGAAAAGATAAAAAATAAAATGATATATTATCATTTAATAATGATAAATATGTAATTAATATCATATTAATTTTATTTATTTAACATATATTCATCAAATTTATCCTTATTATCTTATTTGTACAATGTTAATGAAAACAAATCACATCACTTCGCAAGGCAGTAGTCTGCCGCACACACGAGCGATGTTATCGTATCCACTACAGAATGGAAACTAAAAATGTGCATATGATATAATGACCCCAGAGGTATAATTTTGTTATATATATAAATATCATATATATACTTTATATCCATCATCATTTGTATCCGTGAGAGGTGGTAATAAAAAAACAAATGACATTGGTCATGAGGCGGTAGTCCACCGTACAGACGAATGATGATTTAGTAACCCATTTGATGGAAGTGGAGATAGTAATAGGTCATGAACTTAATATAAAAACATCTCAGTATATGGAAGATAATGAGGCTATTATATCATCATGTTTTTATAATAATTGAAGTAGTTAGAGGAATAAATAAAGTAAACATGCTCGTTGAAGATCCTTACCTCTTCTTTAGATATCCTCCTTATGTTTGCACCATAATACTTAATAGGATGGATTTATTTACAAAATAAGGATTCTAGGATGAGATAAATGAGATAAGGAAGTGATTTGGGTAGGTATTGTCTGATCTAATGGGTTTTGGAAGTGCGAAGTAGAGAGAAGAGGGAGTGGCCTTTTATAAGTGAGGTGAGTGGCACACTTGTATTTTTTTGAAAGAAAAAGGTGTACCCAAATTTGTAACATTCCAAAAGGCTCTATAATGGGCCATTTTTGAACCTAGAAGTTATAAGGTCAAAATATGGATAGTAAATGGGTTTTTTAAAAGTTGGTAGGATATTTTTAACCCTTCTCTTCTTAGTTTACCCCCGATAAAGCAGTTTTTACCATAACCATAGTAAATAAATTTTACTACTACTATTATTATTAATTTTGGTAAAAAAATTAATTTTAACATATTAGATAATATAAATTATATTGATTATAAATATTTAGTTCATTTTCCAAATTCCATTCAAAAGCGATGAGAAAGTGGGGTTTCAAATAGAAAATGTTCAAAACTTTACAAGGTTTTTATATCAAAATTCAATATGAAAATGACTTCAATGACCTAAATTTGATGAATAGATATATAATTGATCTAATTTTACTTTAAAAACAATTTAAAAAATAATTTATCTATATAAATAATTAAAAAAATGCATTTTTCAATTAAAATTCATTATTTTTCACTATTCAACAGAAAATATTTTTTTTAGAAAAATCCAAAAAAATTTACCTTATGATAATTTTTAAATTTGGATTTAAAAATTATATTTTATTTTATCAAATTAAAATTTTAAAATAGTCAGAAGTTTATTTTATTATAAGTATGCAAAAGGTGAAAAAACTACGTTTTCGAAAGATATAGTTTTAAGCATAAAATTGGATTTATTCTTATATCTTGTCTAGAAAACACAAATTTTATTGAATATATAGTATATAAATTTCATTAAAATCATTAAAAAAGTTATTTTTTTAATTTATTTAGGTAAAAAATGTTTGTGTGCATAAATAGTTTTTCATAAAAATATTTCCTTTATTTTTAAATAGTTTTTATTTTCATTTTTATTTAATTAGTCACCAAATAATTAATTTTATATACATATGTAAAACATATATTTTCCTAATTTAGTTAATAATATTCATACCCATCATTACAACATCTAGGTGATAACTATCATATTAAGTAATAATATTTTAATAGTATGCCACATCTCATTTAAACTTGGTATTGCGTGTAATGCAAGTTAATATCAGTGCTGCATGTAATGAAATATAAACTCAGTGTTTCATGTAACAAAATCCAAACTTAGTGTTTTTTTAATTCAATATAAAATTATTGGTTCATATAACGTAATATATCTAAAAATTTAAATTAATTTGAAAAAATCTTAGGATGTTGCACTCAGACCTTTTCTAAGGGATCAGATGCATGTTTTCCCGTGAAGGATGAGGTTATCAGTGTTGAGAGTGCCTAACATTTTTGAGTAAGAAGTGTGTGCTAGGTGTACCACTTCAAGTTCCAAAATTGAGGAAATTTCAGCCTAGGAAACAATAACACGATTCTCTATCTTGGGATCAACAGAGAGAGGATAGGGTGGGTATAGGAAAACCCCAATATATTTCTTATCCTAAGAGATTATATTGTGGACATGGAGGTGGTTTTAATCAAGTTTAGAGAGGATATGGAGTGGGTTGTGTTCAACTTCATGCTTTACCATTGCCAGTGCTGGGAGATCCAGATTTCATTCAAGGCACCCTTTACTCATTTTCTACTTGGGTGGACACCTTGTTTGATTTAGGAGCTACACACTCATTTATATCACATTCCCTAGTATATGCTTTGGGAATTGAGGTGGAGTGACTTCCAGTGCCTTTTGTGTTGACTATTCCAGTTATATGTCAAGATTATTTGTATAAATTATATCGATACTATGAGCTAGTTCTGGGGTAGAACATCTCTTGGGGATACTTCCTATGTTTATGGATACAATAATATGACATCATCCTCAACATGAAATAACTATATTTGGTGAAATATATCATTGATTACTTCAAGAGACAAGTTACATTCTATGATTCTAATAGAGAGTCTTCCATGTTTTTTGTGAGAATTTTTTTTTACCAATCATAAGATCCCGATTTATGTCTTCTCCAAGCATGACTTAAACTTGCGACAATGATGGTGGATATATTTTTTATAGGATTATAACTTTGAGATTTCATATACACTAAGAAAGGGAAATTTTTTAGCTTATGATCTTACTAAGAAGTCACCTAGAGATGTCATGAGTGAATATAAAGATTCCTAGAGAGTGATGGAAGAGATCTCAGTGATTCATATGGATATGAGAGAGGATGTAGGAATAATTTGTCTTTTTTTTATTAAATTACAATCATATTTGGCATAATAGGTGGAAGAGTCCCATCTAGTAGATTCTAAGGTAGAGGTTGAGAGAGACCGAGTTGTCTTTGGTGTTTCCCATAATGGTTTGTATGATAATAAAAAACACTAGGTGTTGTTCTAGGTGATTTTTTTCATACCTTTAGTGATGTATGAGATACATATCCATGAGTTCCAAAGCTTAGCTTTGGTGGTACATCCTGGCATGAGAAATATGGACCAAGATCTGAGAGGCCAGTTTTGGTGGCTTGGGATAAACTGTGTAGTTCCAATGATTTTGTCTCAATGTTTTATCTTCCAGAAGGTGAAGGTTGAGCGTAAAGTTCATAGTTGTTTTCTATAGCCATTTTATGTTCCTAAGTGTAATTTAGAGGATATATTGATGGAATTTATTACTAGTTTACCTTAGGATCAAGGAGTCAATGATGTTATATGGGTGATAGTGAATTTTTTGATGAAATCAAAACACTTCATAGTGATCAAGGAATCAATTTAAATGGATATTTTTTTCAAGGAAGTATCTGGAGTAAGTGGAGATACTCCATAGAGTGAAGAAGTCAATAATCTCTTATCATTATCATCATTTAACTCCAAGTTTTAGAGAGGTATCCAACATTATTTTTCCTCTTAGTAATTCATTATAATATTTTCAACTATAGATAGATGGTATGTAATGGTATATTCCCTAAAGGTCTATTAATTTTCTGGTTTTGGTTGTTGGAGGTGTTTGGGGGAGGTTCCGTTAGTTTTCATGGGAGTTGGAGGTGCAACAAATCTGCTACAGAAAATACACACCATGTAAGTGTATTACGTGATGTGAAATTTTGTTTCATGGATGGTCCAAGAATGGTTCACAAGGTTTATATTTTTAGGGTTAAATAAAAAATGGTGATTCATTTTCCAGAGAAACTGAACCCCAAGTATTACACATTGTTAAAGGGGATTACATGTCATGTAAACCCCCAATGTAGTGTTGTTTTAAAGTTATTTTCTAGTTGAATTTTCATTAATTCATCTTTGTATTATTCTTTATCTCATTTTGGGTTAACCCTAGGCACCCTAAGGATTTCTTCAATCCCTCTTCCCCCCTCCTTGATCCATTGGTCTTAGAGGTTGTTTGTTGGCAATCTATGGTTGATCTATGGTAGGTTCTTCTCCCTTATTGGTGGGTTTTATTCTATTCATATCTTGGGGATTCACTATGGTGATATTGTTATGGTTTGGGGTCTGTTTTGGGTTTCATTTTGATGGTATTTGGTTATGGTGTAGGTTGATTTGTGGTTCCCATGGTGCAGTTGTGGTTTTTAAGCATTCTTCTTCACCCTATAGTGCACAAAGAGTCAACAAGATTCTTTGAGGCAGGGATTACCTCATTTATCTTTATTATATATCAATTGGTAGGGATTTATTTTTTTTATATATGTATTATGGTTTTTCTGGCATAATCAAAGATAAATAATTATTTAAATTGAATTGAAAGGGGTAAATGGGGTTTCATTCACATTCTTTTATATCCTTGATATTATTTGTGATATTTTGGACTGTACAGGCTTGTGGACCTATTGAAAATTGTGGTTGTTGGGGGATTTTTTTGCGCTGGATACATGTGTTGTGATTTTTACTTTGGTTGTGGTTTTTATAATATCACCCAAAAATAGGAATTGATTAACCAATTATATTTAGATAATGAAATAGTTTCCCCAGGATTATGTATTGTGTGATAAATCCCCTAAAATAAAGTGAAATGTTTTAAAATCACCTTATAAATCTGTAAAATTATCTTTTTGTGTTGTGATGTGCGGTCGTGCTTGTGGGATGTCAATGTTTGGTTTCAATGGGGTGTGGGGAGATGTGTGGTTTGCTTGTTTGTACTTTTAGGGTGGCGAAGAGGTGGTTTGTTTTTCCGTTCTTTTGGGGTGTGAAGAGGTAGTTTTTTGGCCGTGCTTTTGGGGAGGTGTTGTGGTGGTTTATTTAGCCATGATTTTGGGGGCATTGAGGTGGTAGTTTCTTTGTGATAGATTCCTGGGTAGTGGTAGAATAAATAATTGTTTAATATTTTTTGGAATGGTTTGGGTTGGTTTGGTTAATGAGATAGAAATGGTTAATGAATATTTAAATGGTGGGATGTGTGGTTAAATCTGATTGGTGATAAATAATCAAAATAATGATATTATTAAATGAAATTGTTTGGAAATGTGAAATGGGTTTTGTGTCTTGTAGTTTGGTGTTATGAATTTAGAGGAGAAAAAAGTGATAGTTCTGAGAGTTGGTTAGTTTTCTTGTGAACCCATAGGTTGGGATTGAGTGGTTGATAATATATATATATATATATACCTTTTATATTCCTATGATTTTTTATAAACACCCCACACATTTTAAGCACTATGTACCAACACCTGCATAGTCACACTGGGTGGTTATTTTCATGACATTTAGTGAGGAGTAAAGATGGCTGGGTACCTTCTCTTTTCCACCCTCTCTTCTAGGAGAGGTAGGTATTACACATGATATGATGGAAGGAAGTTAGTTAGTGCATTATATGGTGGTTGTGATATCCCAAGTGTCTTTGAAAGAGGTGAGACTGTGCTTATAGGGTGGTGGCCCAGGTGTTTTTGAGTGGGATGAGATATGATCATGCCTGTGGGGTGGCTTCTGGTGGGGATCATGAATGGTAGGAGGAGGGAATGAAGTTTATGTCCTACATGTTCATGATACCCTAATACTCTGTTTTTGGAAGTGGTTATGTTTTGGACTAGGTGCTTTCGGGTGAGATGTGATGTGGTCATGCTTTTGGGGCAGCAAGCCTAGGTGTCTGCGAATGAGGTGTGTTGTGACCGTGCTTGTGAGGTGGTGTGGTATACAAAAGTGATGGGAGCTCTAGGACATATGACGTTGGTTGTGAGAGCAGAATACCAATGTTAAAGTGGTGCATGGTACTTTTATTGATGTGATTCCTATTATATTATATTATTTGGATTTTGTTATTTGGTGAACATGCCTTAGTGAGGTTGGGTTTGGTTAGTATACCTGTATAGGTGTTGTTTGGTTCTGCTATTTTCTCACAGGTGAATTAGTATGCTTCTTTCACATGTTCATGAGAGAATTTGGATTTTATACTGAGTATACTTGTATGCTCAACCTATTTATATAAAACTATTTTCAGGTTTCTAGGAGAATTATGTTGACCGTGATAGGAACTTCTAGATCGAGTCTTGGATAGTTGCTGTGTCTCTTCCTTAACTTTTCTTTTAGGTATTTACTTTTGGAGAATTTTATTTATATTATTTTTATTTATACATGAATTGTGGGATGGTTTAGGATTATTTTTATATCATTTTCATGGATTTTTTTTGTGGATTATTCATCTTATCTCCTAGTCTTGTTTTCTTATAGAGTGCAATGCCTCCCATATTGTGATATTTTTATACCCTCGGTGCTAGTTCCCAACCCGAGGCCTACTGGAAGTGGGATTTTGGGGTCATTATCTCCCTACCCTCATTGTATTATATTTGGTGGGATGGGGTCATGATAGAGTGGTATTTGATTTTATTGTTGAGATATAGGATGAAGTTTGGAGTTAGGCACAGTTTGGAATGCATCTGTTGGGATGGAAACAATTCCATTTGACCATGGTGAATGAAATTGGACATAGTGACTGGTTAGGACATGAGATTTTAGGCCCCCATGATCCAATTCATGAACTATGAGATTAATGAAAGACCAAGTGAGATTTATATTCTTACAGGGTAGAAACCTTGTAGAGGTACATGAATCCTGATGACTTGTGTTCTTATTTTAATTGGGTTGTTTTGGGAAGGGTGAAATGGATAAAAAATGAATATTAATGAATATTAATAAAATTTAACACTACCAAGATTAGGAATTTCTTCTTTAACTTTCATATATGGCTCCATTTCATCATTCTCATGTGGCTTAAGAATTTTAGGTTTAGGTTGATCTGGTTGATCACTTTAGTGTTGATTCAGTTGAACAGGATGATCAGTAGCAGAGGATGTTTCATGATTTCCAACAGTAGGCTTTGGGGGAGTAAGAGGAAAGTGTTTCTAAATTAAGGATAATGATATTTCTAGATGATATTGATATTTATTTTAGTTTTATCTAGAACCCAATGAAGTACTGGGTCCCTTTGACAGTCAGTCAGATGTAGGGAGCTGTGCGTTAGTAGTGGACATTGTATCAATAACGACCCTTCTTTTCTTAAATTATTATAACATCATTTTAAAGATGAATATAATAAAAGATTTAAAAAACCATGATACAAAGGTTTAATGTCTTTATAAATTTGTATCATACATAACATTTACAAAATAAAACATAAACATTTATTTAATTCATTATTCTCAAGCTTCTTAGAGGTCTTCACATTATCCTTAGTACAAGTAATCATCTGAGGATATACATCAAAAAATGGTGAGATAAAATCCCCATAAGAGGATAGATAAGAACATTAAAAATATAACATGGGGTTATAATAATCATTTTCATAATAACATAGGCATAAAATCATAATCATGAGAGGAAGCATTAAGAAAAGGCTTGGAATGTGGAAATGCATAAAAATGAAACATCATGTCTTATTGGTTAACTACCACACATAGTTGTGAAAAAAATAGCCTCATGTTCATGAATATTTCACTTTTATAATTATATAAATAACATTACCCAATTAATTAGATCACTATATAATTCTGGGCCCACCCGTCACATCATAACATATACATTGTGCTATATAATTCTGGGTGCACCCATCACATCATAACATTTACATTATCATGCATGCCACATAGAACACATATCGATGTTGTATATAAAATAATCCCTGGAAAGAATGGGTTTAATTTAATAAATAATAAATTCATAACTTGGGTTCCTAAATGAAATATTGAATAACATACTTGATATAAGAATCATCAACCTTGAGTATAGAAGAAACATTCTCGACAAGTAAAAGGTGTGTTTTTTTTGAAAGAAGGGTTATTTAGTAAAACATTGTGTTTGTCATAAACTAAAGTATAAAAAATTTATATCCAAAAAAGGTAATATAATTATTAATAAATGATATTTAAGGAATATCCATACTGAAAATTGGGTGAAAGATAGAAAACCCAAAGAAAGAGAGTTGGGTTTGAAAATTCCCCTTAGCTTGTGTCTGAATGCTTTCTTAACTTTAATATCCTGTATAATCACATTATATTAATTAATTAAAAATATAAAACCTTTTATACAAGAATTTAATTAATTATGGTTTTATTAAGTTTATTTATTGAATTTTATATGAGTTATAGAGTTTAATTTCATCGCTCAAAAGTATTCATTTTCATGGTTTTCATGTTTGGTTTTCTTGTATACAATAATGAAAGTTCATGTAAAATGCAGATAAATATAAAAAATAGTTATCATATGTTATGAATTATATTATATAATTTTTAATGATCTTATAAATAATTCGGTTATATGGCATGAGGATGAATCATTAGATAAAATCCAGTGATGATTGTTTTAGGTTAAATTTAGTGGTTTTTCGATCACAAATAACTCATTTTGTATTATCATTTAGTATTATGTATATAATTTAGTTATAGAACATAAAAAGGGTTATAAAATAAAAATTAAAAAAAATATTTTAAACCATTTAATGGTTTTATTAACATCCTTTAATGCATTAAATGAAAATTAAAGCACATCGTCCATGATGTCATTAAATTGACATATCTCGGGCGATGATTTTATTTTTAAAATAAAAGAGAGGGAGGGAGAAGTTTAATGATGGATATTCCATTAAAATTATATAATAAAATTATATCAAATATACTTGAGTTACCATGCCTTTTGGATAAGATAAATTGATGACAATATAATTAAAGAAATGAAATTGAAAAGAAATTAAAAGAAAAAGGAAGAGGGTTTTACCTCTTGGACTTATCCTCCTTGAGAACCTCCTTAGGGAAAAGGTTTTGGTATTTTGATGATATAAAGGGATCATGTATGTGGGGGAGGGTCTAGGTAATATTATTTAGCATAATTTGGGCAAGGCTTAAAGCTTGATATGTGTGAGGAGAATAAAGAGTGAGGGGTGATATTTATAGTGGAGGAGAGGGGTGTTTTCTCATTATTTTATTCATTAGTATATTGTTTTGCTCAAGAAAAGAAATAGTGTTGACTATTGAGACTAAATATATTAATCATATCATTTTAGTTTGAACCAAGGGTTCTTACATAAAAAATTACGCAATCAATAGTGTATTTTATTTATAATGTGTATATACCGTAAATTACCGTATTTTACTATTCAAAAAAATACCAAAAATTCACCAAAACCATTTTAAATGTGTATAATTTAAAAATGAACTCAATTTTATGAAAATAATTTTCTAAATATGAGTAATTTAATTTTTAATTAAAATCATCATTTACTTGGAAAATACAGATTTTAAAATTATAACTGATTTTATAACACTTTGAAAAATTACTTGAGGCCTCATAAAATTATCTTAAAATAATAATACATCAAAATATTAATTTATGGATACATTTTATGAAATTAAATTCTCTTCTAAATTATAAAATTAATCATAAAATTTTAATTACATATTTATGACTTACAAAAATATCAACACTTAATTTTAAAAATATTTATTTACTTATACTATGATATAATTATATCATATTGTCACTTATAAGATGGATAAATTTTATTTATACATTCATTAGCGAGGTTACTATTCAATTGTCTGATTTACTATTCATAAGGGTCACATTACTATTCCAAAGGTCATTTTACTATTTCATCGCTATTAGTTCCTTAATATGTAGAAATAATTCTTATTTCATTAATTAGCCCTTTTTAAAGTATTTATTATGGTATATAAGTGATTTTATGTGATTTATACTATATGAAAAAATTATAATAAGGTAATTTCATTGATAAATGTTTTGGGTCATTACATTCTTCCCCCTTTTGAAATTTTACCCTCAAAATTTCATTTTTCATAAACAGGTGACGATACTTCTCCTCCATCACCTCATCCAGTTCCCAAGTTTCTTGTTCATAGTTATGGTTCCTCCAAAATAATTTAACAAGATGGGTTGTCTTTTTGTGTATAACTTTATCTCTCTAGTCTAGAATTTTTACTAGCTGATTCTCATAAGAGAGATCATCTTACAACTGTACCACTTATGAGTTTAGTATGTGTGAGGGATTTGGTATGTACTTCCTCATGAGTGATATGTGGAATACATCATGAACTCGAGCCATATTCGGTTTAAGTGAAAGATGATAGGCCATGGATCTAATGCGATCAAGGATCTCAAAGGGGCCAATATACCTTGGTATTAGCTTCCCTTTCTTTCCAAACCACATGACTCTCTTCCATGGTGATATCCGAAGGAAGACTTTATCTCCAATGTAGAACTCAAAGTCCCTTTGATGATTGTCAGCATAGCTATTTTGATGACTCTGAGTATCTTTGATATGTTTCTGGATGCATTAAACTTTCTCTATCATCTCTTGCACAAGATTAGGTCGAAGTAACTTTCTTTCACCAACTTTATCCCAATAGGTTGGAGTTCTACATCGATTTTCATATAGAGATTCATATGGATACATATGAAAACTTGAGTGAAATATATTATTGTATGGGAACTCAACCAATGAGAGATACTGATCTCATCCACCTTTTAATTCTAAAGAACATACAATTATCAAATCTTTGAGTGTATGAATATTCATTTCAGACCGACCATCAGTTTTGGGGTGATAGGTTGTGATGAAATTTAATTCAGTACTAAAACATTTTGAAGACTCCCCCAAAATTTATATGTGAACCTGGATCATGATTAGAGACAATCTAGAGTGGAACCCCATGCATTCTCACCACTTCATTCACATGTATCTTTGCAAGTTATTCAAGCCAGAGATCTTCCTAAATAGAGATAAAGTGGGAAGTCTTGGTGATTTGGTCCACCAAAACCCATATCGCATTATTTACTTTGGATTTTTTTAGGAGACCCATTACAAATTCCATAATAACATTATCCTATTTCCAAACCGGTATAGGATATGGTTGCATCATCCCTTTGGAATTCTGTCACTCAGATTTAACTTTATGACATATCAAGAACCTTGAGATATACTCTGCAATCTTCTTCTTCATGATGTCCCACCATAAGTGTTCTTGGAGATCATGGTACATCTTTCTACTCTTAGGATGGATAGAGAAAGTTGATCTATATATATTGTCCAATATATCCTTCTTTATCCCAGGTGATGAAGGCACAAAAATCCTAGTTCCAAACTAAATCACACCATCATCATCAATATGGAACTATTGCATCTTCCCTTCCTTTGCTCTATTCACCTTTTTTGTAACTCCGGATCATACCTTTGTGCCTCCTTAATCTTCTCTTGGATATATGGTTGGGAAATCATATGGGAAAGGTACGATTTATTCCTCTCCATTATGATTTCCAAATCCATACTTTTCATATCCATTAAGATAGGTTATTTATCAATCCACAACATGGATAGTGTAGTTGGTTATTTTCTGCTAAGAGCATCAGCTACCTTATTCCCCTTACCAGGATGATAGTGAATAGAGAAATAATAGTCTTTGATTAGCTCTAACCATCTCCTTTGATTCATTTTGTGATACTTTTGTGTGATTTTAGTACTCTAGGATCTTATGATCGGTATATATGTCACACTTCTCACCATAGAGGTAGTGTCACCAGATTTTCAAGGAAAAAATCATAGCTGCTAACTCTAGATCATGAATCGAGTAGTTCTTCTCATGGATATTCAAAATCTGTGAGGTGTAGGCTATCACATTATCATTTTTCATGAGTACACATCTCAATCCTTTATTTGAAGCATCACTGTATATCACAAAACTTTCTCCACTTCTCAGTAATGTGAGTAAAGGTGTAGTGATCAACCTTTTCTTTATCTCCATAAAGATTTCCTCACATTATTCCATCCAGACACACTTTACCCTTTTCCTTGTTAACTTAGTTAGAAGACCCAAAAATCAGGATAAATTTCTCAAAAAATGTCAGTAGCACCTAGCTAATCAAAGAAAACTACAGATTTATGTGACATTAGAGGGTCTGATCCATTCCTCATTTCCCTTTGTTTTTTAAGGGTACAAAAAAATTCCCCCACTTGTGATCACATGTACCATGAATGTGTCCTTCTACATCTAAAAGTCAAACTTTCTGAACTTTTCAAACAACTTATTCTTCCTTAATGTCACAAACACAATCCTTATATGTTCTTCATGTTCCTCATTTATCTTGGAGTAGATGAAAATATCATTGATAAAAACTACCAAAAATTTGTCAAGGTAATGCCTAAAAAATATATTCATCAAATCCATGAAAATTTTAGGGGAATTAGTAAGTCTGAAGGGCATCAATAAAAGCTCATAGTTCCCATACCTTGTATGGAAGGTAGTCTTATGAAAATCTCCCTTCTTCACATTTAGCTGATTATATCCAGAATAAAGATCCTTCTTTGAGAAGAACTTATCTCTTTAAAACTAGTCAAACAATTAATTAATCCTTAGAATAGGATACTTGTTCTTTATAGTGATCGTTTTGAGTTCCTGATAATCAATACACAAAAACATTGATTCATCCTTCTTCTTAAAAAAGAGCACTGACACACCCCAAGGTGATGCACTAGGTCATATGAAACCTTTTTAAAAACACTCTTACAGATTATTCTTTAACTCCTTCAGTTCGATAGGATCCATCCTATTGGGACCCTTTGAGATAGGAGTATCTCTATGTATGAGTTGTATGGAGAAATCTACCTCATGATCCAGGGGAATTCCGGGTAACTCTTCAGGAAATACATCACTATATTCCATCATGATGGAAATTTCCCCTAGGTTGATAACTTCCTTTTAATCAACTATTTAAGCGAGGTATGCTTCTTCATAGCGAATAAACACCCACACCATTGAATTACTTTCAAAAGAAGATTCCTGATCTTCCTTGTATTTTTAGAGGAGCATGGTATGGTTCAGAATATGAAAAGATATTTACATTTCCTAATAGTTTATATGTTATCTATATAATGAGATCCAATCCATTCCCATTATAGTACCAAATTATACCAAGGGAATTATCAAAAGATTCTATGGAAGAATATTCCCACATACACCAACAGGAGAAGATTCCAACACTTAGGTTGCAATTATTTCACCACTAGGTGTTTTTATGGATATCTCTACTTTAGGGTTTTAGTGATTTGATTCAATATTTTTAGAAAACTTTCAAGATATAAAGGAATGTGTATAACCAGAATCAAATAATATTTTTTCCCTAATTTAATGAATAGAAAGTGTACCTTGTATGAATTATTTTTCTTCCTCAAATTCTATATTAGTGATGGCATAATAATTTTCTTTATCCTTTGTATTTAGTGTATTTTGATGCTGATTACCCTCGAGGAATCTAGGTTTAGTGCACTGGCTTGCATAGTTACCTTTCTCCCTACAATTTTAGCATTAGACCTTGGGTGGTTCTCTCTTCTCTTCCACCACACTATCCTTATTCCTCAGGTATTTTTGACATTAATGAGATTGGTGACCTTCTCTCCCACACTTGAATCATTTTCCCATCCCTTTGAAATAGTTCCCATGATGATTCTTCCCACATTTTTGACATGTGGGTGGTTGAGTTTTCTTTCCACCTTTCTCATTAGAATCCCAGGTTTTAAAATCCATCTTTCATTTCTTATCATTATAAGCATGGGACCATTCTTTAAACTCCATCTATAATTTGATAGTGCATCTAACAACTTCTTCATAACTCTGAAAGTCTTGAATTGAAATATCCTTTAAAAGGTGTGGTTTTAAACCACTAAAGAATCTATCAATTTTACTATCATTGCTGATAACAAAACCTGAAGTAGACCTTATAGGCCTAGTGAAATTTTATTCATAGGATGTGATAGATTCTCCTTTATTTTTCTTCATCTCTATGAATTCTCTCTCCATCATTGTGCAAAGTGTTTGAGGGAAATAATTATTAAGAAACATTATCACAAGGTATTACCACTCAACCTATTAAATTTATTCCTTCAGATTGGTGTTCTTAATCAAATACCACCATTGATCGACCTCTCCATCTAGATGATAAAAAACAAGAGTCACCTTCTTAGTCTCAGAATAGTATAGAACAAAAAATATCCTCTCCATTAAGTTGACCCAATGTTCTGTGACTAGTAGATCAGAAGATCCACTAAAAATTGATGGTCATTTCCACATAAAACATTTGATAGCCAATTGATCCCTCTTAGGTGAAGGTGTATGTTCCATATTATTCCGGTTATTGTTCGTAACCCGAGACAGTTAGGTAATCTCGCCATGAAATTTTGAACTCCACCTCACAAAGCATTGGGGGATATTGTTTGGTAAATCACTACATTGTCCAATGCATGGGTTGTTGGCTTCGTTTCTTCTAGTTCCCACCATTTTCTAAACTAGAAAATGTTAGAACAAAACATAAGTCAACAAGTCGAGAATAAATAATTTATTCCTTTGTGTGTAATTAAGTATAAAGGCTTATATTATGGGATACCTATGTTTAGAATTTTTGAAAATAATGATTCTTGGGTGGTTAATTATACTTAGTATCATAATATCGGCTTTCACTAAGGTTCTCTAATCCTAATTCTCAAATTAACTAAACTGTGATCTTATACCAACTATAACGACCCTTCTTTTCTTACATTATTATTACATCATTTTAAATATGAACAACATAAAAGAGTTACACAACCAGGATCCAAAGGTTTATTGTCTTGGAAAAATTAGGACCATACATAAAATTTACAAAATAAAACATAAACATTTATTTAATTTCTTCTTCTATAGATTTTTAGAGGTCTTCACATTCTTCTAAGTACGAGTAATCACCTGAGGATATACATAAAAAATGGGTGAGATAAAATCCCAGAAAGAGGATAGATAAGAATATAAAAAATATAACAAGGAGTGATAATAATAATTATCATCATAACATATACATAATATCATAATCATGATAGTAACAATTAATTAAAGTCTTTAAATGCAGTAATGCATAAAAATGAAACATCATGTCTTAGTGGTCAACTACCACACATAGATGTGAAAAAATCTAGCATCATATTCAAACATATTTCAGTTTTCTCATGAGATACATAAAATTAACCAATTAATTGGAGTTATATATAATTATGGATGCACCCATCACATTATAATATATACATTGCACTATATAATTCTCGGAGCACCCGTCAAATTATAACATTTACATTATCATGCATTCCACATAGAACGTATATCAATATTGGAAAAAAATATCCCATGGAAAGTAATGCGTTTCATTTCATAAATAATACATTCATAACATGGTTTCCCAAATGAAAGAGGAAATAACATACTTGATATAATAATCATCAACCTTGAGTGGAGAAGAAACAATCTCGATAAGTAAAATGTGTGTTTTTTTAAAGAAGATTTATTTTAAAATACATAGTGTTTTTCATAAACTATATTATAAAAAATGTATATGATAGAAATATAATGAATAATTAATTATCTTTAAGGAATATTCATACTGAAAATGGGATGAAATATGGAAAAACCAAATAAAGAGAGTTGGGTTTTAGAATTCCCCTTACCATGTGTCCGAATGCTTTCTTCACTTTAATATCCTATATAATCACATTAGATTTATTAATTAACAAATAAAAAACATTTTATAAATTAATTTTATTCATTATGGTTTTATTAATCTCATTTATGTCTTTTTTAATGAGTTATATAGTTTAATTTCATCATTTGGAAGTATCAATTTTCATGGTTTTCATGATTGGTTTTCTTGTATACAAGAATGAAAGTTCATGTAAAATGCGGATAAATATCTAGAATTGTTATTATATGTTATTAATGATATTAAAGAAGTTTTAATGATATTATAAATACTTTTTTATATGTAATGAGGATGAATCATTAGATAAAAGTTAATGATGATCATTTTAGGTTAATTTTGGCAGGTTTTATATCACAAATAACTTGTTTTGTATTATCATTTAGTATTATGTGTATAATTTAGTTCAAAAACATAAAAGGGTTTAAAATAAATATTAAAATCTATTTTCAATAATTTAATGGTTTAATTAATATCCTTTAAGGTGTTAGAGTAAAATTAAAGTGCATCGTCCATGATGTCGGTAAATTGACATATCCTGGGAAATGATTTCATTTTTAAAATTAAAGAGAGGGAGGGAAGATTTTAGTGATGGATCTTCTATTAACATGATATAATACCAGTATATAAATCATAATGGAGTTACCATTCCATTTTATTAATATTATTTTAGGATAAGAGAAAAAAAATAAATGAAATTTAAAAGAAATAAAAAAAGGAGAGGGTTTTACCTCTTGGATTTATCCTCCTTGAGAACATCCTTAGGGAAAAGTTTTTGGTCTTTTGATGATACCAAGATCTCCTAGACGTGGGGGAGGGTCTGGGTAAGTGTATTTGGCATAACTTGGTAAAGACACAAGGCTTGATAGGTGTGAGTAGATGAGGGTATAAGAGGTGGTATTTATAGTGGAGGAGAGATGTGTTTTCTCATTATTTAATTCATTAGTTATTATTTTACTCAAGACAAGAAATAATGTTGATTCTTGAGACTTAATAAAATAATTAGATAACGTGAGTTTGAACTAATGGTTCTTAAATAAGTAAATACTCAATTAATAGTTCATTTAACATATAATTTATATATACCGTAAATTATTGTATTGTACTATTCACAAAAAATTCTAGTATTTTAGAAAAATATAAAAAATTCACCCTAAATATTTTTTGACATGTAGAATTAAAAAATGAACTTCATTCTATGAAAATAATTTTCTAAATATGATTAATTTAAATTTTAATTAAAATCATTATTTACTTGGAAAATACATATTTTAAAATTATAATTGATTTCGTAACACTTTGAAAATTTTCTTAAGGCCTCATAAAATTATCTTCAATTAATAAGTAATAAAAATATTAATTTATAGATACATTTTATCCAAATAAATTTTCTTTAAAATTATTAAATTAATCATAAAATTTTAATTAATTTTTTATGACTTACAAAAATACCAACACTTGATTTTTAAAATATTTATTTACTTATAATATGATATAATTATATCATATTTTCACTTATAAGATAGATAAATTTTATTTATATTTTCATTAGTGAAGTTACTATTCAATTGTTTAGTAAACTATTCATAAGGGTCACAATAATATTCCAAAGGTCAAGTTACTATTTCATCAGTATTGATTCCTTAACTTCTAGAAATACTTATTATTTCATTAATTATTCATTTATAAAGTATTTATTAGAGTCTATAAGTGATTTTATCTGATTTATAGTATATGAAATAACTATAAAAGGGAATTTCATTAGTAAAATTTTGGGGTCATTATAGTATCTGGGAGAGTGCAAGAAGGTAGATGTTTTATAGGTCGACTTCCATAAGGAGTTCTGGGTAGAGTTCCTTTCATTTACCATGAAGGTAGTAAAGAGGTAGGAGCATATTTCTCTTTACTAGGGATGCATGTTAGTATAGGATATGAGAATCAAGTTCAATTACCTTTTTCATTTTCCACAACTATTTTTCTAGATGAGGAGTCTTGTGTAAGACATCTTAAAGAGACACTCCATCCTTCTATCCAGTATGTAGTAACTCCTTTTATGTTACCAAAATATCCGTAGGTTTAGAAGAAGGTAGAGGTGATCGAGAAGATTCAATTGTGAGGTGTTTTTCCACAAGAGGGGAAACAACAGGGCTCCTTAACTGACAGGGTTGTTAGTGTTAGGTCTCAAGCATCATATCCTTTGTGGTTTCGATCAGTATAGAGTCGACCTAGAAAGCTTCCTTTCTAGCCTTTTGGGGCCAATGGTTTCCATTATCTTCCTAGTAGTTTTGTTCCAGTGTGTTTTTATTGTGGGGTTCATGGCCATCACCAGATCCAGTTCCTATTGGTTACCCATGCTCATTTTGGTGAAGGTGGACAAGTTTAACACCAGCCTCAGCAGTAGTTTTCAGTGAGGTTATTTCTATAGTAGGGGAAATAGGTTTTTTCTCTACCAAGGGGATATGGATATGGAAGAGGCCTACCTTAAGATTTTTCTCATGTTCAGGGATCACAAATCAAGCATTGTCATAGAGGTGGTCATTAAAAGAGAGACAAAGGAGTTGGGCATGGTTAGTTGCACTCAATGGAGGAAAAATTTAAATAGGGGACAAAGATCATTAGAGGTATGATCAGTTTGTTTAGTGCTCTTGTTTGTTCCTTGTTTAATTCAAGAGTTTCATACTCCTTTGTTTCACCCACTCTATCCTATGCTCAGGGGATAGACACAGAGGGAATTCCTATACCCCTGGTGTTGACTACAGTAGTCGGAGGTCAGACCAACTTGTTTGATGTGTGATGGGGGTGTAGACTGATGATGGGGCCACATCAATCCCATGGAGATATTTTCTTAGTACAAATTCATACACATGATTTCATCTTCATCATCATCTGGTTTTATTCCATAGGTTATGTTATCAAATTCTTCTTGAGGAGAGTCATGCTTTTGTATGTGGATGGCCAATGAGTGGTTTTTGTTGCTGAGTAGGGTTTTCAGGTGGGAATTCGGTGTGTAGAGCCCCTTCTTTCCTTGTTGGATGAGTTTTTAGTAGAATCAGTGGAAGCAGGGATAGTGAAGGTCCCCTTGGTAATTGGGGAGTTCCTATATTTTTCCCAAGGAGGTTGTGATTATACCCCCTCGACATGATGTTGATTTTGGGATAGACTTGAAGTTTGATGCTTCTATTATTTTTATGAATCTTTATCAAATGACACATTATGAGTTACATGAGTTGAGGTTTCAAGTAGATGATCTAATGAATAAGGGTTTTATCCAGCCCTATGTGTCAATGTGGGGTGCTCTATTGTTCAAAAATAATGCAGATTATAGTTTTAGGTTGTATACAAACTAGTACAGGTTGAATCAGGTGATGGTAAAAAACCGTTATCCCCTTATAAGGATAAATTATCTTTTTGACCAGTTGAGAGGGGTGAGTTTTTTTTCTAATATCGATCTTCAATATAGATATCACCAATTGAGGGTGAAGGAGGGCTATATCATGAAGATTTCCATCAGATACAGGTATGGGAACTTTAGGTTTTTAGTGATTCCATTCAGTGTTATAAATACAATAACCATGTTCATGGGGCTTTTTAATTATATGTTTCATGAGTTCATATATAGGTTTATCACCATATTCATCGATGATATCTTAATCTATTCGAAATCATAATAGGAGCATGCCGAGCATCTTAAAACCGTATTTCATGTTCTTCGACGCCACCATCTCTATGGGAAGTTGTACAAGTTAAATTTCAGGACATGATATATGCATTTATTCAGGCATGTGGTGTCTCAATAGGGTGTAGAAGTAGACCCATTTAAGGATGAAGTAGTTGTTTCTTGGGCAACACCCAAGAGCATGGCAGAGGTTCATATTTTCCTTGGTCTCATAGGATATTATCTGATGTTTGTACCTAATTTCTATCAAGTTGTATCCCCATTGAAAACTTTGACTATAAAGGAACAAGATTTTGTGTGAAGTGATAAATTCTAGGTAGCGTTCAGTTACCTGATGGGGAAGTTGGTTAGTGCCCTAGTGATCCAGTTGCCTGAGGAAGGGGTTATGTTTGAGGTGTTTTGTGATGCTTCCTATAGGGATTGGGATGTGTGCTGATACAGAAGTATAAAATGATCTCTTATGGGTCTAGGAAGTTACGTCCCCATGATTGTAACTATGACACCAATGATTCAGAGCTAGAAACAGTTGTGTTTGCGTTGAAGTCATGGCGACATTACCTCATTAGGGAGTGCTTTGTGGTATTTATGGATCACAAGCTCTTGAGGTATCTATTTTCACAACATGATATAAACTTGTGACATCAGAGGTGTATAGAGTTTCTTTATGATTATTATTTTAAGATCTCCCAAAACTTAGGAAAGGGTAATGTTTTGGATGATTCTTTAAGCAGGTAATCATGGAAGGGTATTTTTTGGGAGTTTGAGGATTCTTGGAGAGAAATGGAGGAGTTGGCAGCCCTGCACTTAGATGAAAGATTGGATGGTGGTAGAGGATGTTTGTTTCAGATTAAGGTGAAATATTCTATGATGTTGAAGGTGGAGGAGTCTCAGTGGGGAGACTTAGAGGTATAGGTTATGCACAAATGTTTTAGCCATGTTGATGCTCTATAGGGATGGTGAGAGGATGGTCAGAAACAGATGTTGTTTTGTGGAAGGTTGTTTGTTCTAGTGAAAATTCTTGGGGGATTATTCTTTGAGTTTCATATCTCACCTTTGGTGGTACACCCAAGAATTTATAAGATGCACCATATCTTGAGGCTATTGTTTTGGTGGCTCAGGATGAAATGAGCAGTGATAGAGTTTGTGGATCAGTGTTTGGTTTTCTAGTAGGTAAAGGTTGAGCGTCACGTTCCTAGTGATTTTTTTGTAGCCCTTGGATGTTAATGAGTTGAAAATGGATGACATATAAATGGATTTAATCACAAGGTTACCCATATCTATAGGATATTGTGATTATATATGGGTGATAGTGGATTAGTTGATGAAATTAGCCAACTTCTTAGTGATTAAGGAGTCAGGTGTAGTGGATGCTTTGGCTAAGAGGTATGTGGATGAGGTGGTGTAATTGTATAGAGTTATGAGGTCCATTTTCTTGGATCAGGATGCATGTTTTACTTCACTAGTTTGGATGGGATTGTAGCATGATTTTGGAACCTTTTTATGACTCAACACTGCTTTCCACCCTGAAATAGAATATAAAATAGAACGAACTATCCAGACATTAGAGGATATGTTGCGAGCATGCGTGTTGGACATTGGTGGATCTTGGGTACGAAACCCACCTTTGGTAGAGTTTTATTATAATAATAGATATCAATATTCCATTGGGATTAATACATTTGATGGTTTTAACAAAAGGCCATTTCATTCTCCATTGTGCTGGGTGAAGGTTGGGGAGATGTCCATTCTTGGTCTTGATGTGGTGCAGAGCATGATAAAGAAGTTTTAGCTTGTTCATGAGAGGATGAATGCAGTGTAGGATCAACATAAGTTTTATGCTGATTATAGGAGGAGGCCCTTGGAGTTTGAGGTTGGAGACCACATGTTCTTGAATGTTTCCCCTCAATGCTGGTAGTAGAGGTTTGGAAGAGGGAGTAATATTTATCCTGGGTTTGTTTGGCCCTTTATGGTGTTGGGGAAAATTGATGAGGTGGTGTATCAGTTAACATTTCCACTCTGGGTGGATATGATCCATGATGTCTTTCACATCTCTCAACTTCATCAGTATCTTCACAATGACTTTCATGTCATTGAATGGGGAGAGTTGGTTATGAAGAATGAAACAAGGTTTGTGGAACAACTAGTAGATATCCATGATCTCCAAGAGAAGGTGCTATGTGGACAAACCATTTCTTTGGTTTGTTTGTTGTGGATGCATGATGTCTTAGAGGAGAGTACTTGGGATCAAGAGAAAAAGATACATTTATAGTACCAAAAGTTTTTTTTTGAGTTTTTATTTTCTCTATTTTTCTTTGCGATGAGGTCTTTGGACCTTGTTTAATGAGATGAGTTGTTTTCATTAGTTTGTGATATGTGTGGTGTGATGTGTGATAAAATCCTAACATATGAATAGGGGAGAACCTAATTCCTAATCAAGAAGCATTGACTACGATTCGATTAAACCCATGTGGGTGATTTAGTTCCTCATAGAGTCGATAGTATCTTGACATGGGAGACATAATTATCCAATTAATGTGTTTAGGAAAGTGTAGTTTGTTGGTTGTAGAGGTTTTTGGTTTAGGCTACATAGAGGACGAGATAGATTTTCAATGGTGATGTGGTAGTTTGGTTGTGTGAGAGGAGGTGTCTTGTGGTTGTGCAGGGTGTTTTGTGGCCATTTGGGATTTCATGTTTAACCGGTGGTAGCGTTTAAGGTATAACAAGATCATTGAGAGGTATCTCATGGGATGATTTTCCAAAAACCCTTTTCTTTTAGGCTTGTTTTTAGATTCTTGAGGGAAATAATCACTTGAGAGTTATCTGATGTAACAGTTCATGCCCTATCGGTCCATTAATTTTCTAGTTTTGGTTATTAGAGGTGTTTGAGGGAGGTTCATCAAGTTTTCATGGGATTTGGAGGTGCGGTAGAGAAAATTTTGGAAATACACACCGTGTAAGTGTATTATAGTATATGAAAGTTGTTTTCATATATTTTCTAGGTCTGGTTCATGATGTGTATATTTTCATGGTTAAATAATAAAAAGGAAATATGTTTTTCATTGAAAATGAACCCTAAGGATTACATGACGTTAAATGGGATTAAACATCATGTAAACCCCTGATTTAGTTTAGTTTTAATGTTATTTTCTAGACAAATTTTTATTCATTTGGCTGTGGATTCTTCTTCCTATAATTTTGGGAGAAACCTAGGCACCCCAAGGAGTAATTCAATCCCTCTTCCTCCCTATTTTATATTTTTTTTCCTAGTGGTTGTTCATTGGAAATCAGTGGTTGATCCATGGTAGGTTCTTCTCCTGTATTGGTCTTTTTTATTTCGTTCTTCTCCTGAGGATTCGATGAAGATATGTTTTCTTAGTTTGGGGTGTGTTCTGGGTTATATTTTGATGGCCTTTGGTTGTGGTGTAGGTTGATCTATTTTTCCCGTGGTGCAGTTGTGGTTTGTGAGTGTTCTTCTTCGCCCTATGATGTGCTGCGAGTAATCAAGCTTCTTCGTGGTAGAGATTCCCTCATTTCTCTTTATTATTTATCATCTGGGAAGGATTTAAATTTTTTATCTATGGATTAGGGTTGTTCCATCTTAATCGAAGAAAAATTGTAACACCCCGAGCTTCCATGATACGCTTCTCATTCAATAATGCAATAGCTTGCATTGTACGCAACTTCGAGTTCTAAAACAACGCGACTAATCAAAGTAGCCATTATGAATAGTAATAACCACTTTTTAAAATTATAGAAATTTTATATTTCAAAATGGACTTCATTTTTGTATTCTTAATATCGAAATTAGCCTATGTTGAATTTTTGGTATTTTTCTGAGAACTTCTAATTTTTTATGAATTGTGAAAAATACTTAAAAACAACTTTTTAATAAAAATAATTTATAGTGATAAATTATACTATTTAGTGGTTTTAAAGTATAATTAGAATATATTTTTACTATTTTATCCAATTGTGGTCATTAAAATTAATTTAACATTAAAATTGGACATAAACAATTGTCAATCTTTTGATATAAATTGTTTCTTAAAAACACGCTATTTGTTGTGACAGCGGGAATTAATTATAAAATTAATTAATGCAACTTATATGATTGGAATTTCATAAAATAGACATCATTTTTGAATTCGGAATACCAATTATAGCTTAGGGTGAAATTTTGGCATTGTTCTGAAAAACTTCAATTTTTGAGGAATAGTGAAACCACTAAGTGGTAGTTAAATAACTGATTTTTCGTTTAAATGAAATATTACCACTTCTGTGATTTGATTTTCAAAAATCCTACATACATGGTTTTCATTAAGAATTAAAATGTGGTTCAATGAGATTAAAATAATTTTTTGTTGAATAGTAACTTTTAAGTTCTTAATCGCGATTAGAGGTAATTAGTGTAGTTTAAGGTACAAATAATGTTTTAATAATATGAGATGAGCATGACACTTGTCCTACTCCTATTGGATGACTCATGGCCGACCAAGACAACCCATGGGTCAACTTGGGGACCCCATGGAGCCACTTTAGTTGGAAAATGACATTAATATATATTTATTTAATGTTAAAATTAAATTGACACAAACATGAGTTATTTTACTAAAACAGTTTTTAAGTGGGGTTACACAACTCCAAATTTTGATTATAAATATTAATTAGAAAGATAAAAAGATTTCCTACATCATAATATTTGTTTTAAAATTTTTAGACATTAAATAAATTAAATTATTTATGACATCATGATGATGCAGCGATGACCTCATTATTTAACGATTTAAATAAAATGGGAAGATGATGCAAAATACAAGGCTTACACTTGTCCAAAGCCAATTGGATGAGGATATTTCGAACCCTTATCACCTTATCATCTAATTATATAAGTGTGGGACCTTTAGAATCCGAAAATCATTGTGTAATAATGTAACATTTCAATCTTTCCAAAAGAACCCCTCCTCTCCACTTATAAAAGGCCCCCACCTCTCCCACCTTATTCACACCTTCAAGCCATTTGACTAGGCCAACCTCTGCACAAATACTCTCCCAACATCCCTCTCTTACTCCTAGAAGCCTAACTTTGGGCATAACTCTTCCCAAGGAAGCCTTTGTCTCAAATCAAAAAGAGTTACCCGATTTTGAGGTAATGTCTTCTCTAATGTTGTTTTGGTTTATTTTTCTTCTACAACCCCCTAAACTCTTTTTATTCATTTCTTTTTTAACAACACCAGTATCCTCAATATACTAGTATATTTTTATAAGAAGTATTCGAGCTACACTTATACACACCTACATCTAATGGTTAATGAACATACGGTTTCTGTGGATGGTGAATTTCTGCCTCACGAAACGATGATTGTTCAACACTCATATAACACCTTCAAAGGTGGCCATTAAGATGTCACTATTTTTATATATGATATATAATATGTTTATGTTTTACTTATTCTTCTGTATTTTTCATTTATGGCATACTTTATGATTTCCATTATGGGTAAAACGCGATAATTTCATTTTAGGAAGTGCGGACTACCGCCCCCTCAAAGTGATGTGAATCGTTAATGCCATATGTGGGATGTATATAAAGGATGGAGTAAATGATATTATATATGATATTATACTGGAACTATATTATACCTTTATATAATTATGATTTCATTCCATTAAATATGAAATAGAAATGAAAGTAGCGTTCATGCGTACGTACGGCTTACCGTCTCCATGAACGGTGCATTTCATTTCTTACCTCTAAATGTTACGTAATATTATAAATGAATGTATATACTGGATATATATGACATATATGACATCTAAATCATGAATATAATTCTGGAGATAATGGATATTCTACCACATAAACAACTTGTAATTATAAGAAGTTTATTGTTGACTCAAGTACCAAAGATCGACAAAACGACCGTTATTAATTTAAATAATTACATAATGTTCATATCATTGTAATAAGTGATATAAAAAGGATAATGAAATTGAAAATGGTTCTTAATAAGGTAGATATTAACTCTAGTTTATTATTCAGGAGGTTAAAGAACGGTTGAGTTAAGTCAGACACAAGGTAAGGGAATTTCTTAACCCAACTTCCATTCTTTGGGTTAATCTCCCACTTTCAAATTATGTCATGATATTATTGTGTCCTATTTTGTATTTTTACTTTCTTTATGTGTACCTATAGTGAATACACATAATAGATCTATTTTATTTTAAAAATTATCTTTTAAGGACTTCGTCTCAATCCCCTTTCATTGAGGCATATTTGGTTTTATACACAACTTTATTTTATACGGTGTATAAACCCCTTTGACTTTTACGTTTATTCAAAAGGAATCTTTTTTATATGAAGCGTTTTTCTAAAAGACAAAAGGGAATGTTTTTCTTTCCATACTTATGCGGCGACAATGACTTCTCCACCGCCATGACCATTATTTGAGTTTCGGCTTCCTCTACAAGCCATCATTTTTTTTAATGAAAAATAAATACAAAGTTTTAACTTTCTTTTATTTTGGTATTGAAAATGGTTTTGAAAGTGTTTTTATTATATCAATGTGTTTTATTGATATCTTGTGATTGAAATGTGGAAATTTTATGTTTCCTTTATGCATGTTTTATGTGATACGATTATGTTATGGTTTATGATATGTTTAAACCTATTCATATGAGGAATGTATTGGACTTAATAAGTGATGGGTGGAGCCCGCTATAGCTCCTCGATGCATCGGTAGGTCTCATGAGACAACTAGACGTGGAATTGGCCGAGGCCCTTTCCCAATTTGATTTATGGTTTTGGCCGAGGCCTTAATCATTTTAGACGTCTTGGCCGAGGCCTTGACAAAATGTTTCAGAATGTCCGGCATTATACATTCCCTCATTATGAAAGTGGTTATTGTTATTGCATGTGATTATTCGTCTAGTAGAATATCCATGTGAGTAAGTAATGGCATTATTTTATTTTAATTTTTCCATATTATGCTGAAGTTCAAGTTCAATAAGGCTTTTGTTTTAGTTATACATTGCCTTAAATGCTTATGTTTTCTTATAAAAGATTCCGCAATATTGTTGTCCTTACTGAGCATCTGAGCTCACCCCTTTCAATGTTTTAATATTTTCCAGGATGTGAAGAAGTATTTTATGAATGACCTGCAGGGATTGTGAGAAGAGGATATGAGGGTGGACTATGGAGACTTTGTTATTATAGTTTTTCACTTTATGATGTAATGTAATGTTTACGAATGTATCTAGTGTTTCCAAGGCTACTAAACTAATCGGTCTTTCGAGACTTGATCTTTTGTGATCATGCCAATGTTACGAAGTAATGCACCGACTCTGGGTAGCTGGGGTCGGGGCGTTACAGTTGGTATCAAAGGCAGTTTAGTACTAACCTTGGAAGCTATATTTAGATAAACTCTGATTAGAGCACATAGCCCGAAGATAGACTTTGAGGATTAGTATAGAAGAACTTCCTAGAATTTTGTTATTGTAGAGATTTTGTGAGTTTTCCGAGCAGTACATCCTTGTCTGGATACGAGCAGGTAGAGGCAGCTCTGGCACAGATGTACCTAGGGGTAAAACCCGAAAACACCGCTTTGAGCTAGACTCGAACGGGAACTGGTGCACGACAACGGGCCTTGCTGTACTCTTGGTTACGACACTCCCGGGGGATATGCTTAGGATAATTCTCATTTTCTTTACAAACCACTATGAAGGGTTATGAGTATATACTTTCTCAAAGAAAACATTTCTTTTTATGATTATGGATTATATCCATAAATAGATAAATTTATGTTAAGTGTTTTATAAGTATGGGATTATGTATTTTGATTCATAAACAAATCTAGTTTATGCCATTGTTTAGAAATGGCGCCTAGTGGAAGGAATGGAAACCGTATCAATGCACGAACTCCGTGTAGGGATTGCCCTCCTGCTCAAGATAATTATTGTGGATCTGGAGATACAACTGGTGCCAATCAGCTAATCACCATACTGGGACAACTTACTCAGGTTATGAATAATAACCTTACCCGTATGGAGCACCCTGATCCACAGCATGGGGGATCAATGTTAGATCGATTCATGTGGCAAAAACCACCAACCTTCAATGGGAGTTCAAATCCTATAGTAGCTGAGCAATGGATAAATTCCTTAGAGAAAATATTCCATGCCTTGGGGAGTAGTGAAAGGGAGAAGGTTGTCATGGCAGTTTACCGCCTCACTGGAGATGCCGATCAGTGGTGGTCGCTGATTCAAAACACAAAGGACGATGATGAAGTATCGAATATGGAATGGAGGGAGTTCAAAGATCTTTTCTTAGAAAAATACTCCTCGTGACCATCGAGCAGATATGGAAAGGCAATTTCTGAGTCTGAGGCAGAAGGAGGATGAGAATGTCGCAAAGTATGAGGCTAACTTTACAAGGTTAGCGAGGCATGCTGCCAATTATATACGTAACCCAAGGAGTAAGATTGATCGTTTCTTTGATGGGTTATAACCATTTCTCCGTCGAGCTTTAGTATCACAATCCTTCTCATCATACGAAGATATTGTCTCGTGTGCTATCAAGACAGAAAAGGAATTTTCTAAGTCTTATGAAAACAAAGTAAAGAAAGAGAAGAAGAGAACGGTGGAACAAGAGACAGATAAAGGGAAAAAGGGAAAGAAGGATTTTCCATTATGTGATAATTGTGGGAAGAATCACCCTGGTACTTGCCTAAAAGGAATGGGAGTTTGTTATAAATGTGGAGAAAAGGGTCACCAGGCTCGTGATTGCAAGGGAAAGAAAGAGGCTGTCAAAGTTGAATGCTACAATTGTAGGGAAATGGGGCATTATGCAAATGAATGTCCTAAGAGTCAGGGAAACTTACCTCAAAAAAGGCCAAGGGATCAAGGCCAATCTTATGCTGTGACTACAATTGAAGCGGAATAATTATTGTATTTGTGTTTTTGGACTCAGGAACTAGATTATGGTTATAAGAATAATGTTATATATAAGGATTGTACTGCAGTACATGTTGTTTTCATTAAGTATTTAATATGATGAAGGTAATCATATTTTTAGTATGTGACAATAAGAGAAACTTTACTTTGTTTGGGGAATCTGAGGTTACAATTGATTTTGGAATTTAACAACCCTTTAGAGAAAGTCTGGACGGAGGTATTTTGGATAACTATTAAGGTTGGAATGGATTAAGTTGAACCATGGATAGTATTGTTTAAGGTTAAAGCATTTATGAAGATTATTTTTAGAATATTATAATACTATAGTTTTAGGAAAAAGGACAACCTGCAGGGTGGGGCATAACCCGTCGCGTCGGACAAAGCTGCAGGAATCGAACCCACAATCATAGTGCGACAGGCCTTTATTTCCTACCACTAGCCTACAGGAAGTCCCTGGTTATTACAAAACAGTTTTACTAATCTAAATGGCATGTGTTAATATTTGGAACCTTATACAATTAGGATAAAAAGAATATTTTTGAGTTCCATTACCATTTTGAGTAAAAGATGGGTTTGTGGTAAAAATTTATTAACGAATGAAAGTATACATAACAAGTATGTATATTCCCTTACGTTCTTAGTAAATCTCCTAAATAAATTCCTCAACATTATAAAAGGTAACTTAAAACAAAAATGTTGTCGGTTAACTTTTCCAACTGGGGATTCAATGACCGTTTAACCAATCACAAGTTTGTGATTTTCTTGTGGTTAAACTTTCTCCTAATCCTGTTTTCTATAACTCTCCATCAGACCTTGATGGTTTGTTTCTCCTCCATATCCATATTTTCATATAATCCTAGAATGGTCTATATCGGGTGACCTTTGTACTTATCCTGCTTTCTTTTAATGTTATATATTTATTAACCTTATTTCCGATATGGGTTTTCCTCAAAGGTATTTTCTCTTTTGAACATTTTATTTTCAAAGAAAAATTTCAAATTGCGAGGACGCAATTTATTGAAGGAGGGGAGAATGTAACACCCCGAGCTTCCATGATACGCTTCTCATTCAATAATGCAATAGCTTGCATTGTACGCAACTTCGAGTTCTAAAACAACGCGACTAATCAAAGTAGCCGTTATGAATAGTAATAACCACTTTTTAAAATTATAGAAATTTTATATTTCAAAATGTACTTCATTTTTGTATTCTTAATATCGAAATTAGCCTATGTTGAATTTTTGGTATTTTTCTGAGAACTTCTAATTTTTTATGAATTGTGAAAAATACTTAAAAACAACTTTTTTAATCAAAATAATTTATAGTGATAAATTATACTATTTAGTGGTTTTAAAGTATAATTAGAATATATTTTTACTATTTTATCCAATGGTGGTCATTAGAATTAATTTAACATTAAAATTGGACATAAACAATTTTCAATCTTTTGATATTAATTGTTTCTTAAAAACACGCTATTTGTTGTGACAGCGGAATTAATTATAAAATTAATTAATGCAACTTATATGATTGGAATTTCATAAAATAGACATCATTTTTGAATTCGGAATACCAATTATAGCTTAGGGTGAAATTTTGGCATTGTTCTGAAAAACTTCAATTTTTGAGGAATAGTGAAACCACTAAGTGGTAGTTAAATAACTGATTTTTCGTTTAAATGAAATATTACCACTTCTGTGATTTGATTTTAAAAAATACGACATACATGGTTTTCATTAAGAAGTAAAATGTGGTTCAATGAGATTAAAATAATTTTTTGGTGAATAGTAACTTTTAAGTTCTTAATCGCAATTAGAGGTAATTAGTGTAGTTTAAGGTACAAATAATGTTTTAATAATATGAGATGAGAATGAAACTTGTCCTACTCCTATTGGATGAGTCATGGCCGACCAATACAACCCATGGGTCATCTTGGGGACCCCATGGAGCCACTTTAGTTGGAAAATGACATTAATATATATTTATTTAATGTTAAAATTAAATTGACACAAACATGAGTTATTTTACTAAAACAGTTTTTAAGTGGGGTTAAAAAACTCCAAATTTTGATTATAAATATTCATTAGAAAGATAAAAAGATTTCCTACATCATAATATTTGTTTTATAATTTTTAGACATTAAATAAATTAAATTATTTATGACATCATGATGATGCAGCGATGACCTCATTATTTAACGATTTAAATAAAATAGGAAGATGATGCAAAATCCAAGGCTTACACTTTGCCCAAGCCAATTGGATGAGGATATTTCGAACCCTTATCACCTTATCCTCTAATTATATAAGTGTGGGATCTTTAGAATCCGAAAAGCATTGTGTAATAATGTAACATTTCAATCTTTCCAAAAGAGCCCCTCCTCTCCACTTATAAAAGGCCCCCACCTCTCCCACATTATTCACACCTTCAAGCCATTTGGCTCGGCCAAACTCTGCCCAAATACTCTCCCAACATCCCTATCTTACTCCTAGAAGCCTCAATTTGGGCATAACTCTTCCCAAGGAAGCCTTTGGCTCAAATCAAAAAGAGTTACCCGATTTTGAGGTAATGTCTTCTCTAATGTTGTTTTGGTTTATTTTTCTTCTCCAACCCCCTAAACTCTTTTTATTAATTTCTTTTTTAACAACACCAGTATCCTCAATATACTAGTATGTTTTTATAATAAGGATTCGAGCTACACTTACACACACATACATCTAATGGTTATTGAACATACGGTTTCTGTGGATGGTGAATTTCTGCCTCACGAAACGATGATTGTTCAACACTCATATAACACCTTCAAAGGTGGACATTAAGATGTCACTATTTTTATATATGATATATAATATGTTTATGTTTTACTTATGCTTCTGTATTTCTCATTTATGGCATACTTTATGATTTCCATTATGGGTAAAACGCAATAATTTCATTTTAGGAAGTGCGGACTACCGCCCCCTCGAAGTGATGTGAATCGTTAATGCCATATGTGGGATGTATAAAGGATAGAGTAAATGATATTATATATGATATTATACTGTAACTATATTATACCTTTATATAATTATGATTTCATTCCATTAAATATGAAATATAAATGAAAGTAGCGTTCATGCGTACCTACGGCTTACCGTCTCCATGAACGGTGCATTTCATTTCTTACCTCTAAATGTTACGTAATATTATAAATGAATGTATATACTGGATATATATGACATATATGACATCTAAATCATGAATATAATTCTGGAGATAATGGATATTCTACCACATAAACAACTTGTAATTATAAGAAGTTTATTGTTGACTCAAGTACCAAAGATCGACAAAACGACCGTTATTAACTTAAATAATTACATAATGTTCATATCATTGTAATAAGTGATATAAAAAGGATAATGAAATTGAAAATGGTTCTTAATAAGGTAGATATTAACTCTAGTTTATTATTCAGGAGGTTAAAGAACGGTTGAGTCAAGTCAGACACAAGGTAAGGGAATTTCTTAACCCAACTTCCATTCTTTGGGTTAATCTCCTACTTTCAAATTATGTCATGATATTATTATGTCCTATTTTGTATTTTTACTTTATTTATGTGTACCTATAGTGAATACACATAATAGATATATTTTATTTTAAAAATGATCTTTTAAGGACTTCGTCTCAATCCCCTTTCATTGAGGCATATTTGGTTTTATACACAACTTTATTTTATACGGTGTATAAACCCCTTTGACTTTTACGTTTATTCAAAAGGAATCTTTTTTATATGAAGCGTTTTGCTAAAAGACAAAAGGGAATGTTTTTCTTTCCGTACTTATGCGGCGACAATGACTTCTCCGCCGCCATGACCATTATTTGAGTTTCGGCTTCCTCTACAAGCCATCATTTTTTTTAATGAAAAATAAATACAAAGTTTTAACTTTCTTTTATTTTGGTATTGAAAATGGTTTTGAAAGTGTTTTTATTATATCAATGTGTTTTATTGATATCTTGTGATTGAAATGTGGAAATGTTATGTTTCCTTTATGCATGTTTTATGTGATACGATTATGTTATGGTTTATGATATGTTTAAACCTATTCATATGAGGAATGTATTGGACTTAATAAGTGATGGGTGGAGCCCGCTATAGCTCCTCGATGCATCGGTAGGTCTCATGAGACAACTAGACGTGGAATTGGCCGAGGCCCTTTCCCAATTTGATTTATGGTTTTGGCCGAGGCCTTAATCATTTTAGACGTCTTGGCCGAGGCCTTGACAAAATGTTTCAGAATGTCCGGCATTATACATTCCCTCATTATGAAAGTGGTTATTGTTATTGCATGTGATTATTCGTCTAGTAGAATATCCATGTGAGTAAGTAATGGCATTATTTTATTTTAATTTTTCCATATTATGCTGAAGTTCAAGTTCAATAAGGATTTTGTTTTAGCTATACATTGCCTTAAATGATTTTGTTTTCTTATAAAAGATTCCGCAATATTGTTATCCTTACTGAGCATCTGAGCTCACCCCTTTCAATGTTTTAATATTTTCCAGGATGTGAAGAAGTATTTTATGAATGACCTGCAGAGATTGTGAGAAGAGGATATGAGGGTAGACTATGGAGACTTTGTTATTGTAGTTTTTCACTTTATGATGTAATGTATTGTTTACGAATGTATCTAGTGTTTCCAAGGCTACTAAACTAATCGGTCTTTCGAGACTTGATCTTTTGTGATCATGCCAATGTTACGAAGTAATGCACCGACTCTGGGTAGCTGGGGTCGGGGCGTTACAGTTGGTATCAGAGGCAGTTTAGTACTAACCTTGGAAGCTAGATTTAGATAAACTCTGATTAGAGCACATATCCCGATGATAGACTTTGAGGATTAGTATAGAAGAACTTCCTAGAATTTTGTTATTGTAGAGATTTTGTGAGTTTTCCGAGCAGTACATCCTTGTCTGGATACGAGCAGGTAGAGGCAGCTCTGGCACAGATGTACCTAGGGGTAAAACCCGAAAACACCGCTTTGAGCTAGACTCGAACGGGAACTCGTGCACGACAATGGGCCTTGCTGTACTCTTGGTTACGACACTCCCGGGGGATATTCTTAGGATAATTATCATTTTCTTTACAAACCACTATGAAGGGTTATGAGTATATACTTCCTCAAAGAAAACATTTCTTTTTATGATTATGGATTATATCCATAAATAGTTAAATTTATGTTAAGTGTTTTATAAGTATGGGATTATGTATTTTGATTCATAAACTAATCTAGTTTATGCCATTGTTTAGAAATGGCGCCTAGTGGAAGGAATGGAAAGCGTATCAATGCACGAACTCCGTGTAGGGATTGCCCTCCTGCTCAAGATAATTATTGTGGATCTGGAGATACAACTGGTGCCAATCAGCTAATCACCATACTGGGACAACTTACTCAGGTTATGAATAATAACCTTACCCGTATGGAGCACCCTGATCCACAGCGTGGAGGATCAATGTTAGATCGATTCATGAGGCAAAAACCACCAACCTTCAATGGGAGTTCAAATCCTATAGTAGCTGAGCAACGAATAAATTCCTTAGAGAAAATATTCCATGCCTTGGGGAGTAGTGAAAGGGAGAAGGTTGTCATGGCAGTTTACCGCCTCACTGGAGATGCCGATTGGTGGTGGTCGCTAATTCAAAACACAAAGGAAGATGATGAAGTATCGAATATGGAATGGAGGGAGTTCAAAGATCTTTTCTTAGAAAAATACTTTCCTCGTGACCATCGAGCAGATATGGAAAGGCAATTTCTGAGTCTGAGGCAGAAGGAGGATGAGAATGTCGCAAAGTATGAGGCTAACTTTACAAGGTTAGCGAGGCATGCTGCCGATTATATACGTAACCCAAGGAGTAAGATTGATCATTTCTTTGATGGGTTAAAACCATTTCTCCGTCGAGCTTTAGTATCACAATCCTTCTCATCATACGAAGATATTGTCTCGTGTGCTATCAAGACAGAAAAGGAATTATCTAAGTCTTATGAAAACAAAGTATAGCAAGAGAAGAAGAGAACGGTGGAACAAGAGACAGATAAAGGGAAAAAGGGAAAGAAGGATTTTCCATTATGTGATAATTGTGGGAAGAATCACCCTGGTACTTGCCTAAAAGGAATTGGAGTTTGGTATAAATGTGGAGAAAAGGGTCACCAGGCTCGTGATTGCAAGGGAAAGAAAGAGGTTGTCAAAGTTGAATGCTACAATTGTAGGGAAATGGGGCATTATGCAAATGAATGTTCTAAGCGTCAGGGAAACTTACCTCAAAAAAGGCCAAGGGATCAAGGCCAATCTTATGCTGTGACTACAATTGAAGCGGAATAATTATTGTATTTGTGTTTTTGGACTCAGGAACTAGATTATGGTTATAAGAATAATGTGATATATAAGGATTGTACTGCAGTACATGTTGTTTTCATTAAGGATTTAATATGATGAAGGTAATCATATTTTTAGTATGTGACAATAAGAGAAACTTTACTTTGTTTGGGGAATCTGAGGTTACAATTGATTTTGGAATTTAACGACCCTTTAGAGAAAGTCTGGATGGAGGTATTTTGGATAACTATTAAGGTTGGAATGGATTAAGTTGAACCATGGATAGTATTGTTTAAGGTTAAAGCATTTCTGAAGATTATTTTTGGAATATTATAATACTATAGTTTTAGGAAAAAGGACAACCTGCAGGGTGGGGCATAACCCGTCGCGTCGGACAAAGCTGCAGGAATCGAACCCACAATCATAGTGCGACAGGCCTTTATTTCCTACCACTAGCCTACAGGAAGTCCCTGGTTATTACAAAACAGTTTTACTAATCTAAATGGCATGTGTTAATATTTGGAACCTTATACAATTAGGATAAAAAGAATATTTTTGAGTTTCGTTACCATTTTGAGTAAAAGATGGGTTTGTGATAAAAATTTATTAACGAATGAAAGTATACATAACAAGTATGTATATTCCCTTACATTCTTAGTAAATCTCCTAAATAAATTCCTCAACATTATAAAAGGTAACTTAAAACAAAAATGTTGTCGGTTAACTTTTCCAACTGGGGATTCAATGACCGTTTAACCAATCACAAGTTTGTGATTTTCTTGTGGTTAAAATTTCTCTTAATCCTGTTTTCTATAACTCTCCATCAGACCTTGATGGTTTGTTTCTCCTCCATATCCATATTTTCATATAATCCTAGAATGGGATATATCGGGTGACCTTTGTACTTATCCTGCTTTCTTTTAATGTTATATATTTATTAACCTTATTTCCGATATGGGTTTTCCTCAAAGGTATTTTCTCTTTTCAACATTTTATTTTCAAAGAAAAATTTCAAATTGCGAGGACGTAATTTATTGAAGGAGGGGAGAATGTAACACCCCGAGCTTCCATGATACGCTTCTCATTCAATAATGCAATAGCTTGCATTGTACGCAACTTCGAGTTCTAAAACAACGCGACTAATCAAAGTAGCCGTTATGAATAGTAATAACCACTTTTTAAAATTATAGAAATTTTATATTTCAAAATGGACTTCATTTTTGTATTCTTAATATCGAAATTAGCCTATGTTGAATTTTTGGTATTTTTCTGAGAACTTCTAATTTTTTATGAATTGTGAAAAATACTTAAAAACAACTTTTTTAATCAAAATAATTTATAGTGATAAATTATACTATTTAGTGGTTTTAAAGTATAATTAGAATATATTTTTACTATTTTATCCAATGGTGGTCATTATAATTAATTTAACATTAAAATTGGACATAAACAATTGTCAATCTTTTGATATAAATTGTTTCTTAAAAACACGCTATTTGTTGTGACAGTGGGAATTAATTATAAAATTAATTAATGCAACTTATATGATTGGAATTTCATAAAATAGGCATCATTTTTGAATTTGGAATAACAATTATAGCTTAGGGTGAAATTTTGGCATTGTTCTGAAAAACTTCAATTTTTGAGGAATAGTGAAACCACTAAGTGGTAGTTAAATAACTGATTTTTCGTTTAAATGAAATATTACCACTTCTGTGATTTGATTTTCAAAAATCCGACATACATGGTTTTCATTAAGAAGTAAAATGTGGTTCAATGAGATTAAAATAATTTTTTGGCGAATAGTAACTTTTAAGTTCTTAATCGCGATTAGAGGTAATTAGTGTAGTTTAAGGTACAAATAATGTTTTAATAATATGAGATGAGCATGACACTTGTACTACTACTATTGGATGAGTCATGGCCGACCAAGACAACCCATGGGTCAACTTGGGGACCCCATGGAGCCACTTTAGTTGGAAAATGACATTAATATATATTTATTTAATGTTAAAATTAAATTGACACAAACATGAGTTATTTTACTAAAACAGTTTTTAAGTGGGGTTACACAACTCCAAATTTTGATTATAAATATTCATTAGAAAGATAAAAAGATTTTATACATCATAATATTTGTTTTATAATTTTTAGACATTAAATAAATTAAATTATTTATGACATCATGATGATGCAGCGATGACCTCATTATTTAACGATTTAAATAAAATGGGAAGATGATGAAAAATCCAAGGCTTACACTTGTAAAAAGCCAATTGGATGAGGATATTTCGAACCCTTATCACCTTATACTATAATTACATAAGTGTGGGACCTTTATAATCCTAAAATCATTGTTTAATAATGTAACATTTCAATCTTTCCAAAAGAGCCCCTCCTCTCCACTTATAAAAGGCCCCCACCTCTCCCACCTTATTCACACCTTCAAGCTATTTGGCTCGGCCAACCTCTGCCCAAATACTCTCCCAACATCCCTCTCTTACTCCTAGAAGCCTCACTTTGGGCAGAACTCTTCCCAAGGAAGCCTTTGGCTCAAATCAAAAAGAGTTACCCGATTTTGAGGTAATGTCTTCTCTAATGTTGTTTTGGTTTATTTTTCTTCTCCAACCCCCTAAAAACTTTTTATTCATTTCTTTTTTAACAACACCAGTATACTCAATATACTAGTATGTTTTTATAAGAAGTATTAGAGCTACACTTACACACACCTACATCTAATGGTTAATGAACATACGGTTTCTGTGGATGGTGAATTTCTGCCTCACGAAACGATGATTGTTCAACACTCATATAACACCTTCAAAGGTGGCCATTAAGATGTAAATATTTTTATATATGATATATAATATGTTTATGTTTTACTTATGCTTCTGTATTTCTCATTTATGGCATACTTTATGATTTCCATTATGGGTAAAACACGATAATTTCATTTTAGGAAGTGCGGACTACCGCCCCCTCAAAGTGATGTGAATCGTTAATACCATATGTGGGATGTATAAAATATGGAGTAAATGATATTATATATGATATTATACTGGAACTATATTATACCTTTATATAATTATGATTTCATTCCATTAAATATGAAATAGAAATGAAAGTAGCGTTCATGCGTACGTACGACTTACCGTCTCCATGAACGGTGCATTTCATTTCTTACCTCTAAATGTTACGTAATATTATAAATGAATGTATATACTGGATATATATGACATATATGACATCTAAATCATGAATATAATTCTGGAGATAATGGATATTATACCACATAAATAACTAGTAATTATAAGAAGTTTATTGTTGACTCAAGTACCAAAGATCGACAAAACGACCGTTATTAACTTAAATAATTACATAATGTTCATATCATTGTAATAAGTGATATAAAAAGTATAATGAAATTGAAAATGGTTCTTAATAAGGTAGATATTAACTCTAGTTTATTATTCAGGAGTTCAAAGAACGGTTGAGTCAAGTCAGACACAAGGTAAGGGAATTTCTTAACCCAACTTCCATTCTTTGGGTTAATCTCCTACTTTCAAATTATGTCATGATATTATTATGTCCTATTTTGTATTTTTACTTTCTTTATGTGTACCTATAGTGAATACACATAATAGATCTATTTTATTTTAAAAATGATCTTTTAAGGACTTCGTCTCAATCCCCTTTCATTGAGGCATATTTGGTTTTATACACAACTTTATTTTATACGGTGTATAAACCCCATTGACTTTTACGTTTATTCAAAAGGAATATTTTTTATATGAAGTGTTTTGCTAAAAGACAAAAGGGAATGTTTTTCTTTCCGTACTTATGCGGCGACAATGACTTCTCCGCCGCCATGACCATTATTTGAGTTTCGGCTTCCTCTACAAGCCATCATTTTTTTAATGAAAAATAAATACAAAGTTTTAACTTTCTTTTATTTTGGTATTGAAAATGGTTTTGAAAGTGTTTTTATTATATCAATGTGTTTTATTGATATCTTGTGATTGAAATGTGGAAATGTTATGTTTCCTTTATTCATGTTTTATGTGATACGATTATGTTATGGTTTATGATATGTTTAAACCTATTCATATGAGGAATGTATTGGACTTAATAAGTGATGGGTGGAGCCCGCTATAGCTCCTCGATGCATCGGTAGGTCTCATGAGACAACTAGACGTGGAATTGGCCTAGGCCCTTTCCCAATTTGATTTATGGTTTTGGCTGAGGCCTTAATCATTTTAGACGTCTTGGCCGAGGCCTTGACAAAATGTTTCAGAATGTCCGGCATTATACATTTCCTCATTATAAAAGTGGTTATTGTTATTGCATGTGATTATTCGTCTAGTAGAATATCCATGTGAGTAAGTAATGGAATTATTTTATTTTAATTTTGCCATATTATGCTGAAGTTCAAGTTCAATAAGGATTTTGTTTTAGTTATACATTGCCTTAAATGCTTATGTTTTCTTATAAAAGATTCCTCAATATTATTATCCTTACTGAGCATCTAAGCTCACCCCTTTCAATGTTTTAATATTTTCCAGGATGTGAAGAAGTATTTTATGAATGACCTGCAGAGATTGTGAGAAGAGGATATGAGGGTGGACTATGGAGACTTTCTTATTGTAGTTTTTCACTTTATGATGTAATGTAATGTTTACGAATGTATCTAGTGTTTCCAAGGCTACTAAACTAATCGGTCTTTCGAGACTTGATCTTTTGTGATCATGCCAATGTTACGAAGTAATGCACCGACTCTGGGTAGCTGGGGTCGGGGCGTTACAAAAATAATTGGTTAAATTTAATTAAAAAGGGTAAATGGGGTTTTATTCGCATGATTTTATATCTTTGATATTATTTGTGATATTGTGGATTATATGGGCTTGTTGCCTCACTAAAAATTGTGTCCGTTGGGGGATTTTTTTCATTTGGATATATGTGTTATGATTGATTATTTTTTTGTAGTTTTTTTGATATAACCCTAAAATGGAAATTTATTAACCCCTTATATTTGGCTAATGAAATAGTTTCCCCAGGATTATGGACTGTGTGATAAAGCCCCTAAGATAAAGTGAGATGTGCTAAAATCATCTTTTAAATCTATAAAATTATCTTTTTGTGCTATGATGTGGGGAATTTCTTATGGGATTACAATTTCTGGCTATAATGGGGTGTAGGGAAATTTGTGGTTTGTTTGGCCATGATTTAAGGGAGGTGAAGAGGTGGTTTTTTTGGTTGTTATTTTGGGGCATGATGGGGGGGGGGTGTTTATCCATTATTTTAGTTTGGAGAGGTGGTGGTTTGTTTGGACGTGATTTTGGGGTGGTGAGGTGGTGGTTTCTTTGTCCTATAATCCCGAGTAGTGGAAAAAATAAATGTTTAAATTTTTTTGGAATGGCTTGGGTTGGTTAAGTTAATGTGATGGAAATGTTTAATGAATATTTAAATGGTGGGTTATGTGGTTAAATGTGGTTGCTTCTAAATAATGAAAAGAATGAGGGGATTAAATGAAATTGTATGGAAATGTGAAATGGGATTTGTGTCTTGTTGTTTGGTATTATGAATTTAGAGGTGGCAACAAAAGTGACGGTGTTGTGAGTTAGTTTTTTTTCTTGTGAACCCATAGTTTGTACCTTGAGTGTTTGATATTATATATATATATAACTTTTATATTCTTGTAATTTTCTATATGAACCCCACCCATGTCGATAACTTTGTTCCGACACCCACATAGTCAGACGGGGTGGTGCTTTTTCCCAACATTCAGTGAGGAGTATGGATAGATGGGTACATGATCTTTCCCACTCTCTCTTCCAGGAAAGGTAGGTATTTACAAGATATAATGGAAAAAGGTCTCTTAGTGAATTATATAGTGGTTGTGATGGCCCAGGTGTCTTTGAGTGAGGTGATACCGTGCTTGTGGGGTTGTGGACCATGTGTTTTTGGGCGAGATGAGATATGACTGTGCTTGTGGGGAGGCTTCTGGTGAAAGTCATACATGGTAAGTGGAGGGAATGAGGTTGATTTCCTACATGTTCATGATATCCTTCTACTCTTTTTTTGAAAGTGGTTTTTTGTGACCCAAGTGTTTTTGGGTGAGATGTGATGTGGCTGTGCTTTTGGGGGTGGTGAGCCTAGGTGTCTACGGGTGACGTGTTTTGTGACTGTGTTGTGGGGCTGTGTGGTATAAATAAGGGATGGGAGTTCCAGTACATATGATGTTGGGTGTGAGAGAAACATACTAGTGAGAAAGAGGTGTGGGGAACCCTTATCGATGTGATTCCTATTATATTATATTTCTTGGATTGTGTTATTTGGTGAGTGTGGTTTGGTGGGGTTGGGTTTAGTTAGTATACATGTATACGTGTTGTTTGGTTCTATTATTTTATCATAGTTGTATTAGTATAATTTTTTTTGACATGTGCATGAGAGAATTTAATTTTCCTACTGAGTATAATTGTATTATCACCCTATGTATATAAATCTATTTTCAGGTTTCTAGGAGGATTACATGGACCATGATGGGCACTTCTAACTTGGGTCTTGGATAGCTGCTATGTCACTATTGGAGATGGTGGACTAGAACCAACTACATTGTACTTTATTAATTAATAAATACATTATCACATCTTGATTATTCTTATGCATGATAATTCATGTGATAATGTCCTAAGGATAGCTCTTGCACTAAAAGGTCATAGCGGATCCCTACTATGATGAGAACCCAGAAGTTCCATGACACTGTTCTTGAATATATGTTCTATGTATGGATGATGTTATTTGAGGGACACAAATAATATAGGCCATTAGGGGTGAGGACTCATGAAACTTTGAGGCAAATTCTCATGGTGTGCGCCCTTGGAAAAATCCAAGAGGATATTATGAGAATGAGACTTTCCAGTAAAAAATCCACATTTCATAGTGTCATTGGATGTTGTTATCTGCAGATGTGTGTATTGATCCTTAGACTTTAAGATTATTATTAATGGGTATTAAAAATCGTACACTTAGATGTCTTGAAAAAAAACTATGATGACACACTGTTCACAGCGAGATAGGATATGTTGGGTGCATCATGAGTAATACTGCATTAATAGATAATGAGAGAAAGGATTTGTACCTTCTGTTCCATAATGGAAGTAGATGTCTCAGGCCCTTTGATGGAATTGACATCGCCTAAATAAATCCATGGCCATGGTAAGGAATGGGTGAGTTCAATTTCAAAAATTCAAAGAAATAATAATCAAGAACATGGGTTGATGGAACTAGCATGCAACCCGCTTAATTCGAGATATCGAGACAAAGGGATTACATTATACGTTAAGAGTTCGTAGGAGGTGACATGTCATTGCGGCATTAACTTCTTTCTCTATGGGTTCCTTGGCATGTTTCTAGATGCTAACCATGTAATTTAGGTAGGATACACCTAATTCCACTGAGAAATAGGCCTAGAGGGTCACACACTAAGTGTGTCCAAGTATCTTGGTTAAATATTAATTTAACAAGTTGAATAAATATTATTCCCAATTTTGGTTTAATAATTATTCAAGGATGCCTCATCACTTTTATTTTGACACTAGTTATTCGAGAGAATATATCATGGAAAAATAATATATTTATTAGCTATTAATGTAGTGATATTTATTTGAGAAATAAATATCCATTATTCAAGGTCCAATAAATGTGGTGGAGGAAATAAAGAAAATGGAAAAACAAAATTACATGCCATGTATATTAACATACACGCCATGTATTTTTAATAGAAATTTGTGAGAAATAATATTATTTATTTAATTAAATAATATTAGGTGTAATTCTCTAGGTGCATGTCAAGTAATAATAACAGTCAACTGTTATTATTAGAAATGGGGTCTTACTAAGAATTAAATCAAATGAATAAATGTTTTCGGGTAATTAATTCATTTTATTATTCTAAGTAATTAAAATCCCAATTATATAATTCTCATTATCCTAGATTTTTTTTTGGGGTTGTGCACAATGTATCTAGATAAAGATCTCAATCCAAGAGAGAATTATTTTCTTACAAGAATTCTCTTGAGCTACAAGAGAGATCCTCCTCCAATAGATCAAGGAGTGCGCTTTTCAAGCGGCTCTTAAGGCGATCTAAGGCAAATATCACAAGCGAAGACTCTTCCACTATAGCACCCAGAGATCCCTGCGGCGATGTCTAGAGATATGTAGAGCACGTGTGGATCACCGATAGAGTAATCCTACACTTAGATTCTACGATGCAATGGCATATCACATCAGATCATGACCAGAAACATCAACAGAGAGAGAATTCCACATGGTAATTCTTTTCTTTTAATTAAATTAATTATAACCCAAATATGATGATACTCTCTATGGTTCTGAGACTCCCTTACTTCCTTTTTTTCTTTATTCTATTCTAAATATCTAGCATTTTATTATCATGATAGATCTCATATTGATCATTGTTGATGGAAAAATTAAAGTTGGGTACACCCACCAATGCGCTTCCACTGCGCTCGAAACCTACAAGTGGTATCAGAGCGGTAAAATCATTGATTATAATTATTTAGTTTTTCATTGGTGATTTACGCATTTAATAATTTAGTTGTTTCAATTCAAATTAATCATTCTATAAATCTGAATCTCGAGATCTATTCCTCCTCTTTAGTTTCTCATTCACCTTACAAAAACCAATTTTTCTTTTAATTTTGATTAAAATAAAATAGAGGATCTCATCTGGAGGTTCTAAGGCTTTCTGTCCATACAACAATAGAACACACGATGTGTATTCAGCAGTACAGACCATATAGTATAGGTTCCATGCACCGGGACAGTCCGACAAACCAGTTCGTGTCATTGGATCCTATCTAAGCCCTTAATACTCCTTATGTTGACTAGGAACAGGTGACACACGGTTTTCGGATTACATGCCGTATGGCCCATTGAACATGGTGTGTAGTTCATCCGGGTTACGGTTGGACAATGTACCCCATACATGGCTTGCCCAGCTGGAAACCATGTAACATGGATACTACACGGCGTGTGTCCCACAGAACACGTCGTGTACTCCAAAGATTTCTGAAGTACATTTACATGCCATGTCCTCGGGCATGTACTTAGGATGGATGGTGAACAAAAGTTTATACAGTGTAGTTAGAACTACATGTCATGTACTCATCCAAATTACACAGATTTATTAAAAATTATTATTATATTATATAATCCCTTGAGATGTGTACCATAGTGAAGGAATAAAGACGAGGAACAACACGTGATAGGTGTTTCATATATATATGTTTAATTTAACATCTGTGTAATGTTAATTTATACTCATTGGGTAGTTATGAACAAGAATTCATCGGGTTTCCTCCATGGTACAAGTTATGTACATAAGATAATTTTAAATGAAATTATTTGTTTAAAATTATAATGGATTAGAATCTCAAGGAAATTCAGAAAAAGGTTTAAGATAAAAGGATTGATTAATTAAATATAATTAATTGATTCAAGCGTGATTTATCTTAAACAATAACGATTAAAGAATTGAATGATAGTTTTATTATTCATAAATATCATTGCATGTATGGATGATCATGAGCTAGAACAAGACCTTTATATGTGAATGGTTTCTTTTAAGTAATTTATTTAAAATAAATTTGTTGGCCTATGAGCCTTCTTCTCATTAATATGTTTGGCCTACATGAACATGGTTTCTTTTATGAAAAACCCCATTTTACCCCTCACTTGTGAGTGAGATAAAAGTATATTTAATGGATGGAGCTCCCAAGCTAGTGGAGTTGGCTCAAGTTTGGATCCAAGGTGAAACCAATCCAAGGAGATACAAAGGTGGATAGGTGGAAAGCTATAAACAAGAACCCAAAAGGTTCAAGGTGTTTCTCCCCTAGGTCTTGGGTTATTTTATCAACCTATAGATAAACTAACCAATAGAACAATCTCATGATCATACAATTTTTTTTCCAGTTTCATGGTTTATTTATTCTAGGTGTTGTCATTATCACATAATTAATGAATTAAACAAGCATGCAATAAGGAACTAAAATAAGACCAGTTTATGCGTAAATATTATCTTATACATGGTTAATCACTTAATTATATCCCACTTAATATTAATAAGCATGTAATCACGAATAATAAAATTAAAATTTACACATAAGGATAAAATTCCTCAACGAAAATATTAAGTCAGTATAGCCTCCATAATCTTGGTTAGAATTGAACCATAGTTCAAAGTGCTTAACCAACCCTAGTTGAAGTGCTTTCAATTGTCAGGGAATTATAATTCAAGGTTTTTGGTTGAATTGACTTGGTTTACATCAAGGGTTTACTTCCACAGTAGGACTTGGTGTGACCAAAAGGGAAAGGTTGAGGAAATCCAAAATAAAAATAATTTCAGGATTGGGGAGTCCACTCAACGGATCAAGGAGCTACGAGTTAATGCAGTTGGAATTTGGATTTCCTACCTAAAAACATTCAAGTTTCTTGACCTACCCTTTTTGGGGTAATGCGAAGGGAAATATGGATCCTTTCCATTGGAATATCCAGGCAACAAAATATTCCGAAGTCAATGGTAAGGGCTATTGGATTTTGATAAAATAGTGAGAGACTAATAAGTATTAATTTATTTATTTGTCATAGTTTTATCATGATAAAGTACCAAACCTTTTCACATATTAATTTTTAGAAATGGAAAGAAAAATGAATTCAAACCTATCATTGCGAACCATACTTGAGAAGTAAAACCTTCTCACCGGGACCAATTTCCAGGAATTGAAGAGGTGTTTACGCATCATCCTTTACCACGAGAGGAAATTGTATGTGCTATAAGAGCCTATTATAGTTGATCCTAGATAAGAGGCCATTGATGAGGAACTATCTCTTTATATTAATCATATGTATGATGCCACAAATGTCCAATTTTTATGCTATTAGCCATGTCTAATGCGCTCTTGAAGCAACATAAAAACATGGAAGCGTAGAGAATGATGTCTCACCTTAAGGATCTCTATAAAAAGAAGGAAATACATGAGAGATATGAGATATCCAATGATTTGTTCAAAACTAATATTGGAGAGTCTACACCAGCTGGGCCTCATGTAGTCAAGCTTATTGGCTACATTGAACACCTGGACATCTTAGGGATAAAGTTCCCAGATGAGTTACGTACAGATCTCATCCTATCATAACTGCCCAAGACCTTCTCTAGATTTATTGTCAACTAAAACATGAGAAACAATGAGAAGAGTCTATCAAAACTTCTAACCATAATTTTCTAGGTAGATAAGGACATGAGGCCTGAAAAACCCACAGTCCTTATGGTGAATAAGAAAAATAAAGACAAGGCTAAGGGTCCAAGGATTCATAAATGGTATGAAGCCCTTTAGAACCATCCCTCCAAGAAGGGGAAGATCCAGAGGCATGGAAAGGAACAGGAGGCGGTATGTTTTTCATGTGTCAAGCAAGGCCACTGGAATAGAAACTACACCCAGAAGCGTGGGGACGCTAAAGGTGCGTTCGTTATCGATTGTAATCTTTCTATTTCTACACATTGGGTATTAGATACATCTTATGGGTCTCACACCTATATTCAAATGAAAGAACCAAGTATATTTAAAAATATTTATAGAGGAGAGGTAGATCTTCAAGATTCCAGTGGCGCAAGGTTGGCTGCATTGGCTATTGGAGATTACCATCTCTCATTGCCAACCAGAATGCTTTTATTTTTATGTAACTGTTATTATGTTCCTAGTGTTACCAAAAACAAAATTTATGTATCTTTTTTGGATATGGATGGATTTATTTTTAAGTTTATAAATAAGGGTTGTTTATTTTATTAGAGCAATGTATGTTATGGTATGGCACATTTAAATAACAGTTTGTATGTATTAAATTATGAAAACCAAGTGTTGGAAGTCGACAACGAAACAAAATCACATGACTCATACTTCACCCAGTTGTGGAATCACCATCTCGGTCATGTAAATGATAAGCGCTTGAAAAAGATATGTCAATATAGTTATTTAGACTCTATTGAGCTAAAATCACTTGATAGATGTCACACTTGTTTATAAGGTAAAATGACCAAGCCACCTTTCAGTAGACAGGGTGAAAGGGCCACAGATCTTCTTGGATTGGTGTATGTGGATGTGTGTGGACCATTTACTGTAGAATATAGGGGTGGATATTCTTATATCATTACTTTTACTGATGATTTGAGTAGATATGGATATGTCTACTTAATGAGGTATAAGTTAGAGTCCTTAGAGAAATTTAAAGAATAGAAGAATGAAGTAGAGAATCATCTTGGTAAGAAGATAAAGAAACTTAGATCAGATCGAGGTGGAGAATATTAGAACCAGTAGTTCATTGAACTTTTATGGGATTCTGGGATTCTATCTCAACTCAATCCTCCTTATACACTGTAGTAGAATGGTGTTAGTGAAAGGAGAAAATGTCCCTTGTTGGAAATGGTGAGGTCGATGATGAGTCATGCAGATCTATTATTATCATTTTGGGGATATGCATTATAAACTGAATCATACACATTAAAATGAGTACGAAATAAGGAAAAAAATAGAATTACCTCTGATATATGGAAGGAAAATAAACCCATTCTGTTGCACACACATGTATGAGGATGCAAGGTGTTTATTAAGTCTTATCAGGGAAAAAAAACTAGCACCCCTGAGTATGAAGTGTATCTTTATAGGATATCCCAAGGAAACTAAAGGATATTACCTATATAACCCTTAAGAAAAGAAATTCACTGTCGCTAGATAGTACGTCTTTCTTGAGAGGGATCACATCCTCAAAAAGGATAGTGGGAGAAAGATTGAATTTGATGAAGTTGATTCTCAAGATACACAGAAGTTGGTACAGGAAAAAGTTCCATAGGTCCCTGTGGAGGAGGTTCCAGAAACACAAGTACTATGTAGAAGCATAAGAGAGGTAATGGAACCAGAGAGATATGGTTTCCTAGTCACCAAGGATGGTGAATCCTTATTGTTGGACAATGAAGAACCTCTATCCTACAAGGAAGTAGTAGAAATCTCAGAAGCTGCAAGATGGCTAGAAGCTATGAATTCTAATATGGATTCCATGTATTAGAAACAAGTATGTGTTCTGGTGGATGAGCTAGTTGATGTAAATCCTATTGGATGAAAATGGGTATTCAGGAGAAAACTAGACATGGAAGGTCAAGTTAGCACCTATAAAGCAAGGATAGTGGCTAAAGGATTCAGATAGCATCAATGAATTTACTATGATAAAAAATTATTGCTAGTTTCCATGTTTAAATCCACAAGAATTATACTTTCCATAGCAGCTAACCATGACTATGAGATTTGGAAGATGGATGTCAAAACAACATTTCTTAATGGGAACCTTTAGGAAAATGTCTATATGACACAACCAGAAGGGTTTGTGATATCAGGTGGATCCAAACAGGTTTGAAAGTTTCAGAAATGCATTTATGGATTAAATAAAGCATCTAGGTCATAAAAAATTCAATTTTATGAAGACATAAAGGAATTTGGTTTCATTAAGATTGAATGTGAGACTTGTGTTTATAAGCGGTTTAATGGGAATGCAGTTTTTATCCTAGTGGTATATGTTGATGACATATTTCTTATTGGAAATGATGTACTAGTCTTACAATCTATTAAGGATTGGTTGAATAAGTGTTTTTTTCATGAAGGACTTGGGTAAAATAGCCTACATTCTAGAGATCAATATCATTCATGATAGATCCGAGAGGATGCTTGGACTAAGTCAGAGTACATACATTGACTAGGTACTAACGATATTTAGTATAGAACAATCCAAGAGGGGATTGGTTTTAGTGTCACATGGCCTACATCTTTCAAAGAAAATGTATCCTCAAAAACAATAGGAGAAAGATAGAATGAGTAAGATACCATATGATTCAACTATAGGATCCATCATGTATGCCGGGTTATGTACCAGGATTGATGTTGCCTATGCACTGAGCATGGTAGAAAGATATCAAGAAGATCCAGGAGAACAACATTAGACTGTTGTTAAGACTATCTTTAAGTATCTGATAAGAACTAAAGATATGTTCCTAGTGTATGGAGGAGACGGGGATATTTTCATCAGAGGGTATGTCAATGTTGGTTTTCAGAAAAATTAGAATGATTTGAAGCCACAATATGGATATGTTTTCTATCTCAATGGAAGAGATGTGAGATGAAAGAGTTCCAAGAAACCAGTTATTGCCGATTCTACAGCAGAGTCTCAATATATAGAGGCTTCTCATGCAGCCAAGGAAGCTATCTAGATTTGGAACTTTGTCTAGGATTTTAATGTGGTGCCTAGAAGTAAAGATCTTATCACATTGTATTGTGATAATACTACAGTGGTGAAACTTGCAAAAGAACCAAGGTCACATCAATGGAAAAAGCACATACTCCAGAAGTATCACCTCTTGAGGGATTTCTATCAAAGGGGTGAAGTTGCAGTGAGTAGAGTGTCAACGGAAGAAAAAGTGGAAGAACCCATGACTAATGATCTATCTTAGAAGAAGCATGAATATCATGTGAGAGCTATAGGGTTAAAGGTTGTTAGCATATGTCTCTAGTCCAAGTGGGATTTTGTCAGAGTTGGTAGCCTAGAACCAACTACTTTGTACTTTATTCATTAATAAATACTTTATCATATCTTGATTGTTATTCTGCATGACAATGCATGTGATAATGTCCTAAGGATATCTATTTCACTAAAAGGTCATAGAGGATCCCTAATACGATGAGAAACTAGAAGTTACTTAACACTATTCTTGAATATATGTTCTATGGTCGGATGATGTTATTTGAGGGACAAAAATAATACACGCCATCAAGGATGGGGAATCATAAAACTTTGAGGCACCATCTCATGGTGTGCACCCTTAGTAACATCTAAGAGGATACTATGAGAATGAGACCCTCTAGTAGGAAATCCACATTTCATAGTGTCATTGGATGTTCCTATCTTTGGACGTGTGTATTGGTTCTTATACTTTAAGATTATTATTAATGGGTATTACAACTCACACACTTAGATGTATTGAAAAAAATTGCGACAACACACTGTTCGCAATGAGGTAGGCTATGTTGGGTGTATCATGAGTAATATTGCATTAATAGATAATGCGAGAAAGGATTTGTCCCTTATGTTCTATAATGGATGTATATGTATCAGGCCCATTGATGGAATTTATATATCCTAAATAAATCTATGGACATTGTAAATAATGGGCGAGTTCAATTCCAGAAAGTCACAGAAAGAATAATCAAGTTCATGGGTTGATGGAACTAGCATGCAACCCACTTGATTTGAGATATCAAGACAAAGGGATTACATTACACGATAAGCATTCGTAGGAGGTGACACATAATTATGGCGTTAACTTCTTTCTATATGGGTGCCTTACCATGTTTCTAGATTCTAACCATGGACGTTAGGCAGGCTCCACCTAATGCCATTGAGAAAGAAACCTAGAGGGTCACACAGTAAGTGTGTCCAAGTATCTCAGTTAAATATTAATTTAACAATTTGAATAATTATTATTCTTGGTTGTGATTTAATAATTATTCAAGGATTCCTAATCACTTTTATTTTGACACTAGTTATTCGAGAGAATATGTTGTGAGTGAAATAATATATTTATTAGAAAGTAATGCAGTGATATTTATTTGAGAAATAAATATCCATTATTCAAGGTCTAATAAATGTGGTGGAAGAAATAAGGAAAATGGAAAAACAAAAGTACATGCTGTGTATATTAACATACACGCCATGTAGTTTTTCTAGGGATTTGTGAGAAATAATATTATTTATTTAATTAAATATTATTAGGTGTAATTATCTAGGCACATGTCAAGTAATAATAATAGTCAACTGTTATTATTAGACATGGGGTCTCACTAAGAATTAAATGAAATGAATAAATACTTTTGGGTAATTAATTAATTTTATTGTTTAAAGTAATTAAAATCCCAATTATATAATTCTCATTAGTTTATCCATTTTTTTTGGGTTTGTTCACAATAGATCTAGAGAAATATCCCAATCCAAGAGAGAATTATTTTCTTCTAAGAACGATCTCAAGCTGTGAGAGAGATCCTCCTCCACCAGATCAAGGAGAGCTCTTTGCAAGTGGCTCTCAAGGTGATATAAGGCGAACATCACAAGAGAAGGCTCTTCCATGCTATCACTTGGAGATCCCTTCAGTGACGTTTAGAGATACTTGGAACACATATAGATCACCACTTGAGTAATCCTACACTTGTATTCTATAACTCAATGACAGATCACATCAGATCATGACCAGAAACATCAACGGAGAGATAATTCCATCAAGGTAATTATTGCCTTTTAATTAAATTAATTATAACCAACATATGATGATCCTCTCTATGGTTTTGGGACTCCCTTCCTTTTTTTCGTTCTTTATTCTATTTTAAAGATTTGGTGTTTTATTATCGTGATGGATCTCAGATTGATCATTGTTAACAGAAAAATTAAGTTGGGTACACACACTAACGTGCTTCCGCTTGTCACGACCCGTCCTCGGGGCCCGTGCCATGACTACCCCAAGCCCGCCTTCCATAGGTCAGGGGATGACGATTAGCACCAATGGCGTAAATCCCTAAGCTGGGAAGGCATTGCCTTTATATTAGTAACACACACACAAACAGAGTAAGCTGGAAACAAAGCACTATGTGAAAACCGTATATAAAAAGTAGTGCTGAAAGTAAAGGGTCCGAAAATACAAGACCAACAGTAAAGTACAGGTATAAAGGAAAGAAAGTACAACTGAAAAAGGGACAACAACTAAAAGGGAAGATCCTGGAACATCCACCGAGTATCCTACCTGAAGGGTAGGTACAGATGTCCACCTCAGCACTCCACGTCTATCGGTCCGCTCCTTGTACCGTCTCGCCGTGTGGTCCACCTTTGGGTACCGTCCGGTCCTAGCTCGCACTCAGGCTCCGTCAATGCTATCCGTCATCTGCATCCAACACAACGAGGTGCAGGTATAGTCCATGCAGGGGTGAGTATAACGATACTCAGTAGGGACCCCGAGACCCCCAAAGGTCTCTCAGAATCCACAAAGGATAAACCAAAGAAGAAAGATACAACCACGAAGTATCAACCAACCATACTTAGGTATATTCCCATACATATACCTAAGTTATCAATCATAGTTCGACTCCAACTCGCAAGCCCAAGCACAACCCAGTCCACACATGAAAGAAGTCAATCACATCAATGATAATGATTGAAAGTCAAGACTCAACTCACACAGGTATACATCTCTTGTATACCGATAGAGATGATCAGATGTAGTCACTGATTCATCTAAGCTATCGGACCCACACAGGATACAAGACCAACTAAGCTATCAGACCCACACAGGAGACAAGACTAGCTACTCTGTCGGACCCACACAGAATACAAGTACGGAGGTCAATACTGCTGGACCCACACAGGATACAAGAACAATAGTCATCGCTGTCGTACCCATGGAGGATTCCAGTACGGTATTCATCACTATAGAACCCACATAGGATTCCAGTACGGTAGTCATCGTCGTCGAACCCACGGAGGATTCCAGTACGGTAGTCGTCACAGTCGTAGCTAGCTCTAGGGTTCCCACATACAACACGCTCGATTCTGGGAGGGTCCCCTCCTCAAGCAAAGGGGTCGATACATCAACTATCACGAAGTCCAGAGTTGATGTATCCCTAAGTTCTGTCTCATCAAAAGGAACCCAATGAAATAGACGACGGGTCAATCGGACGCCCGGTCAGAGATTTATTGGATTTTCTGTTCCAGGGGCCCAGTTGGAATTATGCTCATTCCAAACCTGGAAATTTTCCAAAGTTGTCCAAAACTCACATAGAGTATCACAAAAGGACCGACTCATCGTAAGGGTCCTAGTGCCATAGACGGTGCGTCGATCAGACGCACAATCAAGATGTTATTCACATTTAAGCGAAACGGGCCCGACCCGTCAAGCCCGGTGGGCTGGTGAGTCGGCCCGTCCTGGCTCAGTGGGTCCGACCTGGCTAAGGGGTCAGCCTGGCCCAGCCCGTGGCTGGTCGTGGCCTGGCCAGCCAGCCGAGCTGACGGGGGGGCGCGGCCCCCGGTTTTCCGAAATGGCGGTGCCGAGCGACGCCGCCCTCCTATCCGGCCGGATGAAGCCAGATGGTCTTCCCGGCATGAGCGGCCCGCGGATCCTCCACCCATGGCGCCCATGGGCTCCGCGGCTCCTTCTGCCCAACCAGCCAACGTGCCGGCCGGTTCGTCTGCCAAAGCAGCCCACGGAGCACGGGCTGTGGTCCTCCGCAGCGCGGCGCCACAAGGCGCCACAGTCCTCCTGTCCGGTCGGCTACGGCCTGCCGGTTCTTCTTAGGCCGTACAGCCCATGACTTCGGGCCACAATTCTTCTCTATGCGGCCAGAACACGGCCGCTTCTCCCTCCGGTCATCGCTGCCTCTTCCATCTCTGCCTCCATCACGAATAAGAACAAGGATCATTGGAGGGTCGTCAGGCCGTGTTCGTTCGGCACACGCCCTCCGCGTAAGGCGGTAGCAGTTGGCCGAGGACATTCCAGAGAATTCGACACAAACGAGATAATTTATTCACTTATAAATTATACAAAACCCCTACCTTGATTCCGATGCTCGCTTATCTGTGTCGCGGGAAGAGGATTCAAAGATGACGTTGATTCGTTGATGTCGGGACGTGTCTGAGGAGGAAGTGTTGTAGACGTTCCTCACGGGTGGAGTCTTCTTCCTTGATGTGGAGTAAGAATAATGAATAAGACGATGGTTGTGAGCCTTGAGTTCTTTGTTGGAGAGGGTAAATGTTCTTCGTGGGAAGAAGGCCCGCTCCTAATTCTCTAAAAGTTCCACCACCAAAATATTTTCCAAGCCAATATTAAAATAAGACTTCCCCATTTTAATATAATTACCATGCAATTAAAATTGATTCGAATGAATACAAAGATTAATTAAATTTGGAATTTAATTAATCCTAGTTGTTGGCATTAATTAAGAGAAGGTGAAGAGTTTAAAATTCAAAAGAGAGGAGGTGGAGAGTTTTAAAAGTTAATGAGGGGGTTTCAAGGGGTTAAAGGGGTAGTTGATGGGTTAGGAGATTGTGTGGGCTCCACCACACATTTTCCTCTCATGGGAGGTTATGTGGGTGTGGGAACCACCTATAAATCCCACTTAAAGGAAATAACCACCACATAATAAATTAAATAAAATTTTGTACACTCATAATAATTTTATTTTAATTTTTTACGAATCCCCAAAATATAACTTCTACTCTTGACCAAACGAAACTGCAGTAAAGGTCCCCTTAAGAGAATACCGGTGCTTCAAGTTCATCAGTGTCCTCAGATTTCAATTCTAAGTATCGGTTCAAAAGATAGAAAAACCCGCACGTACATTTACTGAACGTATTCGAACAAAACTTCATAAATTGATTCTGGGAACACCAGGCCTCGGAATCAGGCACCGTCAGAAACTACAAACTCATAATATTCCAAAGAATTTAACAAAAAAAATTTCCTTGAAATTTCCAGGTCTTTACCCCGCTGAACCCGGAACCTACAACCACTGGCTTAGATTTTATTTTGGTTATTTACATTTAGATATTTTTATTTGTATCAGTTTTATTTATACTTTCATTATAGTATGGTTTTGGTTTCTTTTTATATCAATGCCTTGGAATTTTTGTGGATGATTCTTCTTATCTCTTGATCATGATTTCTTATTGATGGAAATGACTCTCATATTGTGAGATTTTTATACCCTTAGTGAAAGTTGCCAACCTGGGTCTTACTAGAGGTGGGACTCGGGGGTTAGTATATCTCTCTCCTTATTGTGGTATATTTGGAGGGATGGGGTTGTGACATGGTAATAAAAAGAAGAATATCTAAACTCTTGAGGACGTGTTGTGTTTCTGTGTCTTAGATTTTAGAGGTTTTTAGATGAGGAACTTTCCTTTAGTCATGTTTTCTTGAAAAAATATTTTTCACTCCACCATTTGTATGAAATGTTTTTATAATTTGTATTACTAGACTTTAAATTATTTATTATTATGGAATGGGTTTGGAGAGTTAGAAATTATCAGGCCAGGGCTAATGAAGAACGCATTAGAGATATTTTTTATAATTTTTGAGAGGATGAAGGTAGTGCAAGATTTTCAGAATTCATATAATAATCATAGGATGCGACCTCTAGATTTCGATATTGGAGATCACATGTTCTTGAAGGTTAATCCTCATCATGGGGAGTCAAGGTTTGGTCATTAGTGTAAGAGTTATCCCCAATTTCTTGGGCCTTTTAAGGTGTTAGATCTCATTAGATCCATGAAACATCATATAACACTTCCCCCATAGATGAGCTGGATACATGATGTTTTTTATGTGACACAGCTCCACCATTACCTTGATAAAAAATATCACATCCTTTATTTAGGAGAGATAAATGTTAAAAATGATGAAACCTTGAAGAAGCATCCTGTAGAGATACAAGACTAACAGGAGAAGGTTTTACATGACCATGCTATTCCTTTTGTTTGTGTCTTGTGGAGGTATAGTGGTGTGGAAGAGAGTACCTAGGAACGTGAGTTACAAATGAGTTCTCAGTACCCCAAACTATTTTTTATTTATATCCTCTCATTTTAATTTCTATTTTTTGGTTTTTTAATTTTTCTAGTTTATGATATGGGTATCTCTCTTATTTCCTTATTGTAGTCTTGCTTCCATTTTGGAGGTATCTTTCCCAAGAGAGTTTTCAGAATCTATTCATTACTATTTTTTGGTTTTTGTTCTTGTTTTCTCTAGAGGAGGTGGTGGATCTTCTTGGATGGTGATATCCTTTAGTGATATCTCATAGGGTGGATATGCAGATACCCCCATTTTCTTTCTTTCTATATAATTTTAGTTTTTAATTCTCAAGGATGAGAATTATGTAAAAGGATTCCAATATAAGGGACCAGACCCTATTTTTCCTTAACATTGTGTGTTTTGGGTGTTGGAGGCACTTTAAGGAGGTTCCAAGGTGTTTAGGGAGTGTTAGAAGGAAATATATGGGAGTTGAGACAATTATGTGTCATAGATCCTTAGGCTATATTGGAATCTAGTCTACTATAGTGAAATGGTTATGGATATAGCGTATGATGGTTGGATTCTATGGGTGTGAAGCTTTGGATATAGAATAGGGGATCTCAGGGATGATTTTTTTGGTTACTTCCTTTTTGAGGGTTAACTACTATGTGGTGGTTGGCTATGACGTAGGCCCTTCCCTAGTGTTGAACATTGTGACATAGAGCAAGGAGGATGTGATGTAGGTGTTTTAGTTAGTTCTTCCAAACCAGGGGTGGCTGTGTTGTGGGTTGTAGGACCTCCATACTTCCCATACTTTGGTAAATAGGATCTAGTTGTATTTGTACTATATTCCTTGGACATGCGTTTTGTCCAATGGGGCTACGACGCGGTCCATTTGGCTACACCATACTATTCCCTATGTCAGAAAGTTCTACGGTGTGGTTTGAAGGGCTCTGTTGTGGTCTTATAAAAATTAGTCTTCTTATAAATACACAACCCCCATCTAAACCCCTGTTTCTCCCAAGCTAATTTCTCAAAACCTAGGTGCCCCAGAGTGCCTTTCAAAGTACTTTTAATCCCCTTATAGTTTGGATTAATACCCAACTACTAGATATCAATCCATGGTGATCCATGGTAGGTTCTTCTTATTTTCTTATAGTTTCTCCTCTATTCAATCTCATTTTCCCCCAATTATTATTTCTATTCTATGGTGTTTTATCTCCATAATTATAATAAAGTTTTCTTTTTCATTTTACGATGCTTTCATGGAATGAAATCCTTGGGAGATCATAGTTTCCTCATGGGATAGGTGATCAGAGATATGCATTGACATTCCATTTCTATTTCAAGAATACCAGCATTTTGAGGTAGGGGATTCGTTGCTTTTCCAATTTATTTCCATGAAATCATAAATCTTCTATGGTTTATCCTTTGTATGGTAGTATAATTAACCTAATAAATATTAAACCAAATTAAATAATGAAATTGGTTTATGGATAATGATCTTATGTTTTTGTTTTCCATCATGGTAAGGGGTTTTCTCTTGTTTTACTAGAGAGCGTGTTATATATCTAATGATATTTAGCATGATTTTATGATTTTTATCACATTGTTATGATTTGGGATCAAATTCGTTAAAATGATGAAATTGGTAATGAAATTAAAGCCAATAATTTTTTGGTTTGCTATAAAATTTGAAAGGCATGTTTAATGAATTTTTTTCTTGTAATTTGATGGAAACAAATTTTATGCTTAGATAATTCTTAATTAAATATGGTATTTCATGTGTTAAAGAATCTGGTTAATGAAAATTAAGCATGTTAATTATTGTTGATGATAATAATTAAGAGTATGTTAAATGAGAAATTTTCTTCTCACAATTTTATAAAACTGGAAAATGCTAGAGAGAATATTTAAATAATTTAATAGCTTGTGATAATTGATTACTTAGTTTACCCATAGTTTTAAATTATTAAAATTGAATCAGATAATTGAAGATAGAATAAAATGAATTGTTGATAAAGATAATTGTTTGGGGATGAGAGTGCTAGTTTTCTTAGGAAGGATGAATGCCTAGTGTTTGGGTAAGAGTGAGACTTTATTACATGTGAAAGTTGAATGCCTTATTTTTAGGTCCAAGTTTCTCTACTGACTATGTTTGTTTCTTTATTCCTTCTTTGTTCTCTGGATATGATCCTTTCTATGTGATGTGATGTGATCCTAGGATGGATGATGAGATATGGGTGGGGAGGCTTGAGGTTGTGGTATTAGTTGAATATTGTGATGGAATGATGAATTGGGATATGCATGGTGGTGTTAGGGATGACACTAGAGATAATGGAATAGGTTGAATAAGGGATTAACCAATTTTTTTTAATATGGATGCTTTCTGTTAATGAATTTATTTGATTTCTGGATGGCTAGGTTACTTGTATATCTGAATTACATTCTACACTACTAGAGGTGGATAGATGTGTTTTTTACATCTCTTGATGGTAAATTAGGATGTTTCCTAGAGTACCTAAAATTATAGAATAATAAATAATGATAAATAAATGTTTAACCTGTGGGGTTGGTTCTTGCTAGAATGAAAATTTTAATATTAATCCTAAGAAAACATGGAATTGGTTGGATTATGCTTGGGGGTATGAATTTCAATTTGATGGTTAATATAATGAGAAATTGAATAGTCTTTTTAATTAATGTATAATGAATTAATTAATTTGAATAGAAATGGTAAAAAGTAAATACGGAATTTAATATATCTCCTTTAATACCTGTGTGCTTATAGGATATCTAGTCCCTGGAAGTGGTCGTCAGGTGTTTTAGTGACAATAGATATATTTGAACCAAGGACTAGGTCATTCTCATAATGTGGTCATGAGATATATTATATATTATATGTTTTGTGATTTGATATACCACCCCACCCATTTTTGGTAGGGTTAATGACACCCAGTAGTCTGGGAGGGTGTTTTCCCTAATATCCTGGTGTTGAGGATAGATGGACGACTACCCCCTCTGACCCCGATCTCTTATCTTGGTATTTTTATGTTCCAGTATACCCAATGGTTAGCTTCCAATATATTTGTGTAGAGGGATGTAATGGATTGTGGTTATTTCATAGACATGTATATCACGATATAGTATCCAAATGGTTATTTTAGGTTTGACATGTATGGGTTTGATGGATTGAGGTACTTACTTTGTGTACGAGCTGTGATGGATTGAGGTATAGTAATTGATGTATGATACACAACATACGACCTATGGTGGATCTCAGAAACTACATGGTTTCTATATAGAGATGTATAATGGGATGATGAGATGATATGATGCATGAGATTCATGTTGTGATATTTACCCAAGGTGTTTATGGGTTAGATTATTTTGGAGAGATATGGATCATGATGTACGGCATTGGATAATAATGAAAAACTAGTGTGATAGTAGTAGTGGGGTACCATTTTTTATTTCATTACTATAATATATTTTCCCATGTATGAAATACTTGGTGATAGATAGCCATGGTGAGGCTAATAACATAGTATACCTCTTTAGGTGACAAGTTTGTTTCACTTGTTGTTCACTAGGATTTAGCATGATTTATTTATCTTTTTCATGAGAAGATTCAGGGAGGATCCTACCGAGTATACCTATTATGCTCACCGTACATCTATATAAACTATGTTTAGTTAATTAGAAGTGGGTTGGAAATCGGTATGGATATTACTAGTTCTTGGTTTTTTAGGATCTATTTGGTATTTTTGGTCTTTACTGAGTTTATCTTTCGATACTTATAGTTTCCTTTCCAGTTGATTCCACTTTGTATGAAATTACATGTATGCACTTGGTATTTCTTCTATATTTATGATAATTAGTTGATTCACATTCTATCTTATCTCTCTCTTCCACATGTTCTCTTAGAGGGTAATTCCCCTATATGTATGTATGATATACCCTTAGTGCTAGTCACAAACCTAAGGCCTATTGGAGGTGGGACTCTGGTGGTCACCATCTCTATTCTCTCTTTTCCAGCCTGAGAGGGGTACCTTTGTGGGTTGGGGGTCATGAAAACCAAAAGGTCCCATGAGAAATTATCTTCACTAAGTTCAAACTCACACTATTAAAAGATGTAAAATATATAATAATCATTCCCAGTAGGAACCTTTAGCTATAGATGGCGGGATAAAGTCTCAACATGAAGCTCATACTCTCACACAAGGGATATGGAGACAAACGAATGACTATTAGTTGTTACTAAAAGTACTGTAGATAAAGTAGAAAAGACATAGATCATTTAATGAATCATCCATGAGTAGCCTTATCATAACCCTCTATACCCTACAACTACCTGCACCCTTAACTTCTAGCCCTCTAAGCCTGGAATGGTCCACCTAGTGGTGGTGGTGAGAGTTTCTCACAGCATCATCCTCTAACGGAAGATCCTCCCTCCAAAGATACATCTGCTCCTCTATCAGTACCACCTCCCTAGGGCCCACCCTGGCCATGCATGGGAGATCCTTGGTCAAGACATTTCCTCTATCATAGAGGTCTATCCAATTCCTGTATACCTTCCTCAATATGCTAGGTTATAAAATCATGATCCATGTGACCTCACTCATCACAAAAATAGAATATCCCCTCTCTAGGGTAACTGAAATCTTTGTGAAACCCCTACATCATAGATCCAAATGTCTAAGTCTATGAATGAGTATGTCTCTTGTGCTAAGACCCTGATTCCTGATGCCTTATAGCTATCATAGTTAACTCATGCCCATTATGACCACTTACAACTCTCTTTGGTCGATGTCCCTCTTCTAGGAAGCTCTCTATAACCAAAAACCACTCTAGTACTCCAATATAACTGAGAATGCATAAGGGGACTGTGCTAACAGAGACGTATCTATGAAGTGCGTTCTCAAACTTCCATGCTAGGAAGTATCCATATCATACCATATCAAGAGACTAACACACAAGGTTGGAAAATTTCACAACATACTCAACAACTGACATATCATCTTACTGCAGCTCAATAATCTTCTAAATCCACACAAAGTGCAATATAGAAGGTTAATATTCATCTCATAACAAATATTAAAAGTATAAACATGATAGTGTTTCCTTATCGTGAGTTATATTGATTAGAATCAACCAGCACTCTACTACTCCTAGAATAAGGCTTGTCATAAGCACAACCATTTGATCAACATGGGTTCAAAAAATACTAAAAACTCATAACACTGCCTCGATCTGATCCTTTACTGATTGACGATTTAGATCACCATGAAATATCAGTGGTCCCTATCACTAGATATCATATACGCACTGATTCTAGGCACATTTTTTTGTTAAACTATTAGAATTATCATCTATCTAACACACAATATATTATCCTCCTAGTCTATCAGAGGTGGACCCACATGCTATTGAATAGGAGGTAGAAATACTCTATGATCACATTAAGGAAATACCTCATGAGATGGTCCTTGAATTTAGGTCTCATCACACAACTAATCATCATCGCAGTCCTATATCATTATCATATATGGAATTTATTATAGAGGCATCTTAAAATTTTACAAGGCATACCATGGTTAAATGATCATATATTGGGATATGACTCAAGATGGACAATAAATTCAAAATACATAGTCTTATATAATGCACGTAACATTAGTTCCCTACAACTGATGCCTCAACATGTTGAGTTGACAAGATAGTTAGAGTCCTGGTGTATGGATGCATCGATCATAGTACCACCACTGGGTTACGAAGAATGAGATCTAAAATTGATACACTCCAAAACTTTTACCCTAAGTTACCAAACTAATCCTCATAAAAATATCCAACTCCAATTACCAACCCAAGGAAAAACCACCTTTGATGCCACTCTGTCATAACCAAACCCACTGAGACCCCTCCTTGGATGGAAGTAAGCCAAGGGTGACTCCCCAAGCTTACCTCCAATTGGCTAGGTACTGATAACCGGTGATTAGTAGGAATATCACTAAAATGTAAGGCCTTAGCCTAGGTACCTGTACGCACACACATAACAAGCTCCATGAAACAGTGTACAGATATAATAATATACTAAAACTTTTGTAGTTTAAACTATAAATTCAACAACTACTAATAAAATAAAAAAGTACTGTAGTGAATAGTAAAAATATAAAGGGGGAAAATACATTCCCAAATAGAAATGAATTCCCAAACTAACAACAACTACAAATAGAGAAATACTGAAGAGAGATTGAATCACGATCTCTAAGACTGACCAGTGAACATGACAAGCAACACCTAATACTACTATGCTCCTCTAAAACTAGGTCCACCAATATTACTATCGATCTTCCTATAATCTTTATAAGAAACAACATGTGTAGTAAAATCCCATACAGGGGTGAGTATATTCATACTGAGTAAGATGCCTTGACAACCAAAATGGGATAAATATAAATAGAAAAATTCATATCAAGACACAAGTAAGAGGGAAACAAATCCCAGCATCAGATAATCTCAAAAGAAGTCCAAGGGAGAGAGAAAGGGGATCTCAATATTTGAAGACAAGCTAAGAATAATGGGTCATCCTACATCTCCCAAAGGTCCATATCAAATTTCCAACGCCACTCACAAACTCACAAGAATCATAGTGGAGGAGAATACTTCTCACTACTTCATTCCATAGCTAAGGGAGCACTAACTCATGTAGAGGACCCTCTCCCCACTAGGGCTTGATGATGAGGAAATAAAACTCCATAGATAGAGGAACCAAACCTTATATAGTTTGGGGGATTACCAACTCCCCCTATGTAAAGAGTATGGGGGGCCTATGCACTAGTGTGATAGGGTAGTAACAACCCCAACATCTCTATGGTGATCAAACCCAATAACTTCTATCAACCAAGTGCTAATGAAGGAAGAATCAAACTCATAACACCTCAAGTCATATCCATGATTCCAAAATTAATTATACCATTATGTATTACATGAAAAAATGATCTGGATAGTCTATTCATGAGCCCAAATATGAGTCATGAAAAAGGTGATATATAAGGTGGAAGTTCCTGAGTAAAGTAAACAATGTGTACATAGGGTCACATTGTGTATGATGGCTACCCTGGGTCTTCCTGTGTACTCTGAATGGTGACCATACACTATGACCCATGCCCATGTACCTGGTCATGTTGGAGTACCTTTTCCATGTCTATGACCATATACCAGGTTGTTCCCATATATATTGGTCATTCCTGTTCCTGTGTACCCCTAGGGTACATGTCAAGATTCTAGAACCAAGTCACATAGAATGTGGTAAGTAGCACATGGCATGTGATAATTAATTTTCATGAATCCCTAGCTACCAGAATAAGGGACTAAATGACGCATGTTCATCCAAACTACACGTTGTGTACTTAAAAAATTTCTAGAATCCCATGGTCTTCATGAAAGAGATCAGATCCACCTCATCCATCACTTACACCACCTTTTAACTACTTGAAATCCATAAATATAAAATGGGGGGCCTTTGATCATTGATTCCTGGCCTCCGATGTCTGGTAATCAGAACTCTAATTACCCAATCGCTAAACTACTATGAATCTCGTCGTCCTTTTGGAACCCAATCCACAAATCCATTATTCAAAGCCTAAAAAACACCACAATACATCTATAAAACACTACTTTCAAGGCCATTTACACAATTTCCATGAATCATGGGGTTTGATCACACTCAAATCTAACCCTACAATTTTGAACAATGTCCTCATGAACCAATGATGAAGAATGTGAAGAACGGTGGGGAGAAAAGCACAAGAACAAGGTGATGCCATCATTGGATGGGGAGATCTCATCCAATGATTACAAAAATTAGAACCAAAGGAGAAATAAGGGAATATATGATATAAAAAAGGTTGGAGAATGGTATTTCAAATTGATCTTATGATAAAAACATAAATCACATCAAATAAGAAGATATAATCTATACTCAAAAATTTAATTAAATAGTGAATAAATCAATGAAATAATGTATCCTACCTCAAGAATGGATTGATCATTGTTGAATAATGTGTCTACTAGTGATGAAGGTGATTATATCACTTCGTAAGTCATACATCTCACGATCCTCATCATTCATTCATTGTCGATCCACATTCCTGAGTCACCAATGCCAACACTCTCCTCCTCTTCTATAATATCCTAGGGTTATATAGCTAACCCTATGGATTTTTCATAATGGGGACTAAAAAGAGAGTGATTAGGGTTTTAGGTGTTTAACTAAATTAAACAAACATATTAATTACTTCACTTAACACATCCATTAATGGTCCTCTTTAACCAAACGCCTGATGCCGATCGACTTTATCTCACTCCTTGGGTAAAACCTATGTTATGAAAAAGAATTATAGTCTCGGATTTCCCATATGAGGTCTCGATAAAAGGGAAATCCATTTATTTCAAAAATATTCATGCACATGCTTTAATATATATTAATATTTTTAATATATTAATTTTGGGGTCCTGTGACACACAAAAACATTGCCGACTCTAAGGAATGATCCAAAGACACATACAGAAATATTCAAAGGATCAAACTAAAAAATCAAAAGTCTTGACATTTAATTACTAAAAAAATGTATGTATAATTTCCAAATTTTATTATATTGAATGTAATATAAGTTTAAAATATTTTATTAGTTATTTAAGTTTAATATATACTACTTTTTTTAATTAAATTTAACAAAATTTACTATTAATAATATTTTGAGTAGTTATGTATAAAATATTAATATTTTTATAAAGAAAACTATAGCTAATTAAAAAAATATAATTATATTTTAAAATATTAATAAATACAATTGAATATATTTATATGTATATATATTGTCTATTTAAAATTAAATTAATGAACAATATAATATTGGATGCATAGATAAATAAAATTATTTTTTATTTTATTAAAAATATATTAGTCTTAATCACTTCATAAAAACATGTATACGATAAATTAATTGAAAAAATGAATGTAGTTACTAAGATAATATATGTTATATTATTTGAATATAATATTTAAAAAATAATATTATCCATATTCAAAAGGAATCATTAAATAAAAAAATTCATATATATATTGATATCTAAAAAGAGGTAATATAAATAGATGTGTATATATAGATATTTATTATTTGTTAGATATATTTATAGGTAAATTTAAATATTTAGAACATAATATATAGTGACCTAGGAATAACATACACATATATTACATCATTTTAGATGAATATTTACCACATTACAAAAGTATATTCCAGAGGACCGTAATAGTTTAGTGACTTTGGAAACTAGGAACACATTATTCTAATTTGGTGAAAGATTTTGAATATCTCCCATGAAGATCTTTCCATTTTTAAACTCCTACTTAAAACCTTTCTTCATAACCCAGTGAAAGGAAACATATGAAAGGGTGATCTCAGATGCTCAGTAAGGGTAAAAAAAATGGAGATATTTAAGCATAATCCTAAGAATAAGGGTATGAGAACACGATCATAATATTAGAAGATCATACCCCGCATATCAAATATCATAATATAGAGTCATGAAATAAATATTGGTAGTTCATAATACATGAATCATAAGGTTTTGATAAAAAACTCTTCAAGGAACTGTCTCAGTGTTTTTGAGGTGATTGTGTTTGTTGACAAATCCAGATGACTATGTTTTATTATGGTTGGTGGTATCAAAGCAACTATGTTTAAAGTGTCAGAATTTCCCAATGCTTTCCAAATTTTTGGGCCTCAAAATTAGGATTTATTTTATAGAAAAGGAAGGATTTCCACATAGCATTATTTGAGAACCGTATATCATCTAAAGGAGTTCTTGGACCACAATTCATAGAATGTGATGTGTGGAGTCCATGGAATAGAAAAGAGGTATGAAAAATAATGAAGTAAAATTAGAAAAGGCAACTTTTTTGCATATAAATACTATGCAGACCACATAACCCACTATTAAAACCACAAAGGTGTTTGAAATTTTGTATATGAGGGTGGCGATTTGAAGCTACCACATAGGGTCATGTGCTATGCGAATCTCATAGCAGGATTAGTTCGAGGGGTGATTTTCATTTGTGAAGTGAAGGTAGTGAATTTAGTATGCCACAAAGGGATCTTCATTTAGGATAGGAAGGTGATGATTTAAGGTATTGAATGAATGATTAAATGTTCTATTTGGAATTCATAGAATGTTCTTTGTGAAGTATATATCAAAAAATAATTTTTGGTATTTTTTATTAGAGGTTTTTTTAGATATATTTTTCTATATATAGACCCATAATCGCATCATTAGGTAGTGATAAAATTCCATTAGACAAGATTATCGTTGGAAGAATTTGGATGATTCTGAAAGTGGTCCTCTGAGGAGGAAGTGGTTCTCAAAGAAGAAATTAGTTCATGAGGGAGTATTCCATGAAGGAGGAATTGGTTCATGAGGAATAAATTCCTCGAAGGAGGTAGTTTTAAAATACATTTCATGGAAGGGGTTTTTGGGGATCAGTAGCACATAAAGAAAAAGGGACCACGAAGGAGAGGCGTTCCATGAATCATTAGTGGTTTGTGAGGAATCAAACATCTAGTAAGTAGAGTAAATCTATGAATAAAATGTTTTCCACAAACCACTCATTACATGAAGTGTAAGGGAGTTCACATAGTATTCAAGGCAGTTCATGGAGAGTTTAAGGAAGTTCACAAAGGGAATAAAAATAGTTCATGAAAACATTTTTTTGCAAACCAGAAGTACGTGGAAAAGTGGATTTCACCTACCATGTGAAGAAAAATTCTCATGGAACACTTATCTATGAATCTATTCTAAGAGTATTTCACAAGAAGATACCCACCAAGAATACCTAGTGGAAAATATCATTGTTATATATAAATTATGACGTAAAAGACTAAGGATCTGCGCCATCTAGCTATATTTACAGAAGGAGTTCATTCACTTCTATATTAAAGGTAGTGAAAAGAAGACTTGGAATATATTTAATATCTTGATAGAGCCAAATAGTAGGTAATTTACGTGTCTATAGTAAATAAAAGTCTATTACAGTTGTCTTAAAATTGAAACTACTGCATCCCGGTGTTTTTATAGAAGTGAATGAGGAGATAAAAAATAACTTCAATAGTGAATCTACCCACAATTGAGGATATATTAAATATTTTTATTGAAGGGACCTAAATATCCATAAACTATGTGTGAATATTTTCTAGAGAAGTGATCCAAATAAGAGGAAGAAGGCAATCCTTTCCCCCGAAAAAGAGTCAGTGAATGAAATATTGAGGTAGTGACCCTTGATAAGCAATGAGATATCCCTAAAAATTGTAAAGGAAGTGAGCCTAGGAATAGAATTAATCTATCCTGAACCATATTTCTTAATTTAGCCTTCATGGATTTGGTACATTAGTACATTTTTATTTTATGCTCATTAGACGTAGCCCAGTGAGGGTGAACCAAGTAAATATATGTGTTTTTGTGTACTTACTTTACTTCCTTACCTTCTATGCATCATTTTTAGATAAAGCTAGAAATGATAAGATAAATATAAACACTAAAGATAAATCTAAGTTACCCTTAAAATAAAGAGGTCAAGATCCAGTGGGACAGGAAGAACATTTAAAAGAATATTCATACGCTGATTCATCCCCCCTCATGGTATCTTTGCCCCTTTTGTACCTAATATAAGGGAATAAAAAAACATAATCCAGGAGAGAATAACATAGAAATAAGACATGTAATTGTGGCATACACATAATAATATAAAATATTATTTCAAGGATATATACCTAGACATTTATAACATGTTAGTCTTGGGATAATCACTTGTGTACCTTCTTGAGGATTGTAATTCCCACCCATGTACCCTCTTGTTTCCGGCATGGGATTCCCTCCCATGTAACCTATTGTTTCGGGCTTGAGATGTACTCCCATACACCCTCTTGTTTCATGTTTGGGATTCCTTACCATGTACCATCTTCTTTTAGGATTATGATTCCATCCTGTGTACCCTATTCTTTTTATCTTGGGATGCCCGCCCATGTACCCTCTTGTTTTGGGTTTGGGATGCCCTCCCGTGTACCCTCTTGTTTCAGGCTAGGGATTCCCTCCCATGTACCCTATTATTTAATGCTCATTATGACCTCTCATGCTCCCTTTTAGATCATAAAAAATTTACTATTATCCAATTAATTATATAGAGATATAGGTCTTACCTATCACATAATGAAATCATACATGCATTTTCCATAAGATAACAATACATTCATCATATCATAACCCATAAAAAGAGAAGGGTTTTATAAACATAATATCATAACCCATGAAATGAAATGAATATTATAAAAATACCATCACATTATAACATGGGAAAAATAGATAGGTTTTATAATCATTTCATGATATAATAACCCATGAAAGGAAGCGGGTTTCATAAGCATTTTATCATGGCGTAACCTGTGGAATAGAAATGGGTTTCACAAGAAACTTGAAATATTAAAAATAAACCATTCAGATAAATAATAATAATGGTATAATTATATCATATACCTAGTAAATCATAATCTATATCAATGTATGTCATCTTATCTGGAGAAGGATTTCAAAAGATAACTTGGATCATTTCTTAATGAAAAAACCTTTATTTGAAAATCACCTTTTAAGGCATGAAACATCTTCAAAATAATTTTCTTTAATTTTTTTTAAAACTTATAAAATAATATTTAAAAGTAATTTAAAATATTTCATGATGAAAATACCCTTTCCTCATTGAAAAACATGTTTTAAATCATAAAACATTTTGAAAACCTTTTTATTTGAAAATAACCTTGAATACTTATAAAGGATGCTTGAAAACGTTTTGAAAAACTTTTTAAAACATAAAAAATAATTAATAATATTTTTCCTTGAAAAAGAGATTAAAATATCATTTAAAAATATTTTTGTAAACATTATTAAGAAAATTTGTTTTTTAATAAAACAAATTTCTGACCTAAAAGAGAAATAAAGTCATATTTTTTTAAAAGAATTTTATTAATAATATTAAGTACCAAAGATTGTAAAAATGGTACCATTACTTGAAGATATCATTAATAACCATAAAATAATAAAATTCATGATAATTATTGATATATGGATCAGAATATTTCATCAATTTAATCATAATCATAAACAATCCTGATAAATGATAAGATTATAGTAATAATCTCTTACCACTTCGGTATCTTTGAATTAAAATATCCATGAAATAATAACATTAAATGAAGCTTAAAATATCATTAAAATAATTATATTCATGATATAACATTTAAAATGGTAGTATATACACCTCATAAAATAATATATGTGCATAACAAAACATGTTTCCCAGTGAAGGCAAATTGAGTCAAAATTACCTTACCGATTTGGTAGCTTTTGAACCATAAAACCCTAAAAAATAGATATTATCAAATGGATATGTAAATAAACAAAACTTTAAGTATAAGGATTATATAATAAATTCATGGTAAGTATATAAACCACACAAAAGAAACAAGTTGTGAATAAGGCATAAGTCTTGCAGAAATAAAAGCGAGACTAGAAATCCCCGTACTACTTGGGTAACTTTTGAATCATGAAATCCAGGAAATAATAACATAAATTGAAACTTTTTATATCAATAAATAAATAAAATTAATTATATAACATGTAATATGTCATTATATACACCACACAACAAGAATAAGTGGTGAATATTTCATGTATCTCACAGAAATAAAAACGAGACAAGAAAACCCTTACCTTAAGTCTTGAATTTTTTTGTACAAATTAAAAACTACTATATAATAAATATAAGTTTATTATAAATATAAAAAAGAACCATATTATTACATATCATACCATATATGGGTTTTTAGGACTTTATATTACCTTTTTATTAACAATTCCATGTTAATGTTATGTTTCGGGTAATAGTAACTTTGTTTTTCGTATATATTTTGATTTTTTTATTCTTGATCCTAAAAATTAGATCATGATTTAATTATTTAAAAATTTTAAAAATTTATTTAAATAATATATATATATATATATTAATTATATAAATATTTATAATGATTTATAACATATAGAAACATGAAATGGAATACATCATCCAAGGAGATGGTAGGTTGTACGTACACATGAACATTGTTTTCGTTTTCTTATTGCATTGAAATAAATAAAGTAAATGTAATATTTGTATATATATATTATAATTATAGTATAACTATTATATCATATATATCATATAATTTAACTAAACCTATCCTTAATTAATTCCTTGTAAAGTGTGAACGAATCACATCGCTTTGAGGAGGCGGTAATCCACACACCAACAAACGAAGTTGTCATATTTCCAAAAAATAAAACTCATGAAGGTATGTGTTATATAATAAGTATAAAAGAATAAATACCTCATAAATATCATAAATATAATATAAAAACATAAATTACATCATTATTCCTAACCTTGAAATGTGGAAATGGAATAATGAACAACATCAGTTCACGAGACAGTAGTCCGATGTAAATAGGAACAATGATCACGTATCCAATTTGATGTAAGTGTGTGTGAGTTTGGGTCATAAAATTATAATAAAAAATAGTATTATATTTAGTATAATTATTTTTTATATAATTGTATAATAATAAGAATTTATGGGGTGAAGAATGAAATAAAAAAGTGCTTGTTGATGGATGTTACCTCTTATTTGGGTAACACCTTTTGGTTTTCACAAAAGGGCTTCCTTGGTAGGATTTTTTCCCAAAGGGTGGCCTCCAGGATTAAGTGATGGATTTTTTGAGTTTATATGGGTATGTTTTGGATGATATAAAATGAATTGATAGGTGTGATGAAAGGATTAGGAGAAGAGACCTTTTATAAGTAGGGAAAATACACATTGGGTATTCTTAAAAAGATTTGAGTAATCATCACGTTTTACTTGTAATAAATGGTTAAAAATAGACAATGATAGATAATTATAGGTTTATTTATATAAATATTTCCATAAAATAATTTTTAGACAAGTTCATGGTCATTTTTACACCTTATATTATAAGTTTACTCATTAATTAATCTTATTTTTAACTTAATCACAATAATTAATTTTAATTACTTTCACTGATATTTTTGGTAAAAAAATAAGTTGACCATATTAAAAATTAAAAATTATTATTATTCTAAATATGTAATATATTTTTCTAAATTATTATCATAAAAGTGGAATAAATTAATTTAAAATTAATCCCGCAGACAAGACGATATAGTGGGGTTTTGAAGTAAAAATGTTCAAAAGTTTGGAATGTTTTTATATCCAATTTTATTGTGAAATTGATTAAAATGTCCTAATTTTTATTAATTTATGTATAATTGATCTAATTATACGTTAAACCCAAATTAAAATATAATTTAACTATATATATAAATTAATCAAAAAAGAAACTTTCAATTAAAATTCATTATTTTTCACTATTCATCGAAACATGAAAATTCTTAGAAAAATACCAAATATTCACCCAAAGAAAATTTTGATATTATTATTTCAAAATTTTATTTTATTTTTTAATATAAAAACTATAAAAGTGTTAAAAATTATATTTAAAATGGGTTCACCATTAAAAGGCGGAAACATTACCCTTTTGAAAAAAACATATTTTTATTCATAAAATTTGATTTATTCTTATCTTATTAATATAAAATATATTGTATGAGTGTAATTTTTGATTGAATATTTAATATATAAATTTCATTAAAAACATTCATAAATTTTTTTGTTTAATTTACTGAGATAAAATGGTGTTTTTACAGAGAATAATAGTTTTCTTAGAAAATGAATTTCTTTATTCTAAAATAGTTTTTGCATTAATTTCTCACTAATTGATAACCAAAGGATTCATTTTATATACAAGTTTAAACCATAATTTTAATAATTTATTCAATATCATTAATATCTTCCATTCTAATAGTTAGATTATCATTGTAATAATATTTTAATAATAATATTAATAGTAATTGTAGTTTGGTAAAACTCGGTCTTATGTGTAACACAAGTTATCAAAGAGACTCGATATTGTGTGTAGCACAAGCCAAACATAGTGTTTCAGGTACTAAAATATAATATATGTGTTACATGTAGTTAAATATTAACTTGGTGTTATGTATAACACAAGACAAACTTAGTGCTTTAGTATAAAAAAGATATATTCAGTGTTGGGTAAAATAAAAAATATTGAAAAGATTAAATTAATTTGAAAAAAAATATTTCAAAAAATCCCGAGGTGTTGCATTATACCCCCCTTAAAATGATTTTTTACCTCAGAATTTATCAGGATTATCAATGGTTTAATATTTGAAAGTTCCTTTTATAGAAACCAACATTGTAAAAATGAATACTAAAAATTCCTTTAAAAAAGGAAAGTTTAAAACATAATGGTCACCCAAAGTAACTCATAACTAGGTTTCCACGTAGGATAACATAGGTGGAAAGTGAAAACATGGATATGGAAGGGAAATATGACTATTAAGTTTGGATGGAGAGTGATAGAGAACATAGTTAGGGGAAAGTTAATGATAACAAATCCATAGCCCAAAATAATCTTGAAAAAGACCATTTTTATCATAAAAAATAATGATAATAGGATAAAATTTTATTTCAAGACCATTTTTATTAATGTTGAAGAAATTTCATGAGAAGATATACTCACATGATTTCATGACAAACTCACCCATTTTTGTGCCTTGATCAATTTACACTTCACCTCTTATTCCAAAAAGTGAAGGTGGATTTTTCATTCCTGAAGCGTTAGTAGATCATGAGATCCGTAAATAGAATGATAGGTAATTCTATATGTAGTTATCATAAAAAAATATTTATCACTAGTTATTCAATATGTATAAATCCCCATATGGTGAGATAATAATTTAATCTCACAAACTTCATCCAAAGATTAACTTAAACTTTCTATAAATGATAACCCTTCTAAAAGCTAAAAATACAAAACATTAGAATGAAGTTCACTAAATTTAGAAAAAAGTATTTTAACATTTACCCCCATATATCATAAAGTATCCATTTGTTGTCACATACCAAATATGTGAATACTTTCATCATTTATTCCCTTGAAGCATGTTAATATCTTGAATTACCATAAATACATATTGAAAACATATATTTTTCTTAATTATTTACATAATACACAAATTATTAGATATATTATTTAAATTAAAAAAAATTAAACTTCATCCATGATAACATAGACCACTTTTTCAATAAATCAATAATCAGTTCCATGATAATCAATACTATCCAATTTACTTTATCCATGTCAATCATCTATTTTTCCAAGATAAACACAATTTTTTCAACATCAGGAACACATTAAGGGTTTCCTTCTCTTAATCAAAATATCACCTTTCCATTAAATCACTTTTCTAAGTATTCATCACCATTCAACATATCCTTTTCAATTTTAATGAAAAAATTATAGTGAAAATACTTATATATATATTGATACATATAACATAATCTCTGAATTCCAAAACATACAAACTTCAATCATCCAACTTTAATCTTAAACCATTACTCAAGATTCAAACAATTAATCCATAATAATTTTTATTATAATATTAAATATGAATCATTTATTAAGGTTCCTCAAACTCAATCTAATCATGCTTATTATGTTTAATGTAAAAAATACTGTTAGAACAAAGATTAACTTTCACATATCATTTGTGGTCTCTTTACCCTCAGCATTATAACCAATACCTGTATCACCTTCCTAGTTCCCTTTAATAGATTTCTACTTAGGAAAATGATATTTATAATGACCATACCTTACAAATATGAGACATTAATTATTAACCCAAATCCTTCTACTTACCACTATTGATTAAGATTAGAAAGCATAGTGTGAGAAACACTTTCCATAGGAAAAACAACATAATCATGAAAAATTACTTAAAGGATGCCTAAACCATGAGAACTATATTTAACTCTATGAAACCTTAGGATTATCTTTAGTTACATCCCAATACATATTTTTATAAATATACCTAGGGATATCACTAAATTTTTTTCATCCTAGTTTTTAAAGGTTGACTAAACCTTTACTTTGATACTAACTATATCAACCTAGGATTAAAATACATGTATATTACATGATATTAGATGAATATTCAGCACATTAAAAAAGTACATGACCAAAGAACATAATATTTTAGTGTCTTTGGAAACTGGGAACACATTATTCTAATATGGTGAAAGATCTTCAACATATTCCATAAAGATCTTCCCCTTTTTTTACTCATACTTAAAACCTTTATTTATAACCTAGGGAATAAAAACATAAAAAAGGGTGGGATCAGATTCTCAGTAAGTATAAACAAGGGAGTTATATAAGCATAATCATGAGAATAAGGGTATGATAACATGATCATAACATTATAAGATCATACCTTGCATATCAAATATCATAATCAAGAGTCATGACATCAATATTTGAATTTCATAATACATCAATCATAAGGTTTTGGAAAAAAATACCTCAAGGTGTTGCCTCGGTGTTTCTGGGGTGATTAGTTTCGTTGATAAATCTAGATGAATTTTTTAGTATGGTTGGTGTTTCTGAAGAAAATGTGTTTAAAGTGGAACATTTTCCCATTTTTTCCAAATTTTGTATCCTCAAAATTGGGATTTATTTTATGGAAAAGGAAGGATTTCCGCATGGAATTTTTGGTGAACCATAGTGCATCTAAAGAAGTTTGCAGACTATAGAGGAGGTACGTGGAATGATAAAAAAAAAATGGTAGAGATAATATTTACACATAGCAGTGCTATTCATACCTCATTACCCACTATGAGAACCGCAAATGGGTTTTAAATTTTTCATATGAGGGCGATGATTTGAAGCTGCCACACAGGGTCATGCACTATGCAAACTACATAATAAGATCACTTCATGATTTTATTTTCATTTATAGAGTGAAGGTAGGGAATTTATTTTGACATTAACGGTTCATCATTTTCAAAAGGAAGATGGTGATTTAAGGATTCGTGTGAAGGATTAAATTCTCTATGTGTACCGTATAGAAAGTTCGTAGTGAAGGCTATATACAAAAAAAATATTTTTTGGTATTTTTGATTATTGGGGTTTTCAGATCTATTTTCTTATATAAAGACCAATAATCACATCATTAGGAAGAGAGAAAATTATATTAGAGAAGATTATCATTAGAAAAATTCATCTGAGTGCGAATGTGGTCTTCAGAATATTAAATGGTTCTCGAAGGAGAAAGTAGTTCACGAGGGAGGATTCCATGAAGGAGGAAGTAGTTTTCGAGTGATCAATTCCATGAAGGAGGTAGTTTAAAAAGTGAGTTCATATAAGGGGTTTGTGAGGATCAGTTGCTCAAAAAGGAAAAAGGACCGTGAATTAGAGGTAGTCCATGAAGCATTAGTGGTTTGTGAGGAATTAACCTTTTGGGAAATAGAGGCCTTATAAGAAGAAAAGGTTTTCAATGAAGCAATCATTCCACATGATGAAAAGAAATCCATAGAGTATGAAAGATAGTTCATAGAGAGAGCAAGGAAGTTTGAGAGGGGAATTAAAATAGTCCATGAAAACAATTTCCATAAATGAGAATTATATAGAAAAGTGTATTTCACCTACCAGGTGAAGATAGATCCTCATAGCACACTTATGTGTGAAACTATTCTGAGAGTCTTGAATAAGGAGATACATGACGAGAATACACAGTGGACAATATCATTTTAATATCTAAATTCTAAAGTGGAAGACTGACGATATTCACTATCTAACTATATTTGCAGAAGGAGTTCATTAACTGATAAATTCAAGTTAATGAAAGGAATAATTTTCATCTCATTAAGATCTTTATAGGGAAAAATATGTAGAAATTGATGTGTCTATAGTAAATTGAATTCTATTACAGTTGTCTAGAAAGTGGAATTGCTATATCCAGGTGTTTTAACAGAAGTGAAGGAGTAACCTAGAAAGAACTTGAGCAGTTTATCTACCTATAATTGAGGATACATTCAATATTTCAATTGAAGGGACCTACATGTCCATAAACTGTGTGGGGATCCATTATGGATTTGTGATAAAAGGAAGAGGAAGAAGTTGATCCTTTCCACCAACAATTATATTATGAAGGAAATATTGAGTTAGTGAACCTTGGGATGAAGTGAGCTATACCAAAAAATTGTAAAGTTAGTGAGCTTGGGAATAGAAGTGATCTAGCCCAAACCTTATTTTAGTAGTGATCCTTAGTGGATTTGGTACATCAGTACATTGTTGTTGTATGCTCCTTGGATGTAGCTCGATGAGGGTGAACCAAGTAAATATATATATATGTGTCCATGATTATTTCTTGATTTAATTTCTATGCATCTTCATTAGATAAAGTTGTAATGGGTTTTTTAAATATAAACACTAAAGAGGAATCTAAGTGACTCTTACAATAAAGAGGTCAATATCTAGTGGGGTAGGAAGAACATTGAAAAGAATATCCATACACTAATTTACCCCCTCTCAAGGTATCTAACCCCCTTTTGTACCTAACATAAGGGAATAAAGAGAATAATTAATGAGATAATAACCTAGGAATAAGACATGGAACTGTTTAATACACATAAGCATTGAAAATCTTATGTCAGGATATCTACCAAGACTATTATAACATGTTAGGCTTGGGATAATCACTTGTGTACCTTGTTAAGGCTTAGGATTCCCACCTTTATTCCCTCTTGTTTTAGGATTGGTATTACCTATAGTGTACCCTCTTTTTTCAAGCTTGGGATTCCCTTCTATGTACCCTCTTGTTGCTGGATTGGGATACCCTCCCATGTACCCTCTTATTTCAGGATTGGGATGCCCTCTCATGAACCCTCTTATTTCAGGCTTGGGATTCCCTCCTGTGTACCCTCTTATTTTGGGATTGGGATTCTCACCCATATACCCTCTTGTTTCAGGCTTGGTATGCCCTCCCATGTACTCTCTTATTTTAGGCTTGGTATTCCCTCTAGTGTACCCTCTTATTTCAGGTTTGGGATTCCATCCCGTGTATCCTCATGTATTAGGATAGGGATTCCCTACTATGTACCCTCTTATTTCAGGCTTGGTATTCACTCTCATGTCACTACTACAAAACTAGGTTTATCTAGTTCTAGGGATTTAATATCACTTTCTAAAAAAACTTTTAAAGACCTCATTTGTCATCACTAAAAAAAGTTCTGTTAAAGGGGGTATTTAATAGCTCTTTTTTATCCCCATTAAAGGGGGTATTTAGCAATGCTAAAAAAAGAACTTTTAAAAGGGGACCTTTATCAGTGGGTTTTTACTTGAACTGATAAATGGGATCTTTTATCATCGCTTATAAAAAATAAATGATAGGGGTTATCGGTTCTCTTTTAGAAGCATTGATAAAGAACCCCCCTTTATCAATGTTTTTTACAAGCGCTGATAAAATTATACTTCAAAAAAATTATATTTCATTAAAAATAATATATTTATATTGATAAAAATATAATAAATATTTTTTGAAATATGTTTTAGATAAGGTAGATAGGCATTTACACTTAAAATATATGATATTTAGTGAAAATGGATTATAAAATAACTAAAAAATATTTTTAATTAATAATTTACTTATTATTGTTGAGTAATAGTCATTTAATATCATTTTGAAGATAAAAAATATCAAAAAATAAAATAAAATATCTAAACTAAGTTGAAAACTTAACTGAAACTTCAAACGAACATAACTTTTGGTTCAATATGTGTTTGGGCTCTACAACATATCAAATCAAAGCCTGTAACGAGTTCTATGCCATCCTGACTCGGGGGGACCTAGGTCACTATTTTTTTCAATTCTAAAAGAGGACCATAAGGCCTCCAAAACTATGTTTTTAGTCAGGGTACCCCAATTTTTTAACTTTCATTGGATTTTAAGTCTTGTTTATGGTGGTATTTTTTCCCTTTTTTGTGAGGACTAAATTTATTCCAAGGTCTTATATTCATACTGATATTATAGCCTTTAAAATTTATCATTTTTCATAACATATTTTTTTATAATTTAATATATAACAATATATACAGTTTTTTATATATTTACAAATAAAAATTTAATTTAATAAATAAATAAATTAAACATATTTACATATAAAATATATTTATTAACATATAAACATATATATAAACATATAGATAAAAAATGTTACGAAATATATATAAATATATAGATATATCATAAAATGTGAAACAAAACAATATAGGGGAGTGGAAGAGGCTTTTATGTATATGTTGGAGGTCTAGGGTTTGAAACTCACTGGATGCAGGGGCACACGTGGGTGGCTGGGATTATCTAAAACACTGAAGGGGTGGGGGAAGCACTGAAAAAGGTTTTGGTGGGTGGGGAATTTAAAAAAAAATTTGTATACCCTTTATCAATGGAGCCTTTATCAGCGCTTTTGTAGTGCTAATAAAAGTTTCTTGCTTTTAACTACACTTCGATTATCAACACTTTTTTAGCACTCATAAATTCCTTTTCTAGTGTTGTTAAAGGAAAATTTTGTAGCAATGTGTAACCTCTTGTTTGATGCTTAGGATTCCCTTCCGTGTAACCTTTGAGCTCATAAAAAATTTATCATTATACAATTCATTTGAGAGAGATAATGGTCCCACCAATCAGATAATGAAATCATACATGCATGTTCCATAAGATAAAAAAACATTTATAATATCATAACACATAAAAAGAGACGAGTTTCATAAACATCATACCATAGCCCATGAAATGAAATGGGTATTATAAAAATTTCTTAATATCATAACTTTTGAAAAGGATATAGGTTTCATAATCATTTCATTATAGAATAACCTGTGAAAGGAAGCATGTTTCATAAGCGTTTTATCACAGTGTAACCTGTGGAAGAGAAACAGGTTTCATAAACAACTTGACATCTTAAACATAAAGCATTTAGATAAATAATAAGAGTGGTGTCCTAATATCATATCCTTAGAAAATCATAAACTATATCAAAGTATTTATTATTAGTTGGATAAGTATATTTAAGGATAACTTAGAGTATTTCAGAAGGAAAATAACATTTCTTTGAAAACCACTTTTTAAGGCACGAAACATCTTCAAAATACTTTTCATTGAAATCCAATTTGAAAAAATATTAAAAAATATTTAAAAATCATTTAAAATTTTTCATGTGAAATATATCCTTTCAACTTTGAAAAACACTTTTTAAATCATAAAACATTTTGAAAACCTTTTTCTTTAAAAATAACCTTGAAAATTTATAAAGGAATCTTGAAAACATTTTGATTTTTTTTAAACATAAAACAATTTCAATTTATTTTTCTTGAAAATGTGATTAAAATATCATTTAATTTTTTTAATCATTTTCCTGAGTCATGGTTTTTGAATAAAATAGATTACTGACCAAAGAGAGAAATAAAGTCAGATTCTCTTAAAAGCATTTTATTAATTATATTAATCACCAAAGATTAGAAAAAATGGTAACATTACTTTAAGATATAATAAATAACCATATTAAAATAAAATTCAGGATAATTATTGATATTTGTATCATAATATTTCATCAATGTAAGTATAATTATAAAAAATCCGGATAAACAATGAGATTGTAGTAATAAATACTTACCACATGATATATTTGAATTAAAGTCCCCATGAAATAATAAAATTAAATAAAACATAAAAATCATAAAAATAAGTATATTTATGATATAAAATGTCAAATTATAGTATATACACCTCTTAAAATAATATATGTGCATAAAAAACATGTGTCTCAAAGAAGGAAAATTGAGACAAAATTACCTTACCGATTTGGTAACTTTTGAAGCATAAAAACCCATAAAATAGAGATAATAAAATGGATATGTAAATACCCATAAATTTAAGTATATTTATCATATAATATGTTCATTATTAGTATATTTACCACACAAAATAAATTAGTGGTGAATAAGTTATAAGTCTCGCAGAAATAAAAGTGAGACTCGAAATCCCCTTACTACTTGGATAACTTTTGAATCATGAGACCCATGAAATAATAAAATCAATTGAAACTTAAGATATAATAAAATAAAATAAATTCATGATATAACATGTAATAGGGAAGTATATATTCCACACAAAAAGAATAAGTTGTTAATATAGAATGTATCTCACAGAAATAAAGTGATATGAGAAAACCCTTACCTTAAGTCTTGACTTTCTTTATACAAGTTCAAACCTCCTATATAATAAATATAAGATTATTATAAATGTAAAAAAGAACCATATTACTATATATCATACCATATATTTCTTTTTATTACCATTTTATTAATGATTCCTTGTTAATGTTATGTTTTGGGTAACAACAACTTTGTTTTTTGTATATGTTTTAACTTTTTATTCTTGATCCTCTTACTTATATCCTAATTTACAAATTTCTAGAATTTGAAACTTGATTTAAATATTATATATATATATATTTAGTATATAAATATTTATAATAATTTAAAGAAAAATATAAATATGAAATGGAATACATTGTCCACGGAGACGGCAGGCCGTATGTACGCATGAACGTTGTTTCCATTTTATTATCGTATTTAAAGAAATAAGGTAAATGACATATATGTACATATATATAATATCATTACAGTATAGTTATTATTTCACACATATCATATAATTTTACTAAATCCATCCTTAATACATTCCATGTAAAGTTTGAACAAATCACATCACTTTGAGCAGGTGGTAGTCCACACGTCCCTAAAGGAAGTTATCGTATTTCCAAAACATTGAAAGAATGAAGTTATGTGTTATATAATAATTCTAGAAGAATAAATAAATCATAAATATCATATATATATATATATATAATATAAAAATATAAATTATGTCATTATTCCAAACCTTGAATGGTGGAAATGGAAGAACGAATGATATTGGTTCGTGAGGCGGTAGTCCTCTATACACATGAACAGTGATTGCGTATCCCATTTGACGGAAGTACGTGTGAGTATAGGTCATAAAATTAGAATAAAAAATAATAGTAAATTTAGGATATTGAGGTTATTATATAATCATGTAATAATAAAAAATAATGGGGTGGATAAAGAAATAAAAAAAAAGTGCTCATTGAAGGATGTTACCTCTTCTTTGGGTAACTCATTTTTTTGTTTTAACCAAAGGGATTACTTGGTTGAATTTCTTCCAAAATTGAGGAATATAGGATGAGGGTATGGATTTTTTTAGTTCAATATTTCTATTTTTTGATGAACCAAAATTTCTTGAGTGGTATGATGAGAGGAGGAGGAGAGGAGGCATTTTATAATTGGGGAAAGTGACATATTGGGTATTGTTGAAAATATTTGAGTTATCCCCACATTTAACTTGTCTCCAAGGGTTATAAATAAACCATTATAGTTATTTATATGTTTAGTCGTCAAAATATGTCCATTAATATTTTTTAGACAAGTGTATGGTCATTTTTACACATTGTATTCTAGGTTTAGTCATTAATTAAGCTTGTTTTTACCTTAATCAATGTAATTAATTTTAAATACATTCACTAACCATTTTGGTGATTTTTTTTGAAATTATTAGAAATTAGAAATTATTATAATTCCAAATATTAAATAAATTTTTCAAAATTCTAATCACAAAATTGGAAGAAATTAATCTAAAATTAATCTCGTAAACATGATGAGACATTGAGTTTTTAAAGCAAAAATATTCAATATTTTGGAATGTTTTTATATCCAATTTCAATGTGAAATTTTTTCCAATGACCTAAATTATATTAATTTATGTATATTTGATCTAATTATACTTTAAAACTAAATTAAAATACAATTTAACTATATAATTAAATTAAACATAAAGTAGTTTTCAATAAGAAATCAGTATTTTTCTATATTCATCATAAAATGAAACTTCTCAGAAAAATATAAACAATTCACCAAAAGTAAATTGTGAAAATATTATTTTAAAAAACTAATTTTATTTTAAAAATATAAAAATTATAAGTGTCAAAACTTATATTTAAAATGAGTTCACCATTAAAAGGTGTTAAAATTACCCTTTTAAAAAATACACATTTTTATTCATAAAATTAGATTTATTATTATCTTATGCCTATAAAATATATTGTATGAGGGTCAATTTTTTAATTTAATATGTAATATATAAATTTTAATCAAATAATTCATCAAAATTGGTTTATTTATATCAAGATAAAATGGTGTTTGTATGTAGAAAAATAGTTTTCTTAGAAAATGAATTTCTCTATTCTCAAATAGTTCTTACTTTAATTTATAAATAATTGATAACCAAAAGATTAATTTTATATACATGTTTAAACCATAGTTTTTATAAATTATTCAATATCATTCATATCTTCCTTTCTAACTACTAGGTGATAATTATAATAATATTTTAATAATAATATTAATAGTAATTTTAGTTTGGTAAAACTCAGTCTTGCGTGTAACACAAGTTATCGAAGAGAATTGGTATTGTGTGTAATATAAGGCAAACATAGTGTTTCATATAAAACAAGATAATCTAATTATTGTGTTTAGTGCAAGATTAATTTGGCGTTTCATATAACAGAGTCCAAAATTAGTGATTTAATATAATAAAAACTATATTCAGTGTTGTGTGAAATGAAAAATATCCAAAAGATTAAATAAATTTGAAAAAAAATTATTTATAAAAATATCATGGTGTTGCATTATACCCCCATTCAAATGAATTTCACCCTCAAAATTCATCCGGGTTATCAATATTTTAATACTTGAAAGTTCCTTTTATATAAAATGACATCATAAAAATGGATACTAAAAATTCCATTAAAAAGGGAAAGTTAGAAACATAATGGTAACCCAATGTAACTCATAACTAGGTTTCAAAATATAATAACATAGGTGGAAGGTGGAAACATGTACATGGATGGGAAACTATACTATTAAGCTATGATGAAGAGTGATAGAGAACCTGGTTAGGATAAAACAAAACCATAACCCAGAGAATCTTGAAAAGGGTAATTGATATCATAAAAAATTATTATAACAACACAAAATTTTATTTCAAGACCCTTTTTCCTAAATTTGAAGAATTTACATGAGTGGATATACTTACATTATTTTAGGAGAACCTCACCCTTTGTTTTTCCTTGATCGATCTCCACTTCATCTCCTATTGCAAGAAATGAAGGTGAATTATTCATTCCTGAAGTGTTAGTAGATCATGAGATCCATTAATATAATGAGAAATCATTCCATATATAATTATCTCAAAAATAGTTTAGAACAAGTTATTCAATATGTATAAATCCCCATATGATGAGATAATAATTTAATCTCACAAACTTTATTTGAATTTTAACTTAATCCTTTAATAATTGGTTAACCTTATAACCCTTCTGAAAGCTAAAAATTTAAAACATTAGAAAGAAGGTCAATTCATTTCTAAAAATTAGAATAACATTGATCCACTATAAATTATAAATTATCTATTTGTTTTCATATACCAAAAATGTTAATACCTTCACCATTTATTCTCTTGAAACATAGAAATAACCTGAATTAACATAAATCATTATTAAAAACATACATGCTTCATCATTATTTACACTAAACACAAATTTTTGGATATATTTCTTAAATAACATTTTTTAACTTCATCTATGATAATATAGACCAATTTTTCTACAAAGTAATAATTATTTCCATTGTAATAAATACTATCTAATTTAATTTATCCAAATCAATAATCTATTTATCCAAGTTAAACACAATTTTCTCAATATATGGAACACGTTAAATGTTACCTTACCTAAAAAAATCACCTTTCCATTAAATCAAGTTTCTAAGTATTCATTAGCATTCAAAATATCCTTTTCAATATTTAATGAAAAACACATTGTGAAAATACTTATATATCTCACGATTGATAAAACATAATCTTTGAATTCCAAAACATATACACTTCAATCATCCAACTCTATTCTTAAACCATTACTCAGGATTCACCATATTATTAATTGATATAACTTTTATAGAATATGTAATATGAATAATTTCTTAGGTTTCCATTACCTCAATATAATCATGTTTCTTATATTTAATGTAAACAATACTGTTAGAACATCTCATACCTTTCACATGTTGTTTGTGGTCTCTTTATCCTTAGGAGCATAAAAAATACTCCTACCACCTTCCTAATTCTCTTCATGAGTTTCACACTTAGGGAATCTATTTGTATAATACTCATACCTTCCATATACGAGACAATCAATGTTAACCTAATTCCTTCTAGTTCCCACTATTGACCAAGACTAAAAAGAATAGTGTAAGAAACACTTATCATAGAAGAAAACCATAGAATCATGAAACATTAATTAAAGGATTCCTAAAAAATGAGACATATATTTAAGTATATGACACCTTATTATTATCCTTAAATACATCCCAGGACATATCCTTATAAATATACCTAAGAATCCCAATAAAGTTTTCTCATCCTCGTTTCAAAAGGTTGACCAAAACTTTCCTTTTATTCCAACTATAAGGACACAAACTTAACATACATGGATATTACATCATTTTATATGTGTATTTATCACATTAAAAGAGTAAATAAATGAGAACCATAATATTTTAATGTATTCTGAAATAGGTAACATATTATTCTAATTTGGTGAATGATCTACAACATCTCCTCTAAAGATCTTCACCTTTTTTTACTGCTACTTAAAACCATTATTCATAACCTAGGGAAAGGAAACATAATAAAGGTTAAGATCAGATTCTCATTAAGGGTAAACAAGGGAGGTATGTAAGCATAATAATTAGCATAGGGGTATGAAAATATGATCATAACAGTAAAATATAATACCCTTCATATGAAAGATCATAATCAAGAGTCCTGGCATAAATTTTAGCAGTTCATAAGACATGAATCATAATGGAATCAAGAGCATAATCAATGAGATAATAACATATGAATAAGAAATGGAATTTTGGTATACACATAATCATAGAAAATATTATTTCAATTATATCAACCAAGAACTTTATAACATGTTAGGATTGGGATAATCACCTATGTACCTACTTCAGGCCTCAGATGATATCCAATGTAACCTCTTGTTTCAGGCTTGGGATGCGCTACCATGTACCCTCTTATTTCATACTTGGGATTCTCTCCTATGAACCCTATTATTTTGGGCTTGGGATTCTCTCCCATGTATCCTATTGTTTCAGGATTGGTATTCCCTTTAGTGCACCCTCTAGTTTCCATAATGGGATGCCCTCCCATGTACCCTCTTATTTTGGGATTGGAATTCCCTCATATGTACCCTCTTTTTTTAGGATTAGGATTCCCTACCATATACCCTATTTTTTTAGGATTGGTATTCTTTCCCTTGTTCCCTCTTGTTTCGATCTTGGTATGACCTACTTTCTACCCTCTTGTTTTGGGATTGGGATGCCCTATTGTGTACCCTCTTATCTCAGGCATGAGATTCTAACCTATGTACACTCTTTTCTTTAGGATTGGGATACCCTTCAGTATACCCTTTTATCTCATAAAAAGTATCTTTATCCAATTAATTGGATGGATATATATGTCACACCCATCACATAATGAAATCATACATGCATGTTCCACAAGATACAAAAACATTCATCATATAATAACCCCTAAAAATAGATGGGTTTCATTAAAATTATATCATAATCCATGAAATTAAATAGGTATTATAATAATTTCATCATATCATAACTTTTGAAAAATATATAGGTTTCATAATCATTTCATCATAGATTAACTCATGAAAGGAAGAGGGTTTCAGAAGTGTTTTATCATGGTGTAACCCAGGGAAGAGAAATAGGTTTCATAAAAAAGATGACATCTTTAACATAAACCATTCAGATGCATAATTAGAGTGGTATCCTTATATAATATCCCTAATAAATCATAAACTATATCAAAATATGTCATCTTAGCTGGATAAGGATTTTGATAGATAACTTGGAGCATTTTTTAAGGAAAATAAAATTTATTTAAAAATCATTTTTAAGGCATGAAACATACTCAAAACAATTTCTTTTAAAACCACTTTTAAAACTTGTAAAATAATTTTTAAAAATAATTTAATACATTTCAGGAGGAAAATACCCTTTCCACTTTAAAAAATACTTTTTAAATCAGAAAACATTTTGTAAAACTTTTTCTTTGAAAATAACCTTGAAAACTTATATAGGAATCTTGAAAACATTTTGATTTTTTTTAAAAAAATAAAACACTTGTAAAATAATTTTCCTTAAAATTATCCTAAAATATAATTCAAAAACTCATTTGCAAAAATTATAATGAAACATGGTTTTTGAATAATACAGATTTTTGACCGAAGAGAGAAATAAAGTTGAATTTTATTAAAAAAATCATCATCATCATAATCCCCAAAGATTAGAAAAATGGTACCATTACTTGAAGATATCATTAATAACCATAGTATAATAAAACTCATGAGAATTTTTGAGAAATTGATCATAACATTTCATTAATGGAAGCATAATCATAAAAAATCCTGATAAATGATGAGATTGTAGAAATAAACTCTTACCAATTTGGTATCTTTGAAATAAAGTACTCATGAATAAATTAAGTTAAGTAAATCTTATAATATCATTATAATATTATAAAATTTAAGTATATACAATTTTTAAAATAATATAGGTGCATAAAAAAACATGTGTTTCAATGAAGGAAAACTGAGACAAAATCACCTTATCGATTTGGTAACTTTTGAACCATAAAACCACATGAAATAGAGAAAATAAAATGGATATGTAAATAAAAATAAATTTAATGATAAGGATAATATAATAAATTCATTTTCAGTATATACACCACACAAAATAAATGAATGTTTTATAATCTATAAGTCTTACAGAAATAAAAGTTAGGCTAGAAATCCCCTTACTACCTGAGTAACTTTTGAATCATGAGATCCATGAAAGAATAACATAATTTGAAAATTTTTATATCATAAAAAAAATAAAATTCATGATATTAAATTTCATAGGTTAGTATATTTACCACAGAATAAGAATAATTAGTGAATATTGCACATATCTCACAGAAATAAAAGTCAGATGAGAGAACCCTTACCGTAAGTCTTGAATTTCTTTGTACACATTAAAAAATCATGTATAATAAATATAAGTTTATTATACATATACCAAAGAAAAATATTATTATATATCATAACATGTATTATTTTATTATGACTTTATATTATTTTTTATTAACAATTCCATGTTAATGTTATGTTTTGGGTAATAACTACTTTGTTTTTCATATATGTTTTGACCTTTTATTCTTAATTATCTTACTTAGATCATGATTTATTTATTTCCAGAGTGTAAGAAATTATTTAAATATCATATATATATATATTAATTATATAAATATTTATAATAATTTATAACATATAGAAATATGAAATGGAATACACCGTTCATGGAGATGATAGGAAACACGTACACATGAATGTTGTTTCCATTTTCTAGTCGCATTGAAAAAAAAGTAAATGATATATATATATATATATATTATATCATTATAGTTAAATTTTTATTTCATATATATATCATAATTTCACAAAACATATCCTTAATACATTCCATGTAAAGTGTGAAAAAATCACATTGCTTTGAGATGGCGGGAGTCCATACGTCCACAAATGAAGTTATCGTATTTAAAAAAAATGGAATTCATGAAGTTATGTGTTATATAAAAATTAAATAATAAAAAATATATAATAAATATCATAAATATAATATAAAAAAATAAATTCCATCATTAATATCAAACTTTAAATGTGATAATGTAAGAACTAACAACATTGGTTCGCGAGACGGTAGTCCGCCGTACACACAAAGGATGACTGCATATCCCATTTGAAGGAAGTGTGTGTGAGTGTTGGTATTAACCTTAGAATAAAAACATATTTGTATATTTAGGATACTAATTTTATTATATAATCTTGTAATAATAATAATTTATGGGTTGAAGAAAGAAATAAAACAAAAAGTGCTTGTTGAATGATGTTATCTATTCTTTGGGTAACTTTTTTTGGTTTTCACCAAAGGGATTCCTTGGTTGGATTTATGCCAAAAGTTAGGCCTCAAGGATGAGGGGAGGGATGTTATAATTTTATTTAGGCTGGTTTTGTTTCATCCAAAATATAATGAGATGTGTGGTGAGAGGAGGAGGAGAGGAGACCTTTTATAAGTGGGGAAGATGACACATTGGGTATTTTGGAAAAGATTTGAGTGATCCCCACGTTTTACTTGTTCTAAAAGGGTTAAAAATAGACCATTATAGATAATTATATGTTTAATGGTCAAAATATGGCTATAAAATAATTTTTAGACAATTTTATGGTCATTTTTATACCTTATATTCTATGTTTATTCATTAATTAAGCTCATTTTTACCTTAATCATTGTAATTAAATTTAATTACTTTCACTAATATTTTTGGTAAAAAAATAATTTGAAATAATTAGACATTAAAAATTATTATTATTCCAAATTTTGAATCAATTTTTAAATTTTTTAATCAAACAAGTGGTAAAAAGTAATTTAAAATTAACCCCGCAGATGGGACGAGGCATCAAGTTTTTAATGTAAAAAAGTTCAAAAGTTTGGAATGTTTTTATATCAAATTTCATTGTAAAAGTAATTCAAATGAACTAAATTTTATTAATTTATTTATAACTGATCTAATTATTCTTAAAAAACAAATTAAAATATAATTTAACTAAATAAATAAATTATATGAAAAAGTAGTTTTCAATTAATATTCTATATTTTTCACTATTCATCAAAACATGAAACTTCTTAGAAAAATAAAATAAATTCACTCAAATTAATATTAAACTTTTTAAAATTAATTTTATTTTTTATATAAAAACTATAAAAGTGTTAAAATTATATTTAAATTGGGTTCTCCACTAAAAGGTGGTAAAGTTACCCTTTTGAAAAATAAATTTTTTATTCATAAAATTGGATATATTCTTATTTTATGACTATAAAATCTATTGGATGTGTGTAAAAAAATTGAATTAATTTATAATATATAAATTTTATTAAAAAAATTAATCAAAAGTAGTTTTTTAATTTATTAAGATAAAATGGTGTTTGTAAGTTGAAAATAGTTTTTCTAGAAAAGGAATTTCATTATTCTCAAATAGTTATTAATTTCATTCCTAGATAATTTATAGCCAAAATAATTATTTTATGTACATTTATAAAATATAGATTTTATAATTTAGTCAATATAATTGATATCTTCCATTTTAACTACTAGGTGATAATTATAATAATATTATAATAATAATGTTAATAGTATATTCTAGTTTGGTAAAACTTAGTCTTTTATGTAAAGTTATTAAAGGGACTCGGTATTATGTGTAACATGATCCAAACATATTTTTGTGTGTATCGAGATCAAATATATGTGTTTTTTATAGTGAAATACTAATTTGGTGTTTCGTATAACGAAATCCAAACTTAGTTGTCTCATATAAAAAAATCTATATTTAGTGTTGTGTAAAATAAAAAATATCAAAAAGATTAAATTAATTAAAAAAAATATTTCAAAAAATATTAACGTGTTAAATAATTTCTATCCCAAAAAAAACATGTTATGATTATTGTGTGATGATTGATCTTGGAATGATTGAACAATGTGTGATTGAAATTTCATGTTGTATTTTTTTGTTTGTGGTAATATAATTTGTAATAATTGAATTTTCTTTTTCTAATTTATTAACGTTGTTTCATCCCTCTCTCTATGTATGTAAGGATCCATGTGTACACATAAAAATTTTTTGTATCCTAAACCCCTAAACCCCCTCACATTCATGTGAGTAGCATTGCAATAAAAGAGTTTTTGATAAGAGGAATTGTTGTTAGATGCTGAATTTTTACAGCATAAATAAAAGGAGATTGTTGATTTATAAAATATGAGATATTAGAGGTTCCAGAAGTTCCCTCCTATGTTTTTGTTGGTTTATATAATAATTATAACCCAATACACATAAAAAATTTCAAGATTAATTCACAACTATTTATATCGATGATGGTTTTATCTATTGTTTTCCACTGGTAAGAGTGGAAAATCTTCATGAATGTATGAATATAAATAGATGTATATATATAGATATTTGTTATTTATTAGATATAGTTATAGGTAAATTTAAAATATGTTGAACAGAATAATTATCCCAAAAAACATGTTAAGAGTATTTTATTATGTATAATCTTGATATTACCAACTAATTTCTGATTGGAATCGCATGTCATATTTTTTTATATGCAGTTATTTAATTTGTAATAATTAATATGTCTCGAGATGACTAACCAATGTATGATTGAAATTTCATGCATTATTGTTTTTGTATGTGGATCTATAATTTTAAAAATTTTTGTTTTATTTTCCTCATTTATTTTTTACATTTAACCCCTCTATCTAAGTATTTAAGGACCTATGTGTCCTTGTAAAACTGTTTTTATCCGAATACCTTAGACACTCTCACTTGTATGTGAGTAACATTATAATGAAAGGGCATTCTATAAGAGGTTTTGTTGTTTTATGTTTTTTTTACACCATGACAAAAATGAGACTTGTGGTTGCTAAAATCTAAGATAATAGAGGCTCGAGGAGTCCCCACATAGGTTTTGGTTGGTCTATTAAATAATGATTAACCAATCCATTGAAAAAGTGTCAATATAAAGTCATAGTTATTTAATCATAAATAATTAAAACATGTTAAACATTTGACTATGTAGTATAAATATATATGAAATTTAATTAAAAATATTATAGGTAATCATGTTTTGTCAATATAATTAAATGGAAAGGAAATTTATACTAATAGGGGTTTTTGTTATTTCTTACCACCTAAAAATGTGGAAAATCTTCATGAATGCGTGACATTGGATAAAGTTTGTAGGGAGATTCATAGTTACTTAAAAATAAGGTCTACTCAAGTAATTACTTAAATTACATACCAACATATTCAATATAATGGTTTTATATTACACATTGAGTATCCTTTGTTCAATGATGAGGATTGGGTGGATGTATAATATTTGTTTATGAAAAAGTGTAGTAATGGTTTAATGGAATTGTATATGGATAATTCTGTTATCAATGAGGTGCAACCTACTAATACAGAACCATGTTATGGGAGATCTATTAAATTTGGTCCTTAAAAAATTATCATTCATTGTCTTCTCATATGTCTCTAGTAATATATATCAATTACGAAGAATATGGTTAGAATATAAAAAGAACTATAGGGGAAATCCCCATCAATACTTCTGATTTAATGAATGAGAATTTTTTCGTTGATAAATTATTTGATTATGAAACAAGAGATGATATAGGCGAGGTTGATGTTGAGAATAAACCTTTTAAGGTTCCTTTGATATATATGCAACAACAAGTTAATGGTTATCATCCTACGTTATTGACATGATTAGTAGAGGGAATGTCATGTGCACAACATTTTTATTGGGGTGTCATTACACAGACTATTGAATTCCCTAGAATTATATTTAGCACATATTCATCAATTGATAACACCATATATGTTGGACATGAGTTTGAAACTAAAAGTTCATTGAAAAATATGTTAATGTAATACCACATATAGCAATAAATAATTGTTCTACTTATTTCTTCCACACAGGATGTTAATCATTCTTCTTTACCACTTGAATTTTATACTATTTCAAAGGATAATTTTGAATCATGGAGTTGGTTTTTGGTATATATACACATTTATATTACACAAGTGAAAGGATTATATCCAATATTTGATCATCATTGAGATATTATAGAAGAAATAAATCTGTGATGGATCTTCATGATAAGAATCAAATTCTTATCATCAATATTGCATCAAAGATATTTTTAGTAATGTGTATAATAATTTCTAGGATGTGGAAATAAAGAAAGTGATCATCAAGTTGGGTATGTTTTCTTAAAATTATATTTTTTGAAAAAAAAAATTAATATCCTTTTAAATACATATTTTTTTCTTTTGGTTTCAATATATGATCCCCATAAAGGAAAGATGGAATATAAACATGAAGAAATTTGAAGGGATAATAAAAATTTATTTGATTATATGATGCATATTTCAAAGGAAAAATGATCATTAACATATGATAGTGGTAGGGGATATGGTCATATGACCACTAATATTATAGAGTGCATAAATGGGGTCTTCATGGGTGTTCATAAACTACCGATCACATGTTAATATAAGTGAAATTTTATAGATGTGTGAATTACTCTGTTGATCGGTCCTAGAAGGCATACTTTAGGATGAAACATGGAATGTGTTTTGGTCATAATTTCTAAAGGGAAATTGATAAGATACTATACGATGCATCATAATTTCATGTTCGATCCTTTGACCAGGTACAAAAATTCTTTAAGGTAACAAAATTCCAAGACCCACTCACTGGAAACAATGGTCAAGTTCTTGTGGTCTTACTGGAAAGTAGGTACTATGATTGAAATTCTTTCCAGACAGTGAGATATCCTTGTGCACATGGAATTGTATCTAGCTCATCAGTGAACTTATCATGGTAACCCTATACTAACCCAGTGTATCACATGTGAACTATATTTGACTATTATATTGTACCTTGGATTTATGTTGGTGATTTTCATACTTTTACCTCACCTGATGATTATCCAAATGTGCTCGCTAATATTACAAGGTTTTATATTCCAGATTTTTCATTTATGGACTATTTCATTTATATTTTTTTTATTTTTTTTTATTTTTTAATTACTAGTTTGAAACATAAATTATTTTGTGATATTTCATACTTTTACCATTCCTACTAATCAATTGACTATAGTGCCTAATATTTACAGGTTTCACCCTTTGGGATGACTAAAGGCTACAAATGTAATAAATGAGATGGAATATCTTCATGAATGGGGAGTGGTAATATGATACATAATTTTTTACATAGAAGGGAATACTAGTAAAAAATATCCCAAAATGGTAGGAACATGCTTCAATTCATAGAATCTTTGATTGTTTTTATGTGTTTTATCATTACTGTGTATTTTTTTTCTTCATATTTAGTGTTTTTCAGTTATGGTTTCTTTAAATTCTAAATTGTTTCATTTTTTTGAATCAAAAATAATTTTTTGATATTTCAACTATTAAGAAATTAAACACATAGTAGAAATGAATAACAAGAGGTTCAACCTCTAAATGGATTGTCTTCAAATCTGTCCTTGAAATCACATGAAGTTGTCTCATAAAGATTTTATAAAAGGATGTGATTTGTAAGAGAAAACTGAGTATCATTGATTATTCATAAAATAAAGTGTGGGTATAGATAATATCCACTTACCTGACGTCATGGTCATTTGAATATATCATACAGTCACTTATACTATGCATGATTTTCATCATGGTTGATATACATAGAAATATTTTTAAATAAATGAAACATTATTAGAGATCATTAAAATACTAAATTTATAGATGAGTACAACAATATCATCCACATATATTTTTACCTAATTTTTATCATAATGCTTAATTATGAATGACAATTGTCTACATCATTTTTCATCTTGTAGTTTAAATAAAAATATTTTACAAATTGTATTAAATTAACTATAAAAAGTGATGATGATATAAAATTTAGAGATATAATTCATTCCATAGCTCACATTCTAAGATATACAAATTTCATGTTTAGTCTTCTAGGGACATCAGGTTCATTATCTAAGTGCATGGAGGTTTAATCATTTCGATCATATTGCATCACCTCTTACCATTGTCCAACATATTTTCCATTATGGGTTCTATGTTGTAGTGATGTGTGGATTCACCTTCATCAATCATAAGCTCATTATTTCCCTAGTATAGATATGGAGATCAAAGATATATACATTTCATTTTATAAAGGGAGAGATGACTATTACTCTTAAGGACTTGTCTATTATGTTGGGCCTCCCAACTGAGGGTGTGTCTAGGATTGGTCGAGTTGGCATGGATTAGTTTTATTTATTTTGAAGACTAATAGGCATTGCGGTCTGAGATGATGGCTTTTCTATCTTTAAGAGTTGATTACACATGCCATGGATAGACGGGCACTTCACCCATCTAGATAAAGATGATGAAGATATCAACATGATGAAATTTGAATGTGTATACATACTAAGATTTATTAGAGACATGATCTTCATTGATCTTTATAAAACAAAATTCTCACTTGATGTATTTACTTTTACTTTATGGATTGGATAAAGCATAATGTTATATCTATGGGTTATACATACAGAGTCCTATAAAACACACATCTCATCAATAAGTTTTAGATTAAAAGATGTGTTATTATTATTCAGATGTGGATATGGGAGAACCTCACTCAATTAGCTCCACTTGTCCACACGCCATTGCATACCAATATTTTATGAGAGTACCCACACAGACAAAATTTTTTTTTCCCTTTATTCTTATGTGAAGATAAAATGTTTAAATTTTTATTATGAAATGTAAGTATAAAAATTTTACCCACTTGTGGATTCATACACATTGATATTCAGATACCTTAAAACATGATGTCCACAATTATAGACTTATATTGGATAGTCTTCAACTAGATGATGTACATGATTATTAATTATGTAGTTAAATCATTATTTTTCACCGCACATGACTTAATTTGTTAATTACTTATTCATTTTTTTTTTGATATTTCATGTTTTATGGATGCCATGTATCCATCCTATCTACCAAAGTCTCCCACATTACTATTAGATGATTCTTGTTGTCATATCATGCATCATACCTACAATTCATTTTAATATCATTGAGTGCAATAATTTTGATAGATTTATGAGGTAGTTCAACTTCTATCAACCCATTTCAGCATCACTCAGTTAGCTTCCTTCACTTCATTCCCAGAAGATTTCAGGGAGGAGAGACTTAAACTAAAGGTGGTATCATGCATGCTACATTGAGATGTGGAACATATTTCATGATTCCTAATTATGAAGGGTAGGCATAGTATACATGAATCTATATGATCAATTGGATCTTGGGCCCTGGTACCGTATGTCTGGATTAATATATCTTACACGACATAGATTAAACTATCATCAGTTGGTAATAATTATTCCTTCCACTTTTTAATAGTTTTTATTAATTTTAGTTAACTGCATAATTTTTTATTGTAGGATGCTCACATCACACACCTCATTCATATCTCTAATCCTATAGAGGTAGGTACATTTGAGAAGGCTTATTTTCATAGAGCAGTGAAATATTTGATTCTTCCCATGGAAGATATTTATCATAATATTATCTTTGATGTGCTAGGAAATGTTGAGGGTGATGATACTAATATAGATGTGTTAGAGGGTGACATAAGAGGATAATGTTCATCATGATTAGTTAGATGATGATCATGATCAGCCAAATGCTCATCATGATGAGCCTAATATACATGATGATGTGGCATAAGAGGAGACTGTTCATCATCATCAGCCAGATGCTCTTCCACTTCCTATTATATATGATCCATAACCAGAGCCATGGAGATAATCATATGCCCGAGAACAGGCACAACCTCATCCATAAATATAACCACATGCTATTCATCTAAAAGACCATGACACACCTACTACTAATTCTCCTACACATTATATTAGTGTGTTAGATTTTACTATAGTGAAAGAGGCTGACTGGTCTGCATTACAATCTTTATTTTCCTCTGATCCCTAGAAACCCACTATATAGTACCCATCTTCTCCACTTATTGGAGAGATTTATAGTAAAGAAAACATTCCTTTCAACTAGGAAAGGGTACAAGGGAGGGGACTGTAGATCCACTGCTTGTCACACAGGATTATGTGGAGGTAGGTACCTGATATGCTATATAGGAGGTTTATATGCTGGAGCATAGACAACGACAGACATTGAGTGGAGGCATTATCTACACAACTGGTTGTGATATAGAGGAGAACCTATGACAGAAACACAGATTGGACTGATACATGTTATATATTTTTTTAAATCATTAGCTTCACATTATTTAAAAACCTACCGGTATATAATATTTTTTTACATAAAAAAACATATTGGTATAATTAGAAATTAATAAAAATGTTTGTGAACAATCGAGAAATGATAATATTAATAACTACATTGGTAATAATAATAATTACTATTAATAATTAATATTATATTATTATTTATATAAGTAATTAATTAATATTACATACCATAATATGTTATAAATAATATAATTATTACTTAGTAAATGTATTATTCAATAAAAAAAATTATTTATATTATTAAATAATATATATGAGTTGTTATACTATTAATTATATAAATAATGTAATAATATATTATTAATTAATAATAAATAATACAATTGATAATTAATAAATATATTAACTATTATTAAATTACTAATAATTATATCAACAAAAAATTCACAAAAAACTATATATATTACTTATTATACTATTAATTATATCAATAACATAATAATATATAATTAATTAATAATAAATTATAAAAATAAATAATTAATAAATGTATTACCTAATAATAAATTACTTATAAATATATCAATAATTTTTTTAAAAAACATAAACAGATTACTCACTCTTCATAATTAATAAGTGGCGATATGTTATATTTTATTTAAATTATTATCTTTTTAATTCAGTAATTATATTATTAATAATTATTAAATATTAATTATATTAAATATATTATTTATTACTTTTGAAAATTAACTATTAACCAATATTACAAAAAAAAGAAAAAAATTAAAATAATCAGGAGGTATGAACTATATTCACACATCCTTCTGGCCACCAAGAAATGTGAATGACTTTCATGCTTCCAATACAAAGAGAGAAGTATGAATTAAGTTCATGCTTCTCTTGGTCATTTAAAAAAAATATAAAACCATATACCCTTTTTAATTTTTTTAATTTTCAAAAACCCAAAATAAAAATTTTGTTAGTTGTGATCCTCTGTATCCTTCACTTTGGGGTCTACATGCTCATTCATTCTCTTTGATAAAATATTACTAAAAATTATTAAATTTTATAATTATTTATTTTTAAATAAAAATAATATGATAAAATAATTACCATTATATTTCAATTTAAAAATATTATTTATCATCATAATCAATCAAAAATATTAAAAAATTAATTATTTTAAATAATATAATAATTTTATTTTATGTAAAAATAAAACAATTAATAAAAATATATAATTAATTATTTAAGTTTGTAATAGAATGAATATTAATCACTTGGAAGATCGTCCATCACCAATAATACCAACTAAAAAAACATTTTAAAACTCACATTCAGTACTATCTATATCTTTTGATGAATCATACATAAATTTAAAATTAAGTTAAATTGAAAAAACTATGTTGCAATTTTAATTTTAATTAATTTTTTTTTCTTTAAAATCACAAGATTTTTTAATATTAAGAAAAAAAACAATCACAACTAAGGAAATTCTAGGTTGGTTCAATGACTATGATTGATGACATATTATAGACCTTAGAATATAATTACCATAAAAATGAACACCTATAGAAATTATGACATCCATAATGATGTTATCATTTCATAACACTACCATAGGATGTAATATTATTTAGCCTTTATTTTAAAAAACTTTGTGGTATAAAAAAAGAGAAGTCAAATTATTTGAATTTCATGTATAATTTTAAATTCTTGAATTGAAAACCTTATTATAAGAAACCTAATGAAAGAAACTTAATGAATAAAAAAGATAATATCATTTCTAACCCCTTAGATTGAATTCTTGATTGATTTTGTAGTATTTAATATTAGAGTTGGTTCCCTAAAACCAAATTTTATCTAATTTATGATTATATGTATTAATGCAATTTTAATTGTTGATAATTTTTTTATCACATCATAATTGTTCTTCTATGTGACATTGTATATGACAATTTCCTAAGGGTACCTATCGCACTGAAAGTTCATAGAAGTTCCCCAATATTATGATAACTTGGAAGTGCAGTGATAGTATTATTAAATATATTTATTATGAATGGATTATATCATTTGATAATACATAAATGATACAGTCTATCAGGGGTAGGTGGATCATAAGACAATGATACTTCTTCTCATAATGTTTTTTCTTCATAATATCAATAAAGGAGGTTATAATAATATGCCCCGCTAGTAGAAAATCCGCATTTATATTTGTCATTGGATATTTCTATTTTCAAACATATGTAAGGGTCCTTATAATTTAAGGTTATTATTAAATTAGATCATAATTCTTGTTATTTGATGTATTGTTGTAAACCATGATGACATATGTTTGTGGTGAAGTTGGGTGTTTCATGAATGGTATGGAATTAATGAATAAAGAAAAAAGGATTTATCCATTCTCTTATTTAAAAAAATTTGACATCTTAGGATCTTTGATGAGAATTAAACTTCCTTACTAATTCCATGGTCACATAATTCTTTCTTCAAGTTCATTTCCAAAAATTTAACGAAATATACATTGAAAATATTGGTTGGTTACACCAATGTGAAACCTGTTTGATTATACATATTGTGATAAATAGTTTATATTACATAGTGTATATTTGTATGAGGTTTTACTTATTGTGAAATTAAATTCTTTCTCTATGAGTGTCCCGATGTGTTGCTAGACTCTAACCATGGAATTTAAGAGGTTACACCTAATGCCATTGAAAAAGGGGCCTAAAGGGTCACAAACTAAGTGTATCTAGAACCATATTTACATTATAGTTGAATTTAACATATTTAATTAATATTATTATATCATATGGTTTAATAATTAATCATGGTTTAATTGATCACAAATATTTAGACACAAGTTATTCTAGAGAATGAATGAGAGTTGAATATTCAATAATTATTTATTTTATATTTCAGTGAATATAATATTTATTTATTTAATATAATGTAATGTAGTGACATTTATTTATTTAAATAAATATTTATTATTCAAGGTTGGATAAATATTGAGGAGGATTATCAAACTATGTTTAATGGTCCGGTGAGAGATAATATAATAAATATTACTTGAATAAAAGTTAATTTATTTATTTCGGGAAAAATATTTATTTATCAGTGAGTCTAGTATAGGTCAAATAAATAATAATAATAATAATAATAATGAGATATAGGATTCATTGGTTATTAATAGATTGATAAGGGATCATGTGTAATTATCATTCTCTAACCCTATCTCTATTTGACCTCTATTATGGCATTCTCACCCCTAATCATTCTTGTTCACAACAAAAGTTTAGTGAAAATTCTCCTAATCCTTAGAAGGCTCTTTACCTAGAAAAATCTCAAGAACTGATGGTGATCCGCCCCCTTCACTCCCTAGAATATATAGAGAATAAGAATAATCCTTCCAACCTCAAATAAATTCTTATGCCGATCATCTTCGAACAATGAAACCATCACCATATTTCAGATGAGAACCCTGGGATTTCTACAACAACATTTGGAGGTTCATGGTGCACATGTGGATCACCAATAGAGGAATTATACCCATGAATCTTCTCATATAAATAATGTTATTATAATAACTGGTCTACCAAATGTTTAATATAGTAAGGATTACAACATAAGGTAATTCTTTATTTACATAAATTAAATATAATGTACATGTGATGATACCATATTCCATGTTATGATGTTTATATAAATTAATATTTAAAATACTTTCATTGTTCATGATGTTCTTCATCATGTACATATCACATTATTCATTTATTATGAAAAAAATATGAGTTGGATACTAGCCAATAGGCTCTTTCTCTTCACCCAGAACCTTTATGTGGAATCCGAGTGAGAATGAAGAAGAAGAAGTGAATATCTCAATGTTCATATTTAAAGAATTATTAAAAATAAAATAAAAAATAATAGAAAATAAATCAATGATAAATAATTATAGATTATTATGTGTCCACTCTAACATCTGATAGACTTTAGAATTTAATGGCCTTGAAAATTTCTACCCATGGAAATGGTTTCCATGGAAACCAATATCCATGGAAATTATAAAACACATAATGATATCATCATTTCATAAAAATACCCTTAGATGTAATATTATTTAACCTTTATTTTAAAAAATATCCATGGAAGAAAACAAGTGAGTCAAATTAATTGTATCTCATGCCCAATTTTAAATTGTGAATTAAAAACCTAATTAAAATAACCTAGTATAGAAAAACATGATGAATAAAAAAAGAGTACAATATTTATAACTCCTTCAAATTAAAATAAGGATTGAAATTGTAGTATTTAAATCATAAATTTTCAATTTAATTTCTCAAAAGTTATAGTTGTAAATATTTCCATGATATTTACAAAAATAGTTATGTATAAGAAAAACACATTACCCTCATGTAAATTTTTGGGGTATTATTCAAAGTTAATTTATAGATGTTTCTAATGTGATGAATAATAAATATCAACCAAATAATCCCTTGAGTTACATCATGAATTGAAAAAAATCAAAATTATTTGATGAAGTTATATAAATGGTTTATTTTTATAGAACATTTTTAAATGGACAAAACTTCATATATAAATAAATAATTATGTGGATGAGATAAATATCCAAATTCACCATAACCAACAGACCTTGTTTTGATTTTTTAAAATAAAATAATCCCTAATTAACTAATTATTAAATATATTTCAATATATGTTTGATTTATTATGATGTATCAATATAAAATAATAAATATACTTGTAAAATAAATTTATAGAAAATTATATATATGAAATTATATTATTTTTGAGGTCATTTAGTGCCCTTATAACACTAAGATATCATAATTCAGGAAAAATAAGTTCTTTATTATCCTCTCATAGTCTAAAAGTATTTTTTCACGATCTAGAGATCATATAACTATTGGTATACTAAATGAATATTATTTTTTCATATAAATCATTTTTAATACTTTAATAGTTTATCTTAATTGAGGACCAATAATTCCAGCTTCCAAAAGTTAAGTTTGTAATCTAAGGGAGTACTTTATATCTTTAAAGTATTTCATTTCAAATCATTTCATTAAATATTTAGTTTCTATGGAAAGCTAATTAATAGTACCAATAATTTTTAAATAATAAACATATAATGTAGTAATGATAAATTTAAGTCCAATGTTATTTATTAAAACACAAATAAAAATAAAATAATCTTTATATTCGAACTTCATAAAATATTCACTCTGATGGTTATAACTCATAGACCTGGACTATTTTAATTTACATAATGATTTATTTAATTTAATAAAATAGATATCTTGATATTAATAACACATCACACCTATTTTGAATGCTTTAGGGGTTTTCATAATCAACCAGAAAACCCAATGTCTACCAAGTGTTTCTAATTAAAATTGAATTGAAAATTTTTATTTATCTCAATCTGGTCCTTCATGAAATTATTTGACTGATTTAGACTCCTTATCCTCATCAAGAGTATCAACTGCCACATTATATAAAAATGTTCCATAAAAAGTGGTATCAACTTGGTTCAAACATTTTTTAATGTTGGTAAAACTTATATAAATTATCCACTAGTCATGTTCATGTGTTGTTACAATAAGATTAGTGAAACCAAACTAAGGTGAAAATTAGTGTGAGTATTTTAATTCCCCTAAAATCTTGAGTTGTATTATAGTTTAATTTTTGGCCTATATGTGTGTATTCTTCTTGTTTTTGGATATTTGAGGTGTTAGGGTTGTTCAGGAGTGAATTTTGGAGGAATATACAAGACTTATAGCTAATAATAAGCTGTAGGGTGGGATTAACAACATGAAGGAATCCTTCAAACTGTGAATAAGTAATCTAGCACTGTAGGGGGTTCTTCCTTCCATGGTTCACAGTGTGAAACAATGTTCACATTGTGAAAGGATCATGAGATATTTTTGAGGTCCAAGGCCATAATTTCCCCAAGACCCCCATATTCCTCATTATCTATTATACCCTAACCCCCACATGAACCAGGTGAAATTGGGGCTCCCTCTTTTGTGATTTTGGATGCCCCCTATTTTTTTGGGTGTTTAAAGTATCGTTCATTGTGATCCTTTCCTATTGGAAAGTATAAACCTATATATTTCCTTGATTCCTTATTATTCATATATTTATTTATTCTCTTTATGTAAAACCTAATCTATTCGAATTCCATGCATGATTTTAGGGATTCAACAAGATTCACTTGACTCAGGTGGTGATTCTTGGCGATTTAGCTTCATTGTGCTTGAGGTAGGAAGTTATTACCATGCTACAAGATTTGTATGGAATTTTATTCCTTTATTTACATATGGTCGTGTGTGTATCCCCATGATACCTATTATTTTAGTGTCAAATTGGGTAGATGAGGTCCATATTGATATAGTGAAACTCTAGGATGGGGAGTGAGAGAGATTTAGCTGAGAATGGTGGAATTGAGCCTCATAACGGGGTTACGGTTAGGGTTATCCACTTGGATAAATAATATTTAAATGAGTCATTCAAGATCATTTGATGCTAGTATGGTCCAGATAAATGATTTAGGGGTTTGGGTAGTGAATTACCTTACTTGTGTGCCTTAAAATTGGGGAATAAGAGCCATGTACTAAGGTATATGGGTAAGGATGTTTTATTGGGTAATTAATCTTATAAATAAATTTTTGGGTTTATGAAGGTCTAAAATGACTTGGGTAAATGACATAGGGGTTTGGGTGGTGTTTTACCTCGAATTCATTGGCTTTTGATGAGTGTTGTTTCTTTATTACCAGTGATTTTGGTTACCTCTATAGAGTCTGCAATAATGGGCTAGTGTGATTAAGGTGACCTCCCTATAGTCTATAGGGATGGGTTGGTGTGCTTGATATTACCTCCCTAGAGTCTACATGTATGGTTCGATGCGCTTGAGGTGATCTTCCTAGAGTCCACAAGGATGGGTTGGTGTACTCTAGGTGACCTCCCTAGAGTTTTTAGGGATGGTTTAATGTGCTTGTGGTGACCTCCCTAGAGTGAGAAGGGATGATTCAGGGTGTTTGATGAGGTCATAGACTATGTGATAAGGCTTGGGAAATATATTTATTTTTCATTTGAGATTTCTACAGTCATTCCTTCTATAATGGAGCTGAAGAAGGTAGGTTTAGGGTATATGGAGGCAATTTTAGTGATGATGACATGGTTGTACTATTATTTATGCATTTCTTTCTATCATCACACACAATTTTATATGAATACTACACCTATGTTAAGGTTGAATTGGTTTTTTCAAACTAGTTTTTACTCACACCCTACACAAGAATCTTAGTGAACATGCATGCTTTATGGATAAAGATCAAGGTAGGGTAAAGGGCCCAACATAGGGTAGTTGATCAGGAGGAACTTGTTGGTTGAGGTGATTCCAATATAGAGTCTGATATCATTTTTTAATGATGTCTATTAATTTATTTTTCCTTTTATTTATTGTACATATAGACCTACTACACGTGGGGATGTCTCCTTTTACCCATGTGTTGGATGTTGTATGCAATTTTGATATAACATGGGATGATATTACTATTTATTCTTCTATTTAGTTTATATTGGTTACATTTATGTTTACCTTATTGTGTACAATATAAAATTTATCTATTACAGAGGGAATAATCTCCCCATGGTTCCATTTAGGTCCTCCCTGCTTGTAAGTAGCCTCTTACATATGGGGTAACATACATGAGGCCACGTACCACTCTGGACTGAACTGGGTGATTTAGGTTGGGATGTTACAAAATGGAATTAGATACATTTTTCTTTTATATAAATATTTTTTCAAGGTAGATAGAATATTTGGAATTTCTACGGATTGGTATAAAACTCATGACTAGTAGTAGATGACCTATGTATGAAGAAATTCCATGTCCTCAGAAAGGGGATTTCAATTTTGGTATTAAATTTTAATGTTAACATATTTTACCTTGAGTGATGCACACGAGTATGGTATTTATAATTTATAGGATTTTATCTTACACTAATGGAAAGAGTGGGTGAATTTATGCATCATACATAGGCATGCAGGTTCGAATTCCATGTTCTTGGTTTCCTGATATTGATATAGTTTTAAAATAGTTAAATTCTATAAATAATATATTAAGTGTTTTTGTAAATATATTATTAATTAAATTTAATTAACTTAACCTGAGAATGTTTTTATTTTGTTATGTATTTGTGACTGCGACTAATGTGCATGTGTTGGAGATATGAACTTGATCCTTGAGTAAGCAGTCAATGTTTTTGTGTTTTCCTTTATTTGGCATGTCATCTTTTGTTTGAGCTTTATAATTTTGTTAAAAACAAAAATTCACTTGTAATAAAAGGTGTTAAATGGACTTTAAAGGAATTTTTTTGGATGAAATGTATTTTTTAAATGATTTTAATGACTTATTTGAATGAAATTGGAAATTTTGAAGGGTATATAGCCCTGTTTGGGGCATGATTTGGGTGGAGTATTGGTTTTTATGGACTATTTTTAAAATGGGAAGTAATAGTTGGATTAAAATAATGTGTGATTTTTATTTAAATGGTTTTAATGTTTCTACAAAAATATTTTGGTTGAATAGGTGTCTTGAAATGAAATTTCAAAAGGTTTGAATGTCTTAGTGTACTGAATCAGGATTTTAGTGGGGCATGTTTGGAACTTTTAAAATATGTTTTTATAGTATGTGTGTGACACCATCTTATAATCCCATTATTTTATATGGATCATGGACTAAGGAGTATAATTTATGTTGGTTTTGTTGTTTGAGGAAGATATTCCCTTTAAGGGATAGTCTGAGAGGTTGTTGACCGATTTATCTTAGAGACTTAGTTATAGATGGACACCTGAAGGGGATAAAATTGGTTGTGATATTTAATTATGATGGATGTTTGGATATCTCTATATTGATTAGAGAAGGGTTATAGAATAAAGGTGGTGATTTTTTACCTAATATAGATTTAAACTCTCAAATGGTTTGGTTAGTGGGGGTTTTTGTTTTGGGTAGAGACATGTGAGTTAGATGGGTTATTTTGTGGTGTCACCCTGGACTGTTGATACATGATTATAGTTGTGAGGGCCATCCCATTATTAGTGTATGAAAATGTTTGTTCTTATTTTCCATTGGTTATATACCTATTAGTAGTATGTTTTTGTTTTTTAGGCCTTGAGGGGAATTCAAGGAGGTTATTTTCCTTTCCCTGTGTGATAAGTGAGTGAAAATATCTATGGTGTGAGGTTTCTGGTAATTTATGACCTAGGTTACAAAGATATTAGGTAGTTATTATCTATCAATATGATAATGATCCTTTTTATTATTAGGTGATGTATTGGTTTTTAGATCATGATCTTAGTGAGACTCAGGTAGTTTGGCCAACCAGTAGTTGAGATGCTATTACTAGAAGGTGTTCACGATGTGACATAGGTGTCATGTTGTGAATGTATCAAAATGGAACTGAAATTATACTTCCTATTATGATTCATGGTGTGAACCATGTGTTCATTTGGTGAAAGGGATCTTGGGTAGTTTTTAAGAGGGTTAGTGTAGGTAAGGTGGATTTTTTATCTTGTGGTAGCTGATGGGAAACCAAAGTCAGGACATAGAATGAGGTGAGTGTTAGTGACTATGTGAGATAGGGTGGTCTTGAAGCGTGATAAGAGGTTTCATACATATATAATAATATTAAAATGAACTAGTGGCTCTAGGATATAAGTTTTTAATAACCTTGTGTTTTTAATGGATATTACAGAATTCAATTTGGGTGAGTAGTTTGGTGTTGTTATGAAATGTGAGTAGGAAATTTATTATGAAGCATTGAATATAGTTAAAATTGTATCTGATGGGTAGTAACTTGGTGAAATACCATGGGTGAGGGAGTGTTGTGAATATATATTACTCTTCATGACGTGTTTATGTAGAGGAGTGTGGTGGCGTGTCATTAGGTTTCCATAGAAATTGTGCTACATTCCTGGAGGAATGAGAGACGTCCATGTTGACCATTGATAACCCCATGGTTAATTGGGTTGTCTTGGTAGAAGGGTAGTGGTTGTGGTAAAGAAATATATGGTGGGACCTCTATGTTGTGGAGCATCATCGAATGATTTTGGGTTAAGGGTAAGGTCTTAGTGATAAAGTTAAAAACAATGATAACACTTGTTTGGGTCTATATAGGTAGAGCATGGTTTAGTGTTGGGATCCCTTGAGATGTATGAGTTAGTAGTTGGGGAGTATGTTAATGTATCAATTGGGAGATATGGATGTGGTTTTTTATTCATTAGTATTTGTCCAATATTTTTGGTCCATAATTATGATTGAGGATCAACCAAATTATGTGAGTTTTATTAAGAAATTGTCATTGTAAGACTCGATATTAGTGCCTGGGGTTTTGGTTTTGAGGTCTGATAGGAAAGTATTATTTAGGGTGAACCCTTGTAAAATCATGAATCTATGGTGTTAAAAAAGTTTAAGTACAATAAATAACATGATGAAAATTAGTATTATGGATGGTGTCCCTTAATTAATATGGAAGAGATCATCATCGAGTTGTGTGGTGCTAAGGTTGGCTAAAAGGATGATGTTTTTTGTTTTGTTTGCGATGTGGTAAGTTGACTTGTTTTAGCTCTAGAAAATGTGTCATCATTGATGGTTTAGTGGTAGTGGTTGAGATGACCAGTGAGTTTGGTATATGGAGGGTAGAATATCAGTTACGCCACCAGCCAAAAATGACTCTAGGGTGTGAATATGTATGGTTGACCAATAAGGCATGGGAATTGGGGTATGTCCAATGCATGAGTAGAGACTATATGAGGTGGTAAAGAAATTACCAAGAGGTCATCGTGTTCTGGGTGTGTGAGGTGATCAAATTATCTAATGAATAAGATATAAACCTTTAAGTATTGGGTAACGGTGGTGGTTTGTGTCTTATAGAAAGTCGTTATAGAGTTTTTAACTCAACATGATAGTTTATAAATTTAGGGAATGACCTGTTATGGTCTGTGATGTACCCAAATGTTTTATGGATATTATTAGAAACTGATGGGGATGTAATAGGTTGGAGTGAAAGTTTCATATATATTAGTGGGTGAGGATGTTTCATTGATTAAAATCCATTGGGGGTTTGAAAGGTGAATTTATTCAAGAAGTGTTAGAGATTCTCATGAGTGTTGGAATTCGGTTGACGATGAGGTAGGTTTGTTCTTGGAGATGGATGTTGATGGAAATTACTTGGGGCATGTTTAGAGTTAAGTATAGATGAACCTATACCTTGGGTAGAAGTTGGTTTTAGTGGTACATGCATGTAAGTATCATAGTTGCATTAATAAATGAGATACACTCATGGTGAGTATCTATGAAATTTGATTAGGTGTGACATGGTGACAGTAACCATTGGATAGAGGAATGTGTTGTTACGTAGGATTTTGGTTGGATTTAGCATGATTTATAATGTGATTCATGGAGTGAACCATGATTCATGACATGATTCATGGGGTGAAACATGATTTGTGGAATGATTCATGGGGTTAATCATGTAGTGAACCATAATGAAGGTGCAGATATGGGGATATAAATGTGTTTTGATAAGCTTCCATTGCATGTAATAGACCAAAGTGCGGGAAGGACTACGAGAAAAAGAAAAACCCTTATCAAGAGAATTGTGATTTAATGGACATCTCAAGGAAGGAAACTCCAAAGTAGTATTGGAATAACTAAATTCAATGGTTAGAGTTGTTTGGAAATGACATATAAAGACATTTCTTAGGGGAAATAAGTCCTTATAAGGGGATTTTGTACTACCCATAAAATTTCAAGGTGAATTAGAGTTTTTGTTTTGGACTAGAAGTGTGTATTAAAATTGTTTTTAGATGTTATAGGTGCTGGGGTTGTTCAAGAGTGAATTTATAAGTAATTAGATGAACTTGTAGTGTACAAAAATCTATTAGAAGGGGTTTATAATGTGAAGTAATCCTTCATTGCAATAAGTCTATAAGGTTTATAGAGTGAAAATATTTTCACAATATGTAAGTCTATTGGGTTGTTTTTTTAAGGTCCAAGACCATAATTTTCCTCAACCTCCTTATTTATCCCCTCTCTTATCTCATGACCCTCATGTGAACCAGGTGACATTGGGGCTCCCAATTTGGAAATTTTGGATTCTACCCTCTATTTTTTGGGTGTTTGAAGCGTCGTTCACTAATTGTGACCTCTTAGTATGTCTAACCCCATATATTTCCTATATTACATGTTATTCCTTTGTTTCTTATTTATTTTTATGTAAACCCTAATATGTTCGAATTATATGTCTGATTTTACAGATTCAGCATGATTGGATTGACTTGGGTGGATATTCTTAGTGATTTAGCTTCACCGCGCTTGAGGTAGGAATTACTTACCATGATATAACATTTATATAGTATTTTATGTGTTAATTTCCTTATGGTTGAATTTGTATCCATGTGATACCATTAATTTTAGTTTCAAAGTTAGTGAGTGGGGTCTGTATTGACATAGTGGAACCTTTAGAGGGGAATTGTGAGTGATTCATCTTAGAATAGTGGAATTGAGCCTCATAATAAGGTTAGGGGTAGGGTTTTCCTCTTGGGTAAATGAGTTTTTGAATGGAACTTTTGGGATCAGTTGAGGCTATCATAGTCAGGATACTGAATTAGTGGTTTGGGTGGTGAATTCACTTACACGGGTTCTTTAAAACTAGTGAACAAGAGCATTATACTAGGGTATAATCATAGGGTTGTTTTCTTGGGTAATTGGGCTTGGAAAGTGGATTTTTTTCTCGATAAGGGCTATAATGACTTTGGTAAAGGACATAGGGGATTGAATGGTGTTTTCCATTGATTTCATCAGCTTTTGATGTGTGATGTTTCCTAATGTCTAGTGCATGTTGCTAATTCCTCATAGTCCATAGGGATGGGTATATGTGCTTGAATATACCTCCCTAGAGACCATAGGGATATATTTGTGTGATTTATATGACCTCCCTAAAGTCTATAGAGGTGTGTTTTTGGTGCTTGATGTGACCTATTTATATATGTAGGGATGGGTCTTTGTGCTTATAGTGACCTCTTTATAGTGAGAAAGTATTTTATGGGGTGATTGATAGGGCCATGACCTATGTGATAAGGAATAAGCCTTGTATTTATTTTTATTTTGAAATTTTGATAGACATTCCTTCCAGTAATGATCCAAAGTAGGTAGGTTCAAGGTTCGTAGAAACATAATAAATACATGATAACCCAATTAGTTGTATGATTTTTTATATATTTACATTCCACCATCACATACACTTGTATATGACTGTTGAACTTATGTTATAGATGAATTAGTGGAATCCTATTGGGTTTATAATCACACCTTGCATGAGAATCTTGGTATGCATGAAGACTTTATGGCTAGGGATCCTAACTAGGATAAAAGAACCAACTTAGGGAAGTTGTGGAGGGGCCAGTTAGTTGTGGCAATGTAGGGAAATATTCTAGGAGCATTTTGTAGATATGCCTATTTACTTATTTTTCCTTTTGTTTATTTTGTATAAAGATCTATCATATATGGGGATATATCTTTTAACCTATGTATTGGTTTTTATATACCATTTTGACATAACATGGGATCATATTACTATTTCTTATGTTATTTAGTTTTTTATATTTTTATTTATGTTTTCCTTATTGTATGCATAGTCTGATATTTATCTATTACCATGGGAATAATCTCCCCATGGTGTCGTTCAATCCCTCACCACTAGTTGGAAACCTTTTAAGTATGACGTGACATTCATGGGGCCACATATCACTCCATCCCAAATTAAGTGATTTAGGTTAGGGTTTTACAAGTAACTTGTTACCAATTAAAACCTTTACCTTCCTGACCTATACCTCTATTTAGTGAATAAATCTCTCACCCTTTTCTAACCTTCAAATTGTATGCATGTAATGTAATAAGGAAAGTAAAAAAATAATAGGCACATAGGATTTTGTTAATGTGGTTCACCTATATGTTGGATGGGTATATCCCTGATGTATTGTGGTTGTTATCCCACTCACAAAAAAATTCTATATTATTATCAAGATGAATCTCATGAAAGAATATATCCTTCAACCTATACAGTCTCTAGCACTAATCAAAATTATATAAATGAATCAAATTTCTATCTTCAGGATCTATAACCAACCTAGCCTCTATACCCAAATTCCATATTTAGATGACTCCTCTTTTAAGTGTGATCAATAATGTAGGATCATGTCTCTCCTAGAAAATATGTATTTGATCTCTTTAATCAAAATGAAGAAATCCATAATTGGATACCTCTTACAAAATAATCACTGGGTTGTATCATATTTAGGCCCTAAGATATGTGAAACCATATTCCATTCTTCTCATTATTCATATTCTTTGGAAAAAATGATAATAAATAAAAGCGATTCCGTCTCTCTCTCTCTCTCTTCTTCAATTCACAAGGATGATATTATCATAGTATCATTGGATCTCAATTCCATTATTTAACTCAAAAGTATTTTTAGGGTTATAATAGTGTTGGATTAGTGTAGATTGATCTGTTTTGGATGATATTGGGCCTAATTCTTACGGCCCATACTGAACACTAGGTTGCAACTCCATGGGCCGAGCTGACTGGATGACACTGAAAAAGCACTATATTAGTGTAGAATTTGGTAAAAATAGTTATATTGCTCCACAAAATTCCAGATGTCAGCCACTATAGCAGCATGGACTTGGGTGGACCCAACACCATAGCGATGCAGAATTCCAACCACCATTCACTATAGCTATGTAGACTTTCTATGTAGTTGGTGGAACAATATTTCATCTTCTTTATTAGACTATTTCAGGCCAGGGTTTTGGTGTCTAAAACATTGAGATCACCTTGTATTTTTTCTCCCATAACTAGTGAAATGCTTCTTCTCTATGGATGTAGGGACTATTCATAAACCATGTAAATCGCTGTGTCTTTTTTGTTGTTGTTCTTCTTCTTTATAACTATTTTCTCTTCATCTAAAAACATTTTCTGTCATTGTGACTCTAAATATTTCTACAAAACCTGGTATCAATGTTTGAGTTCATGTTTCTTGAATTAAACTGCAAATATTGAATAAGGGAAGGTGAATATTTCCCACTTCAATGGAACTGACTTTAGTTACTAGGGGATAAAAATCAAAGACTATATTTACTAGAGGAAAATTAATTTTATTCTTTTGGGAGTAAAGCCAATGGACATGGAGCATTCAAAGTAGGAGCTTATGATCGACAGGTTTTGGGAGCTTTTTACCTTAATTTGGCCCATATTGTGGTGTTCAACATAAAAGAGGAGAAGTTGATGATTGGAATGATGAAATCTCTTGTGAATATGTATGATAATATTTCAGAATCAAATAAAGTTAACATTATGTGATGATTGTTCAACCTCAAAATGGTTTAAGTGAGAATTATTATAGATAACATCAAAAAATTTAACACCATAATTATTTAGTTTCCCTTGGTGGAAATTGTGCTTCACGATGAGGTATGTGCACTGGTATTACTATGGTGATTACCTTATTGTTGTAAAGAAGCTGCAATAACTTTGAGAAGTTATTTTAAGAATAAAAAGATGGTTCTAAAGGATGCGATGGAACAAATCCTCAGTGAGGATATTTGAAGGAGAGAATTGGGAAGATTCTTTGGTTCTTCTTTAAATGCTGAAGGAAGAGGAAGATATGCATAGTGATACAATGTTAGAGGAAGATCAAAGTCAATAATAACGAGCCAAGATAAGTAAAAGTGAGCTGGTCATACTTGCTGGGTTTTTAAGAAGCAATGACGTGTTAAGAAGGATTGCAGAGATAAATGAAAAACACCTAAAACTAATGGAGAAAAAATAATGGCTGAAGAAAATGATGATTTATTACTTTTAATCATGGATATACCTATAGAGTATTGGATTTTAGACTCAAGGGAATATTTACATTCCACTTCTGAGAAGGTTTTTTTTTGAAAAAATTTGTTTTTATAAACTTTGGAAAGGTACATATTGCTGATAATGAAACCCTACAGATCACGAGGAAAAGAGATTTATGGATGAAGACCAATAGTGGGTGTTTTTTTGGTTCTGCAAAACATGTGGTATATCCTTGGTTTAGAAAGAAATATTATTTCTATTTGGATATCTTGATGATGTAGGGTTTAGCAACATGTTCACTGGTGGTTCATGGAAGATCACCAAAGGAGATATGATCATAGCTCAGGGATAAAATAATGTTACCTTATACGACATGATAGAAAATTTCATGGGAATGGTTTCTTCAATAAAGGATATCGAATATTTACAACTGTGGAACTACAGTTTTGGCCACATGAGTGAGAAAGGGGATAAAGGTATTAAAAACAAAAGAAATGTTATCAGAGTTGAAGTCATTGGATGTTGGCCTAAGTAACGATCATATCATTTGAAAGCAGAAGAAGTTTACTTTTGTGGAAGGTGGAAAAACCCAAAGGATAGGAAGATAGACCTAGTGCACACTGATGTTTGGGCGCATGAACCAGTACATTCTGTTGGAGGGTCATAAGATCTTCATCGATGAATCAAAAAGGAAGGCATGAGTTTATATTTTGAAAATAAAATATGATGCATTTAATGTGTTTTATAATTGAAAAACTATTTTGGAGAATGAGTCAGGAAAAAAGATGAAATAGTTGATGTTGGACAATAGTGGAGAGTATGACAACAATGAGTTTAGGTAATTATGTTCAAATAATGGAATTCAGTGGGAGAAGACTATTCCAAGAACACCATAGCTGAATGGTGTACCTGAAAGGATGAATAGGATAGTTAATGAACATTCTAAGAGCATAAGGCAGCATTCATGGTTACCCAAGACCTCTTGGGATGATGCGGTGAACATGGAAACATATCTCATCAAAAGGATTTCTTTTTTACCAATGCGATAATTTATACCTAAGGAGATCTGGTCTGGTAAGGATGTAAAACTATCACATTTATGAGTCTTTGTCTATTTGGAACATGTATATATTGATGCTGATGTAAGGGTAAACCTTGATGCTATGTCCCAAACACGTTTCTTTATTGGATACGTTGATGATGAGTTCAGTTACCGCTTTTGGGATAATCTCAACAAGACTGTCATCAGGATCTAGAATGAGGTATTTGCTGAAGCTATCACTTTTAAGGACTTTCATACAGTTAAAATTGATAATGTGAATAAAGAATTAGAGTTCCATGAGAAAGTGGAGATTGAAGGTGTACCTGAGCATGTGACACTAGAACTATTGAATCCTACTTCCCAAGTGGAGTTAATAAGATCAACATGGGTGAGAAGGCCCCAACAGAGTTATTGAATATCCTCACATTATCTGTTATTGAATGATGGTGGAGAATCAAAATATGTTAAATAAGACATTCAATTAAAGGAGTAGAGAAAGTGGGAGATGGTATGAAGGATGAGATTTTCTCATTGCATGATAACAAAAATTGGGAGTTGATACCTCTACCAAGAGGAAAAATAGAATTGTAGAATAAGTGGGTATACAGGTTCAAGTAATAACACAATAGAAAGGGGAGGTACAAAGAAAGGATGGCGGTGAAAGGTTTTTAATAAAACTAATCAGTATATTTCAATGAAAATTTTCCACTTTTTATGAAGCTTATAACCACCTGGGTGGTTCTAAGTATTGTGGAATATAAAGGCTTGTATCTTGAGTAGCTTTATGTGAATATGACTTATCCTTTATAGATATTTGGATGGGGAAATATATATACCACATCCAAAGGTATATGTTTATTGTAGGAAGGAATACTTAGTTTGCAAACTCCAGAAGAGTTTTCATGACTTGATATAGGAACCTAGGTAGTGGAACAAAATGTTTGATTCATTTATAACTAAAAATTAAAACAAATGAAGTGTCATGGATTGATGTTTATACATAAATTATTTTGGTGATGAATATAATATACTTCTTCTATATGTTTATGAAATACTTATTAAAGGATCATGTATGCACAATATTAATGAGATAAAAGTGAAGTTTATTGAGGAGTTCGAGATGAAAGATCATGGAGAAGATGACAATATTTTGGGGATAAAGACTGGGAGAGATTTCACAATAGGAACCTTTATGTTCTCACAGGCTAACTACATAGGATAGTTTTTGAGAATATTTAGTATGATGAAAGAAAATATGGTTTCTATTCCCCTAGAAGGCCATTTCAAATTATCAATGGATAAATCACCAAATATGTATGTAGATGTTGAGTACAAGGAAAAGGTTCCATATGCATCAATTACTGGAATATTGATGTATTCCATGGTCTATAACTGACCTAACATTTTTCATGTAGTGGGAGTTGTGATAAGGTACCTGGATAACCCTATCAAGTAACATTGGGAAGCTATGAAGTGGATACTGAGGTATCTAAAGGGAAGAAAGAAGGTATCTTTGTGCTTTAGAAAAGGAAATTAATTTTAGGGGTATGTGGATGATGACCTTGGAGGTGATATCGACAACAGAAGTACCACAAGTTAAGTATTTACTTGTTGAGGAAATACAATAAAATGGATGTCACAATTGAAGATGGTGGTAGGTTTATCTACCATAGAGGTAGAATATATTACAGTAACATAAGCTAGAAAAAATATGGTTTGGATAAACAACTTATTGGACGAGTTGGGTAGAAATTGATAGAAAAATTTATTTCACTTTGACAGGAAGAGTTCTATACATATTATAAAAAACCTATTGTTTTATTCCTGGATAAATCAAATTTAGTTGAATTAACATTTTATGAGAGGCCTGATACATGATGGGTTGATGACATTGTAAAAGATTTGTGGAATAAACAATTCAATAGATATGTTGACCAAGACAATGTAAATACAAAAGTTAATAAATTTTCGTGCCTCTGTTGGTCTCCATAGATGAATAGAGGATGAGAGGTAGAATACTGGAGGAAACTATGGGAGTATAAAAGGGAAAAAGATGTTATTTCATGAGCCATAATCTTGAAATTAAAGTTCTGAATGGAAGCATGGACTAGTGAGTGAAGAAGAAGAGGAGATAAGATTAAGTAAGTTATCTAAGTCAATGTATTAAAAGGAATTCAGCATATAGGATCATTATTGTAACACCCCAAGATTTTATAATAAGTTATTTTCTTTAAAGTAATTCAATAGCTTGTGCTACATGCAACATCGAGTTCGAGCACACCACGACTTACCAAAATAGCCCTTTAAAAAGAGGTTATGAAAATTATTAACTGAATTTTGAATTTATATACTCGATATAATTTTAGAATCCATATTATGTGTTTCTTAGACATAATATAAGAACAAATTCATTTTTTTCAGATAAAAGAAGTATTTTTCAAAAAATGAAATTTTACCACCTTTTAATGGTAAAACCTTTTTAAAACTAATATTTGACACTTTTATATATTTAATTTAATGAAATTAAATTATTCTTTATAATTAAGACATAAAAATTTATTTTGGATAAATGTTTGGTACTTTTATGAGAACTTCCATATTTTGATGAAAACTGAAAATTACTAAATTTTAATTGAAAACAACTTTTTTAATCAAAATAATTTTAAGTGTTAAATTATGTATTTCAATGGTTTTTAAGTATAATTAGATTATATTTTTATCATTGAATAAAATTTAGGTCATAATAAGTAATTTTACTTTTAAATTTGACATAAACACATGTCAATCTTTTGATAGTTTTTACTTTTTAAAAACCTGCTTTTCAGTTTTGACAACGGAAATTAATTTTAAATTAATTAATAAAAATTATATGTTTTTAATTTGGTAAAATATAATTCATTTTTTAATTTTTAATATCAAAATTAGTTTAGGGTAAATTTTTGGAATTTTTTTTGAAAACATTCAATTTTTGATAAATAGTAAAAAACACTGCGTAATTGTTTAAAACCGACTTTTTTTTAAAATAATTATATATTTTATTTAATTTTTTTAAAGTCTAAATATATATATATAATACCTATATAATTTCAATTTAATTCATTGGAGTCATTTTATAATAAAATTAGATGTATAAAATTTTATTGAACTTTTTACCATCTTTTACCCACCTCCTAGGAGAATTTAAAAATTTACATAAAACTTAATTTTACCGATTTTGTGAGTGTAATTTAAAAAATATGAGAGACATGGTTAATATCAGTAAGTAAAATATGGTTCAATAAGAAGAAAATAATTTTGGTTGAATCTTAACTTTTGACTTTTACTTACCGCGGTTAAAATTAAAGAGGGAAATTAAGGGTAAAAATGATATCATAATTACCCTAACACATGTCCTAATTCTATTCTATAAGTATAATTCAACCAAAAACCACCTTATAAATAACATATGAACCTCTTTGGTCCACTTTTATTAGATTAGGACATTTATTATTATTTTATTTAAAGAAGAGTTAAAAGTGTTAAATTCAAAGTTTAATAACTAAACCATTTTTAATATAGGGTTAGAAATAATATAAATTTGACTATAAATATTCATTAGAAAGATAAAATTATTTCCTACATAATGGTATTTTATTTATAATTTTTAGAAATTAAATAATTTAATTTATTTATTACACAATTATGATGCATTAATTTCCTTATTAATGAAATATTAAAATAATTGATATTATAAATATCCAAATAAATGTAAATTGAGACTTATACTGAGTTAAAATAATTTTGTAGGTTAATTTGACATTTAAATTTTAGTTTAATAAATTTTATTCTAAGTAATAAAGTTTTTATGGATTTCAAAAAAATCAAATACTAAATAGTGTCAAAGTTGACATAATTGAGTTTTTAATACAAACATTATATTATTAATTGATATAATATTACTAAAAAACTAAGGTCAGGAAAAAGGACTTAGATAAGGTTATATATATTAATAATGAACAACATGTGGATCTCTTGTCATGTTATAGTATGTTTATTAACCATTCAATATAAAAATACAAAGAGACATGGTAAATGTCAAACTATTTAATTAATTGTTAAATCTAAATGACAAGGTAAATATTATGACCTAAACCTATCTAAAACCTATTGTTTGAGCGGTTTTGGACCCATCCCCACCTTAGAATTTAAAAAATTCACTTTGGATCCATTAGAAACTGAAAATTATTTTATTATAAAATAATATTTCAAGCTTTTCCTAAAGTGACCCTCACCTCTCTTATAAAGGAGAACTCCCCCTTATCTTAATTTCAAGTTCTTTGGGTTTCAATATTAGTTTGGATTATATTATAGGATTTTTATGAAAATTGTTTATTGAATGGTATTTATTGAACTTTGGAAATTGTTGGTGTAATTGTGAAATTAAGATTAGTATTTCTTTCTCTAAAGGATTATCCTTTTTGGGGATCATCTGATCTTGTACTAACCATTTTGGTTTTGGTTAATCTCTAAAGGAAAGGGAAATATATATTTTATCCTTTTTGGATCATGTGATTCTCTAGAAATTGATTCTAGCACTTCAGGTTTGACCAAGTCATCTTGAATACTCATCATTTGAAAAAAATAGATCAGTTAGTGGTAGAAATTTATTAAAGGATGAAACTCTACTTAAAAAGTTTGTATATCCCTCTATGTTCTTACTCAATATAAAAAATAAATTTCTTAACTTTATGAAATGGAACTTAAAACAATAAAATCTGTTCATTTACTTTTCCTACTAAGAAACTAATGACCGTTTATCCCATCAAAATTTTGTGGTTTTCATGTCGTAATCTTTCTCCTGATCATGATTTCTATCACTCTGACACTTAGTTTATCTTCCATATCCATGTTTTTCTACATCTAATCCTAGTATGGGTTATCTCAGGTGACCTTTGTACTTCTCTTTATTTCTTTTAAAGTTATAGTTTCATTGACTCTTTTTCTGATGTGGGACTTTCAATGTAGTTATCAAGCCCAATTTTAAAATTGCGAGGATGAAATTTCCTAAAGGGGGGGGGGGAGAATGTAACACCCCAAGATTTTTTAGTAAGTTATTTTCTTTAAAGTAATTCAATAGCTTGCGATACACGCAACACCGAGTTCGAGCGCACCATGACTTACCAAAATAGCCGTTCAAAAAGATATTATGAATAGTATTAACTAAATTTTGAATTTTATATACTACATATAATTTTAGAATCTATATTATGTGTTTCTTAGACATAATATAAGAACAAATTCATTTTTTTTTCAGATAAAAGAATTTTTTTTCAAAAAATGCAATTTTACCACCTTTTAAAGAAAACACCTTTTTAAAACCAATATTTGACACTTTTATATATTCAATTTAATGAAATGAAATTATTTATTATAATTGTAACATAAAATTTTATTTTGGATAAATTTTTGGTACATTTCTGATAACATCCATATTTTGATGAATACTGAAAATTACAAAATTTTAATTGAAAAAAACTTTTTTAATCGAAATAATTTAAAGTGTTAAATTATGTATTTTAATTGTTTGTAAGTATAATTAGATTATATTTTTATCATTTAATATAATTTAGGTTATTATCAGTAATTTCAAATTTAAATTTGACATAAACACATGTCAATCTTTTAATTGTTTTTACTTTTTTAAAACCCGCTTTTCGGTTTTGACAATGGGAATTAATTTTAAATTAAATAATTCAACTTATATGTTTTTAATTTTTAAAAATATAATTCATTTTTGAATTCTTAATATCACAATTATCTTAGGGTAAAGTTTTGGTATTTTTCTGAAAACATTTAATTTTTGATTAATAGTGAAAAACACTGCGTTAAAGTTTAAAACCAATTTTTATTTAAATAATTATTTATTTAATTTAATTTTTTAAGTATAAATAGATATATAATACCTATATAAGTTCAATTTAATTCATTGGATTCATTTTATAGTAAAATTAGATGTATAAAATTTTATTGAACTTTTTACCATCTTTTACCCACCTCCAAGGAGCATTTGAAAATTTACGTAAAACTTAATTTTACCTCTTTTGTGAGTTGAATTTCAAAAATTTGAGAGACATGGTTAAAATCATTAAGTAAAATGTGGTTCAATAAGATGAAAATAATTTTTGGTGAATAGTAACTTTTGACTTATTTACCAGAGTTAAAAGAAAATAGGGTAATTAAGGGTAAAAATGATATCATAATTACCCTAACACATGTCATAATTATTTTGGATAAGTATAATTAGACCCAAAAAACCTTAGGAATAACATATTAACCTCTTTGGTTCACTTTTATTTGATTAGTACATTTATTATTATTTTATTTAAAGAAGATTTAAAAGAGTTAAATTCAAAGTTTAATAACTAAACCATTTTTAATATTGGGTTACACACAATATAAATTAGACTATAAATATTAATTATAAATATAAAAATATTTCCTAAATAATTATATTTTATTTATAATTTTTAGACATTAAATAATTTAATTTATTTATGACACAATGATTATGCAATAATTTCTTTATCAATGAAACACTAAAATAGTTGATATTATAAATATCCAAATAAATATAAATTGAGACTTATGAAGAATTACAATAATTTTATAGGTTAATATGACATGTAAAGGTTATTTGAATAAATTTTATCCGACGTAATAAATTTTTTATGGATTTCAAAAAAATCAAATACTAAATAGTGTTAAAATTGACATAATTGAGTTTAAAAAAAAATATTATATGATTAATTGATATAATATTTTTAAAAATATAATATTCAGAAAAAGAAATTATATAAGGTTATATATATTAATAATGAACCACATGGGGTTCTCTTGGAATGTTATAGTAAGTTTATTAACCATATAATATAAAAATACAAAGAGACATGGTAAATGTCAAACTATTTTATTAATAGTTAAATCTAAAAGATAAGGTTAATAGGATGACCTAAACCTATCTAAAACCTATTGATTTTGATTTTTTCGACCCATACCCACCTTATAATTTAAATAATTCATTTTGGATCCATTATAAACCGAAAATTATTTTATTATAAAATAATATTTCAAGCTTTTCCTAAAGTGAGTCTCACCTCTCTTATAAAAGGAAACTCCCCCTTATCTTAATTTCACACCTCCAAAGACTTTTGGTTCGAAAAACCCCTAACCAAATATTATCTAAACTTTAAAAAATTTATTCTAGAGGCCTTAATTTGGTCATAAAAACATCCTAATGATCCCTTTTGATCAAATCAATAGGAAGAACCTGAAGAAGAGGTAAATATTTCATCACCTCTTTCAAGTTCTTTTTTTCTTCCACTTCCTCTTTATTTGTTGCTTACATTCTAAAATAATAACTCCAGTATTTTCAATATACTGTGATGTTATTATAAAAATTGTACAACCATATTAATTATTATATACACCCTATAAATGACAAAGTCACCATACAGGCGTACCTACAGATTACCATCTCCACGTCGTGGTATAGTTTGTTATTCAAACACTTCATTATTTCGATGGGAATAATAATGTGTATAAATTATGTAAATAATAAATATAACATGTTAATGATTCTTTATATATGATATAACATATAATTACATACGATTTCACCATCAATATAATGATATTTTCAGTCGTGCGTACGAACGAATTATCATCTCCATGAACGCAATGAGATTCATTCCCTATCGTAATAATTAAAGAATAATATTCATTTTATGATTAAAAATAATTTTTATGAACTTAATATCATTATGGATATGATTAAAATACCTCCTATCCATAAAAAACATGGATTACGTAACCAATTATATAAAGGAAAACGGATCAGTTAACACCCAAAACGATGATACTACTAAAATATTATTAACAAATCAATATTTGAGGATCATATATGATATCATATTTATGTATATAGTTATTTTATAATTTAAATAACAATTATTTAACTATTATACATGATTTTAACGTACCATCGACCAAGGAAAAGTACAAGGTAAGGGGTTTTCGTCTCACTTCTTATTCCCGTGAGATTCATGCTATATTGCCACTATTTCCTTTTGTGTGGTGTGTGTACTGAATATGATTTTATTCTTTGTGTAATATAATATAATTTATGGGTATTTAAATCTTTATTGTATGATACTTATTTCATGGGTTGTATGTTTTGTAAGTTACCAAATCGGTACGGGAATTTCAAATTTCAATTTCCACTCATTGGGCTTTACGCATACTTCATTGATTATTTTACTCTATGATTATGTGTGGAATCACTATTTATACTTTGTATATTAATTTACACTCCTATTTCTATGTATATAATTTTGATACACATAACCACTCCATTGATAAATTTTCAAGTCATCTATATGAACTTGATAAGGGTAATTTTAACTCAATCTCCATTCATTGAGTTAAACATCAAATTCATTGGTGTTGTTTTTACAAGAATATGTGTGAATGTACTCTGATTGATTTACACTGAATATCCAATAATATTGAGTGTATTTATATTTTTCACACATAATTATGTCATTTATTTATCCTTAACCTAAGGATAAGGTCTTTATAAGGGATTTCATCTCAACTTCCATTCCAATGAGTCTTCTTTGTTGTTGTGCACCAACTCACTTTTGTTTGGTGTATATACTATACTTTGACATATTATATCATGAATACCTTTATTCTCATGATATTATAAATTTTTATTACCTAAATTATTTGTATTCAAGCATCTCTCATTTGGTTAGGAACTCTAACTAAAATATCATTTTAAATGTTTTAAAATTTTATTCTTCTAAATCTTTCTCATTAATGTTCATGTTTTAAAAATGGTTTTAAGGATTTTTTTATATGAACATGAATGCTTTAAAATAATTATTTTTTTTCAAAAGTTTCAAAGTGGAATGGGAAACTTTGATTCAAAATTCTATTTTAAACACCTTTTTGATAAATTTTGAGACTTTTAAATGTTTTCAAGAAAAAGGGAGATATTTCTCTCAAATAGTTTTGATGATTATTTTCATCTATGTAAATATCCTTCATTATTCTCGATTGAGGTTGACTTATTATAATAAAATTGTCCATATTGTATTGAATTAGTTATGTTTGACTATGGATGTGCTATATTTATTCCATTAATGGTTCGTGGTTAAAATATTGAATTTTTTTTTGTAGTTTTAATATGAATGTTTAGATTATGTTTCAACCTTTTCATATGAGGAATGCATTGGAATTAGTAAGTGATGGGTGGAGCCCACTATATCTTCTCGATGAATTGGTAGGTCTCATGAGACAAAATAGTTTCTTGGTACAAGGCGTTGACAAAATCTTATTTGTATTCTTGGCACAAGGCCTTGACTATGTGGTTACGAAGTCTGGAATTATGCATTCCATCACTATGAAAGTGGCTATTGATATTTCACGTGATTATTCGAAAAGTAGAATATCCATGTGAATAAGTTAATGGAATTATTTGATTTTTTCTTTTCCATATTATGCTGAAGTTTAAGTTTAAAAGGCTTTTTTTTACTCTTATTCATTGCCTTTAATATTTATTATTGTTTATGAAAGTTTATGCTATATTTTTTATCATTACTGAGCATATAAGGTCACCCCTTTCTATGTTTTATTTTTCCCCAGACGTGAAGAATTATTGTATGGTTGACCTGTAGGGATAGGCTAAGGATATAAGTGTGTTTAAAAAGGGGAAAAAAGGTTGTTGATATTTTTATTTCATGATGTAATGAAAAACATATGAGTGTATCTAGTACTTCCAAGGCTACTAAACTGACCAGCCTTTCGAGACATGATTCCATGTATCATTCCAATGTTATGTAATAATGCACCAACTCTGTGTAACTGGGGTCGGGGATTTACAGTTGGTATCAGAGGAAGTTTAGTACAAACCATGGAATCTAGATTTAGAAAAAAACTCTAATAAGGAAACACTACCCTAAGATAGAAATTGAGGATTAGTATAGAATAACATCCAAAATTTTTGGTAATGTAAATATTATGTGGGTTTTCTAAGCAATAAAATCCTTGTATGGATACGAGAAGGTAGATCCAGTTCTGGAACATATGTACCTAGGAGTGAAAACTCCAACAAGAAGTTTCGGGATTGACCTAGGGTATCCTGGTACACAACAAAGGGCTTTGTTGTACTCTTGGTTACGAGACTCCCATGGGATATGCTTAGGATAATTCACATTTTCTTTAAAAACTTATTTGAAGGATTTTAATATAATATGAGAATAAATAACCTTGGTTAATCCTAAAGTGTTTTATATTGAAAAAAAAGTGTTATGATATTCTCTAAATGATTTCATGACTCACACTATGCTTTCTTATGTTAGTCAACGACTAGATTCCAAGGAATTCATAGTAACATTGAACATGATGTACAAGGTGGGAATGATGGTGGAAATGAGCAATGCAATGGAATGTTGATAGGTGTAAAAGATATCATGATCATGCCGAATCAGTTTTTCAAAAATATGATCAACAACATATATACTAACCAAATCACGGACTCAACGAATAATTGAAAGGCGGTGAATGATAAGAGCTCCAACAGTAGAGAACATGGAGAATAGAAAGCTCAATTTCTATCATGTAGGAAATGTGGAATGAGACAACTAGGAAAGTGTCTCAATGGAACAAAGAAATGCTTTATATGTGGGAAACAAGGACATAATGTAAAGATTTTTTGAGGAAAAATGAAGAGTACTATGGAAGAAAATAAACAGGATCCTAAGAATCTAATTATAGTTATTTTTTGTAAATGTAAGGGACCTTGGAATTACCTGAGTCAATTCCATATTATATAGGATAACCTCTAAGTCAATAAATAACCTATGTGGAAATAAATGGATAGAGAAATGTTTAAAGTATGGGATTACTTTGGAAGACTATTCTCTTGTATGTGTAACCATGCAGTTTGTTATGTGAAAATTATATTTGAGGAAGAATTATCTTTTGTTTTGTGGATATAGTTATAACGAACCATTTGGGTTTATATGATCCTTGAATTTGATGCAATTACAGGTTATTAATTTTGGGGATGAAAATGTGAGGTATGAGATAAAATTTGTGGTTAAATTATGTTATGGCTATTTTGAAGAATTTTTCTCAATTTGGGAATGCTATAAAATATAGTTTTTGAAAAATTAAAACATGCAGTCTATGTGATAACCTGTCGCATCGGACAAATCTATGAGAATCTAACCCACAACCGTAGTACTATTGGGATTTATCACCTACCACTAGACTACGTGTAGTCCCTAGTTAGTGTGACTAATTATTTTTAGTTAAATAATTTTATTGATGAATAATAAGTTGATTTTGGATCTTATGTCTTATCAAATGGATATCCTTAGTATTAGAAAATGATTTGGTGATTAAGTGATAAATGTTATTTTTGAAGATGTTCTCTCTCTTGGGAACACTATATTCTTAAGGAAAATATAATACTATGGGATTTCATTTGAGGAGTAATGGTGGATTTTTTTTCTATGTTTTTATTGTGGATTTATTGAGATTTGGGTTACTTATAGAAATTATTAACCTATCATAGAGAATATGTGATTAGGATAATTACTTTTTAAGTATGTGACTTTAAGAGTAGTCGATGTTATTTGGAGATACAATTTAACGTGGAAGACTACGTAATAAAATTCTTCTAAGTTTTGGGTTTCAATATTAGTTTGGATTATATTAAATGATTTTAAGGACAATTGTTTATTGAATGGTATTTATTGAACTTTGGGAACTATTGGTTTAATTTTAGAAATTAATATTAGTATTTATTTCCTTAAAGGATTATCCTTTTTGGGGATCATATGATATTGTACTATCTATTTTTTTGGTTAATCTCTAAAGACAATGGAAATATATAGTTTATCCTTTTTGGATCATGTGATTCTCTAAAAATTGATTCCAGCACTTCAGGTGTGACCAAGTCATCTTGAATACTCTTCGTTTGAAAAAAAAGAGATGAGTTAGTGGTAGAAATTTATTGAAGGATGAAACTCTACATAAAAATTAAGTATATCCCTTTATGTTCTTATTCAATATCAAAAATAAATTTCTTAACTTTATGAAATGAAACTTTAAACAAAAAAACGTTGTCTTTTACTTTTCCTACTGGGAAACTAATGACCGTTTATCCCATCAAAAGTTTTTGGTTTTCTTGTTGTAAACTTCTTCTGATCATGTTTTCTATCACTCTCCATCAGAACTTGACACTTAGTTTATCTTCCATATCCATGTTTTTCTACATGTAATCCTAGTATGGGTTATCTCGGGTGACCTTTATACTTCTCTTTTTTTCTCTTAAAGTGATAGTTTTATTGAATATTTTTCGGATGTGGGACTTTCAATGTAGTTCTCAATCCAAATTTTAAAATTTCTAGGACAAAATTTCCAAAAGGGGGGAATAATGTAACACCCCATGATTTTGTAGTAAGTTATTTTCTTTAAAGAAATTCAATAGCTTGCGCTACGCGCAACACCGAGTTCGAGCACACCATGACTTACCAAACTACCCGTTCAAAAAGCAGTTTTGAATATTATTAACTGAATTTTGAATTTTATAAACTCCATATAATTTTAGAATCCATATTATGTGTTTCTTAGACATAATATAAGAACAAATTCATTTTTTCAAATAAAAGAAGCATTTTTAAAAAATGCAATTTTACCACCTTTTAATGGAAAACCCTTTTTAAAACCAATATTTGACACTTTTATATATTAAATTTAATGAAATTAAATTCTTATTTAGAATCAGGACCTAAAAATTTATTTTGGATAAATTTTTTGTACTTTTCTGATAACTTCCATATTTTGATGAATAATGAGAATTACTAAATTTTAATTGAAAACAACTTTTTTAATCAAAATAATTTATAGTGTTAAATTATGTATTTTAATGTTTTGGAAGTATAATTAGATTATATTTTTATCATTTAATACAATGTAGGTCATTATAAGTAATTTCAAAATTAAATTTGACATAAACACATGTCAATCTTTTGACAGTTTTTACTTTTTAAAAACCCGTTTTTTGGTATTGACAAAGAGAATTAATTTTAAATTAATTAATGCAAATTCTATGTTTTGAATTTGTTAAAATAGAATTTATTATATAATTTGTAATATCAAAATTATATTAGGGTAAAGTTTTTGGTATTTTTCTGAAAACATTCAATTTTTGATGAATAGTGAAAAACACTGCGTTATAGTTTAAAACTGACTTTTTATTTAAATAATTATTTATTTTATTTAAAATTTTTAAATTATAAATAGATATATAAAACCTATATAAGTTCAATTTAATTCCTTAGATTCATTTTATAATAAAATTAGATGTATAAAATTTTATTGAACCTTTTACCATCTTTTACCCACCTCCTGGGAGCATTTGCAAATTTACATAAAACTTAATCTTACCACTTCTGTGAGTTGAATGTTGAAAACCTGAGAGACATGGGTAACCTCAGTAAGAAAAATTTCGTTCAATAAGATGAAAATAATTTTTGATGAATAGTAACTTTTGACTTTTATTTACCACAATTAAAAGTAAATAGGGTAATTAAGGGTAAAAATGATATCATAATTAACCTAAAACATGTCCTAATTTTATTGGATATGTATAATTCGACCAAAAAAACCATATTAATAAAATATGAACCTCTGTGGTCAACTTAGATTAGATTAGGACATTTATTATTATTTTATTTAAAGACGAGTTAAAAGAGTTAAATTCAAAGTTTAATAACTAAACCATTTTTAATATAGGGTTACACACAATATAATTTGACTATAAATATTTATTAGAAAGCTAAAAACATTTCATACATAATTGTATTTTATTTATAATTTTTAGATATTAAATTATTTAATTTATTTATGACACAATGATGATGTATTAATTACTTTATTAATGAAATATTAAAATAATTGATATTATAAATATCCAAATAAATTTAAATTTAGACTTAAGATGAATTCAACTAATTTTATAGGTTAATATTACATGTAAATGTTAGTTTAATAAATTATATTCGAATTAATAAAGTTTTTATGGATTTCAAAAAAATCAAATACTAAATAGTGTCAAAATTTACATAATTGAGTTTTTAAATCAAATATTATGTTATTAATTTATATAATATTCCTAAAAAACTAAGGCTTGGAAAAAGGACTTATATAAGGTTATATATATTAATAATGAACCACATGGGATTCTCTTGGTATATTATAGCAAGTTTATTAACCATATAATATAAAAAAAATACAAAGAGACATGATAAATGTCAAACTATTTAACTAAGAGTTAAATTTAAAAGATAAGGTTAATACGATGACCAAAACCAGTATAAAACCAATTGGATGAGAGGTTTTCGACCCATAACCACCTTATAATTTAAATAATTTATTTTGGATCCATTATAAACTGAATATTATTTTATTATAAAATAATATTTCAAGCTTTTCTGAAAGTGACCCTCGCCTCTCTTATAAAAGGGCACTCCCCTTATCTTAATTTCACACCTCCAAAGCCTTTTTTGTCATCCAACCCCTACCCAAATATCCCACCAACTTTACTACCTTCATCCTAGAGGCCTTCCTTTGGTCAGAAAACCATCCTATGGAGCTCTTTTGATCAAATTAAAAGGAAGAACCCGAAGAAGAGGTAAATATTTGATCACCTCTTTCAAGTTCTTTTCTTCTTCCACTTATTATTTATTTTTTGTTTACATTATAAAATAACAAATGCAGTATCTTATATATACTGTGATGTTATTATTAAAATGGTACAACCATATTAATTATTCTATCCACCCTATAATTGACAAATTCACTATACATGTGTACGTACGGATTACCGTCTCCATGTCGTGGTGTAGTTTGTTATTCAAACACTTCATTATTTGTATGGGTATAATAATGAATATAAATGATGTAAATAATAAATATAACATGTTAATGATTATGTATACATGATATACCATCCAATTATATATGATTTCACCATCAATATAATGATATTGTCGCTCGTGCGTACATACGGATTACCGTCTCCACGAACGCGATGAGATTCATTCCCCATCGTAATCATTCAAGAATAATTTTAATTTTATGATTAAAAATATGTTTATAAACTTAATATCATTATGGATATTAATAAAATACATCCTATTCATAACAAACATGGCTTATGTAACCGAGTATATAAAGGAAAACGAATCAGTTAACACCCAAAATGATGATACTACTAAAATATTATTAACAAATAAACATTAGAGGGTCATATATGATATCATATTTATGTATATAGTTCTTGTATAATTTTAATAACAATTATTTAACTACTATAAAGGTGGTTAACATACCCTCGAATAAGGAAAAGTACAAGGTAAGGGGTTTTCATCTCACTTCTTATTTCCGGGAGATTCATGCTATATTGCCACTATTTCCTTTTGTGTGGGGTATACACTACCCATGATTGAATTATTTGTGTAATATACTTTAATTTATGGGTATTTACATCTTCTATAATATTGGTGCTACACTTCTTCATTTTTTTATTATACTATTTCAGACTAGGGTTTTAGTGTTTTAACTTTGATATCTCCTTGTATTTTGAGATCCCTAAAATAGTGAAATTCTACATATCTATAGAAATAGGGATTATTACTAAACCACATAAATAATTGTGTCTCTATTCTTATTATTCTTTTTGTTACCATATTTTTTTCATTTATAAACTTGTTCTGTTTTTGCAACTCTCAGTGTTTCCACAACAAACATTTATATTTATCCCTATCTATATTTGATGATAGTGAATATCAGAATCATTATAACATTAATATCTTTAAATTCTATATTTCTTTGATATTAAAGATATTCAATAACACACAGTATCAGGTTCTTCTAACTACTTTATCCCTGAATTATCACTAATTTCTTACTAACTCCTTAGTATTATGTCAATATTATATCCATATTTTGAATATAGAAGTTCTATGACATTCACTGCCATGATCTCCACAACACCCTCATTCAATTGATCAATAAAATCACATGGGCCTAATCCCCACGATCTTGAAATTTTCTTCTTATTGACTCAACTAGTATTCTACAGATACCCATCAACTCTTTTAAAACTGATTAGCAATATTCTTGGTTTTAAATATTCGTATTTGATGTCTCAGGTTTATCATATGAATATCCTCACATTAATACACTTTTAATCATTCACAAAGTTCTATTTGAATCCAAAAAAGTAAAGTACATAATGATATTTAATATTTTGAGAACAACTCATAATCATCACATTTCAATTTCTAGATATCTCACATTCACGTAAAATATTAACCCTTATGTATTAACATTATCCAAGGATCAACCCTTATGTACCATGAAGATAAAACCATACATATAATGCTTATTTTTCAGTTAAATATTATATATCATAGTGAGGATTGGGTACTTTTTTAAATCTTATTCCTTTTTTGTACCCTTATAATTCCTCCCACCCTTTAAAATTTCCTTTATAAAATGTGTTAAATTTTATGTATCATTAAAATGAATCTTACATATCATAGTGTATTTTAGGTACTTTTTCAAATATCATTCCCTCTAATTACCTTTACACATCCACTGTGATAACATTTATGTATTGATAAACATAACTTGATGTATCACAATGTGACTCAGAACTTTTAAAATTTCTAGTCTATAGAGCCTGGGTAAGCCTTACATATTAATTTTCATCCCTTTATGAGTCACAGGGAATCTCTATACTTTGTTAAATTATATATATTTCTTATGGGTAACTTTATATTTAATCCTTTGTGCATGCAATAGAGAACCCTTAAATATTTTTTGAAGATCCATTACGTATTCAGTCACTTTCCATTCTTCATAAATCTGTAACATAGAAAAACAATTATATATTGACCTTTATAAATTCTTTTGAGAATCTTATAAATCGCTTTGAATCACTGTATGGATCAATACTTTTCCAAATCTTCACTCTTATGAATCCTTGAGAGTAACTCTTACATATCAAGTAGTTTGTTAAATTTTCAATAACCTAAAACTCTGAGTGACTCTTACATGTTGAGTATAATGTAAAATATTGAGAAACCTAAAACACCATAAAAGTAAAAAAATCACAATTCTTTAGAATTCATTTCTAGACTTCTCAACTTCATAGAAAAAATTCTCATCCACTTTAATTTTTCTCAAAATACATCAAATGACCTTATGAATTTATCAAATCTTCATGCATCTTTTCTAATCAGTTTCTAAGGAATTTATAAATCAAAACATCAAAATATATCCAAATATTCAATGAGAATATAAAGACCCAAGATTTATGTACATGTACATTAAATTTATTTTAAGGAATACATAATACATTAAACAAACAAATTTTCAAAGACCGTATTAGTTTAGTGTCTTTAGAAACATGAAACATAATATTCTATCTTGGTGAAGGATCTTCAATATCTCCCATAAAGATCTTCCACTTTTGTTTTCCTACATAAATTTTTTCTTTATATCCTAGGGAAAATAAAACATAAAAAGGGTGAGCTCAAATGCTCTGTAAGGGTAAAAATTGAGAACAAAAAACAAACCATAAACATAAGAATGTAAAAACATGAATAGAAAGTTTAAATATCAAAATCATGAGTCATGATATAAATCTTGTCAGTAAGTAAGGCATAGATTATAAAGGAAAATTAACCACGATAAAATAGCATTGGAATAAAACATGGAATTGTGGAAAACAAATAATCACATAATATGATTTCAATAGTATCTAAGGCATTGCTTCCAATACCATCATAGTGAAAAATTTCCATTACTGAACCAGGTTTACTTGTCATTCCGACAATGTATTACTGAACCAGATTTACTTTCTATTCTAGCCCTATATTATTGAACTTGGTTTACTTTAAATTCTATTCATGGATATCTCATGAGATATAAATATTTACCCAATGTATTAGAGGTATATATAGGTCCCACCCATCTCATAATGAAATCATTCTTACAAGTGCCTCAAAAATATAAATCATTCATCATAGCATAACCCAAGAAATAAAATAGGTTACTTAAATGTCATTCCATAAAAACATAATCCATATAAAATATCATTCCATAATTAACACAATAAAATCATAGTAATAATAGGGATATAAAAATATCCCTATTTTAAGAGTTACATCTTATTTGGAAAATAATTTTGATAAAACATTTAAAGTTAATTATTGAGGAAAATATCATTTCTTCTTAAAAAATGTTTTATTTTCTCAAAATGCCATTCGATTTTAAAATAAAATAATTTAGTTTAAAATAACCTTGAAATTATATAGATTAATATTTATGGAAATAAGGTGTTATGAAGATGTAAAAACATGTTCATGTCGTATAAGTTACAAAAATATTCTTCTTGTACTCTTGTCGAAAAAGTCAAAAAGTACCTTCTATGGAAAAAAAGAAAGATTCCTTCTATACCATTTAATAAAACTTAACAAATGGGTAAAATTTACTTTAAAAAATAGTATAAAAATATAAATGATATTATATATTTGGAAAACATTGATGTGAATGACAAATATACCCTAGTAAATATTTACAAATAAACAACCTCAGATAATAACGAGATTGCAAAATTACACCTTACCTTAGGTATGATTTCTTCCGTATGTGTAAAAAACTCTTATATAGTGGGTTTAAACATATTATTAACATGTATCAGGACCATAATAATATTTTTTATATCATATATGATTCACTTATTACTTTATATTACCTATTTATTTATTAATTCCATGTTAAAGCAACGTTTTGGGTAATAATCGCTTTATTTATCATATATGTTTTGACTTGTTATTATTGATATTATTACTTAGATCATGATTTAATTACTTAAAAAATGTAAAAAATAATTTATATATCATATATATTCAGTATTTAATTATATATAATAGATAGATAAATGAAATAAAATACAATGTCCATTGAGACTGTAGGCCAGACGTACGCATGAACGCCGTTTCGGTTTCCTTGTTGAATAAAATTGAAGCAAGTAATTGAAATATACATATACATAAATCTAGTAGCATTATTATGTAAAATATTTAATTATTATTTTTATATATACTTTATATTCATTCTTGAATAGTTAATGTGGATAATGAATCACATCGCGTTGTGGAGACGATAAGTCGTACGTATGAATTAGCGATGATATCATTCCATTGATGGTTAAATAGTAGGGAATTGGATGGTATATGAATTTTAAAGAATTAATTTCGTGTTATATTCATTATTTACATCCATTATACTCATAAATATACCCATAAAAATTATGTATTGTTGAATAAAAAATTAAACCACGATGTGGAGACGGTAACCCATACATACACACGCATGGTGATATTGTTATTCGTAGGTTCGATGTAAGGAGGTATAATGTTGTACCATAATTATAATAAAATATAATCATGTATAATATAATGGATTTATTACTTTTAGTATGGAAACAACATAAGAAGAGTAAGTAGAAGAAGAAAAGAATTTTGAAATAGGTGATAAAATAATTACCTCGTTTTTTAGTATCTCCTTTTGATTTTCATAGAGGGTCTCCTTAGAATAGATTTCATCCCAAATATTGGTCTATATTAGGAATGGAGGGATTATGGAATCTTATTTTAGTATAATTTTTATGATCTAAGGGTCTTTAAAGGTGCGAGTAAGTGGGTAGAGGTGGTGGCCTTTTATAAGAGGGAGGAGGGGTATTTTAGGAAAGTCTTGAAATATTAATTTATTATAAATTTATTTTCAGTTTATAATGGTACCAAACTCATTTATTTCAAATATAAGACAAGTATAGGTCAACATAATCTCAAAATTAGGTTTTAGAAAAATTTAGGTCACAAAAATTAACCTTATCTTTTAGCTTTAACCCTCGGTTAAAAACATTAACTTTTACCATGTCTTCTTGTATTTTCATAATATATGGTTAATAAATTACTATAAAATGAAAAAAGAATAAAAAGTGGCTCATTAATGAAATATTTATCATTATATAAGTCATTTGGACAAATCATATATTTTTAGGACTATTATATAATTTAATAAAATAGTATTTGTTTTTAAAACATATTTATGTAAATTTTGACACTATTTAGAAATTGATTTTTGTTAAAGTCATAAAAACTTTATATATTTAAAACAATTGAATTAAATCAAATATAACATTTCAAATTCATCAATAAAATTATTTTATGGCATAAAATTGTTAAAATTATATTTATTTCAATATCTATAACATCATTTGTTTGAATCTTTCATTAACAAGGTAATCACTACATCATCATTGTGTCATAAATAAATTTAATTATTTAACGTATAAAAATTAAAAATAAAATATCATTATTTGGGAAATCTTTTTATATTTATAATTACTATTTATAGTTGAAGATATCACTTATATAACTCGAATTAATATGGTTTTTGTAATAAGATACATGTTTATATTATATATTCCTTTACTTTAAATTAATTATTATAACATGTCATTTTCACACCCAAGTGGATACATGGGGTCATAAAACCAACCTAAGGATGATCATGGTTGGAAATATATCATCCAATAGGATTAGGAAATGTGTTAGTGTAGTTTTATATTATTATAATATTATTTTTTACCCTTATTTACCTGATTTACCCTTTAACCATGATAAATAAAAATAATTACTGAAGTTACTATTCATAATGTCAAAAAATAAAAGGTACCTATTTACACAATCTGGACCTTATGATTCAAAATATGGAATCCATTTTTCCAAATTCAAAACAAATAATTTTAACAAATTAATTTAAAATTAATTTTCGTTGTCAAAACCAAAAAGCACGTTTTTAAAAAGTAAAAAATATCAAAAGATTTATAGGTGTTTATGTCCAATTTCAATGTGAAATTACTTACAATGACCATAATTGTATTAAATGATAAAAAATAATCCAATAATTCTTTAAAATAAATTAAAAAGATAATATAACTATATAAATAAATTAGATGAAAATGCAGTTTTGAATTAAAATACAGTATTTTTCACTATTAATTAAAATATGAATTTTATTAGACAAATATTGAAAAATAAACCAAAATTAATTTTTATGTACCAATTATAAATAAGAAGTTTATTTTTTAAAATACAATATATAAAAGTATTAAAAACTATATTTGAAATGGGTATGTCATCAAGAGGCGACAAAACTGCATTTTTTGAAAATACTAATTTTATCCGAAAAAATTTAATTTGATATTATATAATGTTCTATAAAATTCAAAATATGAATTTTAATGTTCAAAATGTGGTTAATAATATTCATAACTTCTATTTTATATCCCATTAAATAATAATATTTTAATAATATATCATTTTTTAGTGAAACTCGGTATTGCGTACAACACAAGATATCGAGGAAGGTTGATCTTGTGTGTAATGAATGGAAAGTAAGTGTTGTATTTAGTGAAAGCTTCCTTTGGTGTTAAATATAAAATAATACAAACATAGTTATTTTATACATTGAAAAAAATCTATACTGAGTGTTGTGTGAAATTAATTCTATCAAAAGAACTTGAAATTGTGTGTAACACAAGCCAAGTATAGTGTTGCGTATGCTGCAAGATAATACGATGTTGAGTATAACTCAATATAATCATGGTGTATATTACAACACAAGACATAAAATAAATTACAAATAAATTATCTCATTAAATTTCGGGGTGTTCCCTTATACCCCCCTTAAAATGAATTTGGCGCTTGTAATTCATCGGGGTTATAAAAGGTTTACATCTTGAAAGTTTCTTTCATAGAAAACCCACATTGTAAAAAGGAATACTAAAACATAATTTTAAAAAGAAAATTTATAAACATAAAGGTAACCCAAAGTAACTCATCACTGGGTTTCCACAAAGTAAAACATAGGTGGGAAGTGAAAACATGGATATGGAAGAAAAATCTAATCATCATGTTATGATGGATAGTGATAGAGAAAAAGGTTTGGAGAAAGCTAACAATTAAAAGCCATAAATCTGTGATGATTTAAGAGACCATTCGATTCATCATATAATATGGTACTAGGATAACATCATTGGTTTTCAAGATCCTTTTCCTAAATTTGATGAACACGAGATGAAATACTTTCTTGATTCCAGTGCAATCTCATCGTTGGTCATGCCTTAAAAAATTTTCACATCATCTCTTATTCAATAAAATTAAGTTGAATTTTTCATTCCTAAAGTATTAGTAGATAATGAGATCCATAAGTAGAATGATAGGTCATTCCATCTATCTTTATCACAAAAAGGTTAGCACAATTTATCAAATATACATAAGTCCATCTATGGTGATATTAATCGTATATGGTTCCAAAAATGGATTCATACTTCATCTATCATACCACTTAAATAAAATAAATCTAATTTATACTAAATAGGGACTTCCCATTGGATAGTGGTAGGAGATAAAGTCATTTATCACTTCGATTACGGGTTCGATTCCCACAGCCTTTTCCGACGTAGCAGGTTGTTGCCTGTCCTACATGTTTTCCTTTTTCTAAAACTATATTATTATAACATTACATAAATAATATTAAAAAAAATTATCATTAAAAAATACTATCTGATGTAAAACATAATCCATTCCACCCTTTAGGCTTATCCAAAATACTTATGTCTAAACTCATAGTATAAAAAATAATTACAAGAAAGGTCATATAACAAGCATGTGAATACCATAATCATATATTCTGTCGAGTCATAGTAACAACCTGAATTATCAGATATCCTTATTTAAAACATGCATGTTTCCTTGTTCTAAAACATTGTGGATTATTACTTAAGTCCCAAAAAGTTTTATCCTTCATCCATGATATCATAACCCTCTTGTTTACAAATCCATAATTAGTTCTCAAGAAAGTAGCATCATCCAATTTAATTTTTCAAATCCTCTATATCTTTATCCAAACATAATTATTCTAATATATAGAAAATATTATGGGCTATAATTCCCTTAATCATGTGTTCTCTAAATATATCCCCCTACCCTTAAAAATCATTTTTAGCTTTTTATAACTATTCAACATATCCTTTCCAATATTTAATGTAAAACTTATAATGAAAGCACTTATATATTTCACGATTCATATAACATAATATTTTAATTCTAAAAAATATACAACTCAATCATCCAACATTATTATTAAACCATTACTTAGGACCCATAATCTTTATCTTTCACAGAATATGAATCATTTATTAAGGTTTCTAAACATCAATATTCTTATATTTAAGGTAAAAAATACTGGAAGAACATCACATACCTTTCACATGTCATTTACAATCTCTTTATCCTTAGCAGTATGACCAATACTCATACCATTATCATGATTTTCTTCATGATGTTTCCACATAAGAAATTGATCTTCATAATTTAAATACTTTTCACATCAGAAACATTCAATGGTTAACTATGCTCTATGTAGTTCTGGATATTAAATAATACTAGAAATCAGAGTGTGATAAATACATATCATATATTAGAAACACATAAGTATTGTAAATTACTTATAATATTTAAATTTATTATATATTTGGTTTAAACATAGGTTATTCATGATTATCACAATATCCTTAGGATTAAAACCTATACTTGAATTATCCTTAGAACATCCCTATACATATCTTTATAAATATCTTTAGGGATCTCACTAAATTTTTTGCATCCTAGTTACTAAAGGATGACTAAACCTTACCTCTCATACAAACTATAACGACCCATGTTTGAAGTACATGGATATTAAATTTATTTTGTAGACTAATTAATAAATTAAACAAACAAACAAATAAAGACCGTATTACTTTAGTGTCTTTGGAAACTTGAAACAAAATATTCTATCTTGGTGAATTATCTTCAACATCTCCTATAAAAATATTCCCCTTTTGTTTTCCTACCGAAAACCTTTCTTTATATCATGGGTAAAAGAAAACATAAAATGGTTGAGTTCAAATACTCTGTAAGGGTAAACATTTAGAACATAAAACAAAACATAAACATAAGAATGTAAAAACATAAATATAATGTTTAAATATAAAAATCATGAGTCATGAAATAAATCTTAACAGTAAGTAAGGCATAAATTATAAAGATTCATTAAACATGATAAAATAGAATTGGAATAAAATATAGAAGTGTGGAAAAAAATAAGCACATAATATGATTTAAATAGTAGACAAGTCACTGCTTCCATGACCATTATAGTTGAAAAAGTCCATTACTAAACTAGGTTTACTTTCTATTCCATCCATGTATTTTTGAAAAAAATTTACTTGTCATTCCAGCCCTGTATTACTGAACCAGATTTACTTAACATTCTATTCATGTATATCTCATGAGATATAAATATTTAACTAATGGATTGGAGGGAGATATAGGTCCCACCCATCTCATAATGAAATCATTCTTACATGTTCCACAAAAACCTAAATCATTCATCACAGCACAACCCAAGAAATAAAATAGGTTACATAAACATCATTCTATCATAAGATAATCCAAATAAAATATAATTCCATCATTAAAAAAATAAAATAATATTAATAATAAGGATATAAACATATTCATATTTAAATATCATCATCTTAGATGGAAAATAATTTTGATAAAAATTTGAACTTAATTCTTAAGGAAAATATCCCCTCTTCTTAAAAAATGTATTCTTTTTTCAAAATGCCATTACATTTTAAAATAAAATAATTTATTTGAAAATAAAATTTAAATAATATAGAGGAATATTCATGGAAATAAGTCATTATAAAGATGTAAAAATTCATTCATGTCGTATAAGTTAAAAAAACATTCTTCTCGTACTCTTGTCAGAAAAGTCAAAAAATACCTCATATGGAAAACGAAATAAAGGTTCCTTCCATACCATTTAATAAAACTTCACCAAGGGGTAAAATTTAATTTAAATAATGTTATAAAATATAAATAATATTATATATTTATGAAACATGAATGTGAATGATAAATATACCCTAGTAAATAATTACGAATAAACAATCGTGGATAATAATGAGATTGCAAAATTAACCCTTACCTTAGGTCTCATTTCATCTGTATATGTCCAAAACTCTTATATAATGGGTTTAAACATATTATTAACTTATAAAAAACTATAATAATGTTTATTATATCATTTATGATTCAATTATGACTTTATATTACCCGTTTATTAATTATTTCCATGTTAAAGCAACGTTTTGGGTAATAATCGTTTTATTTATCATACGTGTTTTGACTTGTTATTCTTGATATCATTACATTGATCATGATTTAATTACTTATAGAATATAAAAAATTCTTATATATCATAAATATTCAGTATATAAATAAATAAATATATAATATAGATAAATGAAATGGAATACAACATTCATGGAGATGGTAGGTCGTACGTACAGATGAATGTTGTTTCCATTTCCTTATTGAATTGAATGGAAGAAAGTAAATGACACATATATATATAACTAAATATAGTAGAATTATTATTTTATATATTTCATTATTATTTTTTATATATAATTTATAACCATTCTTGAATGGTTAATGTGGATAATGAATCTCATTGTGTCGTGGAGACGGTAAGTCGTACGTACACACGAGCGATGATATTATATCCTTGATGGTAAAATGGTATGAAATTGGATGGTATATGAATTTTAAATAAAATCATGTTATATTAATTATTTAAATCCATTATACTCATAAATATACCCATCCAAATTATGTATTGTTGAATAACAAATTACACCATAGTGTGAAGACGGTAAGCCATATACACGCACACATGGTGATATTTTTATTCGTAGGATAAATATAAGGAAGTATAATGTTGTCCCATAGTTATAATAAAATTTAAGAATGTATAAAATAATTTATTTATTAATTTATTATGGAAACAATATAATAATTTGAAGTATAAGAAGAAAATAATTTTGAAAGAGGTGATAAAACTATTACCTCGTTTTCGAATATATCCTTTTGATTGGAAAAAAATCTCCTTAGGATTTATATATTACCTAAGTGTGGAATCTAAGATGAATTTAGGGATGTTGGAAGCTTATTTTAGTAGAATTTGGAAGATCCAAAGGGCTTGAAAGGTGTGAGTAAGTGGGTAGAGGTTTTGGCCTTTTATAAGAGGGAGGAGGGGTGTTTTAGGAAAGTCTTTAAATGTTAATTTATTATAAATTTATTTTCAGTTTCTAATGGTCCCAAACTCATTTATTTAGAAGATAATATGCGTTTGGGTCGAAATACTCTCAACCAATAGGTTTTAGATTAATTTAGGTCACAAAATTAACCTTATCTTTTAGCTTTAACCCTTAGTTAAAAAAATTAACTCTTACAATGTCTTCTTGTATTTTCATAATATATGGTTACTATAGTAACTGTAAAATTCCAAGATAACAACAAGTGGATCATTAATTAATATTTTAACATTATATAATTCATTTTTTAGAATATTATATTTTTATTACTATTATATGATTTAATAAAATAGTATTTATTTTAAAAACTCATTTGTGTCAATTTTGACACTATTTAGAAATTAGTTTTTGTTAAAGTCATAAAAAATTTATTATTTTGAACCAAATAAATTAAATAAATAATAAAATGTCAAATTCATCCATAAAATTAGTGTATGGCCTAAAAATGTTCAAATTATATTTATTTTAATATTTTTAACATCATTTATTTGAATCTTTCATTAATAAGGTAATCACTGCATCATCATTGTGTCATAAATAAATTTAATTATTTAATGTATAAAAATTAAAAATAAAATAAAATGATGTGTAAAATAATTTTATATTTATAATTAATATTTATAGTTGAATATATCACTTATATAACTCAAATTAAAATTGTTTTTTGTAATAAGATATATGTTTATGTTATATTTTCTCTTACATTAAATTAATTATTATAACAAATCATTTTCACACCCAAGTGGCTCTATGGGGTCCTAAAATTGACTTAAGTATGCTCATGGTAGGGAATATATCATCCAATAGGATTATGACATGTGCTATGGCAGTTTTATATTATTATAATATTATTTTTTACCCTTATTTACCTGATTTACCCTTTAACCATGGTAAATAAAAATAATTACTGATGTTTCTATTCACAATGTACAAAAATAAAAGGTACCTATTTATATAATTTAGACCTTATAATTTCAAATATGGAATATATTTTACCAAATTCAAAACACATAATTAGCATAAATTTATTTAAAATTAATTCCCATTGTCAAAACCAAAAAGTGGGTTTTTAAAAAGTAAAAACTATCAAAAGATTTAGATGTGTTTATATCCAATTTCAAGGTGAAATTACATAAAATTACCATAACTAGATTAAATAATAGAAAAATAATCCAATTATAATTTAAAACCTATTAAAAATATAATCTAACTATATAAATAAATTATATGAAAAGACAGTTTTGAATTAAAATACAATATTTTCATTATTCATTAAAATATGAATTTTATCATAAAAATATAAAAAATTTATCCAAAGTAAAATTTTATGTACGTATTCTAAAGAAGAAGTTTATTTTTCCAAATATAATATATAAAAGTTTTAAAAACTGTATTTGAAATGGATGCACCATCAAAAGGCGGCGAAACTGTATTTTTTGAAAAATACTTCTTTTATCCACAAAATTGAATTTCTTCTTATATCATGTTCTAGAAAATACATAAGATGAATTTTATTGTTCAAAATGTGTTTAATACTATCCATAATGGCTATTTTATATCCCATTAAATTATAATATTTTAATGATAAATCGTTGTTTAGTGAAACTTGGTATTGCGTACAATGCAAGCTATCGAGGATGGTCACTCTTACGTATAATGAAAGTCAAGTTAGTGTTGCGTTTAGTGAAAAATTTCTTTGTTGTTTCATATAACATAATCCAAACATAGTTCATTTATACATTGAATAAAATATATACGTAGTGTTTCATGAAATGAATTCTATCAAAAGAACTTGAAATTGTTTGTACCACAAGCTAAGTATAGTGTTGCGTATACTGAAAGCTAGTAAAATGTTATTTATAGTGCAAGAAAATCATGGTGTATCATACAATACAATACATAAAATAAATTAAAAATAAATTATCTTATAAAATATCAGGGTGTTATGGAGGATCCTTTCAGCATTTTCTAATTAATGGAACACCTATCTAGACTTCTACTCCATTTCTTTATCATAACATCATCCAAGAGATATATCCATATAAATAATAGTATTCATGCATGATATTCATAGGTATGGATCTTTATCACAATACAATCCAACTTTTATTCCTCACAAAACCCAACTAACTTCTTCATAGAGTCAAAATATCCAACAATATTAGTACTCATTGTAACTCTACTTCCTCACATTCAAAAATCTATTTAAATAGATTCTTCATATGTACCTCAAATTATAAGACTCACACTTCAATGTTCTTTTACAACCTTTAATAAAATTAGAATCTTCATGTAATGTTCGTAGTAACTCAATCATTTATTCATCATTTTCAATATGTTAATGGATCTCTAAAAATCTAGTGACAACAACACATTTATGAATTCCCCCTTATTGAAAGAATTATTCAGAATGAATTAGTCATGATGGGAAATTCTAAATTAAAGATTCAATGTGTTCTCTAATATACTCAACTTCAACACATATTGACACCTTTGAATGTAAAACCCATTATTCTTCCACCATGTTGGGCTAGTGTATCCTGATCCTTGGATGAAGTAGGACCAATTTTTGGAATCTCATACTACATAGCATGCCACAACTCCTGTGGTTTGATCTCCATGGTGAGGTCACTGGGGGTTCTGTGTGGGGGGGGGGGGGGCAGCGCACCATTACTCAAGTGTCCTGGGTCCTAAGGCCTCCAAACCAAATTTTGAGAACTATCAAAACCTCAAACGACTATAGAAAAGCTGAACAGTGACATTGGAAGGGAGATTTATCAATTTAGACTTACTGTAGTAGTATGTGATGAGGGATTACAACAGCTCAGACTTATCATAATCACTATAGAAGGGTTGAATACGGACAGTGATAGAGCACTGTATCTCATCATAATTTTCTTCCATTTATACTATAGAAAACTGGACTCACTCTATGTGTAATGTATTAATGTGGGTTAATATTCATCATGTTTCTTTATGGTCTATTTTTAGATTGGGTTTCTGGTACTATGTGAAATTTCCTTGTAATTATGATCCTCGTGTAGAGTGAAATTCGTACCTCTCCATTGATGTTGGGATTATTCCTGAACCATGTAAATCTCTGTGTTCATATTTTTCTTGTTCTTTTTTTTTCTACCTTTTACACTTCTTCTATGAATCATTTTTCACTTGTTTCTTATATATTTTATACATTAAAACATCTCATCTCATATTATTTTGTACTCTAAACTCCATAAAATCTTCTCTTATCAACGTATATTGAAATAATGCTTATTTAAAACAATTAAAACTCAATACCAAGTGGGTTCAATATCATGTAACCCAATAATAACGATTTCATAATTAATTTCATGAGAAAACAAATTATATTTTCCCCGCGTTCATTCACTATTTTAACCAAAATGTTTCAAATTTTATTCCTATGAATTTTTATTATTATTTGAACCATGTTTTATACTATAATTAAGGTATAAATTAGAAAAATTATTGTTTATACCATTATGTTATTCTTATGATATATGTATTCTATCTAGTGAATATTTAGTTTGTATATAAGAACATGTTAACAATTTAGATGAGTTAAATTCACCAGATCATTGATTTTTTGTATTATGGAAATTAATGATTATTTAAACTTAAAATTCACTCATATTTATATATGGTTTAAGATGTGATAATTATGATATTTTCTATGATATTTATTTTTATTTTGATCAAATTTCCCTCTATAATTCTAGATACATTTTCCCTAAAAATAACAATCAATAAATTTCGCTGTAAATGTATCTCCTATCATAGCTTCAAGACACTTCATAATTTACATAGATTCAAATCCAACACAAATCCTAAACTTTATTTGGGGTCAAATTTTTCCTCATTGTGGGGGTATAAATAGAAAATATACAGTATAACTAAATGTCCATAAAAGTAAAATATTTGGTTTATGATCCCAAATTAATTTCAAAGGGGAATTTTCATGATAAATTTATGGAGTTATTTGAATGAATGTTTCTGCATGAAAATTTTATGACCGCATATTGAACTAGGAAATTCAGTTTACATGAGAATTGGTATAGAAATAAGTTTCAATTTTTTTATAAATTATTAATAAGGGTTTTTTAAGTATGAACATGGACAAAAATATGTTCAATACTTATTCCAATCAGTAAATAATAATTATTAAAAGTATATGGTGAATATTCACCAATATTATCAACCTAAATATACTTAATTTACTAAAATGGGAATTGTGCCATTGACTTTATTATTTGGGATTAAAATATCATAAATGTTAGGTTATGAATTTATTTTAAGAACACATGGAGCCACCTAGGAACCACATTTATCAATATCATAAAATATCAAAATGGACCACATATTGGAAAAATTAGACTAAGAATATTTCCATGAATTAATTATAATTTTGATGGTGATGGACTTATAATTAACTTTATTTGAGAATATATAGAACATGATCAATAATTAAGCATGATAAAATGTTAAATAACTAATGGATTACTATGCATAATTTTATTTATTTTATAATCATAAATGATCTTCGATGACCCAACAAATCATTCCACACAAAAATGTATTATTAGAACCTAGGTTAGTCAATAAGAGAATAATGATTAAAATCAAGTGATTATTGAAGCATGATTAAAATTTCTTGTATTGAAAATAAGTTACATTGGTTGGATTATATAATTGATAAAATTTGACAAAAGTTTAATAAAGGAATTAAATTACACACACTACAATATTAATGGTTAAATTATAATATTTTTTTAGTAAATTTAATTCATGATGATATAAATTTTATTTTATGTAATAATATCTTTATTTAATGATGATGTTGAAAGATAATAAGATGGTACAATTTTGTATGTTATATATCAAGTACCTCACCACATTTGGGTGTCACAATACATGAAAAGTTAAAATTGAGGTGAAATCATATCGAAATATATGTAAATTACATTGTGATTCGTAGAGAGCTAGGAAGGCCAGGCGGTTTTATTCATTGCACATTGATGCTCATGCCATAAAGAGTGGTCATAATTAGGATGTTATTTATATTTTTTTATTATGGTTTGTAATTATTCCATAACTTGTTCCTATGATTTTTGAAAGAAGATATTTTCAAGAAGCATTAAAGGTTTTGGTTTATAGTTAATGAGATGCACTATAATTAAAGGTTATGGTTTTGTGAAGAACATGATATTCCACAATAATGATTTATATTTGGGTGTATTGAGTTTGGTTAGAAAACATCTGAAGCTATTAACTTCATGATTTTTTGACTTTAAAAGATATATCAGATCATTATTATTTTTAGGATCTAGTAATAATATCTCATTACACTACAATGGACCCTATTACACTTTGATGTTTCCAATAAAAGAAATATCATAGAGTTTGACTATTTTTTAAATATGGGAGCATTGGTTTGTATATTTTATGATTTAATTTTGTATGGAAATTTTTTTAGATTATAATAAAGAGTTTACATGTGGAATTATAAGAGGATATTAAAAAGACTAAAAAGAGATATTGGATGAATGTAAAGTTAATGTAGTAGAGATTGGAGGCATGTTTCAATATAGAATTTAAGAGAGATTTTTGTTTTTTTGGTGGATCTTTAATTAAATATTGAGGAATTGGATTCAATAATGAATATGTATCCAAAGAGGAACACCTATTCAGTTTTGGTGTGTTGAATCTATTAACATATTTATTATAAACAACCTAAATGTTTTATCTTTTCAAAAATCTACATTGAAGCAATGAGTGTATGGGTATAGGAAGGTAGTGAACCATGATTATTATAATGAGGTTAACCTAAATTTGTTACCCCATTACTATATAGTTATTTTATTCATAATTTCACACATTTTTAGATTATAATCCTTTGCCATTTCCCTTTTGGGTGAACCAAGTAAAATTTTCATGTCATCACATTTAATTTTTATATTTGGAAATTAAGGATGAGTGATTAGATTTGATAGGTTCAATTCATTATTCATAATGTGTCGAAATTTTTTAATATAAAAGTGATTGGAAACCCTAATTAACCTCCTCTTAGATTGATTTTGGGACTTATAGTTGCAACAAGTGTTATTAGAGTGAAAAGGTTAACTGTTTGGTGAATCGACCTCAAGTTGTTCCTTAACATGGAGAATACCATTAATGAAAAGTGAGTTCCTCTATTTAATGTATAAAATTTTCAGATCTAGGTAAATTAATTGTGATAAAACCTATGATCTCTTTATGTCATGAACCAACTTTCCCCATCAATCCCTCTGATGCCCGAACTGGTCTACGATATACTCAGGGAATGTTCTGAATCACACTTGCTGGAAACTAGTGCCATGGAATCAAAGTAAATCCACATGGGAATTATTTGCCCAAAAAATAAATTAAATAATTAGTGAAAAAATGTGCATGACCACTTTTTATGTCGAAGGTATATGAACCCGACGAAAATAAACAAAAACAATATGAAATTAGATTAAACAATTTAATAAAAAAAATGAAAATAATTTCCATCATCTCACCCTCTAACACCCTCTATAAAACCATGTATGAGTCCCAATATGACCTATACTGATATAATTCATCCACAAATAACAATTAATCATGTATAAAAAGGCCTACATGGATAAAGTGATAAAGGTAACTAAGTAAAATAAAAACCACCAGGATACCTCCATACGACTTTACGAGTCACCATCCAATATTAAAACCTCAATTCTCCATGAGTGGTAATAATTGAGCCAGAACGTAAAAATAAGATATCATATTTTTTAGAATAAAAATTACTAGTAGACATCCCAAAGAGAAAGCACACCCAATATATATACTTTACGTAAAGGATATATTAAATTCAAGTTTTAAACACAACATTACAAATAAGGTTTTATTTCTTAATAAAATAAAATCCAACCACATTTTATAATTTTTTTTATTTTATTTAAATGAAATAAATTAATTTGAAAAAAATTTATAGACCATAAGCTACATTTAGTAAAACACCCATTAAAAACTATGTTTAAAACAATTTTAAAATAAACTTTCGAATACACTTAAAGATGTCATTTCTGAATACGTGGGATAAAACTCAAAAAATAATGAAATGGATACGAGTCCAAGGATTTATAAAGTAATTCAATTTAATGAATAATAAATATAATTAATAATTTAAAATTATATCATGGGATAAAAAACCTAGTGTTACCTAAATATACTTCATTATAGTCTAGTGGAAAAGATACTAACACTTCACCGGTCAGCGGAAAAGTAACATACTTCACTAGTATATCAGTAGAATGAGAGATCACCCCTTCTAAGTTCACATACCAAAGTACTTGGGGTCACCATAGAGTTTGAATAGTAATAAAATGATAAAAATATCATGCAATATCACTAGGTAATTTCATAGTTACCATAAAAATAAAAAATCAAAAAACCTCCAAGGGTAGTTTCAATTCACACATCAAACCCTTAAAAAAGTGAATTCCAAATAAACATAGGGATTTTAAATTCAAAATAATATAAAGGATTAAAAAAATATTTGGAAGGTTCCAATCAGGCCTTATAATTTATTTTAATATTCCTTTAATAACCATTTGAAAATCAAACTTAGTCATAAAATTTAAAACCCCACAGTTCCCCACCATAATTATTCCCAATAAACTTACACACACACACACAGATATATACATGAATCTCATTTTAAAAATTAACACACATTCACATGAATTGGTACACAAATATATATATATATATAATAATGTATATGTGTAACACATAAAGAGGCATTTCAAACCACACAATTTTTTAAAATCATATTTTAAAACATTATCATTACTCATCATTTCAAGTATTACATGAAAGGTAAAGTAAAATTTAAATAACAATTGAAAATTCACATTAAAGACCCAAACATGTATTAAAATACCAAAACACAGGAGTAAACTCTATTTAGGAAACTCATCAAACACTTGATTTGAAAATTAGTTACCAAATAATTTGAAAACACGCATTTTGAAAGAAAAAAGTCCTTTGAATTTAATAGAAACCAATTAAAACTTGGTTTCCCTTATAAATATATTTTTTCATCAATTTATTATCATAAATAAAATCATAAAACATTAATTAAAAGGTAAATCACTTATGGGTTATAGATTTTAACTCTCTAATAATGGGGGAAAATATCTTAAACTAAGAGAAACTCACCCCCTTCAATGGACATTGCTAGAATGGGCCTCAATATGATTCTCACATGTTGTAGACATTAAAAATCAAGAAAAAAACACTAAATACTAGTTAGGGTTTGGCCATGGAATGCATTTAGTGAGGTAAAATGGGAAAAGGGGGAAATAAATAAGAGAGGAGAGAGAGGGGTAATAATCTTGAAGAACTAGACTTAGATTAAAAATAAACCACCTCAGATCAGCATGAGTAGAGGAGGAACTGGAGGAGGACTATGTACCTTAGGGTCATTGGTTATGGTTTGCATAAACAAAAAACGGAGGTGAAGGGACTTGAACTAGATAAAAAAGTAAGAGGGTGAGGGAGATGTAATTTTCCATTTTTTAATTTCTAGGCACTTTATATGATTGCCTCATGGTATACTAAATCATATACCAGCCATGTTCCCTTCACCAAGAACACTAGGCACCTTACATGGTTGGGTAGAACAGTCTAAGAAATAGTGCTCCAACTATATATAATGGTTCTACTAAATTGAAGACACACTCACATAGTTTGTACAAGGTTTATATTAACAATGTACCAACCATGTTCCTATTTTGAAATTCATAAATTCCCAAAATTTTCAAAAAATTAACTATCCCAACATAAATTTTTTGGAAAAGATTACAAATAATTAATTTGACATAATAATGAAAAATAAGGTTTGATGTGTGAAAAACTCCCCACAATATCAATTTTTACTCCCAAAAGGCTTCAATAGACTCATTATATCAAAGGATAGAGCAAGGATCAACCCTCTCAAACACTACTTGATTCTCCAAAACCATGGAATGCCACAAAAAATAAAAAGATAAAACCCAAAATTCCAATTAAAACATACCACACTCAAATCCTAAATTTATTTTTTCTCCTAAATAACTTCAAAGACCACAAACATAACCCAAGAACACTCTCACAAAGATAAGAATCCACATAGAACTCATAAGATATATTAGCAAAATAGGTAAGTTAAAACAATGATGGTGGCCTACCCACTATATTATTATTACTCTAAGAAATTCATCATCAATGATACTCAAGGATTTATAACATATCTAATCGAGAAACATATCCAAAACCATTAGTATCCAAAAACTATGAATGAAATTTAGAACCAAAAAAAATAACAAAAACATTAGGGGATAATCAAGAATGAAGATCCCCAAGAAAACATAGTGTCCAAGAATGGTTCTGAATCAAGGGAGATCAATCAAAACACTAAATCAAGGAAAAATACCTAATCTCCATTGACCTAATCATATAGGTCTCCAAAATTCACATCCAAAATTATCCCAAATTACAAACTAAAAATTAATAAAGAAGAATAATAAGATAAAGGTATAAGGAGAAATAACTCAAAGAATCTCACTCAGACTATCACCTGACCCAAAATAAAAAACTTCCAAAACAAAAAGCTCTTAGAACAATCCCACCATCCTTGACAACAACAGTATTTCCAAACATGAAATAAAGGTACTTATAATACCTAAACCTAACACATTGGAGCATAAAAGGGTGATTATACTATGAGGACAGAGGATATTCACTAGGACCACAATAATTAGGTTCACTACCCATTCTAGGATGATCCCTCAAAATCAAATCCACCACCATTACCCATGGTTACATTGTCAAGTAGAGTTTGGTTAGATGAGAATACTCTCAAACTAGTTTTCACATGAATTATTCTATCAAAATTCTAATATCCCACTATTTATTAACTGATTACTCAAGAAAAATGTTTTTCTTAAATGAAATACATCCAAAAACCAACCCATAACCTTAAGGTAAGGCTCAAATACTAAGAATGAGGTCATCTTTTCTATTCCACTAGGAGTTTGGGCAATGCCATTAACTGGAGGGTCACACTCCCTAACCACAAGAGACACTACTCAGGAACATCATAAACCATGAACTCACCACAATCCATTAGATAGTTTCTCTGGGAAAACTAGTTAATACAGTAACAAGAAATTTAAATCAATATGTACTAGAATATAAACTCATCCCAAAATGGATAAACCATAGGCATGAAGTAAAACACAAAGAACCAAATCAAAAACACCAATAATTGGAGAATAAATGACTAAACCAAAATCAATTCCCAATTTAAAAACTAAGAACAAAATTTTAAAGTTTATTTTTTAAAATCACTCCAAAACCTTGAATTTTATCTAAAATTAAGTCTTAAATCCTCGAGTTAATTATGAAAAATCATCCCCACTAATTGAAATTAAAAATTAGTTCATTTTTGTTTCAAAATTACCAAATTTCATTTGAAAATATTTTTAAAAACCCATAAGTATTTTTTATAAATTTATTTTAAAAGTTTGAGTACCAAATTAATTTTAATTTACATTATAAATTTTCTAAATAAATTTATAATCCCACTTAAAATCATTTAAAATTTTCATAAACAATTTTATCAATTTTTAAAAAAATAATTTTTTTTCAATTTAAAACCAAGGCATGACAAAACCTAATCAATAATATTCTACAATATGAAAACTTTATTAAGATGCACTAGTAGATTTTCTTTACTTGTCCACATGGTTTAGAGAATTATGTTCCAATCATTCAAACACCATTGAATGTCATATTGAATTATGTACTTGGGATCCACATGGGTTTCTAGGCCATATGATCTCACCACATGATGTAATCTCACTTCTATTATAATCCCTTATAAAATATAAAAACTTTAAATAATTCATAAATCGTAAATAAAATTTAGAAAACCATCAATATAAGACAAACATACCAGAAATAGTCAAAAAGGAATCAAAACCCAAATTTCCATGGAAACTTAAGTTTCATCATGAGGGATGATGATCAAGCACTAACCCATGACCTACCGTTCAAATCCTGAAAATCAAACTCTAATATACCTAATATCCCCAAAAAAATGATGATCTAATTCTATTTTTTCATGAACTATATTGATCCATCCACCCATTTAACGCCCGATATAACCCACAATATACTTGAGGTTCATTCCCAATCACCTAAGGATGGAAACTAGTTATAGGGAATAAAAGTAAATTCATATAGAAATGATTTTGTCCATAATATAATTTAAATAAGTTGTAGAGAAATTGGAATGACTACTCCATAGGTTGGAGGTCTGTAGGAAGGAAACAAAAACAATATAAAATAATGTTATTCTATTTAAATAAAAAAAAATAAAAAAATTCCTTGTGATAACCCTCCAATGATCTCTACAAAACCAGATCTGAGTCCCAGTACAACCTCTACAGATATAATAAATCCACAAATAACTATAAATGAAAGTAGTATAAACACAACTTGGATGAATTGATAAATCAACCCAAGTAAAACAAAAAACAACCAACACACTTGCATGTGACCTTGAAGGTCACCATACAATTCTAAAACCTCAATGCTCTATTAATGATAATTAAGGAGAAACTGTCTAAAATTAGATTTAATATGGGAGTGATAATAAAAAATCTATGTAGGGATTCCAAAGAGAAACCACACACCATGCACAATCTCTGAATAAATGATCTGTATCATGCTAGTTTGAAACACAATAAAAATAGGATTTTCTTACGTAAGAACATAAAAGACAACATCATTTTTCAAACATTTCTTTATTATTTTATTTTAATGAAAAATTCACTTTCAAAAGATTACAAAGCATAAGACACAATTATTAAAACAACAATTTATAAACTACATATAAACTACTTTTAAAATAAACCTTTCTATACACTTTATGATACCATTTCTGAATAAGAAGAATAAAACTCAAGAACTATTAAAAAGGCTATGAGTCTACTGTAGTATAAAGTTATTCAAGAGCAAGAATAAGTCATACAATGAATAATTTAAAATGAGAATGATGGGAGAAATACCTTAGGGTCACTAAGGTTATGGTCACCTAGAATATAATTCACTAGAATCTAGTGGAAAATATTGTAACATATTACTGACTAATGGAAAATTAATATACCTCACTAGCATAGATTGTGGAAAGGGAGCTTGTTCCATCTATGTTCACCCACCCAAGTACCTGAGGTCCCCTATGAAGTTTAAAAATAATAATAAAATGAAAATGATATTATGGTACATCACTGATAAATTCTACATATACCATAAATATATAAAATAACTAAAAAATGGTAGGATAAAATTCAAAAATCAATCCTTTGAAAAAGTGAATTAAAAAAATGCAAGGATTTTCCATTTCAAATCAGTCATCAGCTTACAAAATTATTTTAATGGTTCCAACCAAGCCATATAATTTATTTTATGAGTCTCTTAAAACTCATTTGAAAACCAATATTTATTATCACTTTTAAAACCTCGTAGTTTCCCTCTATCTTTATGACCATATACACTTAAAAACACACATGTACACATATTTCATTTAAAAAATTCACACACTTTAATGTGAATTGGTATATATATATATTTATACTCATGTATATGTGTATAATGTAAAAAGGCCTTGAGAACCTCACACTTTTGTTAAAACATATTTTTGTAACACTTTATCATTAATTATCATTTAAATTATTACTTGAAATTCCAAGTAAAATTTAAAGACAAATTGAAAATTCAAACTAGAGACCCAAAAAAATTTTAAAATTCCAAAAAAAGAGTTAATACCATTTAGGGAATTCATAAAACTCTTAGTGTGTAATGTATTTTCCCAATAATTTTAAAACACACCTATTGAAATAAAATTTCTCTTATATTCAATATAATAAAATTAAAAATCAGTTTCCCTTTTAAAGATATTAAAATAAAAATTTATTATTAATAATAAAATCCTAAAACTTGAATTAAAAGGTAAATAAAATAAAAGTTCCAGAATTTGATGCCTTAATCATGGGGAAACCTACATTAAACCATGATAAACCCATCACCTTCAATGAACTTCACTTGAACAGGACTCAAGATGAGTCTCACATTCCCTAGAAATAAAAAAATCAACAAAATAAAACACACCATCCTGGTTAGATTTTGGCCAAAGTTCATTTTTAATGAGGGGAGATGGGGAAATTAAGGGGAAATGAGGAATAGAGGATAGAGAGGAGTCATAACCATTAAAAAATAGACTCCTTTCATGAAGAGACCACTTCAAATCACTATTATAGGAGGAGTAACTAGAGGAGGATCATGTGACAAGGGGTTATCATTCATAGTGTTCATTGATGAGAAAGTGGGAGGGAAAGGGGATCAACCTAGGTAAAAAGGAGGTGGGTAAACTTATTTAATTTTACATTTTCAAAGATATGTACACTATTAATGGTTTACCAAACTATTCACCCTTAACAAGGAACACAAGGGACTATACATGGTCTGGCCACAAGGTCTAAGAAACCATACACCAATTTTATAGGATGGTTTTATTAAATTACAGATGCATTAATATGGTTTTCACCCAATTTTTCAAAACCATGCACTAACTATGAGCCTATGATGAAATTTCACAAATTTTTAAATTTTGAACCAGTACAGCTTGAAATTCAAGGAAAATATAAAAAATAATTAATTATATAAAATAAAAAAGAAAATAAGGGTTAAGATGTGATACTTTTAGTCAATTTTTATCAATCACATTCATGAAATACAAATTAGTAATCTAATAAATATATCCTTAAATGAAATGGACATAAATTTATTCAATTCTTATGTAAAGGAATAAAATGACTTATCTAGGGATTTATCACATCAAATATATATGATGGTGATGTGTTACAATTATGCTAAATATAAATGGGGAAAGTTATCCAATATCTATATAGGGGAATACAAGAGGAAGGAAGAAAATTTTCAAGTACAACATAGTAATTCAATGAACTGAATATGTACCCCAATGAAAAAATTGTTGGTTTCTTCAAATACATCATCAATTTTTTTTGAATACATTCTCTATTATGGTTATAATATAATAAATGTTAAAATTTTCAATAAAAAATAAGTATATTGACACATTTATATAATCTAAAGGAATTCATGATTTAATAAATACATTTGGTGGAGCTCTCATTGAACAATTTATATAATAGTATGGTTTCTTAGGATATGTGTGTGAAACTGGAAGGCATAAATGTTCTTTCATATAAGTAAATTGTGTTTAAATATGTGGAGAAATTTTACATTAATCAATGTTGATATATAAAAGAAGATTTTAGTGATGAATTCTTATAAGTAATTGTAAGAAAATTTAGACAAGTTAAAGGTAGGTTTAACAAAAATACCCCATTGAATTATAAAAAGTGTGTGAATTAAAAAAACATTATTATAGGGTATCCAAGGGGGATTCATAGTTATAACATAGAGGCTAATTACTCATAAAATTGATAAATAAAATTCCATCATAGATGAAATATCAAAAGTAGAAATTACTGTAGAAGAATGTTTTGTTGATAAATCAGGGTTTGTATTGAAGGATTTGATGATGAATTTTTCCTTGAAAAATGTGAAATTAATTTTAAATCAAATTAGATGGACTCAATGATGAATAAATTAGAGAAATATCAATTTTAAAATGAATAGTAAAACCAACAAGAATAAAATTTTGACCTCAAGGTTGAACTCAAAGTCTCTCTAGAGGAGCTTGACATAAAAAGGAAGATAAAATGTAAATTTAGTGTACTATTGAAGGAATAATTGGAGTATGCTGACCAATTTGAATCCAAAATCACTTAGTTAGAGAATGATGTAGAATGGAAACCACTACTCAAGAAACTTTTGAAGAAGTTGTAGATTTTAAGCTAAAAATTTAGATCAAGATAAAGTAATTTATAACCATAATACTTATTTTGGGGAGAAATGAAACAAGATTGAATCACTTAGAGAAGAAGTGTTAAAATTGAAGAATAATTTTTATGTTGAAATAAAAATTTTAGATTCTAATAAGAAACTTCATTTGATTTTTTTTTAGAATTTTAAGTTAAATAAAAATATAAAATAGTCACTAATTTATTTTTATTAGTGTTTAAGTGATAAAAAATTGAATAATATAGGTAAGAATAATTTTTTTGAAGGTGATTCATCTAAAATATGAATAGTAATGGAAAATTATTATTCTTGTCTAGGAAATATATTTTCTAGATAATTATAATAAATTCTATAAGGAGTTCCAAAACCATGATTATGTAACAAATGGTGGTAAGGGAAGTGGAATGAAGGTTTAAAAATGTATAAAAAAGATATATAAACACTTTGGTGAAAATTTAATGTGTGGAAAGATTATATCTAAACATAGTCACTATTATCCATAAGGAGTGGTTAAGTTGGTGTGTTTAGAAGACAACTTTTTATTTCCTTGATTTAGAAATGAATGAATATAGAGATTAGGTGGAGTTGAAACCGATGGACCTCGATGACTATTGAAAATATATTCTATAAATAAATGGGATAGGTCCACTTTTTTATTGATTTTGAATTGTTGTGAAGTTGTCTTTCTTTTTTTGTTTCTAGTTAGTGTTTCTGAATTTAGGATATTGTAACTCAAGGTTTTTTTCTTTTCTTCTCTTTTAATATAATGTTCGTAGTGTTCCTCTTATGGATTAAAGAAAGTCTCAAACCAGATATTTTTTTGTTTCCATTATATTTTTTATTGGGTGTGTTTATTTTGGTTAATTTTAGTTTTGAATGATATTTTTTGATGTAGAAACAATTCAATGCTTGGATATGGTGCACTAATTCTTAGTATAGATACATCATATTGAACACCATTCTATTTTATAATTTCTAGACTTTATTTTAGATATGAAGTTCGGGAGGGTGATTTAGAATGAATAAGACATGATAAAAAATTTGGTTTATGGTATTGGTAACATAGTTCAGTATAACCATACCTTGGTCAAGTGTTTAGAGATCACATTTGAGTGTTTTCTAATCTTGAACTTATAGAAGTCTTATGGTAATCATGTTATGAATCCCTTTATTCATTTTTTATTTAGTGTGAGTTCTTTTTATAAAGGGTGACATTTGAATAAGGAAAGGTTAGTATTGATAAGTTTGATGAATCAAATTTCAAATTATCAAGGATTTATATTTAGAATCATATATTCCAAAGAGATCTGGAGCTTCCATTTAAGGGGTTCAAACTATAATCGATGTTAATGTAATAATGGGAAAGGTTTGATTAGAAGGAACTAGTATTTATTTGTATTATTCTAGCCTAGAATGCGACCTTCAATTTTTGGGAGGGGAAAATAATTACTAAGTTGATGAATATTATTTCCATCATGTATAGAAATCAAACCGATATAAAAGAAATTCTTATGTGATGAATTTTCAGCATAATGATGTTTAAGGTAAGGTTGGTAGAAAACCATGTCAGTGGATGAAATGTGTTTTGAAGTCAGGAAGAAGTTGTAAATATAAAGTTTGTAGGGGTAGTGTGGGTGTTGATTCTTTTATCATTATTTTCAGATTCATAGGAAATGATGGTTACCATGGTGAGTAATTCAAGAGTTAAGGCTCAATTAGTGTTTTAGGATTCCTAAGATCTTATTATGAATAAATAGATTCAAAGGAATGGTGCATAAAAAAATTGTATCTATATTCAACATAAAAGGTAAAGGAAGTTTTTCTCAATAGAAATGTTAGAATAAGGTTAAAAATAAATTAAAGAAGAGTGAAGGTGATTTGGCAGGGACCAACCCATTTGAAGTAATTAAATTAAGAGTGGGAATATAAAGAAATACTATAGAGATTGAATGGTCAAATTCATAAGGTATGATTATGGAATTTAATCCACAAATCTTATTTTAGAAGATAAGAGTAGTTTTCTTAAAGTTTCTCTAGCTTACTTCAGTCATGGATTTTTGAATATGGTGATTATTTTTAATCTATGTAGGAGAGTGGATTCTTGGCCAATTATATATTTTTAATATATGGAATGGTTCAAATTGAAGGTAATGAATCTCTTTAGATTGTGAGAAAGGGTAATGTTTCTATACAAACATCAAATTGATGCTAGATAGAGTTAAATGGGGGTGGAATATATCGAGGCTATAGAAGAAACATATCTCAATTATATATATGGATGATGCATGTTTCTATATAATTTTATTTAATGGCATGTGAAAAATCACATGAGGTTTCATCATGGTGGATAAAGGTTCAAAGGAAGAGACGTTATATCTTATTGATAATTTAGAAGAAGCAATGCATGTTAGAGAATTTAATTCTGTAACTATGAATTTGTGGCATGAGAATCTGGGTCACATGGGTGAGAAATGGGTAAAATTATTGACTATTAAATTTAAAATAAAACTCAGATTCATAGAGCATGGAACATTCAATGAGTGTATCCTTAGGAAATAATGGAATTTTTCATTCCATACGAAAGGAAAGACACTGAAGGATGAAAAGTTAGATTCAGTTCATACAAATGTATGGGGATCAACACTAGTATTCTCTAAAAGTTGGCCACTGTAATATTGTACCATCATTGATGATGAAACATGGAAATTGTAGGTGTTATTTCTAAAGTATAATTACAAGGTGTTCAGAACATTCATCAAATGGAGATCCATAGTGTAAAAAGAGATCTAACTGAATCTAAAATTATTTATGTCTCACAATGGTGGTGAGTAATAAAGTAGAGAGTTCTATAGGTTCTATTAGAGTAAAGGTATATTAAATAAGAATAACATACTTAATACAATAAAACAAAATATTTCCACAGAATGGGTGAATCAAATGAAAAAATGTGAGAGACATAATCATGAGGTTTCATATTAGTTTCCTCAAGGAGTTCTATGAGATTACATCTAATTGTGTATCTTATCTTTTTTAATTGGAGTCATTTAAATCAATTTTGGTAAGGATCTTATAGAATAAATATGTACTAGAAATATGGTTGATATATCAAACATGATTTTTTTTGAAGTATTTCCTATGTCCATATTGATTTGAGGGAAAGGGATAAGTTGGCGGCTAAATCATGGGAATGTTTTGTTGTGAAAAAAAATTTATATTTTGAATATGGAATAATGAATTATGTAAGGGAATAAATAATAAAAATGTTCTCTTCAATTAGGATATCATGTTGAAGGATAAGAACTAGGTGGATGATGCAGTTTAAAACAAAGAATTGATGCATGCCAAAGTTAATTTGGATTTAATTACAAAAGTTACAGTTAAATCTTGGAGTATGATAGCTTTGGAGATAGTAAAATGTACATAGGTTGTTTTTTATAGATTTTGTATCCCATTAATATATCCAAGTATATATATACCAAAATTATGAAGGAATGTGGAAGCTTAGGGCAGAGCTATGGAAGGTGAAATTCCAAAAGTAGTGGTCTTGGAAAGAGAAGAACCTTGGGTTGATTTGTAGTGGTCTACTTGGGATGGGTGACTGGTGAAAAGGTTTGAAATAGATATACACTACTTGATTCTAATAGATTGTGGAGTACCCGAGATACTAGAAGAGGTAGAAAGAATTAGTGACTCAAGATAGTGGGAGTTAGAGATGAAGGAGGAGATAAAATCCTTATATGTTTCTAAAATATGGGAGTTAATAGAAAATATTTAAGAAAAATGTAACTATAGAAAAAGTGGATATACTTGTTGAAATAATAAGTAAATGGGAATAATTTTTATAAGAAAAACCTTATTGTAAAATTACTTTAATTAGAAAAAGGTGTGAATTTTAGTGAAATGTTTTGTCTTCTTGTTAAGAACTCAATAATTCAGATTGTTATGGGAGTTTTTTTGTAAATTCTATATCTTGATCAGTTATAGGTAAATAAAAAATTCCTTCATAGTGATATGGAGGTGGAAATCATCATAGACAAAACAAAAGTTTTTATATAAAATCGCCTGGAAGGACTAGTTTGTTGGCTCAAATGGAGTTTACATGTACTAAAACTAACACCTAGGAAATAAAACCTAAATTTTTATTCCTACATGGATTATTATGAATTCATCCATAATAATAGGATCATTAATTTTATTTTTAGGTTTTTATGATGGAATTTTCATAATAATTCTCTTATATTTGAATGATATGATTCTAGAAGGTCTGAGGAGAGATCAAATTGAGGAGATAAAATTTGTTTTTACTAGAATGTTTGAGATGAAATATGTTAGGGATACAAAGAAAATGTTGGGTATATAGATTAGAAGGGAATTTAAGAATAGAAATGTGTTTCTATCTTAGTCAGATTATGTCCAGAAGCAATTGGAAATATTTCGAATGAGTGAGTTTAATCCTATGATGACCCCCCTTAGACGAACATTTTAAGTTACCCAAAGAAAAATCAATGAGAATAGATAACAATTATAAGTACACGGTGAATGTTTTATATGAATCAATTATTGGAATCTTGATTTATTCTATGGTTTGAATGAGGAAAAACATTGTGAACACAATAAGTGTCATAACCAGGTACATGAAAATATAAATAGGGCCCTAGGAAGTGTGAACTAGATAATTCAGTCTCTAAAATTTTTGATAGACCTTGTACTATGTTTTTAAATGAATGATCCATTACAAGGGTTTACATATACAAAATTTAGAGGATATATAGAAAAATAGAGAGGTACCAATAGCTATGTATTCACTTTTTAAAGGAATGATTGTGAGTTGGACGTAATGAGTTTAACTAGTTGTAACATTGTTTTCAATGGAAGTGGAGTATTCATAAATTATGAAAGCAGGGAAGAATTTAATCTATATAAATAGTATATCAGAGTATCTTTAAAGAATTCATGGGAATAGAAATTTTTGTGTGGCATTCAATGTGTGATCAATCTTATAAAGAATAAGATGTTCCACTTTAGGATAAAAAATATTCAGCTGAAGTATCACTTCATATGGAAGTTGTTAGGGGATAGAGTGTTGGAGCTATGGAACTTTGATGGAATTTTAAATCTGGTGAATATATTGATGAAGGTCATAGTATATGAAATTATGGGGTATTATTGTGTTTTAATAATACTTGGATAAAAAAAATTCATGGTGGAGGGATATGTTGTGTCATCAAAGGAGATAAGGGTTATACTTTTAACTGAACTGGTAGACCTAGTGAATCATTAAAAATAATCTTGATGTGTAATAATATTAGTCTTAGATGCGAAAATTATTTTCTAGATATGTATCATAACTTTTGGAAGGAGTGATTCTGGAACCATGATGAAAATCTAGATAGTGGCTTGTGAAGTAAAAATATTTTTTGAAAATAGACCTAAAATAAATTATAACACTCTTCTAAAAGTATTAAAGTTTGGAATAATTATGTCTAAATACAATAATTTTTCACTGGAAGGAGTGGTAAAGTCGGTGATTTCAGTACGAAAATGGAAATTTACATGATTGAGAAATAGATGATCATAAAAATTGGATAGTAATCAAATGGATGGAACTAGATGAATACTATAAATATCATCTATAAATATATGGTTTGGGGTATCTTATTCATGGATTTTGGACTATTATAAAGTTGGATTTTTTTGGGTAGTGTTATATAATATCTTCACTTTTAAGTTTGGGTTTTCCATATTTCTTATATTCTAATATAAATTCTATGTTGTTCCTACTATAGAGTAGGGAAAGTAGTGAACCATGTAAATTCTTGTGTTTTCATTTCATTTTATTTTGTGTTTGTCTCTTCTGATATGTTTTGTTTTCATAAGCTCTTTTAGTGCACATAAATGATTCGGTGCTTGGTCTGGTGCACTTCTTCTTAGTTTAGATACATCAAATTATTATTATTTGGTTTCTAAATTTTATATATTTATTCCAAATTTGAAGTTATAGATGGTGTGTTTTGATCGGGGGGTATGAACCAACAAAAAGGATAAATCAAAGTAAAAGTTTGGAGATAAATCTAAAATATTGAGGGTGTTTTAAGAAATTAAAATCTATATGGAGGTATTGAAAATGTGAAGTGAAGGTAAAAAGATATTTACTCTAATCAATTGTGGAATTTCTGGATAACTGGTTCACACTATTATCTACTGTGATGTGGTAAGAATCTATTTGAAAGGAAAGACACCCAAAATTCAATAAAGGATAACAAGAGCATATCCCACACCATAAAGAATATTTTTTATTGATATTGTTTTTATTTCTTAAATTTTGGCCACTAATCAGCCTTGAGAAGATGAGGAGTGTATCAATTATGTATTAAATCAACCCAAAGTGTCATGGAATGGAAAAAAATAAGAAATAGAAGACCATTTTTTCTAATATTTCACTTAAGGAAACAAAGAACAATAATACACGCATTCATGATAGTGGGTGTTTATCCCACATGATTTGGAATATGAAATTATTGAAGAATATGAAGGACTGTGCAAATGGAACACATTAGTTTGTAATCTACAAAGCTTTGAATATTAAAGGGATCGATTAAAATATCTTATCTAGATATGAATTAAAGAACTTGGAGGTACTTTATGTGGATGGTATTTGATATAATTTCTTGAGCGTAAGTTAACTATGTGAATTAAGAATTGATGACATATTTAATTGGAAGGGTTTTCCAATCAAAGGGAAAGCTAGAAACTCATTGATATAAGGATTTATGATAAATAGTAATCGATATAAAGTGGAAATAAAGTGTAACACATGTCTCCCTGTAGTGACGTGATATTTTAATATATGTTTTCCTCTAATTAAGTCAAATATATTTGAAAGATTTCTCTACAGAAAACACCAAAAAAATGTGATGTTTTTTGACTACTAAAACCTATCCATTAAATTAATAAGTATGAATAAGAGTAATAAAATTATGAAATATATTAATATAAATGTTTATATAAAGGTTATTTTAAACAAATTTTCTTAATTCATTATTGTGTTTAAGAATCTTTCTTTTTATGCATTGTACTTTTTATTAAAGAAAAATAAGTGTATTATTGTTAAATGATGATTTTAATAAAATAATATATATATATATATATATATATATTTATTAATTATAAATTTATTATTGTTTCTTAAAAATTATAAAAAATATATACTAGTATTTTAAAAAGAGTTTCTTTCCTATAAAAACCGCTTTTCACAATAATTTATATTTTTTTATTAAAAATAGAATCTATAAATCTATAAATTTTAATTTGAAAAAATTAAAATCATTTTTTTATTTACATTTACAATATTATCTTAAAATTAATTTTTGGTATTTTTTAGGAAAAATTAATTTTTAGATAAATACTGAAAATACAAATTTTACTAATACCATCAATTTTATAAAATTATTTTAATATATGAATAAATTGAATGTTTTTGATAAATTTTTATAACAAAAATTATAAAAATGAAGTAAAATAAATCAGTTTAAAAAACTATGTTGAATTTATAAACCCATGCTAAAACATTTTGCAAATTTATGTAGCGTTTTAATGAAAAATATTTTTCGACAATTCATTTAATTAATTATAATAAGATGCAATGATTTTTTTATTTATTTTATTGTTAAATTATTAATATTTTAATTATAGTAATTATTTTAAATTCATTAGAATCATTTTCATTGATAATTATATCCTTATCATAAATATTTATGCTTAAAATACATTTGTTTTCTAAAAACGGGTTCTGTGTGTTATATGATCAAATAATAAAATCAATTTCTATACACTACTGGAATGGTGGTCTTTCCCAACACTTACATACCAACGGTTTGATAGAACCGTTGGTGAAGGAGGTTTTTCCCAACGGTTCATTAGAACCATTGGCATAGATGTGGCTGGGAGGTTTTTTCCCAACGGTTCTCATGAACCGTTGGGAAAGATGGCTTTGGGGAGGTTTTTGCCAATGGTTCATGAGAACCGTTGGTATAGATATAGGTTTTTGCCAACGGTTCTTATGAACCGTTGGTATAGATATGCTTTGGGAAGTTTTTCCCAACGGTTCTAGAGAACCGTTGGGATAGATATACATATGCCAACGGTTTTTAAGAACCGTTGGCAAAGGTTCTCCCCAAATTCCAGCCGCCTGTTCTCTCCCCCATTCGCGATACACAACCCTAAAACGGGAGCAGCAGCCGATTTAGGCGATTTTGGAGGTACTGTCGGCCTTGAATCTTCCAGGTCTTCTTCAGGTTATTCTTCTTCTTTATCTGAAAACGTATTCAAATGTTTGGATAGTATTTAAACCTATTTTCATTTTTCCCATCAGTTTAGGTGATTTTGGAGCTACTGCCCGCCGGACCAGCTAAGGGTGAGTTTTCTTGAAAATTCCTTTTTGGATTTTACCCCTTGAACATGGTATTTCATTTGTGAAAGGTTATATAAATCGAATTGATTGTTCGATTTCTGAATTGAATTTTAAATTAAATTAATTAAGGGTATTTTATGGTTTTCATTCCCCTTTTAACACATGAATGCCAATTATTTTTTAACACATGTTTTAATTGTATTGCCTTGCCAATGTGAGTAAAGTAGAGACTATGCTATGAATCTATGAAATTGGATTGAATTTATCTTATATTTTATGTTACCATGTTAGATATATTATAACTAATGCATGTGATATCTTTATAGTCTTGTTAGGAGTGTTCTATTAAAAATTCCCATGTGAGTGCTTGAATTTTCATTGAATTGCTAGCCATTATGAGTTATGTTGAGACCATGATATGGAATTGACTGATTAAGCAAGGGAATCTCATTATCTTGTCATTACAACATGAGTAAATGAAGCTTCATTCTTTTCAGGTTATTATTTGATTGAGTCGCCATTTTGAGTTGAGTTGTATTAAATACCTTTGTTTTTGACCTTGGTATGTTTAATGAATTGTTTAAATGAAATGGAATTCATTAAATGATTAATAGTAAATAGTGATATATGGATTCTATTAGGATGCCAGGTATATAATCTTGTTTCTATTAACTTATACGCTTTATGTGATAAATGGATTCACAGTGGAATTCCACGGATAGACTCATTTCTTTGAATATTGATTAAGCCATGGGTGATACATGGATTCAAGGGAGGGATTCCATAGATAGACTTATTGAATGTAGAATTATATTCCAATTGATACATGGATTCTTATGATAATTCCATAGATAGACTTATTGAATGTAGAATTATATTCCAATTGATACATGGATTCTTATGATAATTCCATAGATATACTTATTGAATGTAGAATTATATTCCAATGCTATGCGTCTTGTGTGGTGGTGGTGTGGTTTATGTGTTTTATGGTAGTAGTGAAGTGTGTGATTATGTAGTTAATGTGAACCCATAGGTTGAGTATTTTGTGCTATCTATATATCATGTATTTTTATGTTATTTCTACACATTCCCAACCAGAGTTGGATAAACTTACCAACGATCAGAGGTTTTGAGTTATGAGTATTTTTTTCTAATATCTAGGATGGTGGTTATATGTTTGGATAGCTACCATGTCTTCCCTACTCTTCCTTCAAAAGTGATTGACCATGTGTTTTTAGGCAAGATGCGATGTGATTGTCCATGTGTCTTCAGGTGAGATGTACTATGATTTCCCTAGTGTTTTTCGGTGAGGTGTGATGTGATAAGGCTATAATAAGATGTGGCATGTGGTTGGGGTCATGTAGGGTAGAAGGATGGCACAAGGTTGATGTTATTAATGTTCATGATACCCTACTAATATGGTTATGGGATGAGTCATGCTGTTATGTGATATAACACATTAAGTTCTTGTTGGTTTTACATTTTTTCAATAACACATTTGTATGTTTTTTTGACATGTGTAGTTGATACCCTGATTATTTTCTTCCTTTATCATTTACTTAAATGTATTTTCTATTATAGTTAATTCCTATTGAATTGTTTATGACAAAATGACTTATATAAATTCTTTTTACAGAATGGACAGAAGTTGGATGTATGAAACCGATCGGATCTCAGACGATTTTCAAAACAATTTGGAGAGCTTTATAGATTTTGCATTTCACAATGCTTCAGATAGTGGTCGCATACACTACCCATGTTCCAATTGTGTTGGTAGACCTTGGTTGAGCCGTGAAGAAGTCAGCTACCACATAACCAAAAATGGGTTTCAAGCAAACTACTTTCTGTGGTATCACAATGGGGAGAAAACGAAATCTCAAATTGGTGATGATCGAAATGAAAAGACTGGAATGGAGAATTTGTTAGATGATCGGTTTCCATTTATTCGTCATCATGAAAAAGAAAGGATTTCGACTCAAGAAGACTTCGATATGAGGACAGCTGATGCATCTAGTGAAAATGACGATATTGATAGGGTGAAAAAATTGAATGATGCTGCCACGACTCCAGTATATCGACAATGCGATAAAATGAAAAAGCTGGAATTTTTAATCCGATTATTTCATGGGGAAACTATGTATGGGATTTCTAATACAACAATCGATTACATTCTTACCCTCTTGAAGGATTTACTTCTAGATGATGCAGATATTCCCTCAAACCACTATATGGCATGGAAGTTAGTTGAGGAACTTGGATTTTCAAGAAACAAAATTCATGCTTGCCCGAAAGATTGCAGTTTATTATGGGAGGAAACCGCTGAACGAAATGAATGTATAAAATGTGGCACATCCCGCTGAAAGTCAAAATCTGATGGAACACCATCCCGCGTTCCACAGAAAGTAATGTGGCACTTTCCATTGATCCCCAGACTCCAGAATCTTTTTATGTCTGATGACATATCAATAAAAATGAGATGGCATGATACCGAGAGAAAGAAGACTGATGATGAGTTGGTTCATCCTGTAGATGGATTTGCATGGAAGAGATTTGATGCTCGACATCCTGATTTTGCAGCTGACATGCTTAATGTGAGGCTGGGTCTTTCATGCGACAGTTTTAATCCGTTTGGGCAGATTCTTACTTCGCACAGCACATGGCCCGTTTTTATGCACATTTATAATCTTCCCCCATGGTTGTGTATGAAAAAATCTATCACTTTCATGAGTATACTCATATCTGGGCCTTCTGATCCCGGCATTGATATTGATGTATACATTAAACCTTTAATAAAAGAGTTGAAGCTTCTTTGGGATGTGGGTGTGCGCACATACGATGCATGTTCGAAAGACATATTTCAGATGCGCGCTGCGCTTATGTGGACAATCAATGATTTTCCGGCTTATGCAATGATGTCTGGATGGAGCACAAAGGGGAAACTGTCATGTCCAGTTTGTATGAAGAATACACGATCCAGAAGACTGAAACATCGTTGTAGTTTCAGTTTTATGGGACATCGACGATTTTTGCCAAAGGATCATCCATATAGAATGAATCGTCGAAGATTTGATAATACTATAGAGACCGATGATCCACCTCAGCGTATGTCTGGAACTGATGTGCTTAATGAATTGAAAGATTTCAGTTTTTCGTTCGGGAAGGGTCAAATGAAATCTGGAAAGAGAAAGAATGTTTCCACAGAAACCTGTTACAATTGGAGGAAGAGGAGTATCTTTTTTGATTTGCCTTATTGGTCAACCAATTTGCTACGTCATTGCTTAGACGTAATGCATATTGAAAAGAATATATGTGAAATGTTGCTTTCAGTTCTTCTAAATGTCAAGGGGAAGACAAAAGATGATTTACGATCTCGACGTGACTTGGTGGATTGGGGCATCAGACCAGAATTGCATCCTGTGCGTATCAGTGAAAATAAATGGCAACTTCCATGTGCTTCTTATGTGATGACACCTACTGAAAAAAAAACAATTTTTGGAAGTATTAGAGACTATTAGAGTTCTTGATGGCTATTCAAGCAACATATCTAAACGGGTCAACAGAAGAGAGTTGAAGCTAAAATCTTTGAAGACTCATGATTATCACGTTCTACTGCATGAGTTGCTTCCAATAGCAATCCGTCATCTTTTGTCCAATAATGTAAGGGTGGGTGTTATTCGGTTGTGCCATTTGTTTAGAGATCTTTGTGCTAAGAAGTTGTCCAAGTCTTTCTTGCAAAAAATGTTGACAGATGCCCCATTAATTTTGTGTGAGTTGGAGAAAACATTTCCCCCATCATTTTTCACATGCATGCTGCATCTGACTGTCCATATTCCAACTGAAATACTTCTCGGAGGACCTGTTTCTTTTCGTTGGATGTATCCAACTGAAAGAAATATGTTCACATTAAAGTCTTATGTTCGAAACAAGAATCATCCCGAAGGTTCTATCGTGAACGGTTACTTAGCTCAAGAATGTATGGATTTCTGTTCAATGTATTTGTCTGATCTTACTACAAGAATGAACAGACCAATGAGAAATGAAGAAGAACAATATGAGCAAATTGAACCCAGTATTCCATCACTTCCTCAAACAGGAGGAATTCCTGGATCATATACATTGAAGACATTAAGCCATGAAGAGCGGGAGATGGCACATCGCACACTTTTGTTCAACTGTGATTTGTTCGATGACTATATCAGGTAACAAAATTGAATATGTATATCTTACATATATATCTGTTAAACTATTCATATTTTTTTATCTACAGGGAACATAAAACAATGATAAATAGGAAGCATCGTTCTTTATCTTTGAGAAGGAGAGAGACTTTGCATAGCAAAGAGTTTTCTGCTTGGTTAAAATTGAAGGTAAAAATATTACTGTTTAAATTAATTATTTCAATATTTACTTAAGTTTAACTGTCATTTATATTGCAGGTATTGAGTTTGTCTGCTGACTCTGTCTCTGAGGAAATAAGAGCTTTGGCTTTTGGTCCTAATACCGTGGTTCGTGACTGTAAATCAATTGTTATCAATGGGTACAGATTTATTGTCACTGAACGAGCCAAAAACATGAGAACACAACATGATGGTATTATGGTTACTGCCACAACAGATTGTTATGCCAGCGCATCAGATAGTAGACCGCGACTTGAAAATGTGGGTTATTATGGAGTCGTTGAGAAAATAATAATATTGGATTATTACTCTCATGGACGAGTCACAATGATGAAATGCCATTGGTTTGATTCGATGACGAGACATGGCACATTTATTGATGATTGTGGATTTCGAGTAATTAATATGACCCGCACTCTTGCAACCGAAGAACCATATGTGTTGGCATCAATGGCTAAACAAGTTTTTTATGTCAAAGATCAACTTCAACCTGAATTTGGTGTCGTAGTTGAAGTAATTCCAAGACATATTTTTGATGATGCTGATGATGGAATTGACACTGTCCCTATTGCCATTGGAACCAATCCATTTATTTCTTTTGATGACTCCAATAGCTCAATTGTCAGAGTTGATTGTGAACCTGAAGTTGTGGTTGGAAATATATAGAATCATTCATCCATGTTCTCAATTCTTTTGGTTTACCTCGAGTTGGGTTGTTAAGGTTGCTAATATTCATATTTATTTAGTATTGATCACAAATATGTTTTAGTTGACTTGACCGTTATGTGAATTTTCAATGTTTATTGGTTGCTGTTTTATTTGAATTGCATTTTATAATTTGGAATTGAACTGTATTCAAACCAAATCAAACAATATTTCTAACTTGGTGAACATTACAACTTGTATGTTTTATTAAATTCATTCAAGCTCTTCTAAAACAATTGATAGCTAAATTACCAATGAATCCCCTCATTCCCTCATATATTTAGTTTTTCGGTTTACACATTAATTTTATTTTTCTAATTAATTAAATATTTGTTTTCCAATGCAGGAAATGAAGCCAATTGAAGAGAGACGAAGAAAAAAAATGGCGGAGAACAATCGTCGGATGGAGGAGATGGGCATTCCACCATTAGTGCCTACAATGAGTACTTTATTTCAAATATATATATATATATATTTACAGAATATATAATGTCATGTGATTAATTTTTTTTGTAAACTTTTTTGTAGGATCCACCATTACGTCGACAGTTATTCGACGAGGAGCCTAGTACTGGTCCTAGTACTTAGGCCGGTGGTACGAGGAGGGTTCGTACCAGAGGTGGACATAGAGCTGCGCGTGCCCGACTAGACCCTGCCTCTCCCACTGACATTTCAGCCTTCCCACATTCTGATCCCGGTGTGTCGTTAGGGACACACGGGATATTTAGACCTCCCATGTTTTCGCTACCTTCTGCATCTTCTGCCCCATCATTTTCACATCCCATGATGATTCCCACTCCCCAGTCAGCATCAGGTCATACAGTTGTTCCATCTTCTTTTCCTTCTACTTCTGTCTCTCCGAGCTTTTATATTCCATCGTCTTCGACTCCTGTTCCACCAGAGGGTGTTCCATCAGGTTCTGTGGATCCGGCGCCACTCATTGATCAGACTAGCACAGGTATATTTATAAAACCCTATCAAATTTTTATAGCAATATTTATTTTCATTATAACATGTTTTGATAAAATATTTGTTTTTATTTCATGACAGATACATCTACTGACAGGAGGCGGGGGCGGGGCCGTACACGCATGCGTTCGGTGTGGAACCGTCGCACACAGCTTATGGTGGAATATAATGAAGACAATCAGATGGTTGAGAAAACAGGGCAGCAATGTCGGAGTTTTATGGCGACGCTTGCCAAATACTCCGACATCATTCCCGTCAGCCCGCTGTCGTGGAGACATTTGCCACATGAGGTCAAAGATAGAGCTTCGGAAGAGATATGGGTAAAAAAATCTGTTGTATTTAATGCCATGAATTTTTTTTGTATTTATATAAATTAATATTTTCATTTCAGCTTCGATTTAATTTTCCTGATGGTGAGGGTGCACGACTGGAACGTCTAAAGGATTTAGGCGAGCTTTGGAGAGCCTACAAGCATGAGCTGTATATTGGCTGGCGTGCTAGAGTTGGCACTGAGTTAGAGGCGGTACCAGTCGTAGATGATTGTCCTATAGAGCAGTATCGTCAGATGATTACTCATTGGACGAGTACCCAGTTTAAGGTATGAATTACATTTGAGGTATTTAAATAATAACTTTCAAGTTTTTCATTAATATTATCCTTTGCATTATAGAATTTTATTTAGGAATCATCTGGAAAAAATAAAACAACATTGATTCAAAAAAATACCTCCATACACTAGGACGCACGACGATGCCGGATCATGAGAGGCAGCAGGTATGACAATTGTTTATAAGTTTTCTTTACGACTTACATTTTCTTTTGTTTCCTCAATTATTTAATTATTTGCTGAAGTATTTATATAAATTTTGTTTTCAATGTCATTGTAGAGGCAAATACAAAATATTGAAGGACGTGTGCCTCGAGCAAAACTGTTTTGCTCGAGTAGACGAAAAAAGGATGGACGTGCTGTCAACGAAGCGACTCAGCAGCAGATTGTAAGTTTTAATCTGTTGATTTTATATTTTAATATCTATTTCGTAACTTAATAATATATTTATATTTGTAACATGATGCTTTAGAGCCCCTCGATGCCCAAGAAGCAGACAATTTTGGGCCATCTGATCACTTACATCAGGTGTTGGGAGAGGATCATTCTGGCAGAGTACGCTGCCGACCTAGGATAGCCCCGACGAGGTATTAGCCTGCCTCAGGTACGAGTTGTAGTGCCACCGAGCTGCAGCAAGATAGGGCACAGGCAGAACAGGCTGAGAAAAGGGCCACAGAGACGGCAGAACAGTCTGCAAGGGCAAACGGTGCATTTATGAAATTTATTGAAGTTCTACGTCCAACACTTCCAGCAGAGGCCAGCCCAGCGATTGATGAATACATGTCGTCGATACATTCTATATATGGTGCACCAGGTGGCAGTTCTAGTGGTGGTCAGGCCGATGTCGAGCTTGAAGATGATGATGGCGAGCAGTCTGATGCGAAAGAGGAGGGAGATGAGGAGGGCGAGGAGGAGGGCGAAGGCGAGGAGGAAGGCGCTGTGGAGGGTGAGGACGATGAGGAGGACGATGACGAGGGCGATGATGATGATGATGATGGAGATGGTGATGCTGATGTGGGACATATTGATCCGTTACATTTTTGACTTGATATTTGATGTTTAATCTATTCTAGTTGTTGGTTTTATCTAGACTCGTAGTATAGTATTGGAGTTGAGTTATTTTTATATATTGTCTGTTTTTATGGATGTTGTTGTCTTTTAGTGGTTGTGTGTTTGAGAACTCCCTGGACAACCCCCCTCATTCTTGGACCCTGAACAACCCCCCCCCCCCTCCCCCTTGGACCCCGAACACCCACCAAACACCCCCCGGACAGCCCCGCGGACTGCCCCCTGGACAGCCCCCTGGACAGCCCCCCGTACAGCCCCCAACCCTCCACCCTGGACCCCGGATAGCCCCCCGGACAGCCCCCCAGACAACCCCCACCCTCCCCCTTGGACCCCGGACAACCCCCCAAACACCCCCCGGACAACCCCCTGAACAACCCCGGACAACCCCCTGAACAACCACCGGACAACCCCCTAAACAACCCCGGACAACCCCCTGAAGAACCCTCAAACACCCTCCGGACAGACCCCGCACAACCCCCCCACCCTCATCCTTGGTCCCCGGACAGCCCCCCGGACACCCACCGGACAGCCCCCCCCCCCCCCCCCCCGGACAGCCCCCGCGGACAGCCCCCTGGACAGCCCCCCGTACAGCCCCCAACCCTCCACCCTGGACCCCGGATAGCCCCCCGGACAGCCCCCCGGACAACCCCCCCCCTTGGACCCCGAACAACCCCCCCACCCCCCCTTGGACCCCGGACAACCCCCCAAACACCCCCCGGACAGCCCCCTGAACACCCCCGGACAACCCCCTGAACAACCCCCGTCCGCTATGAATTTGACCGTTGGACGCCCGTTCTGGCCGTTTATGACACCAGAACTGCGTTGTCTGTCACCGCGGGCACACGGAACGTCCGATTGACATTCCGTCTGCTCGACCACTTCAGAAATCACTCACCCGTATTTTTCGTCTGATTTCAGGCCATTCCGACATCGTTCGGCCCGTTTGGACCCCCCTCACGCGCGTTTACGAAGCGCGCGCATCACTTAAAACACGAATATTGAGCCGTACCGTGCAAACCGCACGTCCGATTGACGTGTCGTCTGTGCGTACACGTCACGAATAATAATTAGAATGTTTCACGGTGGTTTCAGCTCAATCAGAGGCCGTCCGCTATGAATTTGACCGTTGGACGCCCGTTCTGGCCGTTTATGACACCAGAACTACGTTGTCGGTCACCGCGGGCACACGGCACGTCCGATTGATGTGCCGTCTGCTCGACCACTTTAGAAATCAGTCACCCGTATTTTTCGTCTGATTTCAGGCCATTCCGACATCGTTCGGCCCGTTTGGACCCCCCTCACGCGCGTTTACGAAGCGCACGCATCACTTAAAACACGAATATTGAGCCGTACCGCGCAAACCGCACGTCCGATTGACGTGCCGTCTGCGCCTACACGTCACGAATAATAATTATAATGTTCCACGGTGGTTTCGGCTCAATCCGAGGCCGTCCGCTATGAATTTGACCGTTGGACGCCCGTTCTGGCCGTTTATGACACCCGAACTGCGTTCTCGGTCACCGCGGGCACAGGACACGTCCGATTGACGTGCCGTCTGCTCGAACACTTCAGAAATCAGTCTCCCGTATTTTTCGTCTGATTTCAGGCCATTCCGACATCGTTCGGCCCATTTGGACCCCCCTCACGCGCGTTTACGAAGCGCGTGCATCACTTAAAACACGAATATTGAGCCGTACCGCGCAAAACGCACGTCCGATTGATGTGTCGTCTACGCGTACATGTCACGAATAATAATTAGAATGTTGCACGGTGGTTTCAGCTCAATCCGAGGCCGTCCTCTATGAATTTGACCGTTGGACGCCTGTTCTGGCCGTTTATGACACCAGAACTGCGTTGTCGGTCACCGCGGGCACACGACACGTCCGATTGACGTGCCGTCTGCTCGACCACTTCAGAAATCAGTCACCCGTATTTGTCGTCTGATTTCAGGACATTCCGACATCGTTCGGCCCGTTTGGACCCCCCTCACGCGCGTTTACGAAGCGCGCGCATCACTTAAAACACGAATATTGAGCCGTACCGCGCAAACCGCACGTCCGATTGACGTGCCGTCTGCGCCTACACGTCACGAATAATAATTAGAATGTTCCACGGTGGTTTCAGCTCAATCCGAGGCCGTCCGCTATGAATTTGACCGTTGGACGCCCGTTCTGGCCGTTTATGACACCAGAACTGCGTTGTCGGTCACCGTGGGCACACGGCACGTCCGATTGACGTGACGTCTACTCGAACACTTTAGAAATCTGTCATCCGTATTTGTTGTCTGATTTCAGGACATTCCGACATCGTTCGGCCCGTTTGGACCCCCCTCACGCGCGTTTACGAAGCACGCACATCACTTAAAACACGAATATTGAGCCGTACCGCGCAAACCGCACGTCCGATTGATGTGCCGTCTGCGCGTACATGTCACGAATAATAATTAGAATGTTCCACAGTGGTTTCAGCTCAATCCGAGGTCGTCCGCTATGAATTTGACCGTTGGACGCCCGTTCTGGCCGTTTATGACACCAGAACTGCGTTGTCGGTCACCGCGGGCACAGGACACGTCCGATTGACGTGCCGTCTGCTCGAACACTTCAGAAATCAGTCACCCGTATTTTTCGTCTGATTTCAAGCCATTCCGACATCGTTCGGCCCGTTTGGACCCCCCTCACGCACGTTTACGAAGCGCGCGCATCACTTAAAACATGAATATTGAGCCGTACCGCGCAAACCGCACGTCCAATTGACGTGTCGTATGCGCGTACATGTCACGAATAATAATTAGAATGTTTCACGGTGGTTTCAGCTCAATCCGAGGCCGTCCGCTATGAATTTGACCGTTGGACGCCCGTTCTGGCCGTTTATGACACCAGAACTGCGTTATCGGTCACCGCGGGCACACGGCACGTCCGATTGACATTCCGTCTGCTCGACCACTTCAGAAATCAGTCACCCGTATTTGTCGTCTGATTTCAGGCCATTCCGACATCTTTCGGCCCGTTTGGACCCCCCTCACGCGCGTTTACGAAGCGCGCGCATCACTTAAAACACAAATATTGAGCCGTACCGCACAAACCGCACGTCCGATTGACGTGACGTCTGCGCCTACACGTCAAGAATAATAATTAGAATGTTCCACAGTGGTTTCAGCTCAATCTGAGGCCGTCCGCTATGAATTTGACCGTTGGACGCCCGTTCTGGCCGTTTATGACACCAGAACTGCGTTGTCGGTCACCGCGGGCACACGGCACGTCCGATTGACGTGCCGTCTGCTCGAACAATTTAGAAATCAGTCATCCGTATTTGTCGTCTGATTTCAGGCCATTCCGACATCGTTCGGCCCGTTTGGACCCCCCTCACGCGCGTTTACGAAGCGCGCGCATCACTTAAAACACGAATATTGAGCCGTACCGCGCAAACCGCACGTCCGATTGACGTGCCGTCTGCGCGTACACGTCACAAATAATAATTAGAATGTTCCACGGTGGTTTCAGCTCAATACGAGGTAGTCCGCTATGAATTTGACCGTTGGACGCCCGTTCTGGCCGTTTATGACACCCGAACTGCGTTCTCGGTCACCGCGGGCACAGGACACATCCGATTGACGTGCCGTCTGCTCGACCACTTCAGAAATCAGTCACCCGTATTTGTCGTCTGATTTCAGGCCATTCCGACATCGTTCGACCCGTTTGGACCCCCCTCACGCGCGTTTACGAAGCGCGCGCATCACTTAAAACACGAATATTGAGCCGTACCGCGCAAACCGCATGTCCGATTGACGTGTCGTCTATTCGTACACGTCACGAATAATAATTAGAATGTTCCACGGTGGTTTCAGCTTAATCTGAGGTCGTCCGCTATGAATTTGACCGTTGGACGCCCGTTCTGGCCGTTTATGACACCAGAACTGCGTTGTCGGTCACCGCGGGCACACGGCACGTCCGATTGACATGCCGTCTGCTCGAACACTTCAGAAATCACTCACCCGTATTTGTCGTCTGATTTCAGGCCATTCCGACATCGTTTGGCCCATTTGGACCCCCCTCACGCGCATTTACGAAGCGCGCGCATCACTTAAAACACGAATATTGAGCCGTACCGCACAAACCGCACGTCCGATTGAGGTGCCGTCTGCGCGTACACGTCACGAATAATAATTAGAATGTTCCACGGTGGTTTCAGCTCAATCCTAGGCCGTTCGCTATGAATTTGACCGTTGGACGCCCGTTCTGGCCGTTTATGACACCAGAACTGCGTTGTCGGTCACCGCGGGCACACGGCACGTCCGATTGACGTGCCGTCTGCTCGACCACTTCAGAAATCAGTCACCCGTATTTTTCTTCTGATTTCAGTCCATTCTGACATCTTTCGGCCCGTTTGGACCCCCCTCACGCGCGTTTACGAAGCGCGCGCATCACTTAAAACATGAATATTGAGCCGTACCGCGCAAACCGCACGTCCGATTGATGTGCCGTCTGCGCCTACACGTGACGAATAATAATTAGAATGTTCCACGGTAGTTTCAGCTCAATCCGAGGCCGTCCTCTATGAATTTGACCGTTGGACGCCCGTTCTGGCCGTTTATGACACCAGAACTGCGTTGTCGGTCACCGCGGGCACACGGCACGTCCGATTGACGTGCCGTCTGCTCGACCACTTCAGAAATAAGTCACCCGTATTTGTCGTCTGATTTCAGGCCATTCCGACTTCGTTCGGCCCGTTTGGACCCCCCTCACGCGCGTTTACGAAGCGCGCGCATCACTTAAAACACGAATATTGAGCCGTACCGCGCAAACCGCACGTTCGATTGATGTGCCGTCTGTGCGTACACGTCACGAATAATAATTAGAATGTTCCACGGTGGTTTCAGCTCAATCCGAGGTTGTCCGCTATGAATTTGACCGTTGGATGCCCGTTCTGGCCGTTTATGACACCAGAACTGCGTTGTCAGTCACCGCGGGCACACAGCACGTCCGATTGACGTGCCGTCTGCTCGACCACTTCAGAAATCACTCACCCGTATTTTTCGTCTGATTTAAGGCCATTCTGACATCGTTCGGCCCGTTTGGACCCCCCTCACGCGCGTTTACGAAGCGCGCGCATCACTTAAAACACGAATATTGAGCCGTACCGCGCAAACCGCACGCCCGATTGACGTGCCGTCTGCGCGTACACGTCACAAATAATAATTAGAATGTTCCACGGTGGTTTCAGCTCAATACGAGGTAGTCCGCTATGAATTTGACCGTTGGACGCCCGTTCTGGCCGTTTATGACACCCGAACTGCGTTCTCGGTCACCGCGGGCACATGACACATCCGATTGACGTGCCGTCTGCTCGACCACTTCAGAAATCAGTCACCCGTATTTGTCGTCTGATTTTAGGCCATTCCGACATCGTTCGGCCCGTTTGGACCCCCCTCACGCGCGTTTACGAAGCGCGCGCATCACTTAAAACACGAATATTGAGCCGTACCGCGCAAACCGCATGTCCGATTGACGTGTCGTCTACGCATACACGTCACGAATAATAATTAGAATGTTGCACGGTGGTTTCAGGTCAAAAGGACGTCATTTTAAGTGAAAAGCATCAACTGGCATACGGAAAACCGACCAAACACATTCCGAATCTGTTGATAATTTATCTCAACAATCCATGGGTCATATGTGACGTGTACGAGCCAACCCGGGATGAATCCGAGTCGCGGTGTGGCCGGGATAAGTCTAAGTGGCTCTCTTTTGTTTAAAATGGACACCATTTTAAGTACATACGGAAAAACGACCAAACGGATTCGGTTTCCGTTGAAACTTGATGAGAACTATCCATGGGTCATATGTGACGTGTACGAATCAACCCCGCCACAATCGGAGACACGGTGTGGCCGACACCACTCAAAGTGTCGGTCTTTTGTTTCAAAAAGACGTCATTTTAAGTGAAAAGCATCAAGTGACATACGAAAAACTGACCAAAGGCATTCGGACTGTGTCGATACTTTATCACAAGGATCCATGGGTCGTATGTGACGTGTACGAGTCAATCCCGCCTCAATCCGAGGAGTGGTGTGGCCGACACCGTTCTAACTGTGTCTCTTTTGTTTAAAATGGACAGGATTATAAGTGAAAAGAACAACTGGCATACGGAAAACCGACCAAACACATTCCAAATTTGTTGATAATTTATCCCAACGATCCATGGGTCATATGTGACATGTACGAGCTGACCCGGGATGAATCCAAGTCATGGTGTGGCCGAGATCAGTCTAAGTGGCTCTCTTTTGTTTAAAACGGACATCATTTTAAGTATATACGGAAACCCGACGAAACGGTTTCGGTTTCCGTTGAAACTTTAGGAGAACGATCCATGGGTCATATGTGACGTGTACGAATCAACCCCGCCTCAATTGGAGACGCGGTGTGGCCGACAGCACTCAAAGTGTCTGTCTTTTGTTTCAAAGGGACATCATTTTAAGTGAAAAGCATCAAGTGACATACGTAAAACGGAGAAAATGCATTCGGATTGTGTCCATACTTTAGGAAAAGGATCCACGGGTCGTATGTGACGTGTACAAGTCAATCCCGCCTCAATCTGAGGAGCGGTGTGGCCGACACCGCTCTAACTGTGTCTCTTTTGCTTAAAATGGACAACAATTTAAGTACATACGGAAAACCGACCAAACGCATTCAGTTTCCATTGAAACTTTAGGAGAACGATCCATAGGTCATATGTGACGTGTATGAGTCAACACCGCCTCAATCTGAGGCGCGGTGTGGCCGGAACCACTCAAAGTGTCTGAATTTTGTTTCAAAAGTACGCCATTTTAATTGAAAAACATCAACTGACATACGGAAAACCGACCAAACGCATTCGGATTGTGTCGATACATTAGCACAACGATCCATGGGTCATATGTGACGTGTATGAGTCAACCCCGCCTCAATATGAGGCACTTTGTGGACGGTAGCACTCCAGGTGTATGTATTATGTTTAAAACAGACATTACTTTAGGTAAAAATATATGGTATACAAAAAACAGATCAAATTATGAATTGACTTCCAGATTCCACATATAATTGTCATCTACAATTTAAATTGAAATCTAAATGAATTATGTATGTTTATAATTTAATTATGGATGTGTATAGTTCTACCATTATATGTTAAACGTGTATGAATTTGTTCTCTATATGTAAGTGTTAGTTGGTTACTGCAGGTACAATAATTATACATGTATGTGTTAGTTTATTGCAGGTACAATAATTGGATTGAAAGATGAGAGGGAACCCACAAAACCAGATGTGGTGCTGGTCAAATTGGAGACCTGGTTGGGAGCTGCTGGGCAAATTGGGGAGCTGCTGGGTGATTTTCCCAGCAGAGGCTATGCCAACGGTTCAAAACCGTTGGCATAGAAATTGTGGATTAGTTTTACCAACGGTTCAACAAACCGTTGGTAAAACACTTTTCCCAATGGTTTAAAACCGTTGGGAAAGAGTAGATGTGGGGTTTTTCCCAACGGTTTGCCAAACCGTTGGGAAAAACATGAAAATTTTAAGCCCTTGTGCCAACGGTTTTAAACCGTTGGCAAATCTTTTTCCCAACGGTTTTAATGAACCGTTGGGATAGAGTAACCTTTCTCCACCCTATCCCAACGGTTTACTGTAAACCGTTGGGAAATGTTTTTCCCAACGGCTTACTTACCTACGGTTGGCAGAACCGTTGGTATATGTTATACCAACGGTTGTCCAGCCTTTCCCAACATTTCTCAACCGTTGGTAAATCTATTATTTCCAGTAGTGATAAAATATTGGGAATTTTATTTTTTTAAAATGATTTAAATGTTAAAAATCATTTTTATCAAATTATTAAATAATAGCAATTTTAATATTATCTCCTAAAATTAGTTACCAAAGGTAAAAGTGGAGTTATCTCAATAAGGGTAAATTAATGAAAATGGTTTAAACCTTGTGAAAGTGAATAGATTGTGTGAGAAAAATGTATAATAATCAATGGTTGAAGTAGGATCAGATTTATCTTTATACCCACACCATTATTGGCCATTTTTTGAGACTTTATGCTTGAATAATGGAGTGATATCATTGAGAAATAATGAGTGTGTCCAAAAGTGTCCTTTTATTCTCTTATAAAAGGAAACCACTTACATCCTTTCTATAAAACCATAATAATTAATAGTATGTATCTTTTTAAATTTAATCACTTTGATACTTTACGTTTCACACAACAACAATTTTAAACAAACAATGATATACAATTAAATATCATTATTTTAAAACAACTGTTTTAATTTAGCCGTTACCTTAGCGAGAATGAATAATATTAAAAAAAATATGAAAATTTTATATTATATACTTAATAAAATGTTTTTTAATTCATAAAAATTATTTTATAAGCATAAGATATTAATAAATCCAATTTTACGCATTAAAATACTATATTTTTCTAAAGCCAGTTTTATCGCTTTTTGATAATGCAAAATTTAGTTTTTGACACTTATATAAATTAAATTTGAAAAAATAAACTTATAATTTAAAACCAGGATATAAAAATTTACTATGGGTTAACTTTTGGAATTTTTCTGAGAAGTTTATATTTTCATGAATAGTGAAACAAATATTTCATTTTAATTGAAAACAAATTTTTTCATCAAATTAATTTATAGCGTTAAATTATATATTTGAATAATTTTAAAGTATAATTAGATCAATTTTTTTATAATTTAATCCAATTAAGGTAATTGGAATCAATTTCACATTGAAATTGGATATAAAAAATTTAAGATCGTTTGAATGTTTTACTTTAAAAATCAGTTTTCTCATTACATCAATGAGATTAATTTTAAATTAATTTCTTTTAATTTATATGTTTTGAATTTTGAAAAATTGATTCTATATCTTGAATTATAAGTTAAAAATTTAGTAAATAAGTCACTTTTATTTTTAGACAATATGAATAGTGACTTTAGTAATTACCACAATTAAGGATAAGTCCTGTAATTAAGGGTAAAAAATATTACAAGCATTATAAAATTACCCTAAAACTTGTCCTAATTTTATAAGATAAATTATTGTAAACAAAAATCATCCTTGGGTCAAAATTATAACGTTTTAAAGCCACTTGTAAGAGATTATGACCTTTATAATATTATATTAAAAAATTCAATTTTATCACACTTCTATTTCTAACAAGTAAAATATTTTTAATATGGGGTTATATACGGGATATATTTGACTATAAATAGTATTTAGAAATATAAAATGTTTATCTACATCATGGTAATTTATTTATAATTTTTAGTGAGAAAACAATTACCTTAAACAATGACATAATGGTGATGTGGTAATTATTTAATTAATATAAGAATCAAATAAATGATATTATAAATATTAAAATAAATATAATTTGATATAATTAATGTTATCCATGAATTTTATGGATGAATTTTATAAGTTAGCGATGAATTACAATTATTTTTTATAATTTATCTTGTTGTTATGATATTTCTAAAAAGTCAAGTAATGAATAGTGTCAAAATTGACATTATTGATATTTTAAAATAAATAATATTTTATTAAATGATATAAAATTCATAAAAATATAAAATTAGTACAAATAATTAGTATAAGTCTAAAAATTTCATAAATGACTCACTTATTGGTCATTTTATGTTGTATAATTGTAAAGACTTGGAAATTATATGTAATTTTTTTTATTATATAGGAATTTTATGAGTCCGTGAAAATTGATGGTGCGTGTTTCTAAGGCCCGGTGTGCCGAGAATGAATTTCTGAACTTTTTTTCGAGTACGTTCAGTAAATGTGCGAGTGAGATTTTCTAACTTTTGAGCCGGTGCTCGGAATTGAAATCCAATGACACCATTGAACTCACAGAGTCAATTTTTTTGCTTAAGGAGACTTTCACCACGATGATAGTAGTTCGTGGGTGAAAGATAGAATTTGGGTGTTTCGTGGAAATAGAAATAAAATAAAATAAACATTTATTTTAATTTATTTTTTTTTGAAACCACCCATGTAGATGGTTTAAAGGTGGGGACCACCTAAACTAAAACCTCCCACGTGGATGGTTTAAAGGTGGGGACCACCTGAACTAAAACCTCCCATGTGGTTGTTAAAGAGGTGGGGCCATCTGAACCCCTCTTAAATGTGGGGAAGTCCCTTGGAATCCTCCCAATTAATTGCGCTAACATAAATTAATTGGCTTGAATTTTTTTAAATATTAAGTAACATCATCGTTGGAATTTAGGAAGGTTCCTAATTAATGATCCGTCATAAATTCCACGATAATTACTTACCTCCCTCCATCCCCTATTTAAATGGTGGTTGGGAGGAGGATTTGGGACGACTTCAACAAGCGACGAAGCACTGGTAAAGTGCCGCGATGCCCGACACTTGGAGGATTATTTTCCTCTAATGAAGAACGCCAACACACGACTTCGACTTCTTTCTCAGGACATCCTCCAATGTGGGACATCTTCAATCGACGACTATCCTTCCCTCCTCATTGACATCAACAAACGAATAAGGTAGGGGTTTAATTCTACGTGATTAATATTTTCCATGTTCTTCCCTTCTAAACAAGGAATGCATATCAACTCCTTCTAACTAGTTGATCCGTGAATGTTTTCTTTTGTGGGTTTGTGAATAGTGATTAACGAAGGTTGTGTGGTTTGATGTTTTAAATATATTCCATACACATTCTCGATTCAAAATTTGTGAACCACTTTCTACCGCTCTAACGTGGAGAGTACGGGCCAAACAAACATGGCCAGATCTCATTGCATTTTTCTGGTGATTATTTGTTGTGTTGTTCGCGACGAAGGAGACGACGCGATCACACCGCCCGATGAAAGAGAATCGTGACTTGTTGCCATAGTGATGAAGGATGGACGGCCGACCGAATCGGCCACCGGAGAAGGACCAAACCACATCGTGAAGCACTGCTCGCCGTGGCAGACCACGGTTCTGCCGAGCCACCCCACGACCTCACGACCCCACCGCATAGCCGCACCGCCCCACCCCGTGGCCCTGCCCCACTGCCCGTGGTCCCGCGGCCTTCGCGCCACCCCGCACCGCCCATGACGGGCCGGCCAGCACGGGCCAGACCACCCAACGGGCCAGACCACCTAGGGGGTCAGGCCGCACCATGGGCCGGTCCGGACCCGGCAGGTCAGGTCGGGTAGACCCAAATCGGGTCAGCCCATGCGGGGTCGGGTCGGGTCGGCCGGACCGGGTCGGACCATACCTGGACCCACTATGACCCATTTACACTCTTTTGACCATAACATTGGCACCAGACTTCCGTTTGATGAATCTTCAGTGGTGCTAGAAACTTTAGAGAGAGATAGTACCTTTGAGTATACTCCACTAGAGATTTGGGAAAATTTGGAGTATGGTCAGGTTGGATCGAGCACGGATCCAACCGGGCCATCAGGACAAAAAGGCTAATAACTTACGGACTGGGCGTCTAATTGACGCACTGTCTATTACATTGAGACCCCTATGATGTGGTGGTCCTTTGAGATACTTCTTCATGGGACTTCGTGGTAGTTGGAGTATCGAACAATGGCTTGAGGAGAGGACCCTCTTGGAGACGAGAAAGCCTAGTGTGGGAACCTAGTAGCTGGCTGTGACATGAAGAATGAATTGTGATCCTCTATGGCTCAGCACCTAGTGATCCTGTGTGGGTCAGCACCAAGCGATCTAGTGTGGGCCAACACTAAGCAATCCAGTGTGGGTTAGCACCGAGCGATCTTGTGTGTGTCAGCACCAAGCGATCCTATGTAGGTCAGCACCTAGCGAATCTGTGTGGGTCAGCACTGAGCCATCCTGTGTGGGTTAGCACCGAGCGATCCTGTGTGGGACAGCACCGAGAGATCCTGTTTGGGTTATCACCTAGCGATCCTCTGTGGGTCATCACCGAGCGATCCAGTGTGGTTCATCAGCAGAGCCTCTTAACAGAGTAAGATGATTAGTAGTTACATCTAATCATCTCCACTAGTGTACTTAAGTTATACCTGGTGTGAGCTGAGTTCGTACCTATGTGGTACTTTCCTTCGTGGTAATACCTAGGTGGTATTATTCTGTGTGGCCTACCTGTGTGGTACTTACCTTCATTGTTTTCCTTCCTTTTTTGGAATAGTTGAGCTTTGGGCTTTTGGGCTGGACCAAGTGTTTCCTTTTGATTGAGATGGGTATACATGATAACTTAGGTATATGTATGGGCATATACCTAAGTAGGGTTGACAGTTGAATTCATGCTTTTTGGTTTATCCTTTTTGGATTTTGTGAGACCTTGAGGGCCTCAGGGTCCCTACTGAGTATCGTTATACTAACCCTTGCATGGGCTATGCCCACATCCTATTGTGTTTGGTGGAGGTGACGAACAATGCTAACTAAGGACGAGAGTACCAGGACTAGAGGTAGCTCAGAGGTGGATGTTAGACGAGGCGAACTGCAGAGATGGTCATTCGTGAGATGTACCTACCCTTCAGGTAGGATTCGTGGTGGACGATCTAGGAGCTGCTTTTCACCTATCAGTCGTCTTGTACTTTCCAATTTTCCTTGTAATTTTTAGCATGGCTTGTATTCTGGCCCCTTTTAATTACTATACTCACTCTTTTTACTATTCAGTTTACTTGAGTTCATATCTTGTTGTGTTCTTGGTTGTGTGTGTTACAGGTTATAAAGAAAATTCCTTCCCATTTGGTAATACTCCATCGGTGCTAGTCACCAACCCCTGGCCTATGGAAGGCGGGCTTGGGGTAGTCACGACACGGGCCCCGGGGGATAGGTCATGAAAAATTGGTATCAGAGGAGTTAGTTCTACCGTAGAACATATGACTCTAATATTTCTTTTTAACGGAAATAGTTTTAAGTGTAGTGAGTGTGGTTATCAATTTAGGAAATCCAGTGTTGGTGCAACGGTCGACGTATCCATATACCAGGACCCTGATTTTTGATTTCTGACTCAGGGCACAAAAACTCTGATTACGTGTGTGTTTTGAAGAGTTTTCTTTGTGATCTATTTGATTCAGCTCACCAAGTATTACTTTTTGACTTTGGCGCACCTGTTTGTTTTTCAGGATGACTCCACACAGACAACCAGCTAGGGTTCCGAGAGTAGTATGCAATGATAGCCCACCAAGTGATGAGGCCTCGGTGTAGGGCCCTCTTCCAATAGAGGCACTAGTGAATTCACTTGAGGTACCATTACCCATTGGGCGACCGATGCCACCAGCCCCAATAGAAGAGGGTACGCAACACTTGAGCACGTTGCAAAAGTTCCAATGCCGGAGGCCACCTAGGTTCAGGGTAGAGACGAACCCACAGGTGGCTGAGGATTGGATGGAGGCCATCATGAGAGATTTACGACTGGTAGGGACACCAGCTGATCTCATGGTGATCCTTGCCACCAGTCTTCTATAGGTAGCAGGAGGAAGATGGTGGAGATTGATGCTCTAGGTTCACAACGAGGTGATGCTTATCTGGGCAGACTTCGAGAGCCTGTTTTGGGCAGAGTTTTTCCCAGTGACCCTTCGCACAGTGCGCATACAGGAGCTTCTTAATCTACAGCATGGCAGCATGACTGTGGCTCAATACTCAGCGAGGTTCCCTGAACTCTCACGCTACTCCACTGATATGGTGCATGACCCATTCTTCAGGGCCCGGACCTTCGAGCAGGGACTCAGGCAGGAGATCAGGGCTTTGATGATCTCACTCATCATCTCGAAGCATGCGAGGGTGTTAGAGAGAGCCCTCTTAGTGGATAGTTTCCTTGCTAAGAAGTCACCAGTAGTGATACCCACCACCAGTCGTCACATAGGGGAGTCTTCTGCAGCTGGAAGAAGAAAACTTTTGCAGAGGTCCAAGAGGACCAGACCTACTGGTGGATGACTGTAGGATTCAGGGTCTGTTGTGTGCGTCACCTGAGACAGAGCCAGTCATGCCAGGAGCGGGCAGTGTTACACATGCGATGGGAAAGGTCACATGTCTTGTGACTATCTGACCCACTGTACGAATGATCAGTAGATGGTCAAAGGACCGCCCAGGCAGAAATAGAGGTTCGACCGAGGAGGTCCACAGGGAGTATGCAGACATGGCAGAGGATCTGACCGTGCAGCTGGTGGTGGGAAACGATTTGAGATGTTACCACCACCACCACCAGGTGGTCCACCCCAACCACAGGGAGTAGGAGGAAAGGGGTGAGCTTAGCTCTAGGCAGCTGAGGCCTACGATCATGGCACTCCAGAGATGATATGAGGTACGATCTATTTCTACTCCACCTTAGCTATAGTACTTATAGACACAGGTGCCTATCATTCTTTTATTGCCACTTCCCTCATTCGGATCTTAGAGATTCTGAAGGAGTCATTGGCTCGATCCTTATAGCTAGAGACTCCTACGGGAGTGAATTCGATGATTACACATTGGTTCTGGTAGTGAGATCTTACTCTATGAGGCGAGAGCTTCAGCTGGGAACTTCTAGTAGTGGGATCGAGGCCTTACAAGATCATATTGGGTATGGAATGGTTATCTATATTCCATGCTCAGATTGAATGTATTGGTGCAAGGTGTGGTGTGTCCGCACAAATAAGACCAGTTTTACCTTCACCGACAAGAAGGGAGCCTTTACAGCATAGGATGGACTTACATGGAGGAGGGTGCAGCCGATCACTCATCATTTGGCTAGCCTTACCCTCGGAGCGGTTGATGTGGAGAGTCCAAGCTATCCTGTAGTGGGGGACCAGTATGTGGATGCCTTCCATGATGGTGTTACGGGTCTACCTCCTCACAGAGAGGTGGACTTTTACATTGACTTTTACCCCGTGATGGCACTGATATCTACACCAGCGTATCGGATGGCTCCTATGGAGCTTCATGAGCTGCTGGTACAATTAGAGGACTTGAAGGGGAAGGGATTCATTTGGCCTAGTGTTTCACCTCGGGCAGCCCTGATTATGTTTTCCAAGAAGGTGGATGGGAGATTGAGGATTTGTGTTGATTATCCATGCCTGAACTAGGTGAATGTGTAGAACAAGTACCCACTCTCGAGGATTGATGATCTCTTTGATCAGCTGATGGGAGAACGGTGGTTCTCAAAGATAGAAATCAGATCAAGCTATCACCAGCTCAGAGTATGAGACAAGGATATGCAGAAGAAAAATTTCAGATGTCGGTACGACCATTATGAGTTCTTGTTTATGCCATTTGGCATGACCAATGATCCAACAGTGTTCATGGGATTCATGAACATGATCTTTCAGCCATGCCTTGATCGCCTTGTAGTAGTCTTCATCGACGACATTTTGATCTACTCGACTACTGAGGAGGAGTATTCCGACCATTGTTAGGTAGTAATGGACACACTCAAAGAGAAAAAACTTTATAGTAAGCTCTAGAAGTGCCAGTTCTGGATCTGAGAGGTTCATTTTCTAATACATGTCATATTGGAGGCTTTAGTTGTAGTGGATCTAGCAAAGATTGAGGTGGTACTTTCTTGGGATCCACCCAGGAGTGTGACAGAGGTTAGGAGTTTCCTAGGTGTTGCTGGATACTACCGGAGGTTCATTCCATATTTATTCAGAGTTTCAGCACCACTTTCAGAGTTGACGAAGAAGGGACAAACCTTCGTGTGGTCGGAGAGATGATAGTAGAGTTTTTAGGAGCTGAGGAAGAGGCTGACTAGTGCCCCAATATTGAGGCTTCCGAAGGAGGGCGTAGGGTACATAGTCTACTACGACGCATCAGGGACCAGAATCAGATGTCTCTTGATATAGGAGAGAGTGGTGATCGCATATGGTTCTCAACATCTGAGACAACATGAGAAGAATTATGCTACCCATGACCTGGAGTTAGCAGTAGTGGTCTTCACCTTGAAGATGCGGCAACACTATCTGATGGGCGAATGCTTTACAGTCTACTCAGATCATAAGTGTCTCAGGTATATCTTCTCTCATAAGGACATGAACATGAGACAATGACGTTGGCTTGAGTTCCTCCAGGACTATGACTTCAAGATAGTCTATACTCATGGGAAGGGGAACATTGTAGCTGATGCACTCATCATGAGGTCCGGTATACAGCTGCTAGGCGAGGCGATGGAGCAGCTGACCGATTTGCAGATATCCTTTGTAGATCAAGATAGAGTATATTTTCTTTAGTCTCTTAAAGTCACTCTTACACTTCTTCAGTGAGTCAGGAAGGAACGTTGTGGGGACACTGACTACGAGTCTTGACGTGCTCAGATATCCACAAGACAGACACCTGATGGATTTTTTGAAGGTGGGGATCATGTTATCCTCTTCAGAGGACGTACCATGGTACCAATGTCACTTCAGAAGGAAGTGTTGATGGAGTTCTACATGTCCCCACTAGCGGTACATCCAAGAGTGGAAAAGATGTACCAGGACCTCTGAAGACAGCACTGGTGGCTGGGGATGAAAAATCAGTAGTAGAATTTTTCTCTTGATGCCTCACTTGTTAGCAAGTGAAGGCGGAGCATCAGGTACCAACAGGCTTGGTTCAACCTTTAGAGGTCCCAAAGTGGAAGTGAGATGGGATATCCTTGGACTTCATGACAGGATTTCCACATACATCTAGAGGTCATGAATTGATTTGGGTGATCGTCAACTGACTCACCAAGTCGGCCCACTTCCTACCGATCAGAGAGAAGGGTTCGGTATAGAGCTTGGGATGCCTCTATTTGCAGAAGATTGTATGGCTATGTGGAGTACCCTTGACGATTTTCTCTAATCGCGATTCATGTTTTACTTCCCGGCTATGGAAGGGTTTGTAGGAGGCTTTTGAGATGCAGCTTCGTTTGAGAACTGCCTTCTATCCTTAGACGGACGACTTGAATGAGCGGACCATTAAGACCCTTGAGGACATGCTACGTGCTTGCATCCTCAACTTTGGTCACAGTTGAGAGGATCAATTTCCTTTGGTGGATTTTGCATACAAAAAAACTATCACTCCACCATTGGGATGGCACCTTTTGAGGCATTGTATGGGAAACCTTACAGATCACCTTTGTACTGGACTGACCCGGGGGAGTCAGCACTAGTGAGACCAGAGATGGTTCATGCTACCACATAGAAGGTTCAAATCATCTATATGTGGATGAATACTTCACAAAGAAGGTAGAAGTTTTATTCCAATAGGATATAGAGACCTCTGGAGTTTGAGGATGGCGACCACGTCTTTCTACGGGTCTCACCTCGATGAGGTTTGCAGTGATTTGGCTGAGGCAACAAGTTATCTCCAAGGTTCATCGGGCCTTTTCAGGTCCTTAGTAGAGTTGGAGAGGTGTCTTACCACATAGCTCTTCCCCCTCAGTTGCACCGAGTGCATGAGGTCTTCTAAATATCCCAGCCGAGGAGATGCATGCATGACCCTTCTCACATCATCGACCACGATGAGCTGGACATCGACGATGGGGAGACATTTTTGGAGGTTCCAGTGGAGATTTAGAATCGATAGGAGTGGGTCCTTCGTGGGCAGTCGATACCTCTTGTGCGCATTTTTTGGTATCACGGTATCCTCTAGGAGAGAACATGGGAATGGGAGGCTCATATGTGTGCCCTATATCCCCACTTGTTCCCTTATCTTGAGTTGTGGATTATGGGGATGCAAAGCCCTGAGGTGGGGAGAATGTAATGACCTGTAAATTCCATGTAATTTTTTTATTATATGGGAATTTTACAAGTCTGTGAAAATTGAATGCACGTGGTTCAGAGGCCTGGTGTTCCCTGAATGAATTTCAGAACATTTTTTTGAGTATGTTCAGTAAACATGTGAGTGAGATTTTCTAACTTTTAAATCGGTGCTCGAAATTGAAATATGAGGACATCGTTGAACTCGCAGCTCTGATTTTCACTTAAAAAGACTTTCACCTCGATGGAAGTAGGTCGAGGGTGAAAGACAGAATTTGGGTTTTTTCATGGAAATAGAAATAAATTAAAATAAACTTTTATTTTATTTTTCTTTTTGTTGAAACCTCACATGTGAATGGTTTAAAGGTGGGGACCACATGATCTAAAACCTCCCATGTGGATGGTTTAAAGGTGGGGAACACTTGAACTAAAAACTCCCATGTGGTTGTTAAAGAGGTGGGGGACACCTGAAACCCTCTTAAATGTGGGGAAGTCCCTTGGAATCCTCCCAATTTATTGCACCAATGTAAATTAATTGGATTGACTTTTTTTAAAATATTAATTAACAGCATCATTGGAATTTAGGAAGGTTTCTAATAAATGAACCGTCATAAATTTCATGATCGTTACTTACCTCTCCCCCTCTCTTATTTAAATGGAGCTTGGGAGGAGGATTTGGGACAACTTCACCAAACGACGAAGCGCTGGTAAAGTGCCGTGACGCCCAACACTTGGAGGATTATTCTCCTCCAATGAAGAACGCAGACGCACGACTTTGACTTCTTCCTTGAGACACCCTCCAATGTGGGACGTCTTCAATCGACGACCATCCTTCCCTCCTCATCAACATCAAAAAATTAACGAGGTGGGGGTTTAATTCCATGAGATTAATATTTCCCATATTCTTCCCTTCTAAAAAAAGAACGTGGATCAACTCACTCTAACTAGTTGATATGTGGATGTTTTCTTTTGAGGGTTTGGGAATGGTGATTGTCGGAGGTTGTGGGGTTTGATGTTTTAATTATCTTCCATACAAGTTCTTGATTCAAAATTTGTGAACCACTTGATACCGCTCTAATGCGAAGAGTTTGGGCCAAACAAACATGGCCCGACCTATCGGCATGTTTCTGCTAATTATTTGTTGTGTTCTTCACGACGAAGGTGACGACGCGATCACACCGCCTGATGGAAGAGAACCGGGGCTTGTTGCCACAGCGGTGAAGGCTGGATGGCTGGGTCGGACCACCCAGTATGCCAGGCCACCCAGAATGGGCCCACGGCCCTCACGGCCCCCGCACCGCCCCGCGCCACTTAGGCCAGGCCGGACCACCCCGCGGGCCTAGCCAGGCCCAATAGGCCGGACCGCCCAGCGGGCCGGGCCGTACAATGGGTCGGCCCGAACCCAACAGGTCATGCCAAGTCAACCAAAACCGGGTTGGTCTGGGTTGGTTCGACCAGGTTGGTCCGGGTCGGTTCGACCAGGTCAGACCGGACCCGGACCCACTACGACCCATTTACGCTCTTTTTGTCATAACTTTGTCACCGTACGTCTGCTTAACAAACCGTTGGCGGCATTAGAAACCTTGAAGCGAGACGATCCCTTTGAGAAGACCCCGCTAGATATTTGGGTAAAGTTGGAGTACGGTCAAGTTGGATCGAGCAAGAATCCAACTGGGCCCTCGGGATAAAAAGGATAATAACTTATAGACCGAGCGTCTGATTGAGGCTTCGTCTATTGCGTTGAGACCCCTATGACGTGGCGGTACTTTGAGATACTTTTTCGTGGGACTTAGTGGCAGTTGGAGTATCGAGCAGTGGCTTGTGGAGCAGACCCTCCTAGAGATGAGAAAGCCTAGTGGAGGAACCCAGTAGCTGACTGTGACGTGAAGAAAGAATTACGATCTTGTGTGGGTAAGCACCTCGTGATTTTATGTGGGTCAGCACCGAGGGATCCTGTGTGGGTCAGCACTGAGCAATCCTATGTGGGTGAGCACTGAGCGATCCTGTGTGGGTCAGCGCCGAGAAATCCTGTGTGGGTCACCACCAAGCGATCCTATGTGGGTCAGCACCTAACGATCCTATGTGGGTCAGCACCGATGGATCCTGTATGGTTCAGCACTGAGCGATCCTGTGTGGGTCAGCACCATGGGATCCTGTGTGGGTCAGCACCCAGCGATCCTCTGTGGGTTAGCACCGAGAGATCCTGTGTGGGTTAGTAGCAGAGCCTCTAAACAGAGTAAGATGATTAGTAGTTACATCTAATCATCTCTACTATTGTACTTAATTTATACCTAGTGTGATCTGAGTTTGTACCTATGTAGTACTTTCCTTCATGGTAATACCTTGGTGGTATTCTTCTGTGTGGCGTACTTATGTGGTACTTACCTTCGTGGTTTTCCTTCCTTTGTGGAACAGTTGGGATTTTGGATTTTGGGTTGGACCCTGTGTTTCCTCCTGAATGAGATGGGTATACTTGATAACTTAGGTATATGTATGGTCATATACCTAAGGAGGGTTGACTGTTGAATTCATGCTTTTTGGTTTATCCTTTGTGGATTTTGTGAGACCTTGAGGGTCTCGGGGTCCCTACTAAGTATTGTTATACTCACCCCTACACGGGCTATGCCCGCACCTTGTTGTGTTTGGTGAAGACGATGGACAATGCTGACCAAGGACGAGAGTACCCATACTGGAGGTATCTCGGAGGTGGATGTTAGACGAGGCCAACCACAGAAACGACTGTTCGTGAGCTGTACCTACCCTTCAGGTAGGATTCGTGGTGGACGATCAAGGAGATGCTTTTTGCCATTATGTCATCTTGAACTTTCCAGTTTTCCATGTACTCTTCAGTTGTGCTTGTATTCTGGACCCTTTTACTTACAATACTCACTCTATTTACTATTCAGTTTACATGAGTTTGTATCTTATTGTGTGCTTGGTTGTGTGTGTTACAGGTTATAATGGCAATGCCTTCCCAGTTTTAGGGAATACACCTTCGATGCTAGTCACCAGCCGCTGGCCTATAGATGGTGGGCTTGGGGTAGTCATAGCACATGCCCCGGGGGATGGGTCGTGACAATAGTAACTATATTAACCTTCAATGTGTAAAAACACATGTTGTCACTATAAGAGTTAAAAGGTTTAAAAAGAAGTTAAAACCAAAATATATGGGTATAAACATGACCTAAACTTTACCAAATGTATTGGATGGATATAATTATTACCATATAACCTTAATATAAAATTTTAGTTGTTTAATATCCACTTTTACATGAAAATAACTTTTATAATATTTAAATCAAAGATAGTTAAAAAATATCACTTCTTTTGTATTTAATATCATTTATGTGTACACATAATGAAAAAATCAATATATGAATGAAACTAAATTTCTATGATTATCCTAATGAAATTATTTTCATTAAATAAATTTATTTTAAATTTTTATAAATTATATAATTACCTTAAACGCTTCTTCAATGTTAATACAATATTTATTTAATTAACAAAATAAAATAAAATAATTGACTTTAAATTATTACTTTTGATATATTTTGGATGATTTAATGTGTATAATTAATTTTATAGATCTATAGGATATATTATAGATGTTTGAAATAATTAAATTCTAATTACCACTTATTATTGAGGTATTTGAAGTAAGGTTAAATGAATAGTATCAAATTTGACAATAATGATATTTTATTGAATTAATATTTTATTAAATTAGTTAATAATCCCAAAAATGATAAATAATAAGATAGAGGATAATATATTCTCTAAAAATTCTCCCCCTATTCATTTATATTCCATTTGGAAGTCTTTGTATCTAGAATGGCCTTATAATATTTTAATATTTTAAGGATTTCCAAAAGTGCCTCTCACCTAAATTATAAAAGAGAACCCCATCCCTCACTTCCTTACACGAATTTGAGACCTATGGTTTGAATAAACCCTTACCATTTATCCTAATAAAATTATTAGTTAATTTCTTTAGGTTCTGTTCCTTCCAAAATACCTACCCTATATCACTCAAGAAGAGATTAAAGGAAGTCTACTAAAGAAGAGGTAATCATCTTTATCGACTCTTTCAAGTGAGTTTTTTCTTCAAATTCCACTTAATGTGTTGTTTCTAAGTTTACTTAATAAATATGGTATTATATATATAATTATATGATATTATTATAATTATAAAACCATATTTTACCTTTTACCCATCCTAATAAAAATGAAAACATTGTGTGTGCGTACATACGACTTGTCATCTCCATGCTTTGGTGTAATATATTTTTCATCACCACTTTACATGGATGGGTATAATGATGAGAATAATAGATAAATATAGTTATTATTACATGATATAGATTATTTATTAATTAATCTACCATCCAATTACTTACCCTTTCACTATTAAGGGAATGATATCTTCACTCGTGCTTACGTACGACCTACCATCTCCACGTGCGATGAAATTCATTTTCCATGTTCACTATTAAATTATGATTATAAAATAGTATATAAATTATAAATATTTTATATTTCTAGATATTATGGAACTATATCCTATGTATAATAACCAAGAATTATATAACAAATATTCATAGGAAAATAAAGAAGTTACCAACCAAAACCAGGAAAATAAGGAAATATTATCAACAAATGGGTGATAAAATAAAATAAGAAGATCTTATATGATATCATAAATTTTAATAAGGTTCTTATATAAGTTAATAAAATTCTTAAGACCAATATATATAAGGTTAAATCACACACAACCAAAATAAATTGTAAGGTAAGAGTTTTCTTCTCATCTCACTTTTATTTCTGTGGGACATATGATTTATTCACCACTTATTCCTCTTGTGTGGTGTATATTCCTCCCATTTAAATTTTATATCATGATTTTTTTATTATCAGGATATTGAAAGTTTTTTAAAATTTTATTCTTTTTTGGGACATACAATTCAACTGATTAAAAGTGGTAAGGGATTTCTTAACTCAATTTTCATTCATTGGGTTAAAATTATATTTCATTGATTATGTTAGGCTAAGGTTATGTGTGAAATTACTTTTGATTATATCTTATTTTATTTCCACTTTTATGTGGATTTATAGAGAATACCCATAATCAAATCATTTTTCCCTAGTCGTATATTACATACTATGTCTACATTGAAGGATATTTGAATTGTTGGAAAATAACATTAAATCTATATCTTTTACTCAATACAGATAATTATTGATAAAGATTTTTTGTTAATGAATTGAATTGATCATTTATATAAATAATGAATGATTTGGACATGAAATAATGGGTGGGGACTGTGTATAGAAAATCCTATCAATGAATCTGTAGTCTCATGAGATGGATAATCTTGGAAACTAAATGAGTTTTTACCCATAAAGATTAAAATTTCTGGTGAAAGGTCTTGACGGTAGTGGTTCATGTGATAAATACATGTTGTCCAATAATTAATAATTTCATTAAAATTTCATTTATTATAATCTAGAAGATTTTCACTTTAAAAACATCTATAGATTCATTTCATTCTCAGTTTATTTATTAAATGGAATGTGTGTTTAGTTATCTACCTTTCCGTGTTGATTATTCTCTTCAATTCAAGATATATTATGCTATTTGTAACTCTTACTGGTCATATGAGCTCACCCTTTTATTTGTTATCTTTTCTCTAGGGGATGAAGATGAAATGTTTGAATGAATTCAAGGATGAAAATTAATTTCCTTTGCTATGTTTTATTTTTACATACCAATGTAATAAGGGTACCATGTATATATCCATTTCTTAAATACTACTAAAATATTCAGTCCATTAGGATTTTAATCTTTTATCTATGCAAATTTAATCAAGAAAGGCACCGGATCCTGGTTACTGGAGTTGGGGTCATTACACTTTCAATGTTACACTTCACCTTAAAATTACTCCTTAAGAATATTCTAATTTCTATCATTATAGTCCACTCCCAATTCTTAAATCCCATGTTCACACTAATTTATCCAAGTCACTTCAATTCCAAGGAGTATTCCAAGGAAAACTCAAGTCTCCAACATAAGTATTGTCTTCTTTTTAAGCTTTAGTTCTTATTATTTATCTTATAGATATCCTATAACCATATTAATATGATGAATTAAATATCATTATTATACTTTTATGATGTTATATTAATGTTATAACCCTTATTTATTCATTTCCATCCACTTAGAAATATAAATGAAAGTCAGTCATGCATGTGTGCCGACCACCGTCTCCATGAACTACACGTCCAATTTTCCATCACTAACTTAAATAGTAGGTTAAACAGGCTATTTAATTAACTAATATGATATATTTTACAAAATTATTATCTTTAAATGATAGTATATTCCAATATTTCAGTAATAAAAATAATAAACATTTATAGTAACTTTAACTTCCTTAAATGGACTTTTCAAGGCACCTTTCTTAATTTAGATCTTTTTTTTGGTTTATCCTTTGAAAATATATAAGTATTTTCCTAATGGAATAATTAAGGAAATAAAACTCTAAAATTATATATATCATGGGGTTATTTTATAACACCTTTGACCCAATTTAATAAACTAGTAGTGTTTTGATGAAATTAACCAAACGACCCTCAGTAATCGACATTATCAAAAAATATTTAAAATTAAGTAAAAAAATATAATAGATACAATTTAGTGGATTAAATATAGATGAATAATTTTATTTGGTATATATATATATTTAAATTAAATTTAATTATTCAGGAAGTTAATTTCAAGTGAAGAACGCTTTCAGACATAGGTAAGGGTTTGGTCTCAAAACATTATTCATTGAGACACAAGTTATTTTATGAACATAATTTCATTTAAATGGTGTATAAAATAAAAATTAGATATTTAATATAATGTTTTAATATTAGTCATGCAATTTTAACTTCAACTTCAAACTCTCTTTCTTTCTAGGGGGTTTTTATTATAATATTTCTTAAGCCATGGTGGTTCTTGTCTCAATTTCCATTTATCGAGACATGTTTTAATGTTATGCACCAATATCTTATTTATATAGTGTAAATACAAGAAATGAATTATTTTTTCCTTACTCTAGTATTTAATTCATGGTAATTTTGAAAACATATAATTTTAAAGCTTATAATTTCTTTTTATTTAAAAATTACTAATGTCGTAGGGTCCATTCATAACTCAATATGATTTATTGAGTTATAATGTTTTTCTTAAATTTAATATTTTATTTTATATTATCTACCCTATTTATATATTGGTATATATATTTTTGGTTCAATTATTCTTTCATGGATAGTTCTAGTCATCGTTTTTAATTGTAACCATGTTATGAATAATTCCCATGCATTTAAATGATAGTCTCCCCTCATTGTCTATAATTTCTTTTCCCACCAATGTTATCATTTTAAATTGGAAACATAATTAATATTTATATCATATCAACTTTATATTTAAATTAAAAACTTACTAAAATAAATATTTTTTACTTTTATTTTATTACATGGGGTTTCAACAAAGGGTTTTTAAAACATAAAAAGGGATCTTCCTTACATCCTTCTGGAATTTCTGGTTACGCATTCCATTTCGTTTTCTCCATTTTATTCTTATATACCTATCATATTTTTTTATATATTTTTCTCACACATATACCTTGTTTAGTATCCTTTTCACTTCTAGGGTTATACAAGTTTTTAGTTCCCTTGGAAATTTCATCTTTTAAGTAAATCTAATTTAAGGGAACTTTCTTATTTCTAATCTCATGTCAAACATCACACCATTCAATTGTTTTTGTAACCAATAATAGATTCTAAAAACCTCTCTATATTTCATGGATAACCTTCTTTTTTAACCAATTGTTTCAGGTAAAATTTTATTCCCTTTCCATTTCTAAAAATATTATCTACTTATTTCATAAAGTTTCACCCAAATGGTTTACATTCATTCTTTATTTACTGGATCTTTTCATCAATTTTCTACATTGGAAATCCATGTTAAAGACCCAGATTAATTTTTTAATTATGAATGTTTTAATTTATTTAATTATTTATTCTCTTGGGAATCTATATGATATAACCATAAATTATTCTTGAGATAGGATTGTGAAACCCACATTCTTCACATGGGTATTATTGTGAATATGATTTATGTATCATTTATTTTTCCTTTTTTGGAACACATATGTCACACCCTGACCATGTTTATATTTATTTTTTCCATTTTCTTGATGTTAGATCTTTTGGTTGAGTTTTTGGTCAATTTCTAGATGTTTTTTTTGATTTTCAGAATCTTTGGGTGGTTTTTGGCCATGTGCGCATTTGATCACGATTTCACCCAAAATGTGTGAGGCCTAAAAGTGAATGTAATCCCTTATTTTGATGGATCATGACTTTCACATGGTTAGAGGAAACTATGTGACAAACTTGTGAAATGGATCTATCAAATGATATAGTTTTGTTGCACTGTTGGCGCACAGTTTCTCAAACTGGGTGGCCATCCCTTGCAAAGGTCATCTCCTTTCAGTAGAGTTCACACAGTTGGTGCACAATCTGGCAAACCATGTATAAAAACTATGTGGCCTACCCTAAGTTTAAATAAAATAAAATACCCTAAATTTAAAATAAATGGAAAGTAAAAATAACTATTTTTTTGATAATAATAATAATAATATCATTATTAAGTTTATGATGGTGATGATGATTATTATTATTAAGATTATTATTATTATTATATTTAGGTTTTTTTATCCCCTAAGGGGTTCCCCCTACGCCCTTGAGTGACACACACCCATCCCTCCCCTTATCCTCTCTCGCATGATACCCCAGCGGAAGGAGGCTCCCAGCGGCATTCCACTACCTCCTACCCTCTTCTTTCGGCAATCGATTTTTGAGCTGATACCTTCCATGATCTCTCTAGGTAGGGTTTTCTTCTTTTTATTTTCCTTTTGATCTTCTGATTTCTTGGATTTATTCTTGTCCCAACAGTTCTTATTCCTTGGACAAACCCTAACTCATTTGGGGGGCTTTATTTTGATTGATTCTTGATGAAAAGGGTTCGTTGGGTCCCATCGAGGTTGTTCTAGCCACCGTCGTCAAGGTAAGTGGGTTTCAATTCAATTTTATATAAGGTTTTTTAGTGCCTTTTCTTTGATTCAAATTTAAAATATATATTTTTTTTGGTTTTTGAGTTCCCAATATTTTTCTAGGGTTCCTCCAATCTTATTGAAGTGGTTTGGAGCCATGGGAGTCGAGGGCGCTTACGTGTGCAGGCATATGTAAGGCATATATATATATATATGCCTTATTTGTACATATTACCTAATGAAGATAGGTATTTGTGAAATTAAACTAGTGATATATATATATATATATATAAATGCATGTGTGTATAAGCGTAAAGGGTCAGTTTGAGTGGTCTTTATAAAAAAACGACATGTTTGAAGTAGGTTTCCCTTTGCATTTGTCTTTTAAATTTATGAATTATTGGTTTCTTTCTTTTCACACATTATTTGTATATAAATTATTGATGTATGTTTTTTGGAAAAAATTTTTGATGTTAAATTAGTTAAATTCATTTTTTTTGAACCGTATGGCACTGTGTTGTTAAACTATACACACTAAGTGTTTGATAAAATGTCTGATTGGATTTTGTAAGAGATTTGTAATTTATAAGGCATGGTTTTTTATTGTCAAATTTTTTTGGTTTCTAAAATCATGGTTTGGGTTTATTGAATGAATTTATAATTGGTTTTGGTTTGGAAATGTGGTGTGAGTGTTTAAATAGATATTCTTAAATGTTTGGGAAATTAAACGTGGTGTGTTTTCAACTTTTTGAAAAGGTGTGTTTAGTTCTTTAAAAAAGAGTGGTTTCATAAAGTGTATTTGAGTCCTATTTGGTGCTTTTGTGAAAATTTTTTTCTTGAAAACTATCTTTGGATAATTCTCTTTCCTTGGTTATATTGAACATTGTGGTAGGTCCATGCTAAGAGAAATTCATGTGATCAAATGGTTTAAATGTAAGAGATTGTTCCTTAAGGTGAATCATGGGTGATTGTTGTGTGTATTTCTTGTGTGCGATGTATATTCATGTGATTGGATGTTTGGTTGGAATTTTTTAGATCACCCCTCTTTAGTTTCGACATGGGAACTTAACATAGCTAGCAGTTTTTTGGTGAATAGTTGTTTCACTAGCTTTGGATTTTTCTCTAGGTAGTGTCTCTTAGCACATACCTTTCTTCACTTTGGGATAATACTCCTCAAAATAACAGGTAGGGTATAATTTATCATATGGTTTATTTGATGTCATTTGGATAGACATTCCTTTGGGATGAGTCATATGTATTGTATGTTCTATATTATCCACTTAGCTCCAAGGTTCTCACATTTTCTTCGAAACTTAGCTATCTATGGTGGATGATTGAGATTCCTTTGTTGGTTGGTTACACTTGTGTGATATTTTTTCATTGCCTATGTTATATGTTTGTATTACTTGGTTCCTTGTGTAGTGTATCTTCTTGATAAAGGTGATAAAATGGTTTCAATTTTTTTGGGAAAAAGGGTTTGAAAATATTTTACACCTCCTTCCTCCCTTTTTAAGTACTAACATAATTCATTCTTCTCTATCCCCCTTTCTTTAAAATGTAAAACCTTCCTTATTTGAAAAAGAAACTGGTTAAAAAAATGGAAATGGTCGATGATTTACTTTAAAAGAAATGTGAAAAAAACATATGTTTATATATTGTATTTCAAACATGAAATTGATGGATATTTTTTTTAAAGGAAATGTATATTGAATAGAATATTTGGACATGCCTACTTAGTTTTTATACTCACATTTATATTTTCATTTATTTATTTTATCTGGGGTGCTACTTCATACTCAGTTTTGGTCACTGTGGGGCAATGTTGGTTTAGTGGTCGGTGTTGACCCATAGGGTCACATGGAGGTATGTGATGTTTTATTTTATTTCCACTTCTAGTGTTTATATTATTATAGAATAATTTATAGATGTTTACCTGTGATTTTTTATCGATTAAATCATTACAAATTTCATTATTTTGATGTCTGAAACAAGTTTACAACCTGTGGGGATCGTAAATTCCCTTAGGTCATTATTGTAAGTAGGATTGGGTGATTGGTTCAGGGTTGACCTAGTTTGGTTCATGAAAAAATGGTGTCAGAGCATGCCCTTATTATTTTGGGGTGTCAGGTAGCTTGAAGATTATGACTTTCAAAACATAATAGGTAGGTGTGGGAAGGACTTCATGAACCCTTGTTCATACCAATCCTTCAGTTTCTAGGGGTAGTATTATATTTGATTCTTTTTTTGGTCTGTTTGGATAGAGGATGATAATGGAAGTGAGCTAGTGCTACTGATGAGCTTGCATGGAGTAACAACCCATATGTAGCATGAGTTCATGATTTAAGATACTTCTTGTGGTTGTTTCTCACTTTGAGTATGGTTTATTAGGCCATGTTGTAGAGTTAGGAATAACCACTAGTTCTCTATTCTCGAGGTTTGGTGTGAGATATATTTTTTTTCCTAGTTTTGGTTTTCATGAGTGGATTTTCAAAGGAAGATGGTATTTGGAGTGGAAAATGGTTTTTTAAATGAAAATGAACTTTTAAAATGGTTTCTAAATTGAAAAAAATAGGTTTTAAATTTTAAATTGATTTAAAATTTTGATAATTTTGGAAAATATAGAGAAAAGTGAATTGAGAATTTGGTAAATTGTTGTTCTAATGATAAAATGGTGAGTAAAGACCTTAGTATTCCTTATGTATGTTCACATATGTGTGTGTGTATGGAGAGTGCATATTGGAATGTGTGCATGGACGATGTAAGAGGAAGTGGGATGAATACATATGTGATTGTTCATAGGATACCATGGGTAAGTATTTGAAATCAAAAGTTTAACTTGGTTTTTTACCGAAGTTAGTTTTTAAAGGGAAAACCCTTTCCATTAAAAAGGGTATTCCTTTTTATAATAGGATTTTTGGTTTAAAAGGGAAAAGTGAGGTGGTGTTTTGAATTCTAAAGTGGATGTGATAAAATGATTTAGGAATTAAAAAATGATCTTGATTTCAAAAGGGGAGAATTAAATTTGAAAAAGAGATTTGGGAAAAAGGGTATTAGAAGAGAAATGATTTTTAGAAACATGGTTTTGTTTATCAAGTGTGATTTGGTGGTTAATTTGAAATTTAAAAGTAATATGGGAGTTTTTGAAAAGTGACCTTCTGTAAAATGGTTTTAAATGTGGAATGAAAATGGTGGTTTCTAAAAGATGTTTTTTTCTTGTTTGAGATGTTGTTGTGCTTTTCTTTTGGTCGATAATTGATTAAATTTTATTTGATTTGTGATGTGTTTGGTTTCTAAGATAGGTGCTTTGTCTTGGGAGGTTCTCCCAACTATGTTTTTGGTTGGTTGTTGATTCAGGTTTTGTATTATTTTGATATAAGGAGTATGCCGCCTAGAAAGACGTAGAAGGTTTCTAAAGATTCTTTTAGTGGTTTTCCTCGCCAGTACTCCTATAGGAGTGGTAGAGGTAATATCTTATCGATTGGTGCATGTTTTTTATAGTCATCAAATTCTATTGGAGGTTGTTAAAAGGATTGGGGAAATAGTGTGTTTTTGGGTTTTGGTAAAACTTCTGATATTGAGGAGGTGCGAGTTATCTTGGGTATGTTTGAAGGATCAGGATTGGACTATTAGAAGGTGGTTGTTCCATTCTCATTACAATTAGATATTTAAATGGAAATAATGAATACCACTTTGATATAGTGGTTTATTCATGAGGAATTGAATGAGAGGAATGTACCATAGGTCATGGATGTTTGACAAGGTCAACCGATGGTAAATGTAAATGTTGACCATTTTAATAAGCTAGTCTTATTTTATTCAGATATTGTGTTGAATGATTAGTTATAATCTCCTCCATTAATGTGGGATCTTAGTCCATGGTTCAAGGATTATTTTCTATTGGTTCTTGTAGAGTTTATCCATCTGGAGAGGAGTGTGAACCATAGGAACCATTTCTGTGAAATTATCCTTGTCAATTTCTGCCTTTCATTTATCATACCACTCACTCATTTGTTTATGGTGTGGTTAGTTTTGGTACACTAATACATCTTTCCATAATCCTATAAATTCTTGTCATCGGTGTCACTATGGAGAAGTTTTTTATGCTATGTTTCAATAATATGTGGTTTTAGTCAGATGTTATCAGCTTCTGACTGTGATGTAGTAGATGATTCAAGACATCAGGACTCCAGCCATAGGCCCTTGAATGAATATTTTCACATAGTTAGAAATCATAGGGGTGTGGATAACTTCAGTTTAGTTTTGTCTCTGACGTTAGAGTGTAGATGTCTTAAGTTCTCATTTTATTTCTCCTTATTGAAGTTTACTTTGTTCTTGTGAGTTCTAATTTATTATAAAAAGTCCTGGTGATATCATTTTCTTACAGTGGTTGTACCTTTTCAAATGTGAATCTTTGATTGATTTCCCTTATGTGGTTATCCTTTGTGGGCTATTTTTGGTTTTGGTTTGTGCACATTTAGAGATGCATGTGTCTTGTTAAATGATGAATAGTTTTTTGGTTCACTACTTGGTCTGTATTTTCTTCAATTGGGGACCCCTTATAGTGGGGTTTGGTCTATGTGGGGAGTTCCTGGTTTTTCCGTATTGAGTTTCCCATATCTGATTGTGTGGGTTGGTCAAATATGGTTTGTTCTTAAATAGTTGGGAGACCCTCCATGGATCTTGTTGTGGTTTCTTCAAGAGTTAGTTGGCGCTAGTTGGTTTATAATGGTAGGGAGACCTTTATTTTCTCTCTATAGTTATCATCGTTGAGGTTTTCTCTATAGCTGGTTGGGTGTGACTTGTGGAGTTGAAAGGTCACACCAAGTTTTATGGTTTTGATTGGACTTGGTTAATCTTGAGTCCTAGTTTTGTTCCAAGTATGGATATGTTACTTTATGGGGGTATAAAGTGTAAATGGTGGGAATAATTGTCACACCCCAACCACAGATCTCTTTATTTTTATCATTTTTTTGATGTTGGCTCTTTTGGTTGAGGTTCAAGTTGAGTTACTGGTGATATTTTTTGAGTTTTAGAATATTTGGGTGGTTTTTATCCCTATTCATGGTTTGAGCAAGGTCTGGCCCAAATCGTGTAAGGCCCAGTACTGACTGTACTCCCTTATTTTGGTAGATCACTTCTTTTACACAGTTAGAGGAAGCTGTGTGACAAGAATGTGAAATGGATTTTTCAAGTGACAAGGATGAGTTGCATGGTTGGAGCATGGTTTCTCAAACCTTGTGGCCAACCCATGTGAATATACTATTTTTCCAGTATAGTATGCATGATTGATGCATGATCTAGAAGACTGTGAAACTAAACTGTGCGTCCTACCCTGTGTTCAAAAAATGGAAAGTAAAAAAAAGAAATATTTTGATATTAATAATAATAACATTATTATTATTGTTATTATTATTATTATTATTACTATTAATTTTATTATGTTGAAAATAATGGTGATTATTTTTATTATTAAGGTTATTATTATTATTATTATTATATTTAGGTTTTTTAACCCCAAAGGGTTCCCCTACCCCTCTTGAGTGACACACACCAACCACCACTTCTCTACTATCACATGAAAACCCATCCAAAGGAGGTTCTCTGTGGCACGCCACCATGTCCTCCCCTCTTCTTCTGATGTTAGATTTTTAATCTGATCCCTTGCATGGTCTCTAAAGGAAGGGTTTTCTTCTTATCCTTTTCCTCTTTCTCTTTAAATTTATTGGTTTCCTTGTCTTTTGGGTGGTGTTCATGCCTTGGTTGAACCCTAACTCATTTGGGTTTTTTTTATTTTGGTCAATTCTTGATGATTATGGTTTTTTGGGTACCGTCTAGCCACTTCCATCAAGGGCAGTGAGTTTTTCTTTGATTTTAGGTAAGTATTTTTGGTTTCTTGACTTTGGTTAAATTTTAAATTTAGGTTTTTGTGTTTTTGAGTTCCTAGTATATTTCTAGAGTTCCTTGGATCTCTTTGAAGTGGTTTCAAGCAGTGAGAGTTGAGGGTGCTTACATGTGCATGCATGGGTAAGGCATATATATATGACCTATTTTTACATATTATCTCATCTAGAGAGGAATATGTGAAATTATTATAGTGATATATATATATATATATATATATATATATATATATATATATATATATTCATGTGGGTGTAAGTGGAAGCGGTCATTTTGAGTGGTCATCGTAAAAAAATGGCATGTTTGAGGTAGGTTTACCTTTTCATTTTTCATTTAAATTTAATAATTTTTGGTTTCTTTCTTTTCACACCTTATTTGGATATAAATTAGTGATGTATGGTTTTTGGAATAATTTTTTGATGAAATCAGGTGATTTACTTTTTATTTTGAAGTATATGGCACTGTTTTGTTAAACTATGCACACCATGGGTTTGATAAAATGCACGATTGGATTTTATAATAGATTTTTGATTTCTAAGGAATGTTTTTTTCTTGTTAAATGTGTTTGGATTATAAAATGATGGTTTGGGTTTATTTAATTAATTTCAAAGTGTTTTTAGTTTTCAAATGTGGTGTGAGTTCTCAAATGAATTTTCCTAAATGGTTGTGAAATTAAAAAAAGTGTGTTTGAACTTTTTTCAAATGGTGAAATTTGTTCTTTGAAAAAGGGTGGTTTCTTAAAGGGTGATTGAGGCACGTTGGGTGCTTTTGTGAATTTTTTTGTCTTGAAAAATCTCCTTGGATAATTAGATTGACTTGGTTATATTGAATGTTGTACTAGGAATATGCTAAGAGACCCCCTTATGATTGAATTATTGAAAGACAATAGATTGTTCCTTAGGGTGACTCAAGGGTGACTTGTTGTGTGTGTTTCATGTATATTATTTATGTTCACATGATTGGATTATTGGTTGGAATTTTTTTTCTTACCAAAATTTAGTATTGATATGGGAACCTAGAATTGGTAAGGGATTTTCGGTGAATGGTTGCTTCACTAGCTTAGGATTTTTCTTTGGCGAGTGTCCCTTAGCATTGATATTTCTTTTCTTTTGGATTGTACCCCTTGGTTAGACCATATAGGGTGAAATCGAACATATGGGAAAGATGATTTCATCAAGGGAGGCATGCTTCATGATGATTTAGATGTATATTATTTTCTATATTATCCACTAATATCTTAGGTTCTCCCATGTTCTCCAATACTTAGTTATCTACGGTGGATGATTGATGTGCATTTGTTGGTTAGTTACTCTTGTGTAATATTTTTCTATCATCTGTGTTGTATGTTTTTTTCTTGGTGCCTTGTTTAGATTATATTCTTGATAAAAGTGATAAAATTGTATCAAGTGTTTGCGAGAAAAGGGTTTGAAATTTTTTTACACCTCATTCAACCATTTTTAATTAGAAACGTCATTTCTTCTTCTCTATTCACATTTCATTAAAATCTCAAAGATTCCTTATTGAAAAAATAAACTGGTTAAAAATAAAAAGGGAAATGGACCATGATTTTCTTTAATGTAAATGTGTGAAATAACTATGTTTATATATTGTATTTCAAAATTGAAATTTAGGGAACTTTTATTTAAGGGAAATGCTTTGGGAATTAGACTATTTGGGAATGCCTACTGAGTTTTAATATTCAAGTCTATAGTTTCATTTATATTTTCAGTTTGGCTACTTATTCCCGCTCAATTTTGGTCATCGTGGTATGATGTTGGTTTATTTTTTATTTTTTTACCCACAAAGTCACATGTAGGTATGTGAAATTTTATTTTATTTCTATTCGTAGTGTCTATATTTTTAGTTCTCAGTTTATATTTTTTTATCTGTCTTTTTTTATGGACCGAATCATTCCCAATTTCTTTATTATGATGTCCAACACTAGTTTACATCATGTGGGGATTGGGATTTCCTTTTAGGCCTTATTGTAGGATACATCGGGTGATCGGTTCAGGGTTGACCCAAATTGGTTCATGAAAACAAAATATTGTACAATTTTTTGTGGAAGTTAACCTAAGTTGAGATAGTTGGAATTTATCCAAGGGAGTAATCATTATGATATATTGATAACCTAGAGAGTAATACTTGGAATATTATTATGAAACAAGGAGTAATACTTAGAATATGATGATAGATTAAGGAGTAATCTTTATCATATGATGATAGATAAGGGATTAATCCTTGGAATATGCTTATGATTTCATGTTTATGACATTGTCACATGCTTATGATTCTAGGATCTTATGATAAAATTTTCTTATACAATGTTTCCATGCTTATCTCACACTATTATATCATGGTACATGTTTTTTATTTTTAGATTACATGTCCTTACTACATGATTTATAGAAAACTATTATTTTGAAATGTTCTTTTAATATTAAATCCCTCCCTAATCTTGTTTTCTCATATCCTTATGATATTTCTATTGGTGACATGTTGATATATTTTACCTTAATGAGATTTTGAGCCCACCCCTTTATTATGTTTCTTGTACCCAGGTTATAAATATAATTAAAACTTATGATAATTTTAGAAGAGGGAATATAAGAGTTATATTATGGGGGAATGATCAAAAATTTTATAAAATAATTTTTCTACGTAACTGGTCCTCAAAAGAATTATTGAAAAAGTCTATATGAACTATGTTATATTATTGTGAGATTTAATGTTAAAATTATGGAAATGATGTAAAATAAGGATTTGTTTAGTTTTTGGGTTATCATAGTTGTTATCAAAGGAGGGTTTAGTTATTTATTAGGAATAATGTAGTTATTTTGGGGAATAGGATAAGGGAACTTTAGTAAAACCCTATGGATAAGTCTAAGGGATAAGTCTAAGTATATGATAACATCTTAAAATTTTGTTAAAGTATAGATTGTTTAGTTTTACTAAAAATACATCTGTGTATGGATACTACAAGTGGATATTGGATTTGGCACAAATTTACCTAAGCATAAAAACCATGAAAAAGGGTTTGTTGGGTATTAAATAAATCATCACCCAGTTCATGAAAAAGAGGCATAACTTTATACATGGTTTGACACTAATAGGGGATATGATTTGGTTAATCATATGATATTTATGAACCTCTATTAAGGATTTATACCTTATTTAATTTTAAGGACTAGGTTGAGAAGCATAATAGAACCAAAATTAAGGTAAACTCGGATGTATCACAAATGATATAGGTTAAACCAAGGATGATATAGAATGATATAAGAATGATATAGGTTAAAATGTGAATGGTATATGTTAAAAAAAGATTGATATATCTTGAATTAAAAGAATTATAGTCAAACATGATGGTATTATAAAGTGAGAAATATTCATGTTAAACTTCCCTTTAGTTATCAATTATACTTCTCTTATGATGATAATTTTTCATCACTCATGTTAACCCCTTTTTAGTTTTTGTGATTCATGGAACCAAATGGAACAAAGTTAACCATAGGTGTGATGGGAAATTAAATGATTACCCCAATGATCTTCCCATTGGAATGGGAGATAAACTGATAAATATGGTGATTATTACAAACCAATTATCATTAAACGTGATTAACAATGCAACTATAGTTGAAATCCTAAGTGCACCAAAGAAGAGAAGTATGGAGACTCATGAAAATTTAGGAAATGAAGATGATGAGAGAAAAGATATCCGAACACCTATATATAAATAATGTAGAAAGAATAATTAGGGTAACTTTCATAAGGGGATTGGAAGTTTCTTTACATGTGATAAAGGAGGGCATCAAGCAACAATTTTACAAAGGTAAAATAAGGATAAAAATAAGGAAGATATTTTTCTTCATAAGGATCGACTCACAATTATATGTTTTAGATGTGAGGAATTGGGTTAGTATGCAACCCAATGCACCAATCCAAGGGTTAAAGTGGATGATCGACACTAACCACCTCTTAGGTCATGTGAACAAGTAAAATCATATGAAATGACTTTTGTTAGGTAGATAGTGATTTGTCACTCTAATGATGTCAAATTGTTATGACATGTAAGATTTAAACTATTATTTATGGAGATATAAATGAAAAATGTTTAGTGGTGTAATTATTATATCCATGGTATATGAAACATATGCATGGTTTTAGTAATGTTATTCCTTATAGGTTTATCTTGTATCAACTTATTAGGATTCTATATGGAATAAACTATCTCTTTTTATAAAGTTCTTATACCAAATTCCTTATTTAGAAATATCACATAAAATCCTAAATTGACCAATGATCAAATAAAAATGTATGTTCAATTAGGATATCCATATATAAATTAGTCTCAACATATGAGTTTTAAAATAGTTAGAACACAATTTATTTAAGGGGGAGGATGTAATGAATAAAAACTTTAATATATGTTTTCCTCTAATTAGGTCAAATATGTTTGATAGCTTCCCCCACATGCAATGCTGAACAAAAATGAAACCATGATATTTTTATACCACTAAAACCTATCCATTGAGTTAATAGTTATGAATAAAAGTAACTAAATTACAAATATATTAATATATATGTTTATATAAATGTTATTTTACACAAATTTACTTAATTCATTATTGTGTTTAAGAATCCGTCTTTTTTATGAGTTGTAATTATTATTAAAGAAAACTAAGTATATTATTTTCAAATGATGATTTTAATAAAATAAAATATTTATTGATTAATGATATAATTATTGTTTTTTTATAGAAATTATGAATAAGAACTAGTATTTTAAAAAAGTCATTTTCCTATAAAAACATCTTTTCACTGTAATTTATGTTTTAAATTAAAAATTGAATTTATAAATGTTATAATTTTAATTTCAAGAAATTAACATAATTTTTGGATTTATAATTTTAATGTTACATTAAGATGAGTTTATGGGATATTTTGAAAATAATTATTTTTCAGGTGAATACTGAAAATACCGATTTTATTAATATCTTCACTTTTATGAAATTATTTTATTATATGAATACATTGAATGGATTTTGAAAAAGTTTAAATAGAAAAAATATATATTATAAATTAAAATAAATCATTTTAAAATACTATGTTACATTATAAACCCATGCTAAACTGTTTGAAAACATTTGCAGTATTTTAATGAAAATCAATTTTTTGAATATTTTATTTAATTATTATAACATGATGAAATAATGTTTTTTGATTAATTCTTTTCATTAAATAAATATAATTCTAATTATAATAATTATTTTAAATTCATTAGATTCAATTACAATGAAAACATTATCCTAATAAAAAATCTTTATGTTTAAAATATAGTTTTTTTTTTCTAAAAATGGGTTTTGCGCGTTATATGTGCAAATACTAAAATTAATTTTTATAAATTCATGGAAATTTTATTTTATGAAACTATTTAAAATTTTCAAATGATTATTTTAAAATTATTAAATAATATCACTTTTAATTTTGGTCATTAAAATTAGTCTCCGAGGGTAAAAGTGGATCTACTGTGGTAAGGGAAAATTAGTTAAATATGGATTAAACCATATGGAATTGGATAGAAAATGAATAAAACATGTATAATATTTAATGGTGGACATATAATATACTATAAAACTATAAAAATACCATTATTATAAATTTTTGGAGCCTTTTTCCTTGAATAATGGGGTGATATCATCGAGAAATAATGAGTGTTTCCAAAAGTTCCATTTTATTCTCTTATAAAAGGATACCACTTCCACTCTTTCAAAATTACAATCCACATTATAATTCCTTCTTTAAAATACCTTATTTTTATCCCACTAAAAGCCACACCCACTTTATATGTAATGACCTGAACCTCTCCAAGACATTCCTTTGTGAAAATCTAGTGTCTGGGGTGTTCTAGGAGGTATTGGTGACTCATTCCCAGAGTATGTAAAATATATATATAGTTTTTATGTCGACGAGTCATTTTTTTACTGTTGATTTCAGTTATTCGTTTTGTACTATTGGTGTCGATGAGTCATTTTTGTACTATCATCTTCCGAGATTCATTTGTACTGTCGGTGTGAATGATTCATTTTTTGTACTATCAATGTCGCTAAGTCATTTTTATAATATCAGTGTCGATGAATCATTTTGTATTGTCGGTGTTGATGATAAATGTTTTATTTTTGGTGTCAGGGAGTCATTTTTTTTACTTTTGGTGTTGTCTAGTCATGTTGTACTGTCAGATTCAGAGTCAGTGTCAGCATTGGTTTTGGTGTCAGCGTTAGCATCGATGTCGGCATCAGCGTCAGCGGAAGCATCGGTGTCAGTGTCAACGTCTACGTTAGCTTCAGTGTTGGTATCAATGTTAGTGTCATTTGCAATTTTCTTAGTTTTTTATAATTCCACCCCTCTTACGTGTTTTTCATCATTAGATGAGAACCTACCAAATCTTATCCCTTTTAATGCACTTTCCACTATATTCGAGAAGAATAATTAAATTCTCAATATCTATAATATCTCACAAACCATGTAACACCTAGATGCATGGTCAAACCATGATCCAATTTTCATGCACTTTGAAATCGTCTCCCTTTTATTAGGATCTCAATCTTTTCTAAGTCGAGATATTCTATTTCCTTAGTCTCTTTCATTCTCTCTTAGTGTGCTTGGGGTCCCTCTTCCTCAAAGAATTGCGTGCATGTGCTGTAGTTCCCTCCCTATTCGGTTATCTTAGAGTCCCCTACTACTCACGCGACCCCCTATTCTTAGCGCAAGGAGGAACTTTAATCATCTGTTATTCCAATTAGGGATTTACTTCATCTATCTTTAATTGTGTATCATGCGGGATGGGTGTAGTAATGTTTCTTTGTAAAGAATAGTTGCAATAATTTTTCTTTAATAGAAGTAATACAATTTTATTTGGAATATGATGATAAAAAGACAACAAGACCTATTATAATAACGGGTAGTGAATTGGTGATGTTCTTATTCTTGCAGTTGATACTATGTGAATAATCAAAAATATAAATCCATTTAATCACATATACCGGGTCAAATAAATGGATTTCCCATGATTAAACCCATCTATGATCGCCCATGCTATTTAATGTGGAAGTAAAGAACCCCTATTGCTAATTATGAATATTCTTGGCTTAATTGTGTGGTTGTGTTCTATTTTTGGTTGGGTTTTTTACTTCATGGGGGTTGTGTGAAGTTGTTTTTGGTAGCCTTGTTATGGGTACGGGGGTGGTACAGGAGGTGTGATGGAATCTTAGGTTGAGATATTGATTGATTTTAGAATGGATGAACTTGTAGGTAGTGGGACTTCCTTTTTTTTGTGTTGTGTCCATTGAGAGATGTTGTGTAGTGGGAATGCAATGTGGTTATGTGCTGTTTGTGTAGTGGGACTTCTGCTTGACTTGCTTATTTTGTTGAGAATGGTTGTAGATAGTGGTTTCCTGGGTAGTGCTAGAATTAATTACAACTAACTCCTTAATAAAGAATGACCAGTGATTAAATGAAAAATGGTTTGGGATTATGATTTTTTGTGGCTATTCTGTGGTTGTATATAAATACATCTCTATATCTTGCATGATTTATTGGATCTCTTTGACTTCATAAAGCCTTTAGGTTGAGTCATATATCCATCTTCAGCCAAAATCCCATTTAGAAAATCAATTTTGACATCCATTTTCCAAATTTCATAATCATAGAAAGATTCTATTCTATGTAATATTGTTATGGACTTTAGCATTGCTAATGGTGAGAAGGTTTCATAATTTTCTATGCCTTGAGATTTTCTAAATCCCTTCAATACTAGTCATTATTTAGAGGTATTTAATTTACCCTCCATGAAAAACTTTTTCTTCAATACCCATTTACACCTAATGGGGTTTACATCACCTGGAGGGTATATCAAAATCCAAAATTGGTTTTGGTATAAATAATCTATCTCATAATTCATGACATCCTTCCATTTAGCATCATCCTTTCCTTATACTACCTCCTTGTATATTATAGGTTCATCATTGTCAAGGAGTAATGTGTAAACTGACTTGGTGATAAAAAACATATCGATCTGGTTATCTAACCTCTCATATAGACCTACTTAGCTCTAATGTCTTAATAACATATTTTTCTTCCACTTCCACATGTAGAGATCATTCTCATACCAAATCTCATGCATCTAGAGTATAAAATTGATCAATGTCAATATCTATCCCACTATTTTATTAGGAAATGTGTTCTATTTCTAGTAATATAGAATTTATCACTATAATCACTTTTCTATTTGAGGGGTTATATATGTAATATGATTTAGTTTATTTAGGATATCCTATAAAGATGCACTTTCTGCTTTGGGATGCCAATTTTTTACTAGGTATAGTCATTAAAAAAGACTCGTATCCCCACACATATATGTGTGACATACTAGGTTTCTTTCCATACAATAACTTATATGTAACCCTATATGTTTCTTTAGTTGGCACTTGATTAAAGGTATATTATTCTATTTATAATGTGTATCCCCAAAGGGATAATGGAAGAGTTTCCTAACTCATCATTGATCTGGCATGTTAAGAAAGGCATGATTCCTTATTTCAATAACACCATTCCACTAAGGTGTATAAGAATGAGTGAGTTGGGATACTATCCCACCCTTCTTCAAGTGATCATTGAAATATTGGTTAAGATACTCTCTGACTCATTATGAGTGTATAATCTTCTTACTAGGATGGTTTTCTACTTCATGTTTGTATTCCTTAAACATCTGAAAGGAATCTGACTTATACCTCATTAAGTAGATATATCTATATCTATTATAGTCATAAGTAAAATTAATTAATTATGAAATCACAACCCTTTCCTTTACAGGAAACAAACAACATATATCATGACCAATTTTTTTAATACATGAATTTTAACATAATTCCATTAAAAATATTACATTAATAACTTTGAACGATATTTTTTAGGTCTAGTGTCTTGGATACTAGGTACATAATAGAATAATTACATAATAAAAACGTATAAATAATTTTTTTTAATCCTTTTGAAAGACTCGTTTATTATTCCATCCTACATAACCTCACTACAAGTAATTTCATTGGGACATACATCAATAGAATAAAGTGAGAATAATGAAATGTTAGGGGAAAATAATGGAAACGGAACATGAATGATCATTACAGATAAAACATGAGTAATATCATTATAAAATAATTATAAGTACATGATAAATAACTTGGATATGTGGCTAAAACATAAAAATAGTACATTATTAAGCATATCACCAAGATGTCATAAAACATAATTACCAAGGTATCGTAAAACATTTAATCTCTAGAGATTAATACTTTACCTAATGAATTGGAGAACTATCATGGTTCACCCTTCATATTACTAAGGTTATTCACTAAGGTATTTTAAAAAATTAACAAGGTATGAGGCCGAGTTATCATGAACATTCCATCTCTATATATTAATTATATACCCAATTCATTGAAGCACTATTAGGGAACACCTTTTATACGGATTAATTCATGTGAATGACATGATCATAATAAATCATTTCATCAATAACCTGATGATAATGAAGAATGGGTTTAATAAAAATCATTGAGTACATAGGTGATTAAATACTTGAACATTACATCATTTTTAATCCATAAAGAGGGATTGTGGGTTTCATACATGTCAATCCCCAAATCAAAGAATTATGTTTACATCTAGGTGAATACCCATTGGAAAGAAAGTGGTTTGGGTATTCACAATATTGTAATTTTTCACATAAATGACAGTATGAAACATTGATTAAAGGGAAGGCATAATGAGAGGGAACAAATGACTCCCATTGGTAAAACACTATTTTGGATGTAAATGGATTACAAAAATATTGAAATATAAATTAATTAAATATTTATAGACATAAAAAAATGAGGTATTTTAATGAAAAAGGAGAAGTGGGGAATTTCATCATCCTTGTTGAGTAACTTCATAAATCTAGGAGAGGAGAACCGTCTTACCAAAAAAACTCTTCCAAATTGAAGAGATAGAATAATAATAGACTCATTGGGAGGTATATGATGGGAGAAATTTGAATTAGGTGTTGGATAATTGGATTTGGGGGATGGTTATTTATACTTGACGAGGGGTGGTGTTGAGGTTTTAAATTAAAAGTATTTTTCTATTAAGGCCAACCAACTTTGGGTGACATTAATTTTGACATTTTTGGTTTGAAGTTAATATTTTAAAGGTTTTTAAATTTATCCAATAAATAAATCCACAATTTAATTTTATTTTATTTCTTAAATAAAATTTTATTAAGAATAATGGTTAATAAATTTGAAAATTTCTTTGGAATTCAAGTTTTTACATTTTAATTTCACTTGTTTATTTTTCTTTGAAATTTGTATTTCAACAATATTTTGTTTTTTAGATTATATAAATATATATCTACATTTTTCATTTAGATAATGAAAGCTATATCAACATTTTTAGGGAATATAAGTGGCCATGAAGTCAACACTAATGTTGATCTGACTGGATGGGTGTTACCATATTAGTTTGGTCATAAATTTTTTCCATATTATTGTATTATCCTAAAATTTTGATAGATGTTAGATGAATTTATTGGGATAATTTTAATATAACTATATTAGTATCTGGTATGAAATTTATCATGGTTAAACACATGTGTGAATTCAATGCATCTAGATTCAATTAATCTGGCAGGATGGAAATATTTTCGTCAATGATTTGACTATAAAAACTATAAAATATCTTTAAAGATGATGAAATTTTGTTAGTGGATATGAAAGGGATAGGTGATAAGTTCCACATAAGTCTAAATTCTAAAATTATTCCATTATGGTATTTAAAAAATGCATGGACATTAGGTATATTTAATATAGATAGTCTGTCTTTGCAAAATTATTTTCTGTAATTATTTTTCCATATCTTCATCAATACATGAAAAAATATGCTGAAATACTAAGGGAGAAAAGAGAAGAAGTGTAAGAATATATTCCTCAGGAAAAATTATCCATATTAAACAATTTAATTTTCCAAAAATACATAAACTTTTGGAGGACATAATTGAAGAAAATGTTTCATTACTAGCTAATAATTGATGTCATTAATATAATAATCATAGGTTCCTTATAAATTACTTAGTACTTAATTAATTTATATTATAATATAAAAGTGTTTTTTATTATATTATATATCTTATATTATACTAAATTAATGATAACAACAAAATAATATAATTTTTTTAACACACATAGATATATAATAGATATATATATACATATTAACATGCATATGTTTTAACATATATATATATATAACATATATATTAAAACATATTTATATAAAATATATATATTCAGACATAAATTATCATGATAAAAAAATTAATTTTTAGTATGACCTTATAAAATATAGTTTTGTGTATAATTATATTATTTCTAAAATCAAATATATATATTTTGAAAAATTGGGTCATTAAATTCTTCCCCTTAAAGAAATTTCATCCTCAAAATTTCAACTCTAGCTCCCAACATATTGGGAAGGCTATCATTTCATTCTATGTTGCATCTATTTTTTAAATGATTCATTATATTTACTATCATTATTTATAAAATGAGAAAACCTAAGTGGGAAATTTGATACTTATTGGGAATCTTATAATAATAATTCTAATGGAAATCGTAATCCTAAATTTTTATAATATCATCCTTCTAGGGTGATATATTTACATCTTAACAAAAAAATCATTAGATATATATCCTCCTTAATGGTTTGTAAAAAAATGGGATTAACCAAAGAATATCACCCAATAGTGTCGAACTATGTGTGCAGCAAGGATCATTATCATGCACTTGGTGATAATTGAGTCCATCTCAATGTTCCATTTTTGGGGTTATTATCCCTTGGTACAATTGTACTAGATCCAAATCCACTTGTATTATACATACGACAATGTAGTTTTTTTAAGACACTCACTTAAAACCTTAGAAAAATTCTATGATTTTCCCCATATTTAGACTTATCCCTAGGGGTTTTTACTAATGTTTTCTAATAATAGTTTCCATAAATAACTAAACACTCCTTTGATACCATCTATTAAGACCCATCTTATTAATACATGAATTTTAACATAATTCCTTAAAAATATAACATTATTAAATTAAAAGGATCTTTTTAGGTCTAGTGTCTTGGAAATGAAGTACATAACACATGAATTACATAAGGAAGACATATACATAAAAATTAATTAATCATTTTGAAGGACTCCTTTGTTATTATATTCTACTTCACCTCATTGAAAGTAATTTCTTAAATACATAGATCAATAAAATAGGGTTATAATAATATATAGTAAGGGGAAAATTAATTAAATATAAAATGATCAATCATAATAGCTAAAAAAATGAGGCATATAATGAGAGAATAATCACAAATATTTAATACATAACATTTAAATGAGGATAAAACATAAAAATAAAAAATTCATCAGTATTTCATCAAGGTTACATAAAACAAAATTTCTAAGGTTATTCACCAAGGTATCATAACACATGTAATATCTAGAGATTAATTATTTACTCAATGAATTGGAGCTATATTAAGGCACACCATTTATATTAATAAGGTTTTTCGCCAAGGTATCCTAATAAATTTACAAGGTATGGCGACAAGGTATCATGAACATTACATATATAGAGATTAATTATTTACCCAATGCCTTGGAGTTCTATATCGGTGCACCATTCATGTTACATAATTCATGTGAGCCAAATTGATAATAATAAATCATTTCATTAATAACCTAAGGATAATAAAGAACGAGTTTCATAAATATCATTGAGTACATAGGTGCTTAAATAATTTAAAATTACAACATTTTTAACCCATGAAGAGTGAATGTAGTTTTTATACATGTATTAAATAATTATGTTTAAAACTAGATAAATACCCATTAAAAATAGAGTTGTTTTGGTATTTACAATAGTGGAATTTCTCACTTAAATGACGATATGAAGCATTGATTAAAGGGAGGGAATAACGAGAGGGAATAAAGGCCTCCCATTAATAAAACACAATTTTTGGTAGTAAAGGGATATTAAAATAGTGTTTGGAAATTAAATTCATTCAACATTTAGAGGATTACCAAAAATGAGGTACTTGAATTAAAAAGGATAAGAGGATAATCCCCTTACCTTGAAGAGTAACTTCATAAATCTTGGCGAGGAAAACCTTTGGACCAAAAAAACTCTTCAAGATTAAAGATAGAGTAATAGAAGAGACTAGTTAGGAGGTATATTATGAGATAAATTTTAATTTTGGGTGGGATAATGGGAATAGGGGGTGGAAAATTATACTTGTGGTGGGGTGCTATTAAGGGTTTAAATAATAGTTATTTGTCCATTAAGGCCAAAAAATTCTTGTTAGCATTAATTACAATGTTTTTGGTTGAAAATTTGTTCTATCAAGGTTGGTTAAGGTCATAATTTACATCAATCACCCATTTATTTTATTATTATTTCCTAAATACGTTTTGATCAAGAGTAATGATCTATAAATTTGAAAATTATGGGGAAATTATAGTTTTTCCCTTTCAATTAGTATTTTTCTTTTAAAATTTAATTTAAAGAATATTTTAATTTTTGTATGGATTATATATGAATATATATATACATTTTTAATTTTGATAATAAATTATGGATCCAAAATTTGAGGGTCCATTAGTGTGCATGAAGTCAATGCTAATGTGGATTCGACTCGATGGGTCCCACTATAGTAATTCAGTCATAACATTTTTCTCCATTGTTGGATTAAAAAAAATAAATATTCTATATGAATTTATTTGAACCATTTAATCCAACTGGTGGAATATCTAGTTTCAAATTTATTGTTTTCAAAATCATGTGTGAATTTAATATATCCAAATTCAATGAATTTTCTAGGATGGAAATATTTTCATACAAAAATCAACCATAAATCCTATAAAACACCATTTAAGGGGCTGAAATTTTTATTATGAATGAAAAAGGAAAAGGGGAGAAATTACACATACACTACTACAAAATAAAGCTATAGCCACGGTTTGGAACCGTGGATATGGGCGCAAAAACCGTGGCTATAGGTTATAGCCACGGTTTCATAAATCGTGGCTGGTATTGGCGTGGCTATAGGGTAAAACCTATAGCCACGGTTTGAACCGTGGCTATATCACTATAGCCACGGTTTGAACCGTGGAAATAGCCTAGAGCCATGGTTTTCAAACCGTGGAAGAATATTAAGTCTGGAAATATATATAGCCACGGTTTAAACCGTGGCTATAGGCCCTTTGCCATAGTTTTAAACCGTGGATATAGGCCTTCTGCCACCGTTTAAAATCCTTGCTATATGTCTTCCCATTCCATAAAAAACATCCCCCACCCGCCCCCTTCCCCAGCACTGCCCCCTACACTCCCCACAGCCCACTGCACACACCCCTGCCCCCTGCCCCCTGCCCACTGCACCTCCCCCTAGCCCACTGCATCCCCCCCTGCACACACACCCTGCCCCCTGCACTTCCTCCCTGCCCACTGCACTTCCCCCCAGCCTACTACAAACCCCCCTGCCCCCAGCAAACCCCCTTTTCCCCTGCACACAATCCATGAGTTGTTATGTCTGAAAGTAAAAGGTGAAGACCTCACATTTATAGCACATACATCAATCAGGATGTGATTATGATTAGAGTGATGATTTGGTAAGATGAGTCCATAAATAATCAAGGGCTCATTCCCTTCATCGATGCAGGCCAAGCATCTATCAATACTTCTAGATTGCCTCCCATTAATGGTGTACCTTCTCCAGGTGTAATCACCCCCATAGTGGTCACTTCAACTAGCCTACAATTTTCAATGCAAGAAAGGAAGTCAGAAGCAGCCATCATGTTGAAGTTATCACTAGTTTTCTCCTCTAGTCGGAGCACAGTATTAAAATCACCCAATGACATCCAGCTGTGTGACATTTGCTTAGAAATATAAGTGATATCCTGCCAATGCTCCCTTCTGTTGAGATAGGAGTTAGGGGCATAAACAAAGACTATAGATATCCCAATATCATGGAACAACATATCAACCAGGACACTCTGATGATCATCAGTGCAGGAAAGAACATGAATGCTTTCATGCTTGAGGACCCATAAATCTGTTGCGGAATCGCCGAGAGACACAACGATAGAAACGAGGAAAAATGAAGGAAAGAAAGCAAGGGACACAATGATTTATGTGGTTCGGGAAAAATCCCTATGTCCACGGGAGAGGCAGAATTAACTATATCGGGAGCACAAAATTACAGAGGATTTTTGTAGTAAAACCTTGCCCGAAATGGGCTACATATGAAGAAGAGAGTCCCCTATTCCGAAATAGAATTTCGCATTGAAACAGTGATCAGCAACCAACTTTTTCAAAAGCACTACAGTGTCTGCCGGCTGGAAGTCAAAAGCGCTACAGTGAAGTTGGCCTGGAAGTCCGCACTGCTATAGTGTCGGTCGGTGTCGGTCGGTCAACATTGATATAGTGCTCAGCATTGCTACAGTATCCAAAGAGATTTGGCCCAACCGGATCGGGCAACACCAATCCAACAAAATCCTCATCCGCATTTTCGTTCACATGTTATGAGATTGGTGAGTATCCAATTGAAGACCATTTTATAGCTTTCCAGCTTGAGAACTTCATTTTCAGTTCAGCAAAGCTAATCATTAAAGGTTTGTTGGTCATAAGAATGTGCCTAAGGGCTTTTACTGTGTTAGGGTTCCCATGCCCATGGAAATTCCAGAAAAAATCTTCATTTATTAAGAGATGACTTGCCTCTGGTCTGAGGCCCCACTTTCTTCATGTTGTTCAGTTTATTGGATTTAGTGTTCTCTTTAGCCTTTCCTTTAGAGGCATTATCCTCAAGACATTCATCAGTTTACCTAGAGGAAGGGGGAGATTCATCCTTCCCATTTATTTAAATTGTTATATCTTTGGATGGAGCACTGTCATCTACATCTTCCACCCATGATTTCCCACTTAGAGGCAAGAATTTCTTTAGAGAGTGATCAAAGCCTATGTCTGCGGCTCTTGAAACTCACATTTTTCCTGATCTCGTAGGCTCTAACTAAGTAAAAGAGTCCCCTTTATGAGAATCATGTCCAACCAAATATGAAGTAGGCAAGGCAGATGCATGCCCAGAACCAACACTACCCAATTGTGTGTCTGGGACTACTTCATCATAGCCATATATAGTAGCACTGAGGTTCTCCTACTATCCACCAAGTGACTCGCCTGAACCATGTAGGTCCTACCCTTAATTTTTGATTTTCACCTTATGTCTAGGCATGGTCGCAGTAGGCATTTCTGTGTCTGGGAAAAATTCATCAGAGCCACATTTAGTAGTTCTGAAGTTCTCCTACTTTCCATCAACAGCTTGGTCTTAGTCATGTATTTCCTGGCCTGAGTTGTGGTTCTACTAATTCTATTCCAAACAATCATCAGATGGGGCCTTATAAGCCTGTTTAGAGACCACAATCAGTTGATGCGGCTAGGCAGTCACATAGGACACTCAGATATCTTCAGGCACACCGCAGAGCTCGACCCGTGATAGTTGTGGGCCACAAGCATTCAGCCCAACCGGATCGGTCAAGACCAATCCAACACCCCCTACTGGACCCCCTGGACAACAGCCCCCCTACAAATCCCTTGCCCCCTTGGATAGCAGTCCCCCTCCCGCCCCACACACATCCCTTGCACCCACTACTGGACCCCCCTGGATAGCAGCCCCCACCCCCTGCTGGATAGCAGCCCTAGCCCCCTGGACAGCAGCCCCCCCCCCCCACATCCCTTGCACGCCCTGTTGGACCCCCCTGGACAACAGCCCCCCACCCCCCTGCTGGACAGCAGCCCCATCCCCCCTGGAAAATAGTCCCCCCACCCCACACACATCCCTTGCACCCCTGGACAACACCCCCCCCCACACATCCCTTGCACCCCCCTACTGGACCCCCTTGGATAGCTGCCCCCACCCCCCTGCTGGACAGCAGCCCCAGTCCCCCTGGATAGCAGCCCCCCCTGTTGGACCCCCTAGACAGAAGCCCCCTTGCAGGACCCCCCCTGGACAGCAGACCTCCCCCCTGCTGGACAGCCCCCCCCCCCACATCCCTTGCACACCCCTTGCCCCCTGGACAACAGCCCCCCTACTGCCCCCCCTGGATAGAATCCCCCCCCCCTCGCTGGACCCCCTAGATAACAGCCCCCCCTGCTGGCCCCCCTAGACACCCCCCCCCTTCTGGACCCCCTGGAAAGAATCCCCCCTACAGGACCCCCCTGGACAGCAGCCCTACCCCCCCCCCCCCCTCACTAGACCCCCTGGACAACCCCCCCCCCCCTGCTGGACCCCCTAGATATCCCCCCTGTTGGACCACCCTGGACAGAAGCCCCCCCTGTAGGACACCTTGGATAGTAGCCCCCCTTGCTGGACAACACCCCCCCCCCCACATCCCTTCCACACCCTTACCCCAATTGTCAGGTTAGATGTGATGAGGTTTAAAATTGTTGGAGGAAAGGAAAATGTGGGACCAACTAAACAATTGAGGTTCAGGCTCAACATCAATTTTGAGGTTCAGGCTCAATAGAAGTTGGTATCTACTGGGGTCCAAGCCACGGTGGTGTTACCCCTTTCTCCATAATCCCTCCCATTAAACATAATTATCAGTGGAGGAGGTACAGAATGGGAAAATAATCCTATGTTGGTCAGTGGTACTGATAGGGAACATGGTTTAGTATATGTTCAGCATGGATTGTGATACAATATAAAATTCAGTTAGAAATGAAAAGAAATCATACTGGAACATACACCTACAGATGGAAGTGGTCTGACTATTGTTCTTCTACATTCTTTCAGTAGGTGGACGTCAAGGAGGAATATCTAGCTCCAAACCATTGTCCCGATTTATCTTACCAAACTAGTAACATGAATTAACATTAATACCCCTATAATTAATCTTTTTTGCTTGTGTTTTTATTTCTCTCCAAGAACACACACATAATCATAATGGTTTTGTGACTCTAATGGGGAACTTTGAGTTTAATGGATCAACCGAGGATGATGTATTTGTGTATGGGGTGATCATTATTGGATGGAAATAGTTTATGATGAATCTAATGGAAACTCAAAGAAACAATAATTTGATGATCATCAATTCACAAATCGTAGTTTCACACACACATTGGGTGGAAGAAAACTTGATCTCTACCTATGTTTAGGTTGGAAAATTGTGTATTACAATTTTTAGGTAAACACGAATGGAAACAAATGTGTCTTAGATATACTTTTTTATGGTGAGTATTAAAGAAAATATGGCATCGATGTAATAAAACATGGAATAAAATATGAGAGGGTAGAACAAGAGACAACATATGGCTCTGGATGAGGCGTAGAAGAAAAGTATGATGTTATTAGTTTGTGATTTAGAAGAACAAACTCTTGAGAGTTTGAATATAATTGAGAAACATATGCAGTGAGGATTAGAAAATGAAAAAAAACTTAATAAGCACTGAAAAATCCATAATTCAGATAAATGGGATGGATGGAGTGTAGCGTGATCCTTGTGACATTTCTGGTTACAGAGGTTGTCGAACAATCTGAAGAGCTATGAAGCATCTCACAGTTAGTGGAATTGCCAACATTATTTGGAGACAATCCATTAGTATGGATTACAAATTTACCCAAAAAATAACTTATTTTTGAATGAAACCAATGGGAAAACTATATGAATAACGTAAATAGAGATGACCAATGTAATGGTGTAAGAGATATGAGTCATCATGAATTGGGGGAATAGAAGTTGAATGGGTTATGCTTCCACCATGGCCAACCATACATACCAATGCACAAATGCCCTGAAAATCTTTTTTGAGTGTGAATCCAAGAATTCAGAGAACTTAGGGAATTTAAGGAGGATGGAGACATGGAAAAAGAAAAATATTTGGTCATAGAAGCTGGAGAATGAGAACATGATAGGAAACTAGTAGAATGAGAAAGAGAATCGATTGATCTCCAGAGTATGCATGAGGTTAAGGAAAATTATATGTTGCTCACCAGACATATATCAAGTGTTATGGTAGTTCTTTTACTGGATAAAAGATCCATCCATCTATTTACTTCTAGAAATCTTGAAAAACTCACAAACTTGAAGGTTTTAATTACCAAACCATTTGTTTTTACTCATGGTTGTGGTTCTCATTATTTTTTACAAGACCTATGGAAATAGATTTTGGTTAGTATAGAGAATTCCATCAGTACAGTTGATACATTTGTTTTTGACCCTATGGGACTATATGTAGTCTTTAAGATATAATGGATAACAATACTGCATAGTGTTTTGACTAGACAGGGTTATAAAACCAAGGGATTTTTATAGTAGGGGTAGGAAATTAATCTCTATGTAAATGAAACCGCTATAGTGTGACCATGGGGACTTCAAAACCACATTCAACAAAGAATAATATTATTGAGTGATGGGATTGGTAAGTGAAGATTCAGTTTCTAGAATAAGAATCAAACCGTAAGCTCATAGATTTGTTTTATTTTGGTGAATTTTATAAAAACATCTAGTTTATGTTTAGAAAACTGTAGGGCCTACAACTATATTGGAAATCCCACCACGCTATTTATCTGGTTCTTGGGACGACCCTATTAATTATTTGACCATATAATCTAGATCATTATCGAAATGATGAGTTCGAGCACAATGTTAATGAAATGTTGGGTGAATTAATAACCTAACATAGTGGAATCCCATTTTATAGTCCCATATTTCTTGTAAAGGAAAACATATGGGACTTAGAAGATGTTCATTAATTACCAATCACTTAATAAACAAACCATCCTGAATAGGTTCCTCATTCCCATCATTGAAGAACAATTGTAAGAGTTGAAATGAGCTACATTTTTCTCAATATGGGACTTCAAATCTAGGTTCCACTGGATATGAGTATGAATGAGGGTCTTAAGAAGATAGTGTTTCGTACACACAATGGAAATTATGAATTCCATTCCATTTTATTTGGGTTGATGAACTCCCCAGCCTCTTTTCCACCACATATAACTCGGACCCTCTAGTGAGATGGTTACAAAAATAACCTTAAGAGACTCATAAATCTAAAGCTGGATAAAAATATCCTCAACCTTCAGTACCAAAACCAATTCATCCTAGGAATCTTGTTACCCAGGAATTATTGTGAGGATACCATCTTGATTCTTGGGGGCTGTTGCAGGCTGAAATAAAGGTGGAAGGGGCTGGTGTGGACATGATGTGGCTGGAGCAGAGCCAAATCACAGAATAAATGCGGCATGACTGTGGCGTGACCACGACGTGACCATAGCGTGACCGCGGCGTGACCGCGGCGTGACCGCGGCATGACCGCGGCGTGACCACGGCATGACCACGGCATGACCGCGGCGTGACCGCGATGTGTTGGCCTGGTCCAGAGACTTTTGCGGGGCAACATCTTCTGACCAGGAGTGAAGGGAGCGGAAGGAGGCTAGAATGCTGGTGGAAGGGGGCTGGTTGCACATGCTGGGGGATGGTGCGGGCTGGTTCATAGGTGGCAGAGGGGCTGTTGCGGGCTGGAATGCTGGTGGCAGCGGGCTGAAATGAAGGTGGAAGGGGGCTGGTGTGGGTTTGATGTGGCTCGATTATGGCCAAATTACAGCATTAATGTGGCGTGACTGCGGCGTGACTGTGGCATGACCACGGCGCGACCACGGCGTGACCACGACATGTTGGCCCGGTCCAGCGACATCTGCAGGGTAGCATCTTCTGGCCAGGAGTGAAGGGAGTGGGAGGAGGATGTAATGCTGGTGGAAGGAGGCTGGTTACAGGTGTTGGGGAGATGGTGCGGGATGATTCGAAGGTGGAAGGGGGGGGGGCTGTTGCGGGCTGGAATGCTGGTGGCAGTAGGCTGAAATGAAGGTGGAAGGGGGCTGGTGTGGGCAAGATGTGGCCGGAGCAGGGCCAAATAACGGCGTGACCGCGGCGTGACCACGACCTGACCACGGCGTGACCGCGGCGTTACTGCGGCATGACCGCGGCGTGACCGCGGCGTGTTGGCCTGGTCCAGCGACATCTGCAGGGCAGCATCTTTCGGCCAGGACCGAAGGGAGTGGGAGGAAGCTGGAATGTTGGTGGAAGGGGGCTGGTTGCAGGTGTTGGGGAGATGGTGCGGGCTGATTCGAAGGTGGCAGGGGGGCTGTTGCGGGCTGGAATGCTGGTGGCAGTGGGTTGAAATGAAGGTGGAAGGGGGCTGGTGTGGGCTGGATGTGGCCGGAGCAGGGGAAAATCACGGCGTGACCGTGGCGTGACCACGACTTGTTGGCCTGGTCCAGCGACATCCGCAAGGCAGCATCTTCTAGCCAGGAGCGAAGGGAGTAGGAGGAGGCTGAAATGCTGGTGGAAGGGGGCTGGTTGGAGGTGTTGGGGAGATGGTGTGGGCTGATTCGAAGGTGGCAGGGCGGGCTGTTGCGGGCTGGAATGCTGGTGGCATCGGGCTGAAATGAAGGTGGGAGGGGGCTGGTGTGGGCTGGATGTGATCGGAGCAAGTCCAAATCACGACGTGACCGCAGCGTGATCGCGACGTGACCGCAGTGTGACCGCGGCGTGACCGCGGCGTGTTGGCCCGGTCCAGTGACATCCGCAGGGCAGCATCTTTCGGCCAGGAGCGAAGGGAGTGGGAGGAGGCTGGAATGCTGGTGGAAGGGGGCTGGTTGAAGGTGTTGGGGAGATGGTGCGGGCTGATTCGAAGGTGGTATGGGGGGATATTTCGGGCGGGAGTGCTGGTAGCAGCGGGCTGAAATGAAGGTGGAAGGGGGATAGTGTGGTCTAGATGTGGCCGGAGCAGGGCCAAAATCATGGTGTGCCGCGGCGTGACCGCGACGTGTTGGCCCGGTCCAACAACATCCGTGGGGAAACATCTTACGGCCAAGAGAGAAGGGAGCAGGAGGAGGTTGGAATGCTAGTAGAATGGGGCTGGTTGAAAGTGTTGGGGGGATGGTGCGGGCTGATTCGAAGGTGGCAGGGGGGCTGTTGCGGGCTGAAATGCTGGTGGCAGCTGGATGAAATGAAGGTGGAAGGGGGCAGGTGTGGGATGGATGTGGCCAGAGCAGAACCAAATCATGGTATTACCGCGGCGTGACCGCGGCGTGACCACGGCGTGACCGCGGCGTGACCGCGGCATTTTGGAGCTTTCTAACTAAAATTTTTTTCTCCCCCACTGGGTATATGCACCTTCACACATTAAATGTATTTTACAAAAACCTTCAAATTAAATGGGCAATGTCACACATACAATTTAAATAGGAAGGTGGAAAACATAAAAAACATTGAAAACAAAGTAGAAACATGAACCTAGATGTTTGTTTATGCTTCCAACAACAGTATGATTCAATCTTCAATAGGTGCATGAGGTGATGTCCAACTTTTTTCGTGCCCAGATAACACAAGAAATATGTTATTAAATAGTAAAATAACTAAACGAAATAAAAGAAAAGAAAAGGGAAAAGAATTTTTAGGTTTCAAACCCGGAACAGGGGCTGTTGTTAACCTGTCCATAGCTGCACCCCTCCACCCTCCCCCCTGCCCCTCCCCCTGCCCCCTGCCCCCTGCCCCCTGCCCCCCTGCCCCCTACCCCCCTCCAAACTGCCCCCTGCCCCCTAAAACGTGCCCCCTGCCCCCCTGCCCCCTTCCCCCCTTCAACCTGCCCCCTACCCCTTGCACCCCTTCCCCCTGCCCCCTGCCCCTGCCCCCCTACCCCCTGCCCCCTGCCCCCCCTGCAACCTGCCCCCTGCCCCCCTGCAACTACTTATTTTGTTATGCGAGGACATCTAAGGCATGGACGCACCATGCTGAAATTTTGATGGAAGTCTGATACTTGTTGAATAATATTTATCTAGGAAAATTATTCTCATAGAGCATAATCTGATGCCTCAACAATTTTTGTTAGTTTGAAGGGATTGAGAATGACCATTGAGCCTTTCCACAGGCCGACTTGGGTGCTCGGATCAGGGGTAATCCAATTTAGTTTATAGAAAATCGTGTTTATAAATTATGTTTGGTAAAATTAAAACATCGAGGGTGGAATGAATGTTCAAGTTTTAAAAGGACCAAAATACCCTCCTCTTCTTCCTCAACCCCCACATCTTCTTCTTACCTAACCCCATGTCCCAAAGCTTGACAGCACCCCTCACCATAGATGAACTAGTTTTTAATCCTAGTTCTATGATCATACTGTAATTTGAGACCCTGGTGAGCTTCATTGCAAGGATGGTGATGGCCTAAAAAACACATCCTGCATAAAATTGATCTCCATACTTCATCACTTTGGAGCAACTTGAACATTAACACTCTCAATTAGTTATCAAGAACAAATCATTAGAACATTGTTGCTCAAAAATATGAGGTGGATTGAATGATGTTAAATTACCAATGGTTTAATTATTACCAACTGAAAAATTTAGGAAACAATATAAATTCATCACCCACATCTAATAATTTTATTATTAAATGAATTTAGTTATGGTACTCTACCTCAATAACATGCACTACTATGATATCTCTAACCTATGGATTGTACCTATAACTATTTTAGGTGAGCCAAAAATATGTTTTTTTAATTATATGAAATAGAAAAGTCCATCTAAATTATATAATGAAATGTATCTTATTTAAATAATAGAAACTACCTGGCTTGCGGTGACACATCATAGACCAATTTGATCACACTTTCATCTACATTACACATTGTTTCCACCAAATCTTCTTTAATAATCACATTTTCATGGCCCCTTTTTCTAGGAAAAAACATTTTAATGCATCTAAAAAATTATAATATGTAGTTTAAAAACCATTTTTCTCAAAAGGATCTAAAAAAATTGATGGTGAGAACAACTATACACCATTCTTGAATATCATTTTTTTATTCCACATCCTGTACTTTCAAAAAAATAGTTATACTACCCGGGTTGTAAACTGTGGCTACATATTAGTTTCCAGAAAAAAATAGAGATGTCTCACCCTGCACCCTGAGCCCTTCCGCACCCCGCACCCGGTACTTCAAGCAATAAAACATGAAGGAGACATCGATGTTTCCTGTGCCTTAAAATTCAACAGTGTATTACTTAATCAACAAAGGCCTTCATGTACTTTCAACATATGAAATAATTCTAGAACATCTTCCACGGATCTGAAAAAACCATCATAGATAGTGTGAATTAGGTTCATGATAATCAAAAGATCCACCTAATTTCAAGTCCAAGAGATGACTCCTCGTAATAGTGTCGGGCTTTAGGGGTGTTCATGTGTTGGGTCGAGGGTCTTTTGGGGCTCGACCCAACAAAAAAAGATTAGGTTGATCACGTGATTTGTGAGAACCTGACCCAACCCGAACCAACCTGCTGGGGTCAGGTTACCTGAAACATGGCCAAAGGACTCAACCCAACCCAACCTATCATGGTTTGGGTCAGTTTGGGTCAATTTATATGAGTAAAACCCAACCCGATGCACCTGAACCCAAACCCAGACCCATGCACCCCCAACCCCCTCATCCCCCAACAGTAGCCCCTCCATCTTCCCACCCCACCCCTCAGCATCCCCCCTCCCCCAACCCCCTACAACCCCCCAGACCCAGACCCAACCCAATGCAGCTGGAGGGTGGCTTCCAAAAAATAGCATCCAATTCCAAAATGCAAACCAAAATGCACTAGCATCCAAGAAATGTAGCAACATCCAAGAAAATACAAACCAAAATGAAAAAAATAGGGGAAATAATAACATCCAAAATGTAGTGGCATCCAAAAATGCAGTAGCCTCCGAATAAATGTAGTTGCATCTAACCCAGAAAAATAAAACAATGAAGAAATGTCAAAAATATAAACAAGAAGGAAGGTCACAAACTCCATAAATTTGAGAATAAAATTGTATACAAATTTAACAACCAAAAAAAACAACAGTGGCATACAATTCTGAACACAACAAAATAGGGGAAACAAATAGGTGTAAAGTGAATAATAACATGGGTAAGGGAAGCCAACATGTTACCCAAGAAACAACATTAATAAATGTGATCCCAAAATATTTTTATTAACACCATCAGGAACAATCTTGTTACTTATCTACCACATCAATTAATTGGTGCAGTTAAACTTGGTAAACCCCCACTTCCTACTGACAATTGGAATAAAATGCATGAATTCAAACATCATTCTGTTTTCTTTCTTTTTCTTTCATTTAGTACATGTGAACCAAATAGATCCTTATGTCTTAATGAAGTAGTTCACTCCATTCCAAAAGTAACTCACAAACATACAAAAGATTATATAATGTTAGCAAAATAAACAGAGAAACCCTACTAGACAAGATCTTTTCCATTTTAGCCTTTGATAAAGAAGAATCTTCCAAAATAAATGTATAAGAAAAAGATTAGTAAATTAAACTACATTCACATAAAAAGGGTAAACAGATTATTCATTTTATTTAAAAATAAAAGTGATATTAAATAATCAAACCCATTTTCCACAATTAATACCATTACACTGCACTCATGTAAACTTTATGTGGTCATAAAAAGATAAAAAAAACCCTAAAACATATTTTGATCAGTGAAAATTCTATAAAAATTTTAAACAATGAAATCTTATGAGTGGTATAAAATTCATGAACTCATGTAACAATGCTTGTGAATAAAATATAGCTACTATGATGCATGTCATCAACTTAATGCTTGTGAATACCAACAAGCTACTACGGGTCGGTTTTTAATAAATTCATAGGTTGTGGAACTTTTTTTATAATTCAACTTTCACCAGTGTTGGGGTGAAGGATGTAATACTTTCTTGTATTGGGGTATTTATAGTGGGAGGGAAATAGAAGGGGGGAGATTCAGAAACTACACAAAAATTGCAACCTAAAGCGCCAGTGGATTACTGTTTCTGAAGGGCCGCTGTGAATAGCGTGAGAGAGTTCGTGAGAGAGGCTGATGGTTCAGAGTGGAGGGTTATAGTGAGAGAGGTCGATGACAGCGTGAGAGACCATGTTGATTGGGAACGTCGGGAGGAGGGCTCCGCAGTGAGATCTACAGATAGTTCAGAGAGTAGGGTCGCGGATCGAGGGAGGAGGAGAGGAGAGGCCATCGTGGATCGGGGGAGGAGGAGAGGAGAGGCCGATGAAATCCAAAAAAAAGAAACGTCGATGTTTAGAAGATTAGCCACAGATGCTTAATTAAAGTGTGGATATAAACGGTCTATATCCATGGACCTATAAAACTGTGGCTATAGGTCCGTGGCTATAGCTTAAATTTCTAGTAGTGATAATACCAAAATATAATATTCTTCTATTATGGTATTACAAAATTCATGAAAATTTGGTACCTTGAATCTGGAAAAATTGTCTCGAAAAAATTATTTTCTATAATGATTTAGGAATTACTTATTTAATACATTTCAACATAAGATGAAATTGTGTGAGAGAGAAGAAAATAAATGTTTAACCAACATTCATGTAACGACCCAAACTTTCATTAATGGAATTCCCTCTTGATCTAATTAAATGTCGAATTATGTAAAATGTTTTGTGAACTTATATGGTTTTATGATTTGGATTTTTAAAATACCGTTAAGTATTGTTACCATTGCTAATATAGTCATTGAACAGTGATCACATGATTTTATAAATATAGGGCTTTAACAAATCTGATTTTCTCAGAAAAAAGAAGCGATGGCCTCATCCAGTAAGCTTGCCCCGTACGAAGCCCATTTGTTAGAGCTCGGAAAGGAGGTGGCGTCATTGGGCTTCGCTCTTGAACAAGACTAATCTGAGCTTGAACACGTTAATCTTGAGCAGAACCAACGATGGGAGAAGTGGAAGTTAATAGATATTACCACCCGAGCGATGTTATCTGAGCCACCCTAAGAGTCGGTCACCATTGAACACCTTACCCTTTGGTCTTATGCGGGTGTTATAAGGGGTTATGTAACAAGACCCTAGCACTATTACTATGGACATTATTTTTGTATAAATAATGTGCATTAATTTTATAATTGTTACTTTGAAAATAGTTTTTAAATCACAAATAGTATTTTTAGTTAATATTCAACTAAGAAATCAATTTTGATGAATTAATGGATTTTTGAATTAAATAATATTTTAATAAAATATTATTATAATTAAATAAATATTTATTAAATATAAATGATCATATAATTTTCTGAATGCAATTGTAATTTTTATTATGGTTTGAAAGCCGTTTTTGTCAAAACCCGTGAATTTTTTATAAATGACAGTTTTTATTTTAAAAGTAAAAATTCACATATTTAGAAAATTATTTAAATAAAATGAATATTATTTTTGGAATTAGGACGTTGAAATTATCCAATGGTGAATTTTTCATAATTTTTTGAGACCGTCGAATTTTTAGGTAAAAATTAAATACTGTTTAAATATATAATGTGTTTTATGACATCATAATGACCCAATAGTGATGTAATAGAATACTATAAATGATATTTTCGTCCAATATATGTCTTACTATTTAAATAATTTGATTTTAGGTTTATTTTATTTATTTTTCAAAACATCAGGGGACCCTCCAAGAGTTATAAAACATTTTCACTTTTTAAATGAATTTCCTTGAGAGTGTGACTCACCTCCACATAATCACCCTCAATATTTTAAAAATTTAGGCCATTTAACTTATAAAATATTGTTTTCCACTCCCCTTTCGAAAAAACCATGTTCAAAAACCATGGGATGGTTTGTGGTTTGATTAGTTTATTTTGTGGTGACACAAACCTAAATAATAAAGAATTTGCTCTCCTTTTCTACATAAACCCACCCAAGCTCCCACTTCCTCTTCACTCAAAGCCTTTTAAGTTTGTAAAACCTCTACCCTCCTCTATCTATAATCCTCACAAGGTTACCCAAGCTCCCAATAATCCTCTCTCAAGCCTCTCCCAAGCCTTTGAGATCACACTTCCAAGTAAAGGATTTCTTCTTTTCTCATATTTATCCAATTTTTTTTAAGTTGTTATGCCATTTTATTCAATTAAAAATGTTGGGGTATGATTTTTAACCTCCCCCATAATTCCATATCTATGTTTTAATGATGATATAACCCTTTATCTCTCATTAAATTCCCCTCATGTACACCCATTACCATGCCAAAATTCCATAAGGAATCTCTCTCTCCTCATTTACATTCAAGAAATTATTTTGTATTGTGAATATAAATTTAATTAATTATGTTGGTAAATGTATATATATGACACCATTAATGTCCATTTCATGTAAATATGATGATACTTTCATTTATCTCTCATCAACCATTTTTATGAATTCTTATGTCACGTCGTTACACTGCCGAAATTGCATCGCGGTTTTCCAAGATAATGTCATTGTATAGTGAATACCATGACCATTTCATTATCAAGGGTATTCACCTTTATGAACATTTACTTATTGATTATATTGTTTCATTTATTAATTCCACATTTACTTTATCATGTAATAAATTATGAGGATTAATGAATTCATGTTATATTATCCAAGTGGCACATTTATGCATGAAATGAAATGTTTAAGAAGGGTGCGCCCTGATAGTGCTCCAATGCATTAATTTGGGTAAAGATTATCATCATGATACGTCAAGTTCGATATGGGTTTACTCATTCTAATTCAAGTGCAATGAGGGTTTACTCATGCTTCATGTGCAATTAGCCTTGGATCATTCTCCATGTGCAATGAGCATTGGCTCATGCTAAAATAATGTTAAATGTTGTTGCCACATTTCCATATTAAGATTATAATGAGTTATCATGCCTTTATGTTAATGTTTATCTTATTATCCATTGATATTCCTATTTTCTAGCATGTACTATATTACACATGTTATTCCATGTTTATTCCCTTACTGAGATTTATAGATCACCCTTTTTTCATGCATGTCCTCAGGTTATCCGATGAAATGCTAAATATGAGGGAATGTAGTGGTCATATAAAGGAAGTTTTAAATAAATATGTTTTATTTCATATTCTAAGTTGGTATGTAAAGATCCTAAGCTCCAAAGACACTAGAACTCTCGATCTTCTATGTCGTATCAAGTGAAGTTTATTTAATAAATAATGTTTAAGTGTGTAATAAAGAGCAGGGTTGTGATAGTTGGTATCAGAGGACAGGTTTAGTTATTTTTGGGATTAGGATTAGAAAAACCTAGTGAAGACTTAGAGATAAGAATAATTATAATAAAAACATCATTACGTATTGGTGAGTATTGAGTAAGTGTTTTATCAAGAAAATATATCTCTGTCTGGATACGAGTAGGTAGAGGCGGCTCTGGCACAGATGTGTCCTATGGGTAAAACCTGAAAACAACGCTTTGAGCTAGACTTGAACGGGAACTAGTGCACGAAAATGGGCCTTTCTTCACTCTTGGTTATGACACTCCTGGAGGATATTCATTGGTAAATTCACAATCTTAGTATGAAATATTATTAAAAAATCCCCTAAGAATATATGTTGGAATGTAGATCATGGATAGCATAGATTGAAGCCTATAGATTCATAATTTATGGAAATAAAGGTAATGTATATGTCATATATTTTGTCTTTGGATTACCCTTTATGTGTTAACCCTAACTTTCCTTTTATTCCAGCCAATGGCTGGTAATAGGAGCACTCGGGCTAACAACCAATGTGAAGATCAATGTGATGATTGTTCTAATGAGATGCTGAATCTGATGGGAGCAGGAATCACGAACTATGTCATGATTCTCTCTCAATTAATTCAATATTTGAATATGAACATGGGTAAAGAGGAACATTAAACCCCCCTAAGAAAAAAAAAGTCACCATCAAGAGCTTCATGAGACAAAGGCCTCCTACTTTTAATGTATCATCTGATCCCTCAATCACCGAACAATGAATCAACTCCATTGAAATGATCTTCTCCATACTTCAATGTTCCGAACAAGAGAAGGTTCTCTTGGATGCTTATTGTAGGGAGAGTGAAGTTGATCAATGATGGATATTGATCAAAAATAAAAAGCTTGACGAGGAGATCGAGGCATTGGAATGGAAGAATTCCTAGAAGATGTTTTTCAATAAAAATTTTCCGCGCTCCCACCGAATTAAGATGGAAAGGCACTTCCTTTACCTCAAGGAAAAAGATAACGAATCTATAAAAGAATATGAGGAAAAATTCACAAGGTATGCATGATATGCCTCTGTCTTTGTTGTTACCCCTGAATGCAAGGTTTACCGCTTCTTTGGTAGTCTGAAACCTAGCCTATAGAAAGTGCTCATGATCCGTGACTTCAACAGCTACGAGGAAATTTTCCGATGTGCCCTCAAGGTCGAAATGGAGATCAGAGAATCTCAGGGGTATCATGGGGATAAGAAGAATAAGGTGGAATTCAATGTTGGTGGTGGGATGGATAAATCCAACGGTTCTAAGAATATTCAGTACCCCACTTTATAAAGGTGTGGAAAGAAGCACACCGAAAATTACCTGAAGGGGATGAAGAAATGCTTTAGGTGTGGAAGAGAAGGGAACCTAGCTGTTAACTATCGGCAAGAAAAACCCACGACTGCGACAGAGGAGAGAAATTCTCTACTTGAAAATCAATGAATTTTTTATTGCTTCAAATACAAATAACTAGGGCACTTTTCATATCATTTCCCTAAGCCAAGGGTTTTTAGAGGCAACCAACAACATCTGAGGCAGCAAGGGCGGTCTTTTTCCTTCACTATCATTGAAGTGAACCCCGACAATGAAGTGGTGATAGGTAAACTAGTTATTCATTCAAGAATAACGAACAAAATTTTTTATTCAGGTTTTACACATTCTTATATATCTTCAATTTTTAATAGAACAATCCCAACACCACCACAAATCATGGAAGTAAAGATGTCGGTGAGTATGGTAAATCGGGTACTCATTGCATCCCATGAATAAAACTCCTCCCCTGTCATAATTTTTGGATTGAAATTCCTAGAGAACCTCTTCATACTCCCTCTGGTAAAATTATATGCAATTATCATCATGGATTGGCTTTCCTTATATAGAGCCAACATAAATTTCCATGAGATGGAAATAACTCTCCATCTGGAGAATCGACCCCTGATTCTATAAAAGTGCAAGGAGGAAGATGAATATTCTTTAGCTCCATCACCTTAATCATGGATATTACTACCCTATGAGATCACGTATCTAGCTAAGATGATTGAGTCCAAGCTACCATCCTTGAAGACATTCCTATTGTGAGGGAATTTGCTGCAGTGTTTCCTGAGGAATTGCCTAGTCTTCATCCTAAAAGAGATGTTGAATTATCAATTGATATTATACCTAGGGAGTTTCCAATATCCAAGACTCCATATAGAATGGTTTTTGTGGATCTTGAGGAGATGAAGAAACAACTAAAGGATAATTTGGATAAAGGGTTTATATGCCCAAGTGCTTCACCATGGGGTGCACCAGTCCTCTTCGTCAAAAAGAAGGATGGATCAATATGCCTTTGCATCTGTTATCGTGAGCTCAAAAATATCACGATAAAGAACAATTATCCAATCCCATGAATTGATGACTTGTTCGATCAGCTGTGTGGAGTACAATACTTCTCTAAGGTGGATTTGTAGTTAGGATATTATCAAGTAAGGGTGAATAAGAAAGATATCCCCAAGACTGCTTTTCGTACAAGATACGGGCACTATGAATTCATAGTAATGCTTTTAGGAGTCACTAATGCTCCAATAATCTTCATGGAATTGATGAATAGAGACTTTATATATTACCTCGACAAATTTGTAGTAGTATTTGTAGATGATATTATAATATACTAAAAAACCAAGGAGGATCATGAGGAGCATCTAAGAACTGTACTAGAGACCTTGCGGAAGGAGAAAATATATGAAAAGTACAACAAGTGTGAGTTATGGTTGAAGGAGGTATCATTATTAGGCCATATCATCACAAGTAATGAGATATTTTTGGATCCCTTCAAGATAGCTACAATAGAGGGATGGATGAGGCCAACATAGGTAATGAATATCCGTAGATTTTTGGGGTTAGCTGGATATTATCGACAATTTGTGATAAATTTATCATGATTGTCCAACCCTCTTATGAAGATAACTCAAAAGGGTGTAAAGTTTAATTGGTTTGATGAATGTTAAGAAAGATTCAAAGAGTTGAAAATGAGGCTTATCACTGTGCCCGTGCTCACTTTACCAACAAGTGGATAACTTTTTGTGGTATTTAGTGATGCTTAGAAGAAGCACATGGGATGTTTGTTGGTGAAAAATGAAAAAGTCATTGCCTATGATTCAAGGAAATTAAAATTTCATGATTAGAAATATCCAACACATGGCCGGGAGTTGACTGTAGTGATCTTCTATTTAAAAACTTGGTGGCATTATCTATTTGGGGAGAAGGGTGAAATATATATGGAAAAAAAGCCTAAAGTATATAGTCACACAGAAGGAGTTGAACATGTGCCAATGAAGATGGTTAGATCTGATAAAATAATATGAATTCTCAATCCATTACCACCATGGGAAAGCAAAAAAGGTGGTAGATTCTCTAAGTTAAAAGGATCCAGAGATTCTATCATTGATGAGAATTGAGAAGGATCCAATCTTCTTAGATTTGATGAAGATAGACATGGGAATCATAAAAAAGGGAACATAATCAATCCTTTCATAAATTATTTCTCAACTGTCTCTTTTGGAGAAAATAAAGGATTCTCAATGAAAGGATGTGGAAATTCTGAGAAAAGGATGGAAGCTATCAAAAATGATAAATCCTCAGATTTTGTGGTTGAAAAGGATGGAATTGTGAGATTTGGGTCTCGATTATGTCTACCATCTGATCCATAGATAAGAAGGAGCTTATGGATGACTCACATAGATCAACCTTCTCAATTAACTCGGGGAGCACAATGATTTATCGAGATCTCCGAGAAAATTTTTGGTGGGACAATATGAAAAGGGATATTTTGGACATTACATCAAAGTCCCTGGTGTGTCATCAAGTGAAGGAATAGAGGCAAAAGTCTAAGGGGATGATGCAACCATTACCCATATCAGCATGGAAATGAGAGAACATCACCATGGACTTTGTCACCAGGCTTCCAAAGACATCCAAAGGCAACAATGAAATATAGGTTGTTGTGGATCATCTTACCAAGTCTGCACACTTTATTGCTATTCGGGAGGATATCTCACTAGATAAACTGGCACAGATATATATCAGGGGAGTGGTAAGGTTACATGGAGCACCACTATCTATTATATCTGATCAAGATCCAATATTAACCTCTAATTTTTGGAAGAGTCTTCAACATACTCTGGATACAGAACTAAACTTCAGTACGACCTATCATCCTCAAACCAATGGCCAATCTGAGTAGACTATCCAAACACTTGAGTACATGTTGAGAGCTTGATCAATGAACTTGAAAGGAGGATGGGATCAACATCTTCCACTGGTTGAATTCTCTTACGAGAACATTTTCCACTTGAGCATCCAAATGGCACCATATGAATCCCTTTATGGGAAATGGTGAAGAACATCGGCGTGTTGGGAAGAAGTCAGTGAGCGTAAGCTTCTAGGACCATAAATGGCCGAAGGGATGGTGGAGAAGGTGAAAACCATTCAACAACATTTCAAGACACCCTATAGTTGATAGAAGAGTTATGAAGATAACAGTCGATGAGACCTTGAGTTTAAAGTTGAAGATATGGTATTTCTACGCATATCTCCATGGAATAAGGTCACGAGGTTGGGAAATAAAGGGAAGTTAATTCCTAGGTACATCGGCCCCTTTGAGATTCTTGATCATGTTGGGGATGTGGGCTATAGACTAGCACTTACACGTACCATGGCCAAATTAAATTATGTATTTCATGTATCCCTCTTAAGGAAGTAAATACCAGACCCTTCAAATGTACTCTCTTTAGAGGTGGTATAGTTAGAGGATGATCTTTCTTACGAGGATCAACCAATGAAGATCTTTGATCGTAGAGAGAAAGTTCTACGAAATAAGGCAATGCCCCTCATCAAGGTGTTGGGGTGAAACCACAAGTTTGAAGAAGCGATGTGGGAATAGGAGGAAGTAATGAAGTAGAGTTACCGAAATCTGTTTTAGTGTGGGAAAAGGAAATTTCTAGGGAAAAATTTCTTAAGGGGGGAAGATTGTAATGACCCAAACTTTCGTTAATGGAGATCCCTCTTGATCTAATAAAATGTCTCATTTTGTAAAATGTTTTGTGAACTTATTTGGTTTTATGATTTGGATTTTTAAAATACCATTAAGGATTATTACCATTTCTAATATAGTTTTTGAACAATGATCACATTATTAGTATAAATATAGGGATTTAACAAATCCGAATTACTCAGAAAAAGGAAGCAATGGCCTCATCCAGTAGACTTTCCCCATATGAAGCCCATTTGTTAGAGCTCGGAAAGGAGGTAGCATCATTGGGATTCGCTCTTGACCAATCCCAATCCGAGCGTGAACACGTTAAGCTTGAGTGGAACTGACTATGGGAGAAGTGGAAGTTAATAGAGATTACCACCCGAGCGATGTTATCCGAGACACCCCAAGAGTCTGTAACCATCGCACACCTTACCCTTCAGTCTTATACGAGTGTTATAAGGGGTTATGTAACAATAACCTAGAACTATGATTTTGTACATTATTTTTGTATAAATAATGTGCATTCATTTTATTATTGTAACTTTGTAAATAGTTTTTAAAGCACAAATAGTATTTTTAGTTAATATTCAACTAAGAAATCTATTTTGATGAATTAATGGATTTTTGAATTAAATAATATTTTAATAAAATATTATTATAATTAAATTAATTTTAATTAAATATAAATGATCATATAATTTTATGAATGCAATTGTAATTTTTATTATGGTTTGAAAGCCGGTTTTGTCAAAACCCAAGATTTTTTGATAAATGACGGTTTTTATTTTAAAAGTAAAAATTCACATATTTAGAAAATTATTTAAATAAAATGAATATTATTTTTGGAATCAATACGTCGAAATTATCCAATAGTTATTTTTTCATAATTTTCTAAGACCGTTGATTTTTTGGGTAAAAATTAAATACCGTTTAAATATATAATGTATTTTATGACATCATAATGACCCAATAGTGATGTAATAAAATACTATAAATTATATGTTCGGTCAATATATGTTTTATAATTAAAATAATTTTATTTTATGTTTGTTTGATTTATTTTAAAAAACTTTAGTGGACCCTCCAAGAGTTATGAAACATTTTCAAATTTTAAATGAATTTCTTTAAGAGTGTGACTCACCTCCACATAAGCACCCTCAATATTTAAATAATTTCAGACATTGGCCTTATAAAATAATTTTTTCCACTTATATTTCGCAAAGACATCGACAAAAACCATGGGTTGGTTTTTGGTATTGATTAGTTTATTATGTGGTGACCCAAACCTAAATAATAAAGAATTCTCCCTCCTTTCCTATATAAACCCACCCAAACCCCAACTTCCTCTTCACTCAAAGCCTTTAGACTTCATCCGAACTATTACCTACTCTCTCTAAAATCCTCCCAAGGTTCCCTAAGCTCTCAAGAAGCCTCTATCAAGCCTCTCCCAATCCTTTGGGATCACACTTCCAAGTATGGGATTTCTTCCTTTCTCATTTTTGTCCAATTTTCTTTAAGTTGTTATGCCATTTTGTTTTCAATTACAAATGTTGGGGGTATGATTTTTAACCTCCCTCATACTTCCCTATATATGTTTTAATTATGATATACCCCTTTATATCTCATTAAATTCCCCTCATGTACACTCGTTACCATGCCAAAATTCCGTAAGGAATCTCTCTCTCCTCATTTACATTCAAGCAATTATTTTGTATTGTGAATATAAATTCCATTACATATGTTGGTACATGTATCTATAAGACCCCCTTACTGTAAATTTCATGTACATATTATGAGACTCCCATTTCTCTCTCATCAACCAATTTTATTAATTATTATATAACGTCATTACGCTGCCGAAATTGCACCGCGATTTTCCAAGACAATGTCATTGTGTACTGAATACCATGCCCATTTCCTTATCAAGTCTATTCACCCTTATGAACATTTACTTATTGATTATAGTGTTTCATGTATGAATTCCACATTTCCTTTATTGTGGAATAAATTATGACGTTTAATGAATCAATGTTATATGATCCGTGTGTCACATTTATGCACGAAATGAAATGTTTAAGAAGGGTGCGTCCTGATAGCACCCCAATGCATTGGGTAAAGATTTGTATCATGATACATCAAGTGAAATGAGTGTTTACTCATGATAATTCAAGTTCAATGAAGGTTTACTTATTCTCCATGTGCAATGAGACTTGTCTCATGCTAGAATCATGTTAAATGTTATTGCCACATTTCCATATTAAGATTGTCATAATTTATCATGCCTTTATGTTAATGTTTCTCTTATGCTCCATTAATATGACTATTTTCTAACATGTACTATACTCCTCATGTTATTCCATGTTTATTCCCTTACAGGGCTTTATATCTCACCATTTTCACGCATGTCCTCACGTTATCCCATGCAATTCTAAGTATGAGGGAATGTAGTGGTCATGTAAAGGAAGTTTTCAATAAAGATGTTGTATTCCAGGTTCTAAGTTGTTATGTAAAGATCCTAAGACCCAAATAAACTATACCTATCGATATTCTATGCTGTATAAAGTGAAATTTATATAATAAATCATGCTTAAGTGTGTAATAAAGAGCAGGGTTGTCATATTTCATGAATACTACTTATCTATATCCAGCTATTAACTTATCCAAAAATGTATAATATTTTGAAGGATATAATTGATAAAAATGTTTTATTAATGGATAAGAACTATTGTCATTAATTTAATACCCATAGGATATTAATAAATTAATTATAACTTAATTAATTTATATTTTCATCTAAGAGTTTTGATGTATTATATTATGTATCTTATATTATAATACATTACTAATAATATAAAGAGAAATGTAATTTTTTAAACATATATATATATATAACTTCTTTATTTTAATGCACATATTTTTTTAAATATATGTATAAGAAATATATTTTAACATATTTCTATAATATATATATATATATATGTATGTATTCAAATATAAATTATTATGACAAATAAAATTTTAATTTATAGTAAAATCATCTAAAATATAGTTTTTTGTATACATATTTTATTTCTCAAATCAATTATATATATTAAAAAGAATATAGTACATTACAACATACATTAGCATGGTTAAAATCTAGAAATTTAGTGTATCTTACTCCTTTCCCAGTGATGGGTGATTTTTTCATTTTCCTTTATAAACAAGCATAACTTACATCCAAGGGTTTTAACTCAGTAAAGTCTAAATACACTTCTTGATGTAATTTATGTAATATATTATCATTTACATGAATAATCCTGAATTACCATATATGGGTGTTTTATGAGTCATTTTCACTATCATTTTCATTTATTTCTATTATAGGGTTTTTTAGTTCAATTATATACAATAAATTATTAAGATACATCATGCCATAACATATGTTATCCTTATAAAAGAGAAAAAATTTATTTCCAAACATGAAGTAAAATCCCATGTGGTCCAAAATCAGAACAGGGATCATGTTTCTTGTAATTGATGTACAATAATTACAATTTTCTAATATAATAAACAAAACACTAGGAAAAGTCATGTGTAATTTCCCAATTCCTATACTACTAGTCATACACCATTTGCAGCCTGAAGATCCACCTCTCCCTTTACAATCTTCTGGAATCTGTTTGGTTCCTGTATATGAATAAAAATGTGCGATACACATGTTATATCTAATACCAAACTTATATATTAATACATATAGTATTCAATGATAAAAATACCTAAAGTAAAATTCATCAGTGTCTTCGGCTTGGGTTTAGCCTTAACACCTTATACCTTACCTTCCTCTTCTTATTCACTGTAAGGAATGAATAGTTGGTATTATTTATATCAATATCATCTATGTGAACTAAATCCAATTTTTTTGGGAGTGACTTTTTTCATGTTATTCATGCTATAATTAACAAAAAAATAAATAAATTTGGAAGTAAAGTGGAAAAAAGTATATTGGTTACTAGTTCTTGGTTAAGATTGAACCTAAGGTATTTGAGCCTCTTGATGTACCCAATCATCTTCAGTACATGTGATCCTGCTTGATTCCCTTCTGATAGCTTGCATCGATATAGTTCACTTGATATCATATATCTTTTTTTACTTTCTTTCTCTTGGTATAACTCTTGGTGATGAGATAATATCTTATAAGGATCTTCATCGTCATGTATTTTTTGAATTTTAATGGACATATATAACAACATGATACACTGAATCATATACATTCTTTTTATATTTGTCTTTATATTACTTACTTTCTCCCTGAGGTGGCTCAACTGGTTGTGATGAATCCATCACATAAAGCTTCTTCTCTTGGCATTGTACTGTGTGAAATCACCTCTACCAATTCTGGATGTTATGGCTGGTTAGAATATTTTATTTATCAATAATTTATCAAAGTGATAATGTAAAACTGTTGGTGGTTTACATTTTTTATCTATAACAAATAAATTTAGCAGTTATTACTTTATATTGATTACTGTTTAGACATTACTGATTAAATTATTAAATGTATCCCACTATTTTATCGAACTTTAGTAGCCCTCAGTATTAGATTAGGAATACCCAATTTATTGAGTATTATAGTAGAAAGGATCCTTGAAACCTATTTTTCTAGTGAAATCTGTAGATATTTCACAACTTATAGTGTTTCAAGATAGGCATTGGTCTGGCCGACGTCATTGACTTTTTGAATCCATGAATTTTTGAGTGATGTCCCATCTTCTTGGAATCATAACCTTGATTCCCTCAACTTTTTCCTCTAAAGTGGTAAAAAACATTCAATGGATACTTATTTACCTCCAAATTTAGTTAAGTCAACCCATGAATCTTATAATAACTTCCTAGTAGTAGAAGGCACTATCAACTATGGTTGACTGGAACCTCATATACCTAGTTATGTTCAAATTTAAATAACAGAAGGAATTATAATTTAATTTTAATTTGAGGGTTTTTAATTATTTATTGAAGAATGAATTCATTTTCTATTTGATATATTCACACAATTTGATCATACTCACACCTAAATAATTTGTTAATATAAAACCTTCAACACATCTGTAAACTATGAATTTTAGCATATTATTTTACATGTTTGAGTAAACATGTATATCCATAAAAATAAAAATCCATGCATAAATTAAAAATAATAAAATAATAATCATGAGAATTTGGTGTTGGTTGATCCATTTATGTTTTATGCATCAACCATGATCTTAATGGTAACATACTTGAGTTAGGTCTGACTCGTATCACAGCTCGCACCCCAATCCAATGTTTCCTTATATCATCTAGAGTACAACCTCATCTTAGTGTGGTACACATTTTATAATTTCCTTATCATAATATATAAATACTCACATGTAGAAATGGTGGTCTTATTAATGTGTAATAAAAAAATCACATTGTTGGATGCGTAGGCCTTTAAACATATTAAGCGAGGAAAGATAAAGCACAAACCATCAAAAATAAATTAACTATTAAATCCATCACATGTAGTTGTAATAATTAATTAAATAAAGAAAATCCCCATAAAAAACATTGGTCACACAATGCTAAAGATCAGTTAGTATTTAAATTTAATTTGTAATGTAAGGTTTGAATTTGTGTAAAATTTAGGTTTAGGGAAATAAATAAATTAAATGACTTATTTTAATTTAGGAAATTTATTATGTGTTCTCCCAAATTAATATTTTTTTATTCAAAAAAATTAAATAAATTTATAATATTTTAAAATATGTTCCTTGGGTCATGTATGGCCCAAAACCACTTACAAGTGTTCCAAGGTTTTTTAGTCCCTGATAGGGCCCCTCAGGTCAGATAAAACCAATCCTGGACCTTTTTCGATTTGGGAGTACCTGCCTCATCCAGTTTTGGGTGGGGTCGTAACCACCCCCAATTCCTGGTTAGGATAACCCGGCTTGGTCATGGTTCATATGATTAGTAGGAAGCTGGACAAGTTTTCATGACAGGAGATTGCCCACCAAGTCGGTGGTGGTTCCAGCAGGAGGCTGGCCAAGTGGGAAGTAGTGTCAAAAGGAGGTGGCTAGGTGGGAAGAGGCAGCGTCAAGTGGAAAATAGGTGGGTGTGGGGAGGCCAGTTGAAATGGTGGTGGCAGTTGGGGAGACCAACCATGATGACGACATCATTGACGTCTAGGGATAATGATTGTGATGGCGATGACAATGGCAACCATGAGTGGCTGGGAGATGGTGTAACAACATGTGAAGGGGATCTAATGATGATAGAAGCTGTCTAGAGGGGCTATGGTGGTTCCAACATTAGGAGTATTTGTAGGGGTGGCAGGACCCTATTTTTTATATTTTTTTTAAAAAAAATAGCTTCCAGTAGTAGCTTTATCCCACCCACTTTTAGATTTCCCTTTTATTGACCTTACAGACAATCGAAGCCCTAGCCACTCTTCTTTCAATTTTTTTTATAAAATCCTAATAAATATGAATTTTGACAATTTTTTATTTTTTTATTAAATTTTTTTTGTGCATTTTCACAAATGTGTGGAACTTTGTCCAATCGGTTTTCAATATTCTGATTGTCTGAATTCATCCAGACTTCAAGGTTTCACTGGAAGCTGACACCGATGACACAATCTAAGAAAAATTAACATATGTATAAATATATGTTCTTCAAATTTTTTACATGTGTTTTGATCCAAATTAAATTTTCATATGTCTGTAACATGGATGTATGAAATCATATTGATAAACAATTTTTTATGTTTGGATTTTAATGAAGACCTCTTTAGGAATTTAGAATTAAATTCATTTTTTCTTTTCTTAATAGCTTATGTCATCCCTCTCATTCCAATTTATTATTTTAGGGTGTGAAGAAAAATCAAATTGGCAAGTAATTTAAAATTTCCATCAGAAAATTGATGTAACTATGTTTTGTATGGTTATTCAAGACTAAAAAAGGAAAATGATCACATGTGAACAAATATAAGCACAAAAACTAAACAAAAAATTACCTTTCCTAATTTGATAGAAGGTTCATCAATCACTCATCATTGATGCCTATTACACAAAGGATCTGAGGTTGAATCCCTTTATATCATCACACACACCTGAGGAGTCTAAAGGAACATCAATTATCATAATCCATGTGTGAGCATGGTGGACCAATGAGTCCTTCGACATCCCAAAAATCACCACTATCTCATTCCTTTTATTATTGAAGGATATCATAGATTGAATTCTTGGAATGAGAAATTATCTCTCTAGGATGTGGGAAGTAGGAGAGAGGATCTCTCACATTCAACTGGATGAATAGTCCCTCTAAAAAGAGATCCTTATTGCTTATATAGTAGAGGTTAAACCCCTAGAAAGGGTTCCCCATCTCCTGTATGAATAAAAATCACTAGTTAATCTATAAATGACATGTTATGACCAACTAACCAAATCATTAAAATAATTTATATTTTTATCACCGACTTATAATATAATAAATATATTACATTATAAATGTGAATTATTAACTAGAATCATAATTCTAAAAAACATTAAAAAAATTTTAATATTAAAATAATATTAATTTATATAATAATTTTCCATGTATTCACTTAATACCTTGTGAATAATTTTAATAAATAAATTCAAATCAGATTATTATATACTCGAATAATGACAGATTTATTTATTTTTTGGTGATCTTTTATTCTCAAACATCTCTCAGACCTTATAGTGGGGCCTAATATTGTAGATACCCTATTTTTTCATTATGATAACATGAAATATTTCTCTATATATTGTTTTAGCTTTGCACTAAGATTACATATGATTTCGAGACCTAGTGTGCCAGGAATTAAGTTTATAAAAATATTAAAAATATTTTATATTACACGCACATGGTTTTTTAAAGAAAATGAGATAAATCTAAAAAAGAATACCAGAGTAGAAATATGAGACTATGGTTCAGTCTAGAATGTGGTGTTTACCCTAGGCATGACCTAAAAACTGGTTGGTGTGGGCGTTTGGATATCATGACCATTGACGGTGCATTTATTTGGGTAATTAAATAATTGATTTATTTAATTTATTAATTAACCTAATTTTGGATTCTCTATTAATACATCATTATGGAAATTTTCCTAGTCTTAGACACATAACCCTAGGACCATTGAGAGGTTTCTTCTTCATCCTCTATTAGAGAATCAAAATCTGATGATGACGAGACTCCGAATCAAGGCAGATCGAGGCACTGAAAACATAAAAAATGTAACGATTCATCCAATTCATTGGAAAGTATATTATTCTTAGATGAATGTCCCAAAATATGGTATGACTCAGATATTTATGTATTTTTTAAATTATTGATTAAACTATTGAGAATGTTCATCCTCTTTCATGGGTCTGTTTCAATTTTGGACCATTGCATTCTTCCATGTACAGATTTAATTATTTATTCAATTGTTTCTCTTCCTAGATATGCCTGCTTGTGTCATTGGACAAGAACACTTGTACAGTGATTATTCATCTTTTTTTTGGTTCTTTTATACCTTTTATTCTTCACTTTCTTCTCAATTAGGTTATGGGTCCATGGATTGATGTTGTCTGGTGGTACCGAGCTCGATCGGACCCCCAGATTTGTGGTGGAATCATGTACGACAAATGGAACGACGAATCAATGATGGATATAGAGTATTTTTGGGTTACTTGAGTTCAATTTGATGAAATTTAATCTTAATTAGAGATATTGTGTGACATAATACACTCATGGTGCGTTTGGATTCGAGCGGTCCAACAGAAAACCAATTTCCAACCACTCGATGGCTGGAAACGATGAAAAGAGAAAATATCCACCAATTACAGGTGGTATGGATTTGAGATACATGGTAGAGGAACTAGATATAGAATTTATAGTCATTTATCTATGTTTTTGGGAAAATCCTGACTACATTCCATGTAGTTCAGAGGAACACATGGTGTGTTACGTTTGAGCTTCAACAGTTAGGGTTTTCGGGCGAAAAAAGTATCACACGCTATGTGGGACCACAACACACTATTTTACCCTTATGATAGAGACCCAGTGTGTACTCTAGGAGTAATAAATGATGGGCATGACTAAGATAATTCCATATTCATAAGTACCCAAACATGAGTAGGATACAAAAACACAATAGGGGAGCATGGGTAGGTCCCCAGATGGATGAGGCACGCCATGTAGTAATGCTACACAATGTTTAGGGATATGTAGGAAGTGAACCATGTACCGATGGGGACAAAAATATGTGATGGAGTGGGACTACAGGTTTCATGGGTCCCCTTACATGCTATGTACCCCTTCTTTCATTCTGAGGAAACATCAATATCTCACATCTCCTTTGTCTGTACTTGGATTTTGGCATAGGAGTAGCCTATCCTGAGTGTCTTTCGACGTAGAACATTATGGTGACCTCCGTAGTGGATTTTGATATATTATGAGATATTTTATATGCCTGATGATTACTTAGTCTATGTTCGATGATGTAGTGATTAGGTTGGATTATTATAGTGGTACCCCCTAATGGACTAGGTCATGGGTCATGTATTTATGAACTGAGTGGTACCCACTTTGAAATTAGGGTGTGGGTCCTTGATCTTCTAAGGGGTACCTCTTAACAAATTAGGGTGTGAGCCCTCTATTTAAAAATTAGTACCACTATTTAGTAGGGTATGGTTCATCCTTATACTGAGTGGTACCTATTTTTGGTAGTGGGGGTATGAGTCCTCTATCAACTAAGTGGTACTCACCTGGTGGATCAAGGGGTAGGTCTTTTTTTTGTATTAATACCCCTTATCGAGTAGGGTGTGGGTCCTCTTTAAAATAAGTGGTACCCTCTTATGAAATTAGGGTGAGATTCCTCTATCTATTGAGTGGTACCCCACTATAGAATTATGGTGTAAGTCCTCTAGCTACTGATTTTCACCCCTATTGGATAGTTCATGGGTCCTACTTCCACTAAGTAAAACCCCCTGGAACACTGGGGTGTGAGTCCACTGCTTGGATATTACATCCCCTTGATTTCACGGCATTGTGGAGATCATGGTATCATCCACATAGTTACTTCTTCAGACAAACATGTGAGATGCTGGTAATTATTTATAGACTTTTGGAAACAAATGACACTCTTTTCCTAGGCTAGATGTGAGATAGATATCCAATTCTATCTTATTTGGATTTTTTGGTTTGAGAATATATATATATATAAATATATATATATATATATATATATATATATATCTCTGTGTGTGTGTGTGTGTCTGTATATGTATGTATCCATGTTGTTGGATTCTGTTTACTCTATTTATTTGGATTGAGCTATCTAACTATTCCTATAGTGTCTCTTACAGCTCCCCCTTCAAAATTTAGGGTATCCTAATGGATATGTATATACTCACCCTGACATGGGATTTTCCTTTACGTGTTGTGTCTTATTCATACAATGTACAGTTCAATAGTTTCTATAGATAACCATAGGAATACCTGGTGAATTGGACCGCATATGGTGTTTGGAGCTTGGAGATCATGAGAAGGGATCTCGTAGAACGTTAATTTATAGTTTTTTTATGTTGGGTCATCCTTTTGGTTGTGCATGTATTTTGTGCCTGTAATTTTATTTTTCACTTTCATACTCTTGTAAACCCTAGAGTTTTTCATATTCATGGTTATATTCTATATACCAAATAATTTTATTATTATTCCACTACAGTTCTTCATTGAGATGTTCGGGTGTGTGTACACATGTACATTAGGAAAAGGGATCCCAATTAGATATTCCTTTCAGTTCTTGTCTCTGGACCTTATACTATGAAGGTATTCTTAGGGTAGTTTCAACTCAAGCCCTATTGGTTAAGTTGTGACTGATTGGTATAAGAGGTCGTTTGATCCTTGGGATATTGTTGGATATGTCCCCTTATGAGGATTTGGTTAAGATTTAGGTAAATAGTGTCAAAGTGTTTCGAGTGTAGATTTTAATACAGAGGATTCCGTTTTGGTATGGTGACTGACATATCCATTCACTAGGACCCTAACAACCTTCTTGTCAACTCGTTATTCTGAGACATTAGTTGCAGGGATAAATGGTATATGCATCATATAATATTGATAATTTTACTATCCTTATTAGTTAACTTCTCACTGTTTATATATATGTTCTCATCTGACCATGGTACATCTTGATTAAATTTTCAAGATTCCTCCATGATGATATCCATCTAGGTTACCAGTGTTGAATCATGATGATGATATGATGAGTGGTGATGCCTCAATTCAGGTTCTATCCTATGAGACCCTTCATCTATGTGGATAAGTAGCATCACCACTACATTTTTAGAAATATATCATACTAGTTGGGAATTCCAAGGATGTTCATAGGCTTAAATAATTCTATTAGTTCTAGTTCCATAGGTCTCTAAGGTTCCACATTGAGTTAGAATCTCATGTCGCGGAGGATTGTATAGAGTCAATGTTTTGTGTTTTCAAGATTATCTTATCCCTGATGGATTAATTGGTTGCACTGGTAGGTAGAATTTTCCATGGAGCAGATGGGTTCTGGAGGAGTCTTGTTACATATATGCATGATGAGTCGAGACTTTCATGGTCTTACTTCTATAAGTTGTTCTGTGAGGAGTATTACCCCTCCTATGAGCACTAGACATGGATTTCGGAGCCTCTAGAGATTCATTAAAGAGGGATGATAGTGGCTAAGTATACAGTGAGGTTCTTAAAACTTAAATGGTACTCCCTTGATATGACATGTGATGGGTACTTCTGAACATAGAATTTTGGGTAGGGACTCCACAGAGATATCCATGCCAGTGTGGTACCCTTGTGTATTTACCCCAATACTGGGGTACTGGAGTGGGAATTGGTGATAGAGATATTCCTATTGTAGGGATTCTAGATATATAGAGTTGGAACTAGGTGTTATGGAGCTAAGTCGTTTGTAGTATCTTGAAGACTCTGGTAGATAGGATCTCAACACAAGAGATATTCCCAGGATCAGACTCAGGAACATGGTCAGGGAAATCACAGAGGACAAGGGTAGCCCAGATAGGGGTGGTGTTATGCTTGTGATGGGTGAGGTCACATAGAACATTACTACTCTGATAGATATGAAAAAAATCATAGAAAAATATCTAAAGGACCTACATAGAAAAGTAATCACTATGATCTGGGATCACCCAAGTGAGGGAAGGGTAGACCCTAGGGAGGTAGAGATGGTAGAGGAATAAGTGGACCTTGTGGAGGAACATCTATAGGTGGTGGATGAAACTATGAGATCCTTCCACCACCACCACTAAGTATCCTGCATCAGGCTTAGGGAGATATCGGTTGAGTCCACAGACAGCTTCAAACTATAAAGTCTTATGAGCCCACGACAGAGGATATTACTAGAGAAACAATCTATGTTTATTCTCATCTTTCATCAGTATTAGTAGAAATTAGTGGAAGTCATTCCTTTATATCTATACTTCTGGTGAAATATCTAGAGCTATCTATAGAGGCTTTATCCCAACAACTCCTTCTTGAGGTTCCTACAGAGAAACCTTCTTATTTATATTTTATTTTTCGATGGTGTGAGCTATCTCTTAGAGAAGAGACGTTCACATGGGACCTTTTGGTCATCATTATTGAGCTCTATTACATCATATTGGGTATGGATTATTTATCCATGGCTTGAGTCCAGATTTAAAATTACCAAAGATAAGTCAGATGTCGAAGAACTTATGGGAAAATATTCTCCAGTGTGGGTGAGAGATATCTCATGGTGGTATGAGTGGGTTTTCCAAGTAGGTGGCTACATCCTATAACATATTATTTGTAAAGTGTAGACCATCATGTAAAAGGATCCTTCGTCATTTTTATTCTTTTAGTCATGGAGGATTTTATAAAATTCTTACCCAAGGAAATTTCAGCACTACCTCTAAGGTAGGTGATGGAGTTTTTCATCGACTTGAATCCTGAGACCACTCTGATATCTTATGCAGCATATCATATGGCCCCTATAGATCTATGGAAGAAATGGTTTTAGTTGGATGAAATTTGAGAGAATGGTTTTATCATACCTGGTTTCCCCCTCTTTTAATCTCAAATGATGTTCCATAAGAGGAAAGGATATTGTAGTTTTATGTGGATTATCATCAACTAAAGAAGACCACAATAAATAATAAGTACCAATTGTAGAGTATTGATGAAATATTTTATTAGTTTGAGGAATGGGATGGTTCTTAAAGATTGATATATGGTCCAAATACCACTTGTTGATAGTTCACAAGGCTGGTATTCTAAATTAGGCATTCTGATATCACTACAAACACTATGAGTTCCTGGTGATACCCTTTTGTGGGATGAATTCCCCCACCATGTTTATAAATTTCATGAAACTAGTTTTTCCATCCATGCTTGGACCAATTCATTGTTGTCTTCATTGATGAAATACACATATAATCTACATAATAGGAGGATCATGTAGAGTACTTGAGGATATTACGAGATTTACTTCAGGAGTGCCAGCTTTATAAGAATCCATCAAAGTGACAATTCTGGATTCATGAGGTTCTATTCTTAGGTATTTCATTTCTGAGAATATTTTATCCATGGACCTAACAAAGATAGATGTAGTGATTTATTGGGATCCACCCAAGAGTGTGTCAAAGGTGTATAGTTTTCTTGTCTTGGAAATGTACTATGGGATATTTGTGGAAGACTTTTCTAGGATTGTATTCCCTTTGACTTCCTTAATATTGAAAGGGTAGTAATTTACCAGGATCGAGCAGTTCCAGAGGGCCTATGAGGAGTTGAGGCTGAGGCAGACTACTCCTCCAGTTTTGAACCTACTAGAGGAGGGTGTGAAGTATATAGTGTGTTATGTTGCCTCATGAGCTGGGCTTGGCTGCGAGTTAGTTCAGTTGTAGGTAGTTATCGTATATGATTCGAGGTAGTTGAGAACCCATGATAAAAACTACTTGACTCATGACTTGGAGCTAGTAGTGGTTATATATTCACTAAGGATGTGGATGAACTATCTTCTAGGATATCACTTCTAAGTTTACTCAAACTATCATAGTCTTATGTATGTCTTCACACTGAAGGACTTGAACCAAATATAAAGGTAATAGATGGTGTTCATATTGGACTACAACTTGGGTATAGTCTATAATCTGGGGAGAGGAAACATGGAAGAAGATTCCATTAGTAGGAAGTCTCAAGTTTATTTGGTGTAGGAGGTGTCTAAGCAGTTGGCTTCTTTACAGCTGACCCTACTAGAGCAAGATGGTATAACTTTTCTTCAGTTGATGATGTTTATTACTTCGCTTGTCATGCGTGTGAGAGGGTTTGAGTATGGATATATTGACTATGAGGCCTTGTATGACCATATTTACTTAGTAGACTCACCCAATTGATTTTATGAAGGAGGGAATCATGACATTATTTTACATAGATGGATGGTGATTCTAGTCATGATGCAAGAGGATATGATGAGAGAGTTTCACACTTTTAATTTGGTCATACATCCCGGTGTGGGGAAGGTGTATACATACCTAAAAAGGAGGTTTTTGTGGGATGATATGAGATGAGACATATTAAATTTCATTTCAAGGTGCCTCACGTTTCTACAGGTGAAGGTTGAGCCCTTGGTTTCACCAGGTTTTTTGCAGCCCGTTGAGATTCCGAAGTAGAAATTGGATAACATATACATGGACCTCATGATAGCTCTTTTGTGGATAGTGAAGGCACATAACTCTATCCGAGTGATAGTTTACCACTCATACTATTAGTACACATCCTTTCCATCTGAGAGTAGAGTTCAGTGGAGGTTTTGGGTTAGTGGTACATATGGGATATTTTTCACCTTCATGGGGTTCCCTTGGCTATTGTCTCTGACTGTGACATGTGGTTCATGTCACAGTTGTGGTGAAGCCTGTAGGAGGAATTCAAGACCTAGATTATGAGTATTATATCCTCCCACTACCATAAATATAGGCAGACCAAGCACACTATCCATGTGTTGGATGATATTTTCAGGGCTTTCGTGTTAGACTTAGGCCGGAGTTCAGAGGTTCAATTTCTCTTGGTAAAGTTTGCATACAACAATAGATACCACTTTACTATCACTATGGAACCTTTTGATTCCATGTATGGGAGACCCTGCAAGTAACCCTTGTGTTAGAAAGAGATTTTTGAGACATCTCTTATGGTTGCAGAGATGGTTAAGTGATAACAAAAAAAGTCTAGGTCATCCGTGACTAGACGAGGACAACCCAGAATAGGGAGAAATCTTACACAAATCAACGTCATAGACACTTCGAGTTCGATCTTAGAGACCATGTTTTCATACGATTCCCCCCATGATGAGGATTATAGATATTCGACCAAGGAAGTAGGCTATTCTCAAGGTTCACTAAGCTATTTGAGATCTTACAGAGGGTTGAAAAGGTTTCTTATCGCCTCTCCCTACCACCACTGTTGGGTCGGGTGCATGGAATCTTCCATGTGTCACAACCGAGGAGATACATGCATGACCATACACATGTTATTGACTGGAGTGATATGTACATCGAGGATGGAGATACTTTTATAGATAACCTGATGGTGATCAAGAAACAAAATGATAGGACCTTGTGTGGATGGAAAATTCCTTTGGTTCACGTGTTTTGGTAGTATAGGAGCATGCGGGAGAGCTCATAAGAGTTGAAGATCCAAATATAGGATCAAAATACTAATCTTTTTCCACAGTTTTTTCTTTTCAAGGAAAAAAATATTGAACTAGGGAATGATATAGAGACCCTTTTTTCATGTAATACTTTAGAATATCTCTACAAATATTTTCAGATCCAAACATAGAGATGACGTGCAATTATGAGACTCAGTGTGTTCGAAATTAATTTTATTAAAATATTTGATATATTTTATATTATGAAAAAAAATTCTTAAAGAAAATATGATAACTATTAAATGAAATATCGAATCAGAAATCTGAGATCACAGTTGAGTCTATAATGTGATGTTTACCCTATGAATGACCTAAAAACTGGTCCGTTCGGGTCGTTTAGATATTGCAACCATTGGCTGAGCGTTCAATTGGTTAATTAAATAATTAATTTAATTAATTTATTAATTAGTCTAATTATGGGTTATCTATTAATACACCGTTATGAGGATTTTACAAGGATTAGTCATGTAACCTTGTTATCATCGAGAGGTTTATTCCTCCTCCTCCACTGGTGAATCCAAATATAATGACAAAAAACTTCAGATTGAGGCAGATTGAGATGCTGCAAACATAATGATTCCTCCTCTTCACTAGAAAGCGTGATCTTTATTAATGAATTACCCAAAATTAGGTATGAATCTTAAATTTTTGGATTATTCCCTGATTGATTTAATTTATTGAGCATGCTCATCTTATTTCTTTGATATGTTCCAATTATGGGCCTTTACATACACCCATTTATAAAATAATTAATTATTAAATTTTTTCTCACCCTGGATATCCCTACTTTTTTTAATTAGCCAAGAATGATTGGATAAAGGCCATTCACCTTTTTTGGTTATTTTTTCACTTTTATTTTTCATTTTTTCTCTATTGGTCTACAAGGCCAAGGATCGACATTATCAGGTGGTACTGAGCCTGATCGAACCACCTAATTCAAAGTGGAATCACATGCAATGAACAGAACATCAAATCAGCGATAGATATGAAGGATTTTCGAGTTATAGTTGATTCATTTAATAAAATTTAATCTAAATCAAATATGTTGGGTGACATAATACTCACACGGTGTGTCGGGATTTGAGTGGGATAATGGAAAGCCAATTTCCAACCACCAGATGGTTGAAAATGATGAATAGAAGAAATATCCACCGATTACAGGAAATATGGAGGTAAGATATGTAGTGGAGTTTCTATATATAGAAAAAAAAATCATAGATCTAATTTTCTAGAAAAATACCAACTACATACTATGTATTTCATAAGAACGCAAAATGTGTTAGCCCTGGGCTATGTCCACTTGGGTTTTTGTGCGAGAAAATTATCACAAACCATGTGGGATGCCTGCACACCATGTGAAAATTGTGTTGGTGAGGTTTCATGTACTATGAGATTACACAGGAACAACCATGGCTAGGCGCATGTCATGTGTTGAAGTACATAGACAAGGGAATGATACACAACCACAATTAGGGAGCATGGGCAGGACCCTGAATGGCTGAGGCATGTTGTGTAGTAACCATACATACTATGTAGGGGAATATTTCTAGTGATTCATGTACTAATAGAGAGATATCCAGGTGATGAAGTGGTACCACATGTCATGTGGTTACCCTTACGCATTGTGTACCCTTTCTTTCCATCAGAGGAAACATCAACCTCTTATATCTTCTTTGTTTTGACTCAGATTATGGCCCACATGTAGCCTATATTGAGTGTTTTTCTATGTAGAATGTGATTTTGGCCTCCTTAGTGGATATTGGGATATGATGCGATATTTTTTAGGTGTGATGATTATACATGTGACACTAGATGATGACACTGATAAGGTAGGATCGTTAGAGTGGTACCCCCTGATGGACTAGGGCATGAGTCCTCTATCTATTAATTGATAGGTATCCCCCTATAGAATTAAGGTGCATGTCATCTATCTACTGATTAATACCACCTTATGGATCAAGGAGCAGGTCCTATATTTATGGAACAGTACTCCCTATCAGGTAGTGTGTGGTTCCTCATTACACTGAGTAGTACCTCTAATAGAATTAGTGTGTGGGTCCTCTATCTACTGATTGGTACCCCTATGAAATTAGGGTGTAGGTCCTCTATCTACTAAGTTATACCCTCCTATCAGATAGAATGTTGTCCTACTTCCACTAAGTGTCACCCCCTGATACACTAGGGTGTGGGTCCTCTTCTTGAATATTGTGTCCCATAGACTGTGCGACATAGTTTCATGGCATGGGCCTGCTACATGGTTACTTTTTCAGATATGTGTGTGATATGATGGGCATAATTGGAGGAATTTGGGAAACTGATGGAACTCTTTTCATATTCACGTTGTTGGATTTTTTTTACTCTCTTTCTTTTGGTTGAGCTGTCTGTCTATTCCTATCATGTCTCTTACTGCTCCCCCTCTTGTTTTCAAGGCATCCTACATGGTATGTATATACTCACCCCTGCATAGGATTTCCCCATACATTTAATGTCTTATGTAGATAATGGATAGGTCAGTGATGACTAGAAAAGAGCATAGGGATACTTGATCCATTGGACCACGTACAGTGGTTAGATCTTGGAGATCAGAATCTTGTCTCTTTCAATACTTTACTGTCCAATTTTTTTAGGTTGGGACATCATTCTAGTTGGGAATGTATTTTCCCCCTTTACATTCATTTTTCAATATCATACTCTATACACCTTAGAGGTTTTCACATGCTATTTTATATTCTATATACTACATCCTTTTAGTATTATTTCTCTTCACTTTTGCATTGATATTTTCTAGTGTGTACGTAAAGGTACATTAGAAAAATTCATCCCATGTTAGATATTCCTTTCAATTCTTATCTCCATCCTGTAGCCTATGGAGTTAGTCTTGTAGTATTTAGGCTCAATCCCCATTAGGTAGGATCATGGAAACTATGTTATATACTCTTATTCATCAGAATTGTCCTGAATTTTGAATACGCTATGCATGTGACCTTCTTAGACCTTATCTATATAGTAGTGAATACTAATAAAATACTAAAAGAAGAGTCTAGTAAACCATAATGGTTCTTAAGTAGATGGTAAAAAGTATTTGCAATGAAAACCTTTCTTATGAACACAAATCGTGTAATATAATCTTTTATCTTGTGACATATAATAAAGCAGGATTCAAACTTGATTTCATCATCCTTTCTCACTTTTTTATTCATTGACCTAACTGGACAGACATACATTATCCTACCATATATATGGATTTAGTAAAGGTATTACCATCCTGATCAATATGGTCTGAGATATCGATTCCTTTCAACATAATTTAATTATAACTTGATTATTTAATTAATTTCATACCACCAATAAGCACCCAACACAAGATAACTCTCTATGACATCAATGACATAGTTTTTATTTTTCATCGAAGTACATAATCAAATAGTATACACTGAGAATAATCTCAATTTAGGACTCCGTTAAATGTGTTCATAGATTGGAAATAGTAATGACAGTTGAATCATTTGGTGTTCTTATTTTTGGGTTTTTCCTCAAGATCTCATTTACTTGATATCACAATGTGATAACTTTATGAGAAGAAGTATTAATGCTTATGAATTCCTTGAACCTGATGGTCACACATTATCTATTCCCAATTTGTGTAATGTTTTTAGACCATAGTAAAAAAAATTAATATTCCTATCATGGTATCTTTAGGTTCTCATTATAACCTGGGAACTGCTATAACCTACTGACATAACATGTAATTTAAGGTCGTTACCATAAATATTGTGGATGAAGAAGTATCAAAACTATTATGGTAAGGTGAATACATGTATATTTGAAATTGTATACATGAATTTTTAATCAATGCACATAAATAATTTGGTTCTAGGTAACCCACTTAATTTGTTAAGTGAAAGTGCAGAATGCTTTCAGACTCAAGTAATGGTTTCATTTAAAAAATTTATTCTTTGAGACACATGATCTTGTAATCACAAAATTTCATTTAAATGCTTTATATAATACCATTTGGATATTTAATATCATTTATTAACCTTATTTTTGGAATTTTAACTTCAAATTAGAGCTCTCTTTCTTCCAAGTGGTTTATATGAAAATCTTTCTTAAGTTGTGAGGGTTTTCATATCAATTTCCCTTCACTGATACATGTTTTAATGTTATGCATCAATTTATTAGTTTTATTGTGTTCATAATTACAAACTATTTATTTTGTTATACTCTATGAATTTGTAAATGGGATTCATATAACCATATTACTTTCAAGATTCCAATTACCTTTGATTACAAAAATAATAATGTCATTAGGGTCTTTCATAAATTAATATGATTTCTTGTGTTATAATGTTTTTCTTGAATTTCATATTTCATTTCATATGGAATACCTAATTTATTTTTTTGGAGATACCATTTTGACCTAGTTATTCCTTCAAGGAGAGTTATAATACTTTTTTAAATGTAACTATGTTAAGAATAATTCCCATCCATTTAAATGGTGATTTTCCCTCCTTGTCCATAATTTCATTTACCAAGAACGTTCACATTTTTAATCATAAATTTAATTAAGTTTTATCTCATGTCAACTTCATATTTACCTTCTCCTATTTTCAAAATATTTTAATTATTATTTTATTTTATTATGTGGGGTTTCAATAAAGGTGTTTTAAAACATAAAAGGGATGTTTCTTACCTCCTTAGGGACTTTTCTATTACGCATTCCCTTTTCTTTTATCCCTTTTTGTTCCATATTATTCTCATGTAACTATTCTATTATTTCATATATGTCCCTAAAATATATTCCTAGTTCAATATTATTTTCACTTCTGGTGTTATGGATGTTTTTAGTTCCCTTAAAAATTCCCACTTTTATGTAAATATGATTTAAGGGGAATTTCCTATTTCTGATCTCATGTCAAGCATCACCACCATCACATGTTTTTTAAACCATGATTAGATTCTAAAAAACTATAATATTTTATGAATAACACACTTGGTTAAATTATGGTTTTATGGAAAACGATAAGATCTTTCCTTTCATTAAAAATATCATTTACTTATTCTATAAGGTTTTAACCAAAATTTTCACTTTAATCATTTTTCACTAGATCTTTCTCTTGAATTTTCTATAATGGAACTCCATGATCAAGTACTATGTTCCTTTTGAAATTATGAGTGTTTAAAATTATTTCATTAATTATTATATTTGGAATATATATGATACAAACATATATTCTTCTTTAAGACGAGATTATGAAATCCAATTTCTTATCATGAGTTTTATCATATTTATGATTTATGTACGGATAAGCATGCACAAATTTTGAAGGAGGTTATACTAAGTTTTGATGTTTGGGTTTTTTATAAATATTAAATGATTTGGGTAATTTTAATGTATATTGTGATGATATGTATGAGATTAAGTAGTAGACTGAATCATTTATGATGGACTAAGGAGTAATCCTATAATATGATGATGGATTATGAAGTAATACTTTAGATATGTTGATGAAATAGGGAGTAATACATGTAATATGATAATGGACTAGGCATTAATCCTTGGAATATGATTATGGACAAGGAATTAATCCTTAGAATATAATGATGGCCTAAGGAGTAATCCTTGTTATACGCTTAAGATGTCTTGTTTATGATGTTTCCATATTCTTATGATTTCATGATCTTATGATATTATTTCCTTATAACATGATTTCATGCTTATCTCACACTCTTATATGATGGTATATGTTCATTATTTTGAGATTACATTCCCTTTATTCAAGATTTATAGACAATTATTATGGTTACATATCCTTTTACTAATAAATCTCTCCACGATATTGTTTTCCCATATGCTTGTGATATAATGATTAATGAAATGTTGATAAGTTTTCCCTTACTAACCATTTTAGCTCACCCATTTCTTAGGTTTTACTTCCCCATGTTATGTAGATAAATATAACTTATGAGATGTCTATAAGGGGGTTTACAAGAGTTTGATTGTGAAGAAATGTTCATAATTTTTAAAAAATAAGTTACCTATGTAATTGGTCCCCAAATACAAAAAAAAGAAATGGTTCTCCAAGATATGTTATATTATTGTGAGATGTAATGTTTAAATTATGTAAATGATGTAAAATAGAAATATGTTTATTTTGGGTCATCATAACCCCATGGTGAAAGAGGATAATAAATTGAAGTGTTAATGACTTGAAATAATTAACCACCAATGTATAGAAAATATTTCAAAGAGTAATGATTGGATTGATATTCAAAATCTATAGCGATATTGGGAAACAACATATTATAGTTACATGAGAAGAAAGATGATGTGAAATTCCTATTGGAAATAGAAGAAATGATCTTTAAAATTAATTTATTTGGTTAATACCAATGTGTGTGGTATAATTACGCAACTCCACACACATGGGGAAAAGTATTTTATACTATTTATAGATGAATATAGTGGTATGGGTTGAATTATGTTTATGAAAACCAAAAATAAATTGAAAGAGTACATAAAATGGAACTAAATATCATTCAAGAAAGAAACCAAGAGATCAATTAAGATATTGAAATAAAATAATGGAAAAAGTTACATTTCCATTGAGGTGGAAAATTATTTGGTTAAACATTGAATCAAACATGATGTTTCATCATTAAGAATACAGTAGAAAAATGGAGCGATTGAAAAAAGTTACTCTTTTATCAAAGAAAATATGGAAAATGGGATTTTTATGGTAAAGTATGTTGAAACACATTAATAAGTGGATTATATATTCATCAAACAATTTTACACAACAATATTTTATAGACATCGATTGAATATTAGAGTTCAAACACCTTCAAAAGCTTGAGTAGGTTTGAAATATCTAATTTATCCATATAAATTTATTGATTAACTTGGATATTTATGATTGGATGAACTATACCCTTATGATTTAATATCATAGAGGGGGGATTAGGAAAATTTATGAAATATGGAAATTAGATAATTTTTAAAGCATTCATATCTTGTGGTATAATTTAACAAGTGGAATCAAAGAGAGGATATCTTGATGAGTAGAATAAGAGAATAAATCTTATATAAAGTTTGAGAAATCAACTCTTGATGTGATGTACTTAATAAATGTAGTTGGGGAGATACGATCAATAGGGAATAACATCAAGTATGAATGAATAAAGGAGGATTTGTATCAAAATTCAATGATTAAGAAGTTGTTGAATGGAACTGTATTTTTAACATAAGTATAAATTTATTTGTTTAACTTGTGTTTTCTACACCAAGCAATGATGACATAGAATTAGAGTGATAGTTTGGTTTTTATGAGTATTTATCTTTTTTCAAGAACAAGGAGCATTGAATATAAATTATTATTTCTATAACATCCTGTTACCTTATTTTAGGTACTTCTTTCTCTTGTTTTTATTTCCCTTTTATTTGGGTTCATTTTGGCACTTTTGAGGATGAAGATAATTTTTTTGGGGAAAATAAACTAAATTTTTGGTATGTATGTTTTTTTGAAATATGGGAGTTTGGGTATAAATGTGTTAAAGTACATAGAGGGTAATATTTAGGTTTGGGTAGAATTGTATGTTTTATGGGTGGTTCTGTACGGGGATTTTGTGGGGTGCTAGCTGTAGAAGGAATTTATACCATAAATCCTTGGATTATGATGTAAATTGTTCATTGTTAACAAGACATGGGAATGAATTATTTATAAAGTTATTTATGATGTAAAATATGAACTTATTCTATAATATTTATTTACACCATAAAAACTGTACTTACACCATAAATTTGTTCCTCGATGTGTTTTTAACCCAAGACAATGACTTTTTCAGTGCATGTGTGACATGATGTATTTATGCCATAACCCTGTGATTTATGATATAAATTCCTCATGTAAAATGATTTTATTTATGTTTATCACCTGATTATATTTGGAATTATACAGGTTCTCCTCCTGAGAACCCTAGGCTTCCTCCCATGCGTAGTGGGTGGATCCATCCCTTCCATACATCTTGGTATGTGTTTGATTCCTAGTGAGTTTCCTTTCTTTGATTTTATCGTTCTCAATAATTTCCTTCATTGATAGTGGTTTCATTTAATTATTGATGACTAAATTAGAGTTTTATCTTGATGGTTTATAATATAGTAATTCTTTCTTGATATCCTTTTCCATCATTCTTCATTAGTGTTTCCCATTGCAGGTGTTGATTTGATCACTGATTAATGATAGGTTATTTTATTTGATATTTCCCTAAAATTGAAACCGTAAATTGTTTGGTTGATTTCAAATGAGTTTTTAAATTATTTAAAAACCTAAATATGAGATTATGGATGTTTGATTTTGAAAAGGGTATAGAAATTTTTAAAACTCCCAATTTTAATGGAATTGAAATTATTGGGTAGATTTGAGATTAATTAATGGATTTATTTGGAAATTGATTTTATGAAATGATTTGTTGTTGAAGCTTGAGATAAATGGATTAAATTTAAATATTATTTGAAAATGTATGAATTGATAAAAACCTATGATTTGGGTTTGAAATGAGAATGACATGTTCAAAAACAAAAATTAGATAATTGTGTTTTGAATTGATTTGAAATGATTTATTTTCTTGGTATTGATTGATTAATTGAATGAAGTACATTTTGAAACTGATTAGTTATTAGGTAATTATGAAAAAAATTCTAGGATCTAACCCCTAGAAATATTTTTATGATAACAAAACTGAAAAAAAACTTACAGTGACATGATTTCCCTGATTGGAAGTTGAGTTCTGATATCCTTAGGTGAGTGATGTGTGCACAAAGTGAGATGTGATCTTTGATTAAGTAGTGTAAGGATAATATTATCTAAACCTAATATACTACATGGATTATTACATGGATATATGATATATTTTATTTTTTTATTAAATTCCATTGGTTATTGAACTATTTTATTCACGCCAACTGGTTTATATAAAGGTTATGTATGAAATGGTCATTTAATATTATTTTGATATATATTATATATTTTGAATTGAAAACATGTTTTGTTGAAGATATGTAAATTAAATTATTATTTTTATTTAAATAAAAATAATAAATTTTTAATTTTTATGTAATTTTTTATGGAACATTTGGTGAGACCGTACTAGACTGTTTATCTCACACCCCAACTTTTCCTTCAAGCATTCTTAGATTATCTTATGCCATATCCATTCTAAGTGAAAGCACCACTTAGAGGTGGTGGATGTTCTTAATCATTTGGACCCATAGTTTAGAGGAGACTGGTGGATATTGGATCTTACTATTACATGGGATATGTCTGAGCTTTTACCTTGAGATATGTTGCGTCTTTTGGCGATGTACTATTTTGAGTATTTTTTAACCTATTTTTTTCTGGAACTTTCTCTTTGAGGATTATTTACATATGGACTTTTATTGTTTAAATTCATATATTTTATGAAATAAATCAATCTCTATTTATTCATGTATGATTCCAAGTGCTAGTCTCTAACCTGTGGGGATCAAGAATGACCTTTGAGCCATGTCAGAGCCGGATCAGGCATCCATATACCAAGGTATCCAAGATGTTTCATGATAAAGTATTATCGGAGGTATGTTATTCACCTTTTTTGATGTTGGTATATATTAGGTTTTTCTTGGTAGTCATTATGTGGTATTATTGGTACTTAGTAGGTATTTATGAGTGATTTCTTATCCAGATCTCATCATAATGAACCTTAAGTCACTATAAAGGTTTCAGAAAAGTGAATTAGAGGAATAATTTTATATGATTTCTATAATTTCCTATGATTTTGATCTATATATGTTGAAATCCTAATATTTATGTCTTATTTATAAAAGTTATGTTCTCATGACACTTTTTTGATTTGATGTTCTATGTACACTTGTTGATGCTTTCAGTATTGTCTTTTGATGTTGTGTAGCATCATTCATATGATGAGATGTTTGAATAGGACATAGGATAAGACTATTGGTGAACCATAGAAGTAAAATCCCCCAGTGGTCCTGAATCTTGTTGAGATAATGGTGCATATTGTCCAATCTCGAGGACCAATACCTATGTTGGTTCCCCTTCAGACTCTTGTAGTGGAACCTCGATGGGATGAATCAAGAGACCATGATCAATAATTTATTTATCATAAATCACCAATATTCCAAGGATATAATAAACCTCAATTGGTTGAGGATTGTTTAAAAAATATATAGTTGATTTTTGAGTTATTGGAAATGCCTAATTCGATTAAAGTGAAATGTGCTACCATCAATATTAAGTGGCCGAATAGGATACAACAACATTCAATGGTGAAAGAAAAGAATTGTGATGGTTTATAGTTAAAAGAATTTTGAGTTTTTTTTTAATAATAAATTCAATCCAAATTAGATTCCCTTGGAAAATTCCATGGGGTTTCTTGACATATATATGTGTGACATGATTGTGACACAGTTTGTAAACCATATTACTGAGCTTTTATAGTTTTTTCCTGAGGTTGTATCCAATGAGAATATGAGGTCTTGAATATTTTATGTGGGTATCTGTCAAAATATATGATCATAGGTTTTCTTGCTGAAGCTCACTTCTTATGTTGACGTACTAAATAGAACATTGTTGGTTGAGCTTCACCTTGATGGTAAGTTATGGTTAATGAGAGTTCCTTTTTCTCCTTGTGGTATTTATATGAGTTCATTTAAAGGAAATAGAAAGTGTGATGAGTCTCATGGTGGTTCTAGAAATTATACATCATCTAGACCTCCTATAGTGTCTGGAAAAGTCCCATTGACCTTTTTTCAATGTGGAAAGGTTGGGAATTCAAAATGGATTTGTTCTGAGGAACCAAATTTATGTAGTTATTGTGGTCACTAAGGATACCTATATATTTCTTTTCATATCTTTTCAACTTAACAAAGTGGAATGGTCTCATAAAAACAAAAAAAATAATACAGTGCAATCAAATGCTGCAATATCTAAGGGGTTCCAACCATAAGAATCCAGAATGAAGCTTCTTCACACAGTGTAATAGTCTCTAGGGGAAGCTGATGTGGTTCGAGTGACCATGATAGGTACCATCACTTATTCTATTATGTTGTATATCAATCATTTATATTAAACCATTTCATGATTTTTTTTATCCTTCTTATGGAGCATTTGTCTTATGTGATGGATGTTACTACGCCCCTTCGAACAAATAGATAGTAGGGTATATGGTGTCATACTTGTGTTTTCCCTTTATCATAGATTGAAATTGCCTATAATTTTATATTTATTGACATAAAACCTCTTGAATTCATTTTTATGATATATTTTAGGATTTATTATAAGGACCAAATTGATTACTACCTTCGGCGGGTCTCCTTTACTGTGCCCTATAGGGCGTGTTGTGTCTTTCAGGGAGAATGGGTCCCAAGGTCAATTTGATTCAAACATACTTTTTCGAAGTTGGTTACTTTAATATTAGTGGTTTTTCAACTAAAAGAGATAATATATGAGTTATGGTCTCCCTTCACCTTTCTACAAGTTCCTAATGTTTTTCCTTATGATTTATCTGGATTCCCACTAGTAAGAGAGATGAAGTTTTCTATTAATTTAGCACCTAGAACCCATCTAGTGTTTGTTCCTTCTTACTATATGAAACCCTTTTAATTAAAAGAGTTAAATAATCATTTGGATGATCTACTATTGAAAGGATTTACACACCTTAGTGTGTTACATTGGGTGGAACCTGTTTTATTTTAGAAAAAAGATGATGGAACACTTCACTGATGCATTGATTACCTGAAAATCAATCAATTTATGAAAAATAAAAAGTATCAGTTACCATGGATTGATGATATGTTTGAATAGTTGAAAGAGGTGAAGTGGTTTTCAAATATTGACCTTCATTTTGGTTAACATCAATTTAGAATTAAATAACATAAAATTCATAAAACCACCTTCATACATAGGTATGAACCCAATGTGTATCTTTCTATGCCATTTGATCTAACCAATTCCCTTATAGTTTTTATGTATTTTACGAACATGATATTTCATGAGTGACTCAACTCAGTATTGGTAGTCATTGTGGATGAAATCTTTGTTTAATCAATGACTAAGGAGGACTATGTGCATCATTTTAGAGTAGTTATGGAAATCTTGAAAAGTAACAAAATTTATACCAATGTATAAAAATGTAAATTCTATATTTATGAAGTGAAATTATTGGGATACATGGTCTCAAAACATGGTATTTTATTTGATCATGAAAAGTTAATGGTTGTTTTGACATTATAGAAACCACATTTTTTTAAAGATATAGACCTTATGTGGCTTAGTGGGGTAGTAAAAAGGTTCTTTAATGATTTATCAAAGATGGATTATCCAATGAATTATCTCACTTAAAAAAGAGTGAATTTAATTTAGGATGATAAATGTCATAGTTCTTTTGTTGATGTAATTTTTTTGACTTCTGTATCAGTGGTGAATTTTTGAGAGGCTAGACAGAGCTATGTGGTATTTTATGATGGATTAGGGTTGGGTTTATGCCACTTCATTATGAAGGGTCATCACAAGGTATCATGTTGTTATAGAAATCATAGGGAAAATTAGAAGAATTATCCAAACCATGATCTTGAAATCATAGTTGTGATGCATGTTCTTAAGATTTGGTGGCATTTCCTTTTTTAATAAAGGTTTATTGATTAATCTGACCAAAATAGATTGAGTTATATATTCTGTAAAAACTATTTTGGGTGAAGTACCTACATTAATATGATTTCAATTTTAATTAAAACAATTATAAAGGGAATTTTTTTGCTAATGATTTGATCAGAAAACGTTCTAACTCAGGTCATGAAAGAATCATCAAAAGAGTGGAATTTGATGGATCTCTTTGATCATTTGTATTTAGGAGTCTAGAAGAATGATTTTAAGGTGGTTTTAGTCAGTATGAAATTCATATCCTCTATCATTGAGGTGATTCTCATTGTGAAATTGGGGTATGATGAATTTTGTGAAATTAGGGACTCTCTTTATAGTGTGGATACCATCAGTGAGTGGAAATTATCATTGGAGGGTATCCAATGTTTCTAGAACTGTTATGTTGTACCTTTTCCTATGATAAAGGTTGTGATATGGTATTTCTATAATTCCATATGGGTGATTCACCTTGGGACCAAGAAATTGTTCTATGATATTTAGTAATGATTTTGGTTTCCAAGTATGATATGAAACATCACTAATTTGTTTCTTGATTTTATTCCTAAAAACATGTCAAAGACGAGCACGAGAGACATTTTAGTTTGGTTTAGACACTTTTATTAAAGAATTAGATTTTGGATGAGATTTTTATGGAATTCATGGTTGGGTTTCTATGTAACCCTTAAGGGAATAATACAATATGGGTGGTGATTGATAGGCTGACCAAATCATCTCCCTTTATACCCATTTTAGGTACAGCCAAATTTGAGGATTTGGGAAATATCTATGTGAAGGATATGTTCTTGTTTCATGGAGTTCCATATAATATAGTCTCTAATAAGGACTAATATTTAACTTATCAATTTTAGAGAGGCCTCTAGAAGCCACTAGGATCTCATATATATAGGAACAAGGATTATCATCCACAAATGGATATCCAGACAGAATGATCTATATAGATTCTTGATTACATGCTACATTTTTTAATTCTTGACATTGGTGGATATTATGATATTGATTTTCAACTGGTAATGTTTTACTTTAACAAAAGTAACCTATATGATATAAGAATGGATCCTTCTATGGCCTTTTATGGCAGGCCTTATATATCTCTATTTTGATGGTCATAGATTGTTGAAGCTTCCTTGGTAAGATGAAGTTTTTTCTAATATTCAATGAAGAGGATTCAGTTGATTCATAAAAAATGTTAATGGAACTGATCTAGTACAAATCATATTCTAATCATCATCGAATACCATTGGATTTTTCAATAGGTGACTAAGTGTTATTGATATTTCACATCAGTTAGGTCACTGATGTCTTGGGAAATTGGGAAATCACGTACTGAGGGTTATGAGTCCTTTTGAGATTGTTGAGAAAGCTGGGAAAGTGGATTACCATTTATAACTTTCAACACATCTCACTTTGATCCAATAAAAGTTTCATGTATCATAGCTTTAAATGTATAATTCTAACCCCTATCATGTTTTGATCTCGGAAGATCATGATGCTAATATTGATTTTTCTATGAAAGAGTATCAAATTAGGATTATTTATTCTAAGAAAAATGTTCTTCATGGGAAGATGATACATTGGGTTTTTGTGCTATGTCAACATGATTATGATTGACATGAGATGTGGGAGCATGAGGCAATTATGAGAGAGTAGTGGACTCATCACTTTGATATTGAATATTTTTATAGGATTTATGGGGATATAAATTGTTTATAGCGGGGAGGTTGTAACATCATGTTACCTTCTTTGAGGAACTTTTGTACTATTGTTCTAATTCCCTTTTCTGTTTGGGTTCATTTTAGGCCTTTTGAGGATATAGGTAATTTTTCAAGGAAAATGAACTAAAGTTGAGGGATGTATGTTTCTTTAAAATAGTGGAGTATAAGTATAAATGTGTTAAAGATAGTACATGGTTCAATTTTGTTCCATGTTGAATTGGATGATTTATGGGTGTATCTATATGAGGATACTGTTGGTAACTGACTGTAGAAGAAATTTATGAAGTAAATTCTTAGTTTATGATGTGAATTGTTTAGTTTCCACAATATGTGATAATGGTTTTTGATGTAAAGTGATTTACGTCGTAAAATTTGAATTTTTTTTGTAAGAATGGATAACACTATAAAAACAGTACTTATTCCATAAATTTATCACTTGGTTTGTTTTTAACATGAGATGATTCGTTTTTCAATCTATGTGCAACATGATGAATTTAAGACGTAAACCCCATATTTAAAATTTAAATTCATCATGACCCGATATTTTATTTTCACTACTCACCTAATTTCATTTGGAAATATAAATGTATTACTCCCAATAAACCTAGGATTTCTTTCATGCACAGTGAGCGACTCTATCCCTTCCAAAAGAATAGATTTGGCATTTGATTCCTTGTGAGTATACTTTATTTTTTTTTATCATTATCTCAACTATTCTTCTATGAAAGTTGTGTGATATCATGATTTAAAATTGAATCACGGATTGATATTTATGTTATTTTATCTAGGAATTGTTTCTTTATCTCACTCACCTTTGTACTTCGTTGGTGTTTCCCATTATGAGTGTTTATTTGATTTTTGATTAAAGGTTTGTAGTTATATATAATTTTTATGTAAAATTGAATCCTAAAATTTATTTAATGATTTTAAATGAGTTTTAGATGATTTAAAAAAATGTATTTGAGATGATGGATGTTTTATTTTGAAACGTTCATGGAAATTCCAATTTCAAAGGAATTGAAATTGTTGGGTGGATTTGAGAAAAAATGTTGGCTTGATTTGAAAATTGATTTGATGAAATGATTTGGTGTTGAACCTTAAGATATATGGATTAAATTGATATATTATTTTAAAAGGAATTAATTTATGAAAAACTATGATTTTTTTAAATGATAAAAGAATATTGAAAACTGGAATTGGGAAATTATATTTTGAATATATTTGAAATGATTGATTTTCCCGTGATTGATTGATTTATTGACTAAAGAACATGTGAAAATTGGTACTTAATAGGTAATTAGTTAAATAATACTATTATTTGACCCCTAATATTGGTTTTATGATGAAAACACTGACATAAACTTATTACAATGTGATTTCCCTGATGGGGAGTTGAAAACTGACAACTTGAGCTAAGGGACATGTGAATACATTGAGTTGCGATAACTGATTGAGTAATGTGAGTATCATATTTCCAAAATATATTATACCTTAGGGATTATTATTGGTGCTCTGATATTTTTGATTTGATTATTTTGTTTTATTGATTATCAAACTATTTTGTTCACACAAACTGCTTTATATAAATGTTTTATATAAAATGTTAATTTAAGCATGTTTTGATATAACTTCCATATTTTTAATTGAAATAATGTTTTTTTGAAAATATGTTATCTTCATTCCTTGTTTTATTTAAATAGAAATCATAAATGGTTTATTGTTATGGAATTTCTTATGGAACACTTGGTGAGACCCTACATGGCTATTTAGCTCACACCCTACCTTTGCCTTTGGTCATTTTTAGATCATCTTTTTCTAGGAACATGCAAAAGTAAAGATCCACTTGGAGGTAGTGGATTTTCTTGATTATTATGACCCTGATTGTTCGAGGAGACTAGTGGAGATGTGATCCATCTGGTACATGGGATATATATGAGATTTTACCTTGACATATTTTGTGTCTTTTGGAAATGTACTATTTTGGATATTTGTTTACCCATTTGTTTCTTGTACTTTTTCCTTTAAGAGTGTCAACATACCAACTTGTATCATTTATCTTGCAATGTATTGTGGAAAAAGCATTCCTTATTTATTCTTGTTTGATTCTAGGTGCTGGTTTTGAACCCATTATGATCGGTAATTTCCTTTTTCTATGTCATAGCCATCTCAATTATCAACATGCTAGGATATCTGGGTTGCTCTGTGAAAATTTCCAACAAACCCATAAGTGTATAATGCTAGAACTTGGTGTTATTTAATATAATAATGATGGTTCAAATGGGGTGATTATTGAATAAAGGTTGAAATTTGATGTGTTGTTTTATAAATAAGGAAAATTGGTTTATTATATTATTGATGAAGCTTTATTAAAATTATATGAATTTTGGAGGAGCTTTGCAGAAAAATTGGAAGGGGAAGTAAAAATCACACAATAATATTAATGGTGATAGAGATATTCCCTAAATCCAAACAAACATATGATTTTTGTGTCCTATATTTTATTGTATGATATAAGGATATAATATGGTATGATATCCTTGAATCCAAGGCATATCATATTTCATAGTGTAAGTATATCATATGACATAATATAAAGATATCATGCTACCTCTTAAGACCATAATATTATAATATTGGGTTGTATCATAATATCATATCATAAGTTTTATGATATATTTAATCATATTTTATGGTTTCAAGGTTATATTCCCTAAATATCAAGCATATTTGTTGTGCATTGGGCCATATCATATTTTACGATATGTGTATACCATAGAGTATGACATGCATGAATAAAACTTATATAATATGACTTAGTTGGGCTATATTGTAAGGATTTATATAATATACCAATCCACTAACTTTTTTGATATTATAAGCTATGATATATAGATATTGTACGGTTTTGATGAATCATATTGTATGATTCCAATTGAACCTTATGATTAAGCATTGGAAATAGAATTTCAAGATTTAATGTTCGAGAAGATTTTCCATGTAAGATATTGTTAGACTATATGTATCATATGATAAAACATATGGAAATTGGGATGAGTAATGGTTACAAAGTGTCTGTGACCATTTACAATAACTCATATGTTTCATAAAATATGAGTTAATTTACGTGTATACGATAGCATCCTAGAGTCTATATAAAGAGTAAAGAAACATCGAGATAGTGAAGGATTAAGTTTACCTTTGTTCCTACCAATTCTATCCCTCACCCAAATCTAACTTCCTTATTTTCTATCACACCACAACCTTGTTGATTAATTATTTTAATTACTTTAATTATTATTTTGAGTTTCAGTAATATGTGGGTTGAGTTTAAAAAATATAGAAGATTTTTTATTATTGTGCAGTCAGTCCGCATGGTTAGAAGTAACCATACGTTGCCCACGCAGATGCCCAAGTGGTTATGAGTTATGGTGCATGACTTCCACATGATTTATAAAACCATATGAAAAGCGTTAGGCTTGAATCTATAAGTGGGTAGTGCCTAGTGGCACAGTTCAGGCGTAGTTTTCTCAATCACACGTCTGACTACCGATGAACTATGGGGCTGCCCGGTTCTCAGAATAAATAAATAAATAAATTGAATGATAAATAAAATATAATGAATAAATATACATAAAATAAAATAAAAAATCAAAGAATAGTTAATAATAATAGAATTATTATTATTTTTATTATTATTGTAATTAAGAATATTGTTATTACTATTATTATTGAGATTATTATTCTTATTATTAGAAATATTTAAATAGATAATAATAATATTATTATTATTATGTATTTTTAATATATATTTTTAGAGAATCCCTTGAGGGCATGACCCCCCTTCCGCCTCCTTTCCATCTCTCCTTCCATGGCACATAGACCACCCCCTCCTTCCCTTGACTAGCGCACACCCCCAAGAGCAATCCCTCTCATCAACACCACCCTCCTCTTGTAACACCCCAAGATTTCATAGTGTGTTATTTCCTCAAAATAATTCAATAACTTGCACTACACGCAACACTGAGTTCAATTGCACCATGACTTACCAAAAAAAAAATCCATTCAAAAGAGGTTATGAATAGTATTATCTAAATTTTGAACTTTATATAATCCTTATAATTTTAGAATCCATATTATGAGTTTCTTAGATATAATGCAAGAACAAATTCATTTTCAGTATTGCACTTTTATCAACTGTTAATATTGAACCCTTTTTAAATACAATATTTTAAACTTTTTGACTAAATGGGGACATCAAAATTTTAAAATGAAACATCCCAAGCGTCTACGGTACGCTTCTCTTTGAATAATGTGATAGCGTGTGTTGTACGCAACACCGAGTTCTAACAACCAATTAAACTAGCCGTTATGAATAATAATAACTACTTTTTGAAATTATATATATTTTATATTTGAAAATGGACTTCATTTTTGGATTCGGAATATCGAATTTAGCCTAAGGTGAAATTTTGGTACATTTCGGATAACTTTCATATTTTGATGAATAGTGAAAATTACTAAGTTTTAATTAAAAACAACTTTTTTAATAAAAATAATTAATAGTGATAAATTATGAATTTGAGTGGTTTTAAAGTATATTTAGAATATATTTTTACCATTTAATATAATGTTGGTCATTGGACATAATTTTACAATTAAACCGAACATAAACAAGTGTCAATCTTTTGATAGTTATTATCTTTTAAAAACACGCTTTTTGTTTTGACGGCGGGAATTAATTTTAAATTAATTTCTGCCACTTCTGTGTTTTGAATTTAGGAAAATGGATTCCATATTTGGAATCAGGATGTTCAAATTGTGTAAATAGGTAACTTTTATTTTTAGACATTTTGAAAAATTACTGCGGTAAATATTTTATTTACCATGGTTAAGGGTAAATCCGGTAAATAAGGGTTAAAAAATAATATTATAATAATACTAAATTACCCTAAAACGTGTCTTAACCCTATTGGTTGATACATGGTCGACCATGGGCATCTTTGTGTCAATTTTGGGACCCCATGGATCCACTTGTAAGTGATAATGACACATTATATTAATAAAGCTAAAATAAAAATAAAAATGGCATAAGCTTACATCTTTTAGAAGAACAATTTTTACATAGGGTTATACATGTTGGATTTTCGATTATAAATATTCATTATAAATCTAAAATGATTTCCTACATAATGATATTTTATTTATAATTTTTAGACATTAAATAATTTATTTTATTTATGACACAATGATGATGCAGTAATTACTATAATAGTGAAAAATTAAAATAATTGATATTATAAATACCCAAATAAATATAATATGAAACTTTTAATGAATTAAACTAATTTTCTAGGCTAATATGATATATTAGGATTGATTTAATGGACTTTGTTCGAAGTAATCAATCTGTTATGAGTTTCACAAAAATCAACTATTGAATAGTGTCAAAATTGACATAAAAGAGTTCTTAAAACAAATATTATATTATTAATTGATATTAAATTCCTAAAAATCTAAGGTTCGGCCAAGAGACTTATATTATGATAGGTTAATGGACCACTTGGGGGTAGCTTGGATTTATATAGTAAGTTTATTAACCATATTATATAAAAATACAAAGAGACATTGTAAAAGTGAAACTAATTAACTTAGAGTTAATACTTAAAGATAAGGTTAATATAAGTACCCAAACCTGTCTAAATTCTATTGGATGAGTTGTTTTCGACCTATCCCCACCTCAACCTTTGAATAGTCAACTTTGGAGCCATTGGAAACCGAATATGAATTTATTATAAATTAATATTTCTAGCTTTTCCAAAGGTGCCCCTCACCCCTCTTATAAAAGGGCACTCCTCCTTCTCATTTCCTCACACCTCTCAAGCCACTTGGCTCGTCCAAACTCTGACCAAATAAGCTCCCCACATCCCTATCCTCCTCCTTGAAGCTTCCCCTTAGGCAGAAAGCATTTCAAGAAGTCCTTTGGTTCCAACCAAAGTGAGTTACCTAAATTAAAGGTAACGATTTCTCTTAAATTATTTTCATTTATTTTGCTTCTCCAACCCCCAAACTCTTTTTATTTTCTTTCTTTTGTAACAACAACAGTATACTCAATATACTAGGATGTTGTTATAAGAAGGATTAAAACTACACATACACACAACTCCATCTAATGGATGATGAACATAATGTTTCTGTGGATGGAAAACTAACGCCTCACGAAACGATGATTGTTCAAATACATCTTACCACCTCTCATGGTGGCCATTATGATGGCACTGTAATTAAATATGATAATAATGATATCTATTTTATATATAAGATTCTGTAATTCCATTTTATTTCATACCATTATCCGTTTCATGTTGTATATACATACGATAATTTCATTTGAGGAAGTGCGGACTACCGCCCCCTTAAAATGATATGACTCGTTCATACCACACATGGAACGTATAAAGGATGGTGTTAATGAACTTAAGTAACATATATAAAATATTATATTATACTGGAATAGTAATATACCTATGTATCATTTGGATTCGATTCTTTTAAAATAAAAATTAAATGGAAGTAGCGTTCGTGCGTACGTACGGACTACCGTCTCCACGAACGCGATGAGATTCATTCTCCATCGTAACCATTAAAGTATAATTATCATTTGATGATTTAAAAATGATGTTTAAGGACTTGATATCATTCTGGATATGAATAATATACAACCTATCCTTTACAAACATGTCTTACGTAACAAAACATATGAAAGAAAACAAGTAAGTTAACACCCGAAACAACGATAATACTAAGATATCAATATTAAAAGATGATATATGATATCATATTAATGTAAATGATTCTTGTATAATTTAACAACAATTATTTCACCATTATACAGGAGGTTAACCTACCCCAATAAAGGAAAAGTACAAGGTAAGGGGTTTTCATCTCACTCCTTATTCCCGTGAGATTCATGTCATATTGCCACCATCACCTTTTGTGTGGTGTATGTACTACCCATAATTATATTATTTGTGTAATACACTCTAATTTATGTGTATTTACATATTCAGTGTATGATACCTCTTTCATGGGTTGTATGTTTCATAAGTTACCAAATTGGTAAGGGTTATTTCACAATCTCTTCATTATCTGAGGTTGTATTATACGTAATAATCTACTGGGATCTCTTTATCATCCACATCCATGTTTCTTCGAAATGTATTTCAAAACATTTTTACTATTTACAAGAATATGGGTTAAAGTCATTTATACCCTTGTTTGACTTTTTATAAGAGGTTTATAAAGGAATCTTTCCGTCATTTTCAAAACAATGTCCTTTTTTAACCTTTTCGACAGAATTGAGGTAAGAATGTTTTTTTAACTTATACGGCGGGTGCGGTTATTTTCCGCCGTTATAAAATCGTCGAAGATTTCCATACAAGCTTATAAAAATATTTTCAAAGAAAATGTTTTATTTTATATGGCTCTTAAATGATTTCAAAATAAAAGGAGATACTTCTTTAAAAATAATTTTGATTTCATCTATGTCAACATCCTTTGATGGATTTTAAGATTATTTGAAGTTGATTTATTATGATACAAAACTTCTATATTGTATTGAATGTTTTGTGATATGTTTGACTGTGGATGTGCTATTTTTATACCATTCATAGTTTATTGTGAAAGTATTGACATTTCGTATGCTAGTTTTAATACGAATGTTTATGTTATGTTTAAACCTTTTCATAAGGGAATGCATTGGACTTAATAAGTGACGGGTGGAGCCCGCTATAGCTCCTCGATGCATCGGTAGGTCTCATGAGACAAACTAGTGTCTTGGCACAAGGCCTTGACAAAATCTTATTTGTAGTCTTGGCACGAGGCCTTGGCTATGTGGTTATGATAGTCTGGCATTATGCATTCCAACATTATGAAAGTGGTTATTTATTTTTGCATGTGATTATTCGATTAGTGGAATATTCATGTGAATAAGTAAATGGCATTATTTCATTTTATTTATGCCATACCATGTTGAAAGTTCATGTTTAAAAGGCTTTTGTTTTAGTTATACATTGCCTTAAATGTTTATTCTTATTGATGAAAGTTTCCGCTATATTGTTATCCTTACTGGGCATTTGAGCTCACCCCTTTTCTATGTTTTATTTTTCCCAGGAAGTGAAGATGTAAGTTATGAATGACCTGCAGGGATATTATGAGGGGATTGTAGTGTGGACTGTGGAAACATTATGTTGTTGTAGTAGTTTTTGATTTTATGATGTAATGTAAAACTTATGAATATATCTAGTGTTTCCAAGGCTACTAAACCAATCGGTCTTTCGAGATTTGATCTTTCTTGTGATCATGCCAATGTTATGTAATAATGCACCGACTCTGGGTAACTGGGGTCGGGGCGTTACAGTTGGTATCAGAGGAAGTTTAGTACAAACCTTGGAAGCTAGATTTAGATAAACTCTGATTAAAGCACGTAGACCTAAGATAAACTTTGAGGATTAGTATAGAAGAACTTCCTAGAATTTTGGTATTGTAGAGATTTTGGGAGTTTTCCGAGCAATACATCCCTGTCTGGATACGAGCAGGTAGAGGCGGCTCTGGCACAGATGTACCTAGGGGTAAAACCCGAAAACACCGCTTTGAGCTAGACTCGAACGGGAACTGGTGCACGACAACGGGCCTTGCTGCACTCTTGGTTACGACACTCCCGGGGGATATGCTTAGGATAACTCTCACTTTCTTTACAAATCATTATGAAGGGTTTATGAGTATATACGTCCTCAAAGAAAACATATTTATGATTATGGATTATATCCATAAATAGTTCAATTTATGTTAAGTGTTTTATAAGTATGGGATTATGTATTTTGATTCATAAACTGATCTAGTTTATGCCATTGTTTAGAAATGACACCCAGTAGAAGGAATGAGAACTCCAGAAATACACATGATCCAAAGAGAAGGAAGGATCATATCTTTCATGGTCTTAAGCTAGAATTTATAAGAGAAATAGTCTCCCATGTATTATCATCATATGAAGAAATAATATCATGTGTTGATAAGATAAGTAAAGAGTTTACTGAGTCCTATGGCTTTGATGGGAAGCAAGAGAAGAAAACGATGGAAGAGAGAAAGATGGATAAAGGGAAGAGGGAAAAGAATAATTTTCCCATATGAGGTAACTGTGGAAAGAAACACCCTGGAACTTGCCTGAAAGGAATGGGAGTTTGTTATAAGTGTGGAGGAAAAGGGCACAAAGTACGTGACTGCAAGGGTAAGAAAATGGTTTTAAATGTACAATGCTTCATTTGCAAGGAGTTTGGACACTATGCGAACTTATGTCCCAGTCATCAGACTATGCCGCAAATGATGTTATTGGATAATAATCAAGTTATGATACTACCACAGATGAAGAGGAATGATTAGAGTTCTTATGTTGATTATGTCAACTGAGTGTTGTATCAACAATGTACTTGTTATAATAATTATGGAGTATATAAGGATTGTACTGCAGTACTATTTCATTAAGGACTTGAGATTGTGTGGAATAAAGAAAAGTGACTCAATAGCAGGATAAATTTTTGGAAAATATATGGTTGTGAGAATGATAAATCATAATATAGTTCTGATACTGAGGTAGTGATTTTGGAATAATATGTGATTGTTTTGGAAAAATTATATTGGATATTTTTGACTACCTTGGAACTGATTAATGATTTGTATATTCCATCATTGTTGGGGTTTAAAACATTTTTGGATTGATGAAGTATATCCAGCATTCTATATGGAATAAGAGAGCATGAATGTAATCAATAAAGATTATGGTAATTCAGGATGTTTCAGTGTATTAAAAGAATACATGATGAAGGTATTCATAAGCTATTACGGGGTAAAAAGGATCTACATAATGTTTACCTTCCTTATAGATGTTGGACTGTGATTTTGGACAGAATTATTTTGGATAGTTCTAGTTTGGATTATTTTGGATTGCCATAAAAGGGCATCCCAGAGGTCGGGCGGCAACCTGTCGCGTCCGGCAAGGCTGCGAGACTTGAACCCGCAACCGAAGGGTGACAAGGGTGTATCACCTACCACTGGCCCACGAGATGTCCTGGATTAAATAATGTAGTTTTTATTAAACGATCTTGTAGATGAATTATAAATTCGTTTATTTTGGAACCCTATACGAATAGTGTAAATAGAATTTTTTTTACATTCTATTATCTTTTAGAGTGAAAGATGAGTTTGTGGTAGAAATTTATTAATGGATAAAACTCTAATTATAAAGTAAGTTTATCTCCTTATGATCTTATCCAATCTCATAAATAAATTCCTCAACATTAAGAAAAGTAACTTAGAACAAAAATGTTTTCCTAGATGATACCTTAAATCATCACTAATTTACGGCTTTGGGATTGTTGGCCTTTTCATAGCCATGTTCTCTACCACTCTCCATCAGATAATTGATGGTTAGATTTCTCTTCCATATCCATATTTTCCTACATGGAACCCTAGTATGTGTTATTTTCGGTAATCTTCATACTTTCCACTCTTTATTTTAAATAGAGGCCTCAATAATTCATTTTTCGATGTGGGATTTCAACTAAGATATTTTGAAACGTCAAAAATGTGTTATCCTAATACCCTATGTTTTGTTGAACCGATGGTATTTCAAATCATCATAGATTGATGAATTTAAGGACCTCAATTATACACTTGTTTGTGATTGATGACCTCAATCACAACCTATAAATATTTACGTTTTTCCTCCGATTATATGTCTCTAATTGCCACCAATGTTCTCTTAATCGAGATCATAATTTGGTGGTGACTCTTTCATTTCTCTTTTCCTCATATTAAGACTAAATTTTAGTAACCCAATTTCCGATGTGGGTTTTCCCACAAATATATTTTCTACTTTCAACCTTTTATTTTTGAAGAACAATTTCAAATTGCGAGGACGCAATTTATTGAAGGAGGGGAGAATGTAACATCCCAAGATTTCATAGTGTGTTATTTCCTCAAAATAATTCAATAACTTGCACTACACGCAACACTGAGTTCAATTGCACCATGACTTACCAAAAAAAAAAATCCATTCAAAAGAGGTTATGAATAGTATTATCTAAATTTTGAACTTTATATAATCCTTATAATTTTAGAATCCATATTATGAGTTTCTTAGATATAATGCAAGAACAAATTCATTTTCAGTATTGCACTTTTATCAACTGTTAATATTGAACCCTTTTTAAATACAATATTTTAAACTTTTTGACTAAATGGGGACATCAAAATTTTAAAATGAAACATCCCAAGCGTCTACGGTACGCTTCTCTTTGAATAATGTGATAGCGTGTGTTGTACGCAACACCGAGTTCTAACAACCAATTAAACTAGCCGTTATGAATAGTAATAACTACCTTTTGAAATTATATATATTTTATATTTGAAAATGGACTTCATTTTTGGATTCGGAATATCGAATTTAGCCTAAGGTGAAATTTTGGTACATTTCGGATAACTTTCATATTTTGATGAATAGTGAAAATTACTAAGTTTTAATTAAAAACAACTTTTTTAATAAAAATAATTAATAGTGATAAATTATGAATTTGAGTGGTTTTAAAGTATATTTAGAATATATTTTTACCATTTAATATAATGTTGGTCATTGGACATAATTTTACAATTAAACCGAACATAAACAAGTGTCAATCTTTTGATAGTTATTATCTTTTAAAAACACGCTTTTTGTTTTGACGGCGGGAATTAATTTTAAATTAATTTCTGCCACTTATGTGTTTTGAATTTAGGAAAATGGATTCCATATTTGGAATCAGGATGTTCAAATTGTGTAAATAGGTAACTTTTATTTTTAGACATTTTGAAAAATTACTGCGGTAAATATTTTATTTACCATGGTTAAGGGTAAATCCGGTAAATAAGGGTTAAAAAATAATATTATAATAATACTAAATTACCCTAAAACGTGTCTTAACCCTATTGGTTGATACATGGTCGACCATGGGCATCTTTGTGTCAATTTTGGGACCCCATGGATCCACTTGTAAGTGATAATGACACATTATATTAATAAAGCTAAAATAAAAATAAAAATGGCATAAGCTTACATCTTTTAGAAGAACAATTTTTACATAGGGTTATACATGTTGGATTTTCGATTATAAATATTCATTATAAAGCTAAAATGATTTCCTACATAATGATATTTTATTTATAATTTTTAGACATTAAATAATTTATTTTATTTATGACACAATGATGATGCAGTAATTACTATAATAGTGAAAAATTAAAATAATTGATATTATAAATACCCAAATAAATATAATATGAAACTTTTAATGAATTAAACTAATTTTATAGGCTAATATGATATATTAGGATTGATTTAATGGACTTTGTTCGAAGTAATCAATCTGTTATGAGTTTCACAAAAATCAACTATTGAATAGTGTCAAAATTGACATAAAAGAGTTCTTAAAACAAATATTATATTATTAATTGATATTAAATTCCTAAAAATCTAAGGTTCGGCCAAGAGACTTATATTATGATAGGTTAATGGACCACTTGGGGGTAGCTTGGATTTATATAGTAAGTTTATTAACCATATTATATAAAAATACAAAGAGACATTGTAAAAGTGAAACTAATTAACTTAGAGTTAATACTTAAAGATAAGGTTAATATAAGTACCCAAACCTGTCTAAATTCTATTGGATGAGTTGTTTTCGACCTATCCCCACCTCAACCTTTGAATAGTCAACTTTGGAGCCATTGGAAACCGAATATGAATTTATTATAAATTAATATTTCTAGCTTTTCCAAAGGTGCCCCTCACCCCTCTTATAAAAGGGCACTCCTCCTTCTCATTTCCTCACACCTCTCAAGCCACTTGGCTCGTCCAAACTCTGACCAAATAAGCTCCCCACATCCCTATCCTCCTCCTTGAAGCTTCCCCTTAGGCAGAAAGCATTTCAAGAAGTCCTTTGGTTCCAACCAAAGTGAGTTACCTAAATTAAAGGTAACGATTTCTCTTAAATTATTTTCATTTATTTTGCTTCTCCAACCCCCAAACTCTTTTTATTTTCTTTCTTTTGTAACAACACCAGTATACTCAATATACTAGGATGTTTTTATAAGAAGGATTAAAACTACACATACACACAACTCCATCTAATGGATGATGAACATAATGTTTCTGTGGATGGAAAACTAACGCCTCACGAAACGATGATTGTTCAAATACATCTTACCACCTCTCATGGTGGCCATTATGATGGCACTGTAATTAAATATGATAATAATGATATCTATTTTATATATAAGATTCTGTAATTCCATTTTATTTCATACCATTATCCGTTTCATGTTGTATATACATACGATAATTTCATTTGAGGAAGTGCAGACTACCGCCCCCTTAAAATGATATGACTCGTTCATACCACACATGGAACGTATAAAGGATGGTGTTAATGAACTTAAGTAACATATATAAAATATTATATTATACTGGAATAGTAATATACCTATGTATCATTTGGATTCGATTCTTTTAAAATAAAAATTAAATGGAAGTAGCGTTCGTGCGTACGTACGGACTACCGTCTCCACGAACGCGATGAGATTCATTCTCCATCGTAACCATTAAAGTATAATTATCATTTGATGATTTAAAAATGATGTTTAAGGACTTGATATCATTCTGGATATGAATAATATACAACCTATCCTTTACAAACATGTCTTACGTAACAAAACATATGAAAGAAAACAAGTAAGTTAACACCCGAAACAACGATAATACTAAGATATCAATATTAAAAGATGATATATGATATCATATTAATGTAAATGATTCTTGTATAATTTAACAACAATTATTTCACCATTATACAGGAGGTTAACCTACCCCAACAAAGGAAAAGTACAAGGTAAGGGGTTTTCATCTCACTCCTTATTCCCGTGAGATTCATGTCATATTGCCACCATCACCTTTTGTGTGGTGTATGTACTACCCATAATTATATTATTTGTGTAATACACTCTAATTTATGTGTATTTACATATTCAGTGTATGATACCTCTTTCATGGGTTGTATGTTTCATAAGTTACCAAATTGGTAAGGGTTATTTCACAATCTCTTCATTATCTGAGGTTGTATTATACGTAATAATCTACTAGGATCTCTTTATCATCCACATCCATGTTTCTTCGAAATGTATTTCAAAACATTTTTACTATTTACAAGAATATGGGTTAAAGTCATTTATACCCTTGTTTGACTTTTTATAAGAGGTTTATAAAGGAATCTTTCCGTCATTTTCAAAACAATGTCCTTTTTTAACCTTTTCGACAGAATTGAGGTAAGAATGTTTTTTTAACTTATACGGCGGGTGCGGTTATTTTCCGCCGTTATAAAATCGTCGAAGATTTCCATACAAGCTTATAAAAATATTTTCAAAGAAAATGTTTTATTTTATATGGCTCTTAAATGATTTCAAAATAAAAGGAGATACTTCTTTAAAAATAATTTTGATTTCATCTATGTCAACATCCTTTGATGGATTTTAAGATTATTTGAAGTTGATTTATTATGATACAAAACTTCTATATTGTATTGAATGTTTTGTGATATGTTTGACTGTGGATGTGCTATTTTTATACCATTCATAGTTTATTGTGAAAGTATTGACATTTCGTATGCTAGTTTTAATACGAATGTTTATGTTATGTTTAAACCTTTTCATAAGGGAATGCATTGGACTTAATAAGTGACGGGTGGAGCCCGCTATAGCTCCTCGATGCATCGGTAGGTCTCATGAGACAAACTAGTGTCTTGGCACAAGGCCTTGACAAAATATTATTTGTAGTCTTGGCACGAGGCCTTGGCTATGTGGTTATGATAGTCTGGCATTATGCATTCCAACATTATGAAAGTGGTTATTTATTTTTGCATGTGATTATTCGATTAGTGGAATATTCATGTGAATAAGTAAATGGCATTATTTCATTTTATTTATGCCATACCATGTTGAAAGTTCATGTTTAAAAGGCTTTTGTTTTAGTTATACATTGCCTTAAATGTTTATTCTTATTGATGAAAGTTTCCGCTATATTGTTATCCTTACTGGGCATTTGAGCTCACCCCTTTTCTATGTTTTATTTTTCCCAGGAAGTGAAGATGTAAGTTATGAATGACCTGCAGGGATATTATGAGGGGATTGTAGTGTGGACTGTGGAAACATTATGTTGTTGTAGTAGTTTTTGATTTTATGATTTAATGTAAAACTTATGAATATATCTAGTGTTTCCAAGGCTACTAAACCAATCGGTCTTTCGAGATTTGATCTTTCTTGTGATCATGCCAATGTTATGTAATAATGCACCGACTCTGGGTAACTGGGGTCGGGGCGTTACACCTCTAGCCAGCAGTGCCTTCCCGGAACATCCCCTACCTTCCGCACACATATTTATCTAGCCAAATATCCCATCCTGGCGTGATCCATCCCAGTTTGTGGCCCCCTTTCTGGTTGAGCTTCTTCGGCATGCTCCCCCTCTGTCCAGTCAGACAGTTCTAGTACGCTTCCCGCCTGTTGATTTGGCTTTCTCCGACAGACCCCCCCTCCAATGAGTTCTTCCCCTCTCTATTTCTAGGTTTTTAATGGAGGTTTCTTGGTTGGCATAACCCTAATAGGTGGAGTCACATAGGGTTTGTTTTTTTCCTTCAGATCTAGGGTGTGTGAAGAGACTGCGAGGCCCGATTCTTCCTTCTGCTAAAGTTTCTATGCGTTCATATACTATTGAGGTAGGTGTTTCCATGGATTTCCTTTTCTATGCAATTTATTTTACACTTGGGTGTTTCAATAATTTTTTATACATAAATATCACACTCTTAATACGTGCCATTATCTTGTTATGGTGTTTTTATTGTAGTTGGAGTTTCTAAAAATAGGTCGTGAATTAATTATTTTTTATTTTTGTATGTTTGCACACCCATTGTTACATTCACTTTTTAAATAAATTTATAGACATGTTTTTCACAGTTTTGTAACCCGTATTTAATTCTTTATTATGATATAGCATTGGTTTAAATTTCTAAAACTATTTTTCAAATAAATCCTTCATTTTCCTCTATGTGGTTAGGCCTTAGTGTATCTTGAAAAGTGTAAATTTTTCTTTTATAGTAGAACTAAACCTTGTTGTGGTATTTTTCGTTAGTGTGAGTTGGTAAAATAGTTCCGGTTTTTTTAAAGGTGAAGTGGTGTATGTTTCGTGACCTTTTAATGACTCAATGATTCACCAGGAAATGTGTTTTGAATATTTTTCTAGATTTGTGAAAGGGATGGTTATGTTTTGTTATTATGTGGTATTTTTGAGTTTATTTGAAAAGAAAATGTGGTGTTAGTCCTTTTAGGTGGTTTTTATTTTTTTAGAAAATGGTTTCATGTGAGTAGGTTTCAATGTGATGGCCCGTTTGGTGTAACATAAGCCCGTTTGGAATCTTTAAGAGTGTAGTCAGTTTAAATCTTATTTTGAAATAAAGAGGGACTAGAAGTAAAGGGAATGTTTGACAAGTTTTATAAAATTTTACATTTTTACTAATGTTTGGAAATTCTCATATATAAAGTTCTTGGGGAGGTGGTTTTTTTCATCACTTTAGAAATATTTTGGAAATGTCTACGGTAAGTGTATTTTTGGTGTGTAAATATTAAGGGCCTGTTTGGAATTGTGCATTTAAAATAGATGTGTTATGTTGTATTTGGTAAAGAATGTGGTTTGGAAATTTTGTATTCCTGGTTATCATCTTTGAACCTGTTAAGGTATTATTTAGAAGAAATGTGACGTGACAACCCAATTGGAAACTCAAAGGGTTTTATAAAATGGTTTTAATATTGATGTGATATGATGGCATAGTTGCAACTTTAAATGAGTGATGTATATATGCATATATATACTGGGAACCACTTTCCAATATTTCCATTTATGAGTTATTATATGGGAGATGTATGTGTTTGGGGTTGGAAAGTGTGGTGACGACAGGTATGGCGAGTCATGGGTGTAGGGACCTCCTACTGACACATTTTATTTATATCTACCTTGGGTTCATAGGTTCCTTCTAGTTGATTTAGTGATGATTGATTTCTAGCCCCAATTAGATGAGTTAATACCCTCCTATAGTTATGGAATGGCTAGGAGTGTTGTGCCACTAGTGAGGCTAGGTTAGATCATCCAGTTCGTTATTAACTTAGAGGATTAACTATATGCCGACAGGTGGTTCTGAACCAAGTGTGTCCATGGGTATTCTAGAGAGGTTTAAGAAAGCCCATGGTTACTCTATTTTTTATGTTTGTTTTGATTCTATATCATTTATCTCTTAGCCTGCGCTGTTTACTTATTTACTACACATCATGTTTTTGATAATTTAGGTTTTTGGGTTAGGAGTTGGTTTTGAAAAGATATAATTGTTTTGAAAATTAAGGTGTGGTGTGTAGTATTTTTACAAAAATGTAAAAATTGTGTTTATTTGTTAAAATGTGAAAAACCTAAATTTTATAACTGTATTTAAAACTAGGGTTAATGGAATTCTTTGGGAAAGGAAAAATACATGGATTTTGTGGTTTACTTTTGGAATTCCATATGAGAATTTCAGTGCTCATTCCAACATTACATTTTCAGTTTCATGTTCCTCTAGTGTTGGATCGCTCTCATAGTGAGCATGATCCTGTGTTAGGTGGTGACCTCTGGGGTTACTTGGAGGTAAGTTTGGTTGTGTAACTTTATTTTATTTCTGTTGTTAGTGTTATCTGTTCGTTAAGTTATTTTCAAAATTATTTCATTTCATTAGTGTAAAAAATTGTTTCCAACTATTATTTTGGGTGCCCAACACGAGTTTTCATCCCATGGGGATCAGGAACGTCCTTTGATAGCATTTTTTCATGAACCATCAGGGGTCAACCCTAAACCGGTCACCCTAGTTGGTCTGCGACATGCCCCGAAGGGAGTTCCCGATCCTCAAGGGTTGGAAACTAGTGCCAGGAACCAAAGAAAAATAGTTGTTAATGATTTTGTCCTATAAAGAAAAGGCAGAATAATGAAAATAACTGAACAAATAGATAACACTAATAATGTAAATAAATACATATTGTGCAGCCAAACATACCTCCAAGTGACCTCAGAGGTCATCACCTGACGCAGGTTCACCCTTACTGAAGAGCGATCCAACACTAGAGTAACCTAAAACTAAAAATTTAAAGTAGGTGTGAGAACCGAAATGCTCAGTAGGATTTCCAAAGGTAAACCAGGGAATCTATTTATTCGTTTCTTTCCCAAAGAAATGCATTAACACTAGTTTGATATACATTTATAAAAATAGTATTATCACATTTTAACAAATAAACACACTTTTCCACTTTTTTGAAAAAACACTACACATCACACCTTAATTTTCAGAACAAGTTTATATTTTCAAAACTAAATCCCTACCCAAAACCTAAAAAATCGAAAGAGTATTTGAAGTAAATAAATAAACATTTTAGTATAAGAGCTAAATGAAACCGAAAAAAAACATAAGATATAGAGTAATCATGGGATTTACTAAACCTCCCGAGAAGACCCCTGGATGTACTCAGTTCGGAACTACCTATCAGCGTATGGTTAATCCCCTAAGTCAATAAACAACTAGCTTATATAACATTGCCTCAACCATGGAACATCCATCCTGGCCTATCCACAACTCCTGGAGGGTACTAACCTGTCTAATCGGGGATAGTAAGCAACCATCACTCGATCACCTAAGATAATGCCAGGATCCCATGGTAGATATAAATAAAATTTTTAAGTAGGATCCCCCACATACATGACTCACCTTACCAACTATCATTGCACTTTCCTACCCTAGAAATGGACATCGCCCATACGATAACCCATAAAGAGAAATCATAGATAGGGATTCCCACTATATACATATACATATATACATCACTCATCGAAATTTCCAATTGGGTTGTCATATCTTATTAATATTACATCCATTTTTTAAAACACTTTGAGTTTCCAACCAGACCGTCATGTCACAATAATTCTAAAACATACCTCAACATGTGTGATATGTGTGTAACTTGAATCTATAAGTGGGCAGTACTTGGTGGCATGACTCGAGTGTAGTTTTCTCAACTATGTGTCTGGCTACAGGTGAACCGTGTGGCTTTCCAATATTCTTAATAAAAAAAGATATTAATTGAATGATAAATAAAATAACATGAAGTAAGATAATTAAATAAAATAAAAATTTAGTGGATGGTTAATAATAATAACTATATTATGTTTTTTAATAATAATAATAATAACATTATTATTTTAATTAAGAATATTATTATTACTATTATTATAGAAATTATTGTTATTATTATTATTATTAAAATATCTTATAATATTATTATTATGTATTATTTTTTAATATATTTTTTTGGGATACACCCTAGAGGGAGCGACCCCATTCCTCCTCCTTCCCCTATCCCCTACCACGACACACAAACCCCCCTCCTTCCCTTGACCAGCACATACCCCTTTCTGGTACTCCCTCTCACCGGAACTACCCCCCTATGGCTAACAACACCTTCCCGACACACCCCCTACCTCTGGCATGTGGCCTTCTCTAGTTGGATCTCCCTTCCCAGTGTGAGCCATCCTGATGCACAACCCCCTATCCAGCCAGGCTACTCTAGCACACTCCCATATATCCATCTGAGATCCTCTAATGGTAGTCCCCCCTATTCAGTTGGCCCGCTCTGGTGCAATCCCCCCCCTCTGATGAGTTCTTCCCCTCTCTACTTACAGGGTGGTAATAGAGGTTTCTTGGTTTACTAAACCCTAATTGGTGGAGTTCACATGGGTTTTTTGTTTCCTTCATATCTAGGGTGTGTGAAGGGGTCGTGAGGCTCAGTTATTCCTTCCACTGAAGCATCATTGCATTCACATGCCATTAAGGTAAAATTTTCTAGGGTTTTCCATTTCGATGCGATTTATTTGACACTTGGGTGTTTAATTAATTTTTTATATATAATTCACACACTGGTAATACATGTCATTATCTTTTTATAATGTTTTTATGGTAGTTAGATTTTCTATAAATATTTTTTCAAGAAATTATTTATAATTTTAGTATGTTTGCACACCTAATGTTTCTTTCACTTTATTAATAAATTTATAGGAAAGTTTAAAACACTTATGGAAACCAATATTTAATTCTTTCTGATGATTTTGTATTAGAAGAAATTGCTAAAAAAATTCAAATAAATACTTTATTTTTATCTATGTGGTTATTCCTTAGTGTATCTTGAAAAGTTTAATTCATGATTTTATAGTAGAACTAAACCTTGTTGTTGTATTTTTCCTTGGTGTGAGTTAGTAAACTAGTTTTGGTGTTTTTTAAAGGTGGAGTGGTGTGTTTTTTGTTTTCTTTTAATGACTTAAAGATTCTACGTGAATGGTTTTTGGAATATTTTTCTAGATTTCTGAAAGGGATGGTTATGTTTTGTTATTATGTGGTATTGTTGAGTTTGTTTAGAAAATAAAATGGTGTTTTGTTCCTTTTATGTGGTTTTACTTATTTTTAGAAAATGGTTTCAAGTGTGTGAGTTTTGAAGTGATGGCCCATTTGGTGTAACTTATTCCGATTTGCATCTTTAAGTGTTTTGTGGGTTTTTTATCTTTTTTTTAAATAAAGTGGGACTTTAAGTAAAGGGAATGTTTGACATGTTTTACAAAATTTAACATTTTTAGTAATTTTTGGAAATGATTATTTGGAAAGTTCATGGGAATTTTGTGTTTCTCATGACTTTAGAAATATTTTGGAAATGTCTTTGGAAAGTGTATTTCGTGTGTGTAAATCTTAAGAGCCCATTTGGTGTTGTGTATTTAAAAGATATGTGTTGTGTTGTATTGGGAAAATAATGTGGTTTGGAAAACGTATGTGCCCGATTGGAGTCTTTGAACATGTTGAGGTATGTTTTATAAGTAATGTGACGTGACATCCAAGTTGGAAACACAAAGTGTTTTATAAAATGGTTTTAATATTGATATGATATAACAGCCTAGTTGTTATTTTCAATGAGTGATGTATATATGTATATATATATAGTGGGAACCCCTATCTAGGATTCCACTTTATGGTTTATCGTATTGATAGTGTCGTATTTTTTGTATGAAAGTACCGTGATGGATGGTAAGGTGAGTCACGTGTGTGGGGGCCTCCTACTTATAAATTTTATTTATATATACCATGGGTTACTGTGTGTCTTTTAGGTGATCGAGTGATGGTTTCTTACTAGCTCTGATTTGATGGGTTAGTACCCTTTTAGAGTTTTAGATAATCTAGGAGGGTTGTACCACTAGTGAGGCTAGCTTAGAGCATCTAGTTGGTTATTGACTTAGGGGCTTCACCATACACTGACAAGTGGTTCTTAAATGAGCACGTCCAAGTGTCTTCTACGAAGTTTTATAAAATCCCATGGATACTCTATTGCTTATGTTTGTTTTCTTTCTGTTGTATTTAGCTCTTAGCCTAAACTGTTTATTTATTTACTGCAAAACCTGTTTTTGACTATATAGGTTTTGGGATGGGAGTTATTTTTGAAAAGATAGACTTGTTTTGAAAATGAATGTGTGGCATGTGGTGTTTTTGAAAAAAGGGGAAAAGTGTGTTTATTTGTTAAAATGTGAAAAACCCTATTTTTATAATTTTATTTAAAACTGGTGTTAATTTATTTTTTTGGAATGTAAAAAAACATGGATTTTTTTGGTTTACTTTTGACATCCATACTGAGCATTTCGGTTCTCATGCATACTTTACCTTTTTAGTTTTGGGTTCCTATAGTGTGGGATTGCTCTTGCAGTGAGTGTGGTCCTGTGTCATGTGGTGACCTCAAGGGTCACTTGGAGGTACATTTGATTGTGTGACTTTATTTTATCTCTGCTATTAGTGTTATCTTTTTGTTCAGTTATTTTCATTCTTTTTCCTTTTCTTTATGGGATAAAATAATTCCCAACAGTTTTTCATTGGTGCCAGAAACTAATTGCCATCCCATGGGGATCAGGAACTCCATTTGGGCCATGACACGAACCGACTCAGGTGATTGCTTCAAGGTTGGACAAGGCTGGTTCATGAGATTCTCCATTATCCTTCATGAGATACTATCATATCATGGGATATGTGAGGGTTTTTTCCAATGTTATGGGTGATCCGTCTTCGACCCGTGGGTACACCATAAAGATGGGAGTCCTTCAACTACCTCTAACGGATCTTCATAAAACTATTATGAATGATGATTTTAGTAAAAGAATATGGTGAAAGGTACAAGAGTTATTCATTTTTGTTTATTCATGGTTTTAGTTTCAAATAGGATGGATCTTGGGTTTATGGGTTTCAAATTAGTTTCACTATGTTAAACAAGTATTGTTTAGTCTTAAGAAACATTACAATGAAACTCAATATTTTCCATTATCATTTTTTATTGAAATCATTTTTTAAAAATAAATTAAATTGATATTAAATTAATATCATATTCCATATCATTTAAAATTATTGGAATTTTAAACTATCACTTGTTTTGCGATATATGATTTCGTATTCTACAAATGGGCATTATAAAATTATATATGATATTGTTGATTATGACTCAGTTTAGACAATGTATTTTAATATATCATATGTTAGTATATAGGGAATCATGTGTTATGATGGAAGAATTTTATTTTTAAAAAAAATAGAACATCACATCATAGTGATAATATATCATCATATCACTAAAAAGGATTCCCAAGCACTAATAATTATTACTACATGAGACTAATCATAAGACACTATTTGTTAATCATATGTAGCATATTATTGTAATTTGTGGTCACCAATAACACTCTATTACACTTGCATAGGTTCCCATGCACTATTTTTAATCTTATTACATGATATATCGTAAGATTGCGACTAGTGGGGAGTGATATTAATTTAATGCAGAATTCAGGTGCATTGATTATTAATACAAAAGTCAAAGTTCATTAAATTAATGTAACACATGGATTCATAACACTATTTTAATACTATGAAAATCCCCAATATCAATTGTAAAATATGATTGATAGCATTGGGGATTTTTTCATGTCACGCCTTGTCTACCGTGTAACACCTCATGATTTTAGTATGTGTTTTTCCTTTAAATAAATACTATGTTGAATAGATTGTATCACATGAAAAACAGAACGTAAATGAATCGTGATATATTTTATTTTCATAAAAATAAATATTAATACATTATTTGAATACAATGTGAACACCATTAAGAAAATTACAAGAAGTGTACAAGCTTAAGAAAATTAAATGATGATAATGAATTAAAATGATTTATTATAAAAGAAACTATTTTAGTTATTTTTTTAAAGAATTATTTAGGTGTTCTTATACCAATGAATAGATAAATAATAAATTCTAATGGGATGTGATCAAAATCATTTAATGTAAAAAAATGTGTATTTATCAAAGAAGTATTTTTTTAAAGTGTTGTGTATTTTTTATATTAAAATTAAATAGGGAATGTTTAAAGTATAATTGTAATAAAATTTTTCAATATGAAAAAATATATTAATACTCATTTAATTGGAAATTTATATGAAATAATATTAAGAACACTTAATGTTTAAAAATTAATTTTCTAATAAAAAAAGTTTTTCAAAATATTTTATGTTTTTGATTAAAAGTTAAATTTCAAAATATTAGAATTTTGATTTGAAAAAATTAATTTCATTCTTGAATTGAGAGTGTGAAAATTATGTTAGGGTAATTTTTTGAGATTTTTTTAAAAAGGTTGATTTTTTATGAATAGTGAACAGACAGTTTTTATGAATAGTATAACTTTTATGAAATCATCATGATATAACATGACATAAAACTTATGAACGATTTTTATCAAAAACACAAGTATTTCAAGAGTAAAATAATTCATTTAAAAATAAAATTTTGAATTTATAAAACTATTCTTGACAATTTGGAACCAAAGTTATATTATATTCTAATAAAATAATTATTTTTGGTCATTTCCATTTAATTAAGTATTCAAAAGATTCCATTTGGTTTTGGATTTGTTTTAAAGTAAAAATACTCTCATTTTCTAATCACAAACCAATACGTTCAATTTTATTTTTAGGCATAAAAACAAGTTATCAAGGTAAATGTCAGTGACCACAGTAAAGGCCAAAATAAGTCAAATGTATTAAATCAAAGGATAAAGATATAAAATATCATAAAAATTATCTTTAAATTACTATAAAATGGATTTATCATACTTAACTCATATTATATTCAATAGTTGTCAAACTTTTATCCACTTTTTATGAAAATGGATTTTCATTTTATATTAAGTAATAAGTATTTACAAAAATGCCACCTCTCTCACTTATAAAAGGACCCATCCACCAACCCTTCAAATACACACCTAAAATTAGGATTAACCCCTTTAATATGAAATATTTACTTACCTAAAAATCCAATCCCATGTTGGTCATATTTTGGTCCCAGCTAATTTCCAAATTCTTTCAAAACCAATAAGGCTTCAAAAAGAATACACAACTTCTTTTTTGTGAGTAACACATTTTTATCATTATATTTCTTTTATATTATTCATACACCTCTTATAAATTATTATTTATATCTTTAAAAAAACTAAATAATATCATTATATTTTTGTAATGATTATATTAAATTAAAATCACTTCATAATCACACTCATCCATTGATTATAGCATGTTGTTGTTTGGATCGATTTAACCACTAACATGAATGTGATATAAATTTTTATCATGGATGAATATGGAACATTAATTACAGTATGATATGTTATTAATAAGTAAATAATTTTTTTTGTTTATGGAATAGTGATATTAAGATTTAACTCATTGTAAATATACCTCCCTTTATTCGTTAAAAATTACTAAAACAAACATGTTATGGATTTCATGTTGTAAAACCATACTTGAAACTACCATGTAATTCACCTAGAAATTCATAAATAATTATATAACATATAATAAAATAACTTTACTATTTTGTATATTATTAACTCATGAAAATTCACTGACAATTGAGATTTTTATATCAAGAAAGGCAATGAACAATTAAAACTACTAACAGAGATGATTCATATTAACAAAAAAATAAGCAAAAAATACTTAATAAACGAATATAAAATATTAATATAAAACTTAATAATTAGTAATAATGTTTTTAAATTAATGTATAATGATTTTATGATTATTATATTGGAGGTTAGAGTGAATCTAACCAAGTATGAATCCAAGCTATGGGTTTTTTATCTATATTACAATTCATTGAGAAATGTTTTATATTGTACACCATGTTTTATTTTATATGGTGAAATTAATTCCCTATTATTTAAAGTATGATAAATATCTTTTATTTCATGATATTTTAAATTCCATTTCATAGTCTTCCTTTGATGTTCCTTTTATTCTTATGTTACCAAATTTGTAAGGGTTTTTTAACTAAATTTTATTTCCTTGAGTTATAATGTTTCTTCTTGAAATCCATTATTATAAGTTGGGTTTATTATAAATGATGTGTGGATTATTTTCTATCTTCTATTTTTTCTAATTATTTACATTTATTTCATAGAAAATACCTTTTAAATGTTTATGACTTCATAAATTATGATGAATGTAAGGGAACATATGAGCCACTCATTTTTACATTGGGTTATGAATTCTCTCTTATTACCTCACTTTATTTCTCTATTATTATTATGTAATTATTTTATATTATATTTATATATATAATATACAAAGTTTATTTTACCTTTATTAGCTTGGGTTATCCATATTTTCCATGTTCCCTTCTCAATCTTTCATTAAAAAAACTTGTTTGAAGGGGCCTTTCATATTCATTATTCCTTTTCATGTGCCAATATTTTAAATTTTGTTCCATTCCTTGATTTGAAAAAAAAAATATGTTTAATTCCTTAATCTCATCGTAATCCCTGTGATATGTAAATTGGTTATGACTTGAGATAATATTATATAACTCATTCATTTTTCATGAGTTTTTCTAAATATTATTATTTATGTATGATTTACTTATGTGGTACACATTTTCAAGTACATATTATGATGTGATGGGTGGGCCAAAATTTATAAAACCCTCCAAAATATGGGGTAATGTTTTATATCTCATGAGATGGTATATAAGGGTCTAGAGAGTAAACCCTATCAACTACGGGACTCGATCCACTAAGTTATGTTATATTGGAACTGAGCCTTGACGTATGTTTATGATTTAATACTTTATGTTTTTTAAAAATTCTTATGATGCCATGATCATATGATATATAATCATTTATGCCAAAATCCTGATGTTATGATTCATGACTTATGATCTATGTTTTATCGAGTATGATTTTCTTATGATTTGTTAACATATCATGATTGTATTATCTTACCCATGTGTTTATCTTATGACCACTTATGATATTTTATTGATATCATTTATCTTTACCTTTACTAAGAATTTGAACTCAACATTTTTTATTTTTCCTTTTCTTTGGTAAATTATGAAGAGTGTTATGGATGACATGTCTATAAGGGTATCATGTGTAGAGAATTTTGTGGAATATGTTGAAGTGTTATTGGGAATCATTAAATAGTTTTTATTTAATGGAAAATTAGTCTCCTTTTAGTGGGAAAATTGTGGGATTTAATATGTAATATTTTTTTATTAATTATATATAACACTAAACCAAAACAATTATTGGGTATGTAAGTGAAGTAATATTTTTAAATATCATGTAAGTATTGATTATTGAATTTGAGTTGTTATAGTTGGTATCAAAAGTAGTGTTTAAAATATATTTTTTTAGTTGAAAATTAGAGAGTATGGGACTGGGTCATCTCGTACTGTATGCTACAATATTCATATATCATTCAAAATGGTATTTATTAAAAAAATTAGTTTTATATATTTTAATTAAGGATTGAATTAAATGGTTTATAAATCATAATAAAAGTTATTTTTGGATATTTATTTAATTTATAAGGGTATTTATAAATTAATTAATTATAAATTGTTTATAATTAATTAATTAAAATATTGTGAAACATTTAATAAATAAATAAAAATAATTATTAATTATTAATATTGAAATACCCTTTACAATTTATATGGCATAACATATAATTTATATATAAACATATTATATGTAAGTCATAAATATAATTTCTAAAGTGTTCATAAATTATAATTTAAAGACAAAATATAAAAGGAATTTATATTTACTATTATTAATTTGTTATAATAAATTAATTTGAATCATTCAAATTAAAGGAATTATTTGAAAAATTATTGAAACCACTTCAAAAATATTTTTGATGATTGATATGATTAAGATTTAAATAGTTTTAAGTATGTTATATTTAGATTATAAATTTTTTTTACATAATAAAACTAGAATATGATATGTTTATATTTTATTTAATATCCTATATTCAAGAAAAATTCCATATAAAGGGTTAATATGAAGGATTTCATATTAGAAATAAATATAAAATGTTAATATTTATTTAATTATAGATTTTTCTAAATGCATGACTAAATTATAGAATATTTATAATTTCTTTATTTGAGAATTATTTATAAATATTTATCTCATGATTAAACATATTAATTGTTTATTGATTTATTTATTATAGGTTTTATACTTATATATTAAATTTATGCTGTGAATGAATCTATAATTTAGTTTAAAGAGTTGAACAACTTCTATAAATTACGTCACATTTATTTAATTAGTTATATTCTTGGTATGATAATTGATTTAGTTTTCTTCTACATTGAATTTTGCTTCTATTAGGTTACAAGATTAAACTAGGAAGATAATTTTAGCTTATATATAATATTTATTATATTTATGATGAAATATACATCTGTCTTGATAAAGTATCTTTGGGTAAATGGACATTGGTTTGGGCTACTAACTATCCTAGAGTCTTATATCTTTTCTAGAAAAGTGGGGGTTGTTTATTTATGGCTCTAAGATAACTCGTGTGGGGATTTTTTTTATTTTATTATAAGACTTTACACGAAATGGTTTCATGTACCTTATAACTGAGATTCCTATGTACATGTATGAATATATTTGGAATTGTTTTTGGATTAGTAATACAATTTATGAGTTTTGTAAAGATTTACACATCTATATAGTTTAAAACAATTATTCTGTATAAAGTATATGATTCCAAACTAAATCACTACAAGTATGAATACCAGAAAAGGGAATAAATGAAATAAGATAGTGTGATAAAATATCTTTTAAAATACTAAGCATTTGATTCCATCCAAAATGAACACTTGTCCAGAATTCGATCATCCTACTAGGTAAGTTCATGATAAAACAAGGTAACCTATATTATATTGTTTCAGGAAAGAAAGTAATGAGTTGAACCTAAGAGTTAGGTGGATTATTCCTTCCATTTTATTTTGGCTATACTTAGCTGGGAAACCCTAAGGGTTGGGATACCATAGGAATGGTTTTTGAGTTTATTCATATGTTAGATTAGAAAAATAGTTATTTTCTAAACTATCCTAGATTAATATATGATTTTATTTGCATAAAGTTCAGCATAAATAAATACGTGGTGAGATTCACGCTAAAGAGATGTCATTTTATTGGGGGAATATAGATTTTTGTCCACTGATAAATTTGATGAGTTTAAAACGGGTCATTATTTTTCTAGGATAAGATTTAAAGAAACTCATTAAATTAATGTAAAACTAGATAATAATATTATAAAATATTTTATTATATATTAATAGAATTATAATAACCAAACTTAACTTTTAGATTAATTTTTATAAAGTTGGGTTTTAATGTAAGAAACTCTTTATACTGGTGAAAAACATAAGAATTGTTCTTAAGAAAGGAAAAATTATATGTATTAGAGTAACACCTTCTTGAGTTATAAACTATTCAAGTTTTTTAAAAAATGAATATATATGATTATGGGAAACATATTGGGATTCACTAAAGAGAGTTGTCATGGGTTCTCTCAAATGATGTGTAATTTTTAGTACTTAGGTGTAGTAGAGTGGCTGATAAAGGTCATCCTATCAAGGAGTAATTTCTTAAAACATATCATCAAAGGTATTATAAAAACAACATAAAATAAATAAACTACTAAAATGGATGGTATTTTTTGTTTATAGAATAATAAGAAGTATTTTGGAATAATATTGTTTTTTTAATTTAATTGATAAAATTCAATAAGAAGTGGTTTCCAGGAAGTATTTTTATAATTCATAATTTATATAAATATAAATAATCAATTAATTATTAATCATTATTATTAAATTTAAAATACACACAATTATTATCCATTTATTTTTTAACCCTTAAACCCTATAAGAATTTACCATAACCGTAAAAATGAAATGAATTCAACCAAAATCTATTTCTAGAATGTGAAATCATATCATACTATTGTCCTTCCAAGAAACTATTATGATTATTGGTGAATTAGGGATCCTATAAATGTTGAAAATTATGATGAATTGAGTAGTGATTATACTTTAACTCTCTAAAATAATCACTCATGGCTTGGTTTTTACAGTTAATTTTAAGCTCTTATGATTCGCACATTAGCAACCTTGCTTGTAAATTCCATATTGCTTGAGATTTTTTATAAATGAAAAAATTAATTCATGGTTCATTATAATATTAATTATATTAAACTCATTTATTCTAAATAAATACATGAATAAGGTTAGAATTAGACAAATTACTAAGAACATATACTCTTCCAGGGGAAGAGTAGCTATTGTAGAAACAACTTGCAAATGAAAAAGTCTATAAAAGGTAAAACCAAATCATATTTATACTCTTGATTTTAGTTCTAAATAATTGAATGAAATAAGAATAAAAATTTAAATAAATAATTTAAATATAATAGTAATGAAGAATTTTATTACAAGAAATGAAAAATACAACATGAAGAAGAATAAGAAGGTGTCATAGAAAAGATCCTTGCTTCAAGAGATATCCCTCTCATAATTCTTAGATAAATGGGATGAAACCACTTCTCCTCACCCAAATCTCTTAATTCATTAAAAAACCTATCAAAATGAGAAAAATACACTTTTGTTGAGTTGAGGGAAGGCTAGGGTTATAATATTTTTTAAATTTGAAAGTAAAATTCATCTAAATATTTTAATCCAAACTTCACTGACTTGTTGACCTATAAAACCTGTGAACCAAATATCCCTATGGAATGATGATTTTTTCATAATTATATTCTATATATAGTTTCAAAATTTGATTATAATATAAGCCCAAATGAATAGTAAATGACCCAAATGGTAAAGTGGTGTCCACATTAATGATTCTAGTTTATATTTGACTTTATGAACCATTTTCTCCCATAAAATGTAAGATATATAAAGGATGGCCCAAATAAAAAATTTTATCCCATAGATTAAACAATATTTCCCCAAAATATCAAGTCTAAATAAGGCCCAAAAAATATTTATGTCAAAAATACTATACTATAATTTTAAATGATAAAATGCAAATTTTTATCAAATTTTCAAATGCATGAACTATTCCAAAATTTTCCAAAATTAAACATATTTAGAATAATGTGGGGAGAATATATCACTTATTATAAAAAATATATTCTATAAAAATGTGGCTTATCAATTAACTCACACTTTCCCTTTTTCACTTTATACAAAGTCACATGTCATGTATTCCAATATTAATTATAATAAGATATGATTATTGGCATATATTAATCCTTGATAGAAATATTAGAAAGGAAATAATCACATAAAGAATTAAATATCAATAAAATTTAAATTAATTATCTCATAAATTTTTTTAAAACAAAATACAATGAGATTAATGACCCCAATCATTGTAAAACAAGTTATGGGTTGACAATTACTATAATTATTCACATGTGTGTGTGCCAAACATTTTAATACTATTTATCCATATTTTATTTTGTATACTCTATTTGGGTAATTTGTTTGATTATATGTTTATTTTCCACTGAACGTGTTCTACATCATTTGTAATAAAATTTCAAAACTCAATCACTTAATCATCACTAAAATTAAAGCCTTAAGATCCTGACTTAGATATCCCCATGTATATTAAAAAATAATTGTTGTGATCTGAGACAAAACATACTTTTTTATATTATCATTGTCATGAGATGAGAAAAAACATCCATTCTTTTATAAAAATTAACCATTAATGAAGCAATCTTTCTCATTATTAATATAATACCAATGATATTTGGAAAATAAAACATGAATTTTTTATAATCTTCACCTATAAATGAGTATATTACATGATTATATTCTATTTTTTATTGCTTAAAGTTGTTGTTTTTATTCATTGGGTTATTTTAAAAAATAATAGAAATGAACAAATAAAAATCCTATAGAAGCTAACCAAAATTCTTTCCCCTCCCCCATAATTAAAATATTAATTTTTCCACAACTTCTTCCTATGAAATAATATATTCTCATATAATTAATAATGTAAATTATGATAACTGACATTAATGTGGGAGGGTTAGGGATATACTAATGTCCTCAAGTGATAATGGGGCCATGCAGTGTGCTGAAATCAATTACATGTGTGGGAAGTTTCTCAGATTATTTCTTCAACCACTACCCATTTAAATTAAGGATCATTATCTTAGAATATTATGTGATCTTAATTATACTATAATAAAAAATATGAGATAAAGAATAAGTGCCTAACTATCTATAATGAAACATAATAGGGATCTACTTCAGTCATAAACTGTAGAAAAATAATTTTTCTCCCACATAAAACTTTCCCTCTTCAATAATATTGTGATGGTTTTATCTTTATAAATATTTTTAGGTCCTTTAGTTCTCATTTTATGATAATAATATTTCCTCAGTCCTTGATGTTGCAGATTCCTTTGATCTTCTACTTGGTATAAATCCCTGTTTCATTTATTTATGTCCTAAAATGCATGATCCTAAACCTCTATATGTAATTTTTAGGATTTCACAAAGATAATAAAAAATGGTTAAATGCTTATGGGAGTCTTTAAAACCATTCTCTATTCTGAAATAACATCATCCAAGTGATTTCTTCAATCCATTATATTTTACTATATAGTTTTCTCTAATATTTTATTTAAATCCCAATTTGAAACTTTATCTTGGGATTTTTTTTGGGTGGTACAAAGTATATATTTTGTGTTTTAACCCATATTTATAATTAATGGAAGCCAAATTTTAGTTTCAAAATGGTGAAAATTGGTCACTAATGATTTCATCATTCAAAAATTGAAAAAAAATCCTAGAAAAAAACCACTATAAAATGAGAATCATAAGTCCTGGAATCCTTTTCCTCCACCCATTTGATAACATAATCAATAGTTATCAGAATGTATAAAAAACTGAATTAGATATGAAACATTACCATAAAATCAATTCTCCATACATAAAAAATCAAAGAGAATAAAATGGGATATTGAGGCATCTCCTATCTCCTATTAATGTTTATAGTGTATTTGAAATGTGAGCACAACTTACAAAACACAAGGGAATAATGGAAAAAGATAGAAAAATAAAATCAAATATCTAAGATTATCCAAGATATAATTTTTTATTCAAAGTGTCTACTAATAAAAATAATATGATAGAAATGTGAAACATTTTCAAACTTATGATCAGGAAAACACCTCTTAAAAACATGGTTATTACACTTGTGACATAGTTAGGGATCCTTACGAATGTGAAACCCATAATCACTCTTCAATTTTTCATCCTCATATTTCTTTATATTTTTAGGTATTTTATGGTTAAAATATAGTTAAGTAACTCATCATACTAAGGATGTGTACTTGAGAGGGAATAAATATTCTCATCAAGAAATGTGTCCTGAAGTGGTACCTTGTCCAAGGTTTCATCCTCTATTGTGTGTGTAATTATACGCATGTGGTTAGAAACAAAGTTCTTTAAAACATTTTCCCATTTTCATTAATTTAAAAACTATAAATAATGAGAATACAATGGATAAGTATAGTCTTTGCATCTAAATTCTTCAAGTGGTACCTGAAAGATGGATTGAAAAAAACTAATTAAATCCTATTAAATAAGAAATAAATTTATCTTAAGAAAATATTATATAAAGGAACACCTTAAACATTATCGTGTTGTTCATTTAGGTTTTATCCAATGTTCATGAATAAAAGGAATTCAAATGTTGGTGTACCCTATCATCTATGATAATATTTCATAAATTGTGAAGTTTAAAGCATCACACAAGGCATTGAATAGAAAATCACATCATGGGGTTTGTATGTGTGATGTTCCAGACCTGGTTTCTACTTAACTTGTTCCTTGGGCCCGGTTGGCCACATGACATTTGGCGTGTCTCGCCATATGCTAGAGGATTTCGACTAACAACAAGTATTTAATGGCAATACAGTGGGGATACAATACCCTCATGTCAAAGTGACTCAACATATAATTTAAATAATAGTAGGAGAAGAAGCAAGATATAAGTATTCATATAAAAAAATAGTTGAATCATAGAAATCAACTAAACAAGCAAGAAGTGGAAGAAATAGATAATTGAATAATTGAATAACATAACCAAAAGCCTCAATGGAAGTGTTTGACAGAATGATTCATGGAAGAATTATAGTAAAGAAATTACAACACAAATACAATCATGTTATACAATAGTAAAAAAGGAACAAAAGAGAAAAAAATAAGCTTCATCAGCATCTCGAGCCAAAGATCGATCCTCTGCTCCTAATCTCTAACTATGTATAACAAGTAAACAACCTTAATAGGGGCCTTCACCCTTACGAGTACCTATAAAAATATAGACTTCTCAGGTTCCAAGGGTATCCTAAGTAGGGTGTGAGATAAAAATATCATTAGTTCACCACCAATAGTGACTATATGTAATATGAGTAGGTGCTCTTAAGTAAACATTGTGTGGGTAATAACATGAATGTAAAAAAAACTGAATAGTCAAATAACTTTTCGCTTATGTTTCTAAAGGACATCTAGAGGGTATAACTTCTTTAGTCTATGGATGATCTGTCTAATGATGTCACATTATATATACATAGAATCATTATATATATATATATACGTGTGTGTGTGTGTGTGTGTGTTGGGAAGGACCGGGATTTAACCTAATGACATTTAATTCTAGGGGAAGATCTCATGGTCTTGCCCCTAACCCAAATAAAAGAGCTCTCACGGTCTCTTAGCATGCACATACTGGAAGGACTAGGATGTAACCGACTTTCATCTATGACTAGGGGATCTCTCATAGTCAATACCCTAGATCTATCTTTTTGTAGGACCATAATGTAACCCAAAATCATCCATCACTTGGGAATATCTCACAGCCAATCACCTGGCCCTAGCATGAAAACTCACACATAGGCATGTTTACATTTAATAATATGATCATAAGTCATTACCTATTATGTCATGTCATCAAGCCTTTCATAATGAAACCAAGCCATGAGTAAATACATTACATGAAACATAAAGAAAACCCACCATGTGTTCCATTAACCATATTCAAGTCATTCAAGGAATCCAATTTGTTATTTATCAATTTACATAATGAATGAAAAACGGAATGAGTTATCCATCCATTAATAAAGTTCATTTACAACAAATAAATCTATTTCATATGATGTATTTCATTATAAAACATGATAAAAAGGGTGAGGCCATGCCATACCTTTAAACTCTTCCATTTGAAACCAATCCATATAAAAGGTTGTATCCATCTTAACCTAGACAACCTATACAATCCAAAACATTCAATTTCTCAAAAAATGGTGAATTCCATTAAAAAGGTATAGGGGTCAAGAGTAAGGCCATGTAATAACCCAATTTCCCATTTGAGAAATTTTAATTCCAAATGATCCAAACACCTTGGAGACACCCTATGATATATTAATTACACAAGTATCAAAGGAAATTTAATTTAAAATATAATATGGAAGCTAAATTGGGTTCTACACATTTTGGGACTTCTGGACAAAATGACCAAATATAAAGTGACACACCTATGGGTATCCATATAGAGTATGTTTGATGTATAAACCCCTAATTAAGAACCAATTCACATATAAAAAAGAACTATGGTCAATTAGACATGAAGGGACTATCACAATTTAGAAACTCATCAAAGGCCAACTTATGGAACAATGTAATAAATATTAAATGACAAAAACTGAAATGGAAAACTATGTGATTACCTACCTTAGTGAAGTAGATAAAGCCTTTCTTGATATCAGCCTTAGATTTGATGTAGGTTATAAGAAATATGAGAAACAGATCAAGGCCCTAAAAATAGGGCATAATATTATAAATCAAAATAGTAAAATATATGGAAGGATAAACTTTAATAGTATTAGAGAGATTAGGGGAGCTTACCAAGAAAAACTCATTGCTTCTGACTGATTGAATATATGACTCTAAATATGAGTTATAGCTAAAATCATAGCCTAGGAGTGTTTGGGATCTCAAAGGGAGGAGAATCTCCTATTTCATCTGCTAGAAAATAAGATATAAAGGAGAAATGTCTTTTAAAATTAAAGAGGGTGAAATTGTAATTTTTACCCAAAAATTGGGATCACACAGTTTTCAAATTGTTCCCAAACCATACAGATCCACTCTATCCCAAATTTGAGCATTCTAGATAGCCATGCATCTAGGCCCACATGGTTGTAGAAAAACCCTGAAACTTACAGGTGACCCTTCCTACAGCCACACGAGTGTGCACCCTAGGTTGTACATTTTAGAAAAACTGTGCGGCCAAGTAATTTTACCCATTTTAAGAACTTCGGGCTTCGAACGAGCCTAAGATGCTCCCATGACCTCTGTGACTTGATTAAGATTCAAAATTTGGGCCATTTATGGTATTTGAAAATAAATAATAACAATCCATACCTTTATAAAAAATGACGGTCATTACAACCTCCCCTCCGTATGGCAACTCGTCCCTAAGTTGGCCTTCTGAGGGTAAAGAAGCAATTTCACCAAAGAGTTTCAGCCATTGAGATTATATATCAACTTCCAACTCCTAGGTCTTGTCTTTTACCCAGTCATGATTCCATAACACCTATACAAGAGTAACAAACTTGCCTTATAGTTTCTCCATGATCTGATCGACAATACTCACCAGATACTTCTTAAAGGAAGCATCCATATCCAAATCAACCTCATCGGGCTAAAAGAAATGTGATGATTCTAGATAGTATCGGTAAAGGTGAGATACATGAATGAAATCATGCACAAAAACATATCTATAAGGAAGAGAAAACTGATAATCCTTAGGTTTAATCCATTTCACAAACTCAAAGGGTCCAAATAATATCATTGATAGATTACCCTGCTTTAAAATATGTCTATGCCCCAATCTAGGTGAGACTCACAGGAAAACCCAGTCTCCGAGCTCGAACTCAAGAGGATACTAGTGTATATTGGTATACGAATACTATATGGATTGAGTTTTCAACATATAATTCTTGATCATCTAGACCAGCTCTATAGTCTCCTACATGAGATGTGGTCAAAGAACAACTACTTCCCCAACCTCTATCCAACGTAGAAGGGAGTGGTAAGGCCTAACATATAAGGCTTTATAGGGTGTCATCTCAATGGTATCCTAAAATCTATTGTTATAATAAAATTACACAAGAGTAATTTGTTTCTATTAATAACCCCCAAATTCAATGATGCATGCTCAAATAATGTCCTCTAGAACTAAAATTGTATGATCTATCTTTCCATTGGTCTACAAGAGATAATCCATGCTCAGAAGTACGTACGTATCCAAGGCTATATATAACCCCTTATAGAACCGTAAAATGAAATGATAATATCTATCAAAAACAATAGAATTAGGATCTCCATGAAGATTTATCACCACTATAATTTACTTTTTCAGTACCTCATCTACCAAGAAGGCATATCACCAAGGTAGGAAATGTAAAACCTTTGTAAAATGATCTATGAAAACCAACACTGTGTTATTTCTATGAGGTGATCCAAGTAGACCAGTCATAAAGTCTATCGAGACACCATACCATTTCCACTCAAGGAAGGAAAAAACTGATGAATACCTACCTAACACTGATTTTCCTCCTTTACATGCTGACAGGTAGAACATTGAGCGATGAATCCAACTATCTCTAGTTTCATAATGGGCCACCAGTATTAGTATCATAGATCTCGATACATTTTGGTGACACTAGGGTGATCCACCTATTCTGAGGCATGCAAATACATCATCTTCTCCTATCTAATGTCTGAAAGGACCAATACACTCCCATGAAACAATATATCACTATCCCCACACACTGTGAAACCAGAATATGCATATTCATTTAGAACACTTTCCCATAGGAAAAGGTGTTTAGGATCAGATAACTATCTTGACCATACCAGTTCTAAAAGAGTATATTTCACCACTAAGGCTAAGAGAATAGTATGACCATGGTTCTTCTATTCCTCAACATGAATCTCTAAGAATAAGGCTATAATCTTCAATTCATCACTGGATTCCTGATCTTCTACTGTATGGGTTTTTTAGTTCAGTGCATTGGCTAAAGAATACTATTTTATAAGCATATACAAAATTCTTGAAATCAAATTATTGTAGGTACTCAACCCACCTATGCTACCTGAGATTTATATCTTACTGTGTGAAGATGAATTTGAGGCTTTTTTGGTCTGTGAATACCACAAAACACTCTCCCAATAAATATTTTCTCCAATAGTGTATGTCATGAACAATAGAAGAGAGCTCGAGGTCATGTGTTTGGTAATTCTGCTCATAGAACCTCAACTAATGAGAACCATAGGCAATGACTCACTCATCCTGGATTATAAAAACTCCAATCCTAACACATGATGCATTAATGTAGAATGTATAAGCCCTACTTTGCTTTGGAAGAATCATTATCAGCGGTGAAGTCATCCTTCCCTTCAACTACTAAAAGGATCCTCTACAAGATTTAGACCATATGAATTTCAAACCATTCTTAGTTAAGATTGTAAGTAGCATTGTAGGGCATGATAAATCCTATATGAATCATCGGTAGTATCCAGAAATTCTCAAGAAACTTTGAATATATAATATGTTCTTGGGATTCTCCTAGAAAACCACATCTGTCACTTTCTCAGGGTCAACTAAAACTCCTATCTCAAAGATGATATGACCCAGGAAGTGGAATTTGTCAATCTAGAAGTGGCATTTACTGATCTTATCATAGATTTGACGCTCTCTCAGTTTATTCAGTATAATATCAAGATGGGTTGCATGGAAGTGTCTAGAGAACGAATACACCAAGATATCATAAATGAATACTTCCACAAATGAATCTAGATATGGGTGGAATACCTGATTCACAAGATCCATGAATACTATAAGTGCGTTTATTAATCTGAATGACATAATAAGGTACTCATATAAACCATACCAGCTCCTAAAATTTGTGATAGGTATGTATGAGGTTCTGAAATGCACCAGATGATACCCCGACCTCATATTTATCTTTTAAAACACCTTTTCTCCTTATATCTAAACAAATAGGTTCTCTATTCTAGGTAGTGGATAATAGTTCTTGATAGTAAGCTAATTCAACTGATAATAATCCATACAGAGCCTAAGAGTACCATATACCTTGTTGGAAAACAGAATCGGATAACCCTTTGTAAAAGTGTTGGGGTGTATAAACCCTTTCTCCTCTAGGTCCTATAAATGATTCTTGAGATCCATAAGCTCCTTAGGTTCCATCTTATATGGAATAGTGGTCATAGGTGCTACTCCTTACATAATCTCAATAGTAAACTCCACCTATTTCACTAGTGGTTGACTAGAGAAGTCATCTATAAATAATTCTTTGTAATTCCCCACTACTAAAGGAAAGATATTTGGTTGTAACCCCTAGTCATCAAGAAAAATATTGGAGAACTGTGTTGTCACATTATCCAACCTATGTTACTCAGGTCCTGCTCTTTTCGTACTGTGGTTCTACCCACCATTATGCGTGTGTGTAACTCCCTCTAGTGATATAAACATCACCCTATAACGATAACCATCAATATGGGACATGTAGGGAATTAACCATTTCATCCTGATGATTACATCAAAGCTGGTCATATTGATAACATAGATAACCCACACGAATAGGTAACCACCTATCTCAGGGGGAAAATTCTATCAGTAGTGAATGCTCTCTAAACAGAAACCTAATGGTGTATCCAGCATCATAATGCCTTGATAGTTCTCGATGTTTAGGCCCATAATCTCAATGATTTTCTTTTTTATAAATGAGTGATATGCTCTTGTATCTAACAAAGTAGATACCAAAGTAGAGGTAACTATAATATTACCACATATAGTAGATGGTACAATGCTGTGATCCTACGGTGCAGGATAGACTACTTATAACTGCCATGTACTGTGGATTTGAGTCACTACCTAACTGTCCTAAGCATGCCTGTTCTACCAGTGCTGAGAATCCTATGTCTGGTTGCCTCTGGCTCAACCTCCACCTCAGCTTGATCGACTGGTATTATTACAGCTACCTGACTATCATGATCTTATTGATCCCACTCCAGATCGAGGAGTACGTGCATATCCATTTTCTTTAGGCACCATCAGAAAAGTATTACCGAAATGCTAAAGATGGACCATCTTTCCATAGTATCTTCACTCCAATAGATCCCACAGACAATGAGACCTAGTGTTCCATAGATTTTTTAACTGGTGACAGATAAGATAATTTTCCATTCTAGGAGACTAACAAATGCTTCCTCCATGAGAAACATCAAAACTCCTCTTTAACCCATATGAATACCCACTGGAATCTCTAGTTGAAAAACTACCCTAAATTGCATCATCAACATCCATCATATTCTTCTCTATAATAAGGTTTTTTTGACAATTTATGAAATAGTCGTCATCCTGAATACATTGATCTGTGATCATATGGTGTAACACATCCCATCCTAAAATCACTTAATAGCCATCACATCAGCAACATATAGAGATAGATAAAACCAATTAATATTATTGAAATGAGATGAGTATTCCATAACTGACATGGTCCCCAGCTATAGGTCCATGAACTATCTAGCTTTGTTATCCCTCAATGGCTTGGGAAACAAGTAGTTATAAAATACATTATGAAAATCATCCAAACCCATCTCTCTATTACTTTCTTCTTGGGTGATGACATCCCACAACCTATTAGTTGAATCATGAAGCATATAAGTATCAAGATTAATCCCCCACTCTAGAGGAGTCTCTAGGTGCTCGAAAATAGGAAAGATCACCTCGAGCTAAGACTCTGTAGCATCTGTCCTGCCATCCCTTGAGAATGTGGGAGGATGTTGCTATTGAAACTCACGAGTCAACTCTTCCATACTCGGGGAAGTTCGCACTCCAATTTGAATTTCATGAAGCATACACATAAAAACCTTTCAAAACTACGTGTCATCACCCACATCTATAATATGTGGAGGAACAGAAGGTGGATCGACTATAGGAACAACCGGTGGCTCATGGTTCACCACCTCAAGAACATGAAAATCACTGCCTTCTGGTTGTGCGGCTCGAGGATGTCATTTCGGAATAATGATAAAATATAAAACAATAACATCATAATATATTAAATCAATTTTAGAATATTTCATTTAATAAACTAGGACAGGTATGAAATACTTCCTTTAAAAATGAACATGCCTCTCAACCTTCTTCAAAATCCTAATCCGTATGATATAACAGACCATAATAGGCCATAAGAATGAAGAAACACCCACTACCCACTAATAAGGCTAGGTTTGGGTCTAGTTTCTTTGTTAGGTATGTATAAGATGTATATTATCTATTTAGGAGTTATTTTCCATTTGAAAGTGTGCTAATTTCTATATTTAAAATACATAAATTGGCTGAATCCAATGATATTCCATTTTTTAGTCCATAAGGGCCCATAAACCATGTGAACCAAAATGTGAAATTCACTTGGATATCCTTCTCATTTGAAACTATCTTTTTTATGTAATTAAACTACTTTTAAAATTGTTGAGCTAGATAGAATTCCATTTTCTAAACTACAAGGGCTCATACAGCTTATGAATCAAAATGTGGAACCCTAAAAAACACACACCAAACAACATTCCTAATCCTATAAGAGATTTCATCATTATTTAACATATAATAAGGAACAGTCAATATGCATTAGGAAATGATCGAAGAAAATTAAACATGGAATAACAAGATGCATGACCTATAATTCATGATGTGCCTAAGATGATGCATGTCCTAATGTATAACCCTCATCTCATTAGGTCAAGTAATGAAATAATAATTCCAATAACTTCAAAAGTCATGTGAATCACTCAATGGTGAAATGATATCAATAGTAATAGAAAAATCAATAACAATTATCATTTTAGGAAACTTTCCCCTTTCCCCGTAAATGGGTTCATGATGCCCAAGAACATCTTGTGAACAAGTCTCAAGAAATCCCAATCTCTATGCTATTGTCACTAAATAGTAAGTCAAGAAAAGAAACCCCTCTGATAACAGTTTGTGACGTCCCAAACCCAGCTACCACTTAACCCATTCCCTGAGACCAGTTGGCCACATAACCTCTAGTACGTCTCCACGTATGCGAGAGGTTGTCGATAAGAAATGAGGTTGTGAAGGTAATACAGTAGGGATTCCATACCCTCATGTCATAGTAACTCAGTAGATATAGTAATTTACAAAAATAGTGGAAGAATGATATAAATAGATAGATGTAATAAACAGCTAAATCATAGCAATCGACTAAATAAAGAAGAAAAGAAATAAATAGACAACTGAATAATGGAATAACAAAACCAAAAGCCTCAATGGAAGTGTATGATATAATTATTCATATAATGATGATAATTTAGAAAGGAAAACATAGATAAAAGCATTATATACAATAGTAAAAAAAAGGAACAAAAAACAAAATCAGCTCTAGGTGCATCTCTAGCCTAAGAAAGATCATTCACACCTAAGATCCAATTAAGTAGAACAAGTCAACAACTGAAAAAGGTACTTTACCCTTACCATTATCTATATGAACATAGTATTCTTGGGTTCAAATGATATTCCAGGTAGTTTGTGAGATAAAAATCTCAGTAGGCCACCACCACTGGTGTCTAAATGTAATCTGAGTAGGTGATCATAAGTAAACAGTGTGTAGTTAATAATAGGTAAGTAAAACAATACTGAATAATAATAAAACCCCCCACTAAAGTTCCTAAAGGGAACCTGGAGGGTCTACATGCTTTATCCCATTATTGTTATGTGTGATCATGTGAATTTATACATACATAAAATCATTATATAAATGTGTATTTAAAATGACCTAAATGTAACCCACTATCATCCAATCTTAGGGGAAGATCTCACGGTATAGCCCCTAACCTAAATCCATGAGCTCTGAAGGTATCTCAGCATGCATGTACTGAAGGGACAAGGAAATAACCCACTATCATCCATCACCATGGGATCTCTCATGTTCTATACCCTATCTCCAACTACTGGTAGGATCAGGATGTAACCCAAAGGCATCTATCACTAGGGGAGCTCTCATGATTAATCCCCTAGCCCCAACTGGGATGCTCACATCGTCTCCCCTCCCAAGGTCTCTCATGGTCCCTTGGATCATCATCCAAGATGTAATAATGATTTATCATATATATATATATATAATGCATGTGCATTAAATTATCATTCATTTCATTATAATTCATAGTCATGTTCTCATTTAATAACATGATCATAAGGCATTACCTCTAATGTCATTTCATCAAGCCTTTCACAATGAATCCAAGGAATGAGTAAATACATCATATGACACATTAAAAGAAACCTCCCATGCATTCCATTAACCATGTTCAATTCATTCAAATAATCCTATTAGGACATAAAGAATGAACAAAGGCATGGGTTCACTATCCATTAATCATGTTCATTTACAACAAAGAAATCCATTTCATATAATGCCTTTCATTATAAAACATGAGAAAAAGAGAAATTCTATTCCATCCCTTGAAACTATTCCATTTTAAACTAATTCATTTAAAAGGTTGTAGCCATATTACCCTAGCCAAACCATCAAATTTTCCTAAACATGGAAAATTAAATTTAAAATTTATAGGGGTCAAGAGTAAGGCCATGTAACAACCCAATTTCAAATTTGGGAAATTCCAGGTCAAAATGATCCAAAAACATTTCAAACACTCTAGGATACATTAATTATACAACCCTCAATGGTATTTTCATTTAAAATTTAAACCTGAAGCTAAATTAGGTACTATGCATTTTTTCATTTGGCCAAAATGACCAAATATAAAGTGTCACACCTATGGGTGTCCATATAGAGTATTTTTGATGTATAAAACCCTAATCATAAACCAATTATCACATAACAAGGCACAAGGTTCAATTAGATGTGAAGGGACTATCATAATTTAGAAACATGGCAAAGGTCATCTTATGGCATAACCAAATAAATACAAAATGACCATAACTCAAATGGAAAACTTTATAACCACCTACCTTTGGGATTTAGATGAATCCATAATTATTATTGACCTCAAACTTAAATTAGGTTGGAAGAAATGTGAGAAATAGACTATCATACTAAAAATAGGGAATATGAGCCTAAATCCAAATAGTGAAATAGATGGGAAGAGAAACCTTAATAGGATTAAAGGGAATAGGATATCATACCAAGATTGAATCATAGTTTCTGATGCATTGAAGATAGGATATCAAATAAGAGTTATATCTCAAAGCCTAGCCTTAGAGTGTTTGGGATCTTAAAGTGAGGAGAACCTCCTGTTTCATCCATTGCAAAACAAGAAAGAAAGAATAAATGAGTTTTGTAATTGAAGAGGAGAAAATTTTAATTTTTCCAAAAAAATGGGCTCACATGATTTATGCACATGATTTTCAAATAGTTCCCAAACTGTAAATATCCGCTCTATCTCAAGTCTATAGTAGGTTGCATGGCCATGCACTTAAGCCTACACGATTACAAAAAAATCATGTGGCATAGAAGTTCCATTACCTATAGCAACATGAGCGTGTGGTCTAGGTCGCACAGTTTAGGCAAATGGTGTGGCCTAGTCATTTTTACCATTTGAATAACTCAAGGATCTGAATGAGCTAGGGATTCTCATATAACCCCAATAACTTGAATAAGACTCATAATTAGTACCATATAAGGTATTCAAATAGAAAAAATTATGATATGTACCTTCATTAAAAATACAAGTCATTATAGTATGATTGATGGAGTAGTGAGCCACTTATTTATATCATCAAATGATACCCTAAAAAATCATAAAAAATGAATTCATAATCTTTTTAAAGTATTCTATATAATTTTATAGATATATTACTAAAATGTATAATTAAGTGTTGATAGAAATACACATATCCAAGGAATGATCAAACATAATACACACATGTTGAATATATTAAGGATAGAGTAATTTATACCTTAGATGTATCAAACTCAATTCTATTTAGTGACACTAAATGACTTAGGTAAACTCCCTTATCTACTATAAAATTACATTTTCCAAAATTAAAACTATATTTTTCTCAATACATTGATGAAAATTTTTTCCCAATCAAGAAAAACATTGACCAAATAATGATTTGTACATAGTGTAGTCATATATAAATAACTCCATAAAAGTTTCAAATAAATAAAAAAAGATACTCACCATATATCTCTATAAGGTACCATTGTAATTAAAAAGTCTAAATGGAATCATTTGGTATGAAAATGTAACTAAATATTAAAACTAAATTACATCTTCTCTTGTTCCTCTACTATAATGGGAGAAGGAAAGTAACCATATAAACCATCCATGAATCAATAGTATGTTCTACTGAAAAGTATCTAAATAATTTAGTCAGTAAAGGGAAGAGTTAAATGATCCTTATGAGTGGACTAATTCAAATTCCTATATTTATGAACACTCTCCAACTACTTTTCATTCTTACACAAACTAACTCAACATTTTCATTTTTTACAATAGTGAAACCAGTATTATTTTGTATAATCTAGAAAAGGCTAACCAACAATGAATCAGATATGGGATAAATGATACTTGCTTCAAATAATTTTTCAACCACTTTCTTTTGAACTTCTAATAATGAAAGGTTAAGTCACCTTTTTGGATGTATTACCAATTTAGCTCCATCCTTTGAAAGAATAAGATGCATGAAAATGGAGGGGATAATATATTTTATGTCTTCTAATGTACACCCAATTTCTTAAATATTCTCTTTCAATAAATTTAAAAGTTTCATTTATTGTTCAGGAAGTAGATTATAAATTTACAAGTTTCATACCTTTTTGGATGTTTGAATATTTTAAATTTAGGGATAATGGAATGAGTACCATTTTGGGTGGGGGTATATTTGTTGAAGTGAAATATGTGAACAATTTATATTCAGGTATAAATATACATCATTTTCAATAGTTAATAATACATCAAATCCATCTAAAAAATCATCCATATCAGAATTAGAAAGTATGTGCCTCAAAAAAAATCAATAAAATAATCTAAACCAAGAGTGAATTAATCATGATAAATATGTTTGGAAATGTCTGAAGACATCAGTACATCCCCAATAATCGGAATCTCTCTATGGATGTAATGATCCTCATTTTAAAAAATTTAAAATCATTATTTAGAGAGTCCTTACAAGATGGGTCATAATAAAAGATGAATAAAGAAGAATGGTCTCCTCAGGGTTACTTGAACGATTCCAAAATATTAAATCTTATAATGTCATTCAAAAATCTATATAATGTGTACCCTTATGGAAATTTATGATTTTCTTTATAGTTTTAAGAAATGGAAAACCAATAATGATGTAATCATGATAACTTACCAGATCATCCTCTATATTCATCACATAAAAATCATAAAAAAGACTATATATCTCTCCCAAACAAGTACATCCTCAAGTAATATTTGTGGGTATGTCATGAACCCATCTTCCAATTGCACCACCACCCTTATTGGATTCATCTCTCCCGCCTTAAAGGAATAAAAAATAGAGTGTGACATGACATTAATGAAGGGACCAAAATCATATAAATCATCATAAAAATAGATCTACCATATGGTTCATGGTATGCTGAATTTACTAGGGCCAGTGAACTTTGTAGAAATTTCTATGGTGGGTGAAATGAGTGTAGATACATCCCTATAATATTTTATCCAATCTTTTCCCTTTATCCCTCTTTTATTCAAACTCAAATCTTTCAAGAACTTGGTATACCTTGGAATATTATTGATTGCTTCAAGTATATGGATGCTTATCTTAACACACTTGAATGTATCCAAAACTTATTTTTTTCATTACCTATCCATACATATTATTATTTTGTAATATTATATTTATAAATGTAAGGTATTTAGTTGTAACATCATCAATCTTCTGCATACTTTGGTTTTTCTCATATGGCTTCTCATTGATTGGTATTAAAAGGGGATTCTCTAGAACTGAGTTGAATCTATATGGATCAATAAAAGTAGATTTATTAGATATTATCATCCCACTTCTCATTTTTATAGATAAAAATTACCCCTTGTGATTACAATTAGGTTGGTAATGAATGTTAATAGAGTTATAACTTACTATTTCATGGTGGGAAGTCACAATCTGGCTTATTTTCAGCTACAACTCCCTTAAATCCATACCCTGACTATTACAATCATTATATTGATTAAAAATAATTTTTTAAAAAATAATTAGTATTTGAATATTATTTTGGTTTGGATGGGATTTTTTTTTGAACTTTTAGTTTTTTCTTTGAATCTCTTTTGGGGTTGTTGAAAACCTTATTTGGTAAGGTAGATGCTACGGGATGTTTTTTTGAAAAGGGGGAATTTGCTATTATTTATAGGTAGACCTAATGCCTGGTTAATATTTATATCCTTGGTTTTATTTTTGTGTGAATTAATCATAATTATTTTATGGGGTGGTTGTTTTTCTTCTGAAATGGGCTCTCAAGAATATAGTTGTATAATGTTTTGTCTCTTATAGTTATAAGCAATAGTTTGTTGGATATTCTGGTGCACTGAGAATACCAAAAAGATTTATCATATTGGGTTGTCATGATTTTTTTTCCAATACTATATGTCTTTCCATGGAGGTACATTTATCCTACTTGGTATGAATTAATTTATTTTAAAGAGAAAAAGGACTTACCTGATGTAATCCCATTATGGCTATTGCAACTTGATCACCAATTTTGTGAGACTTATGAAATTTCCACCACCTATTATCTTTTTTTTATTGTATAAAATAATTTATTAATGTATTTTATAATTAATTTAATGAAAAAAGGTCTAAAAATCCATTTCAAGTTCTCTTCTCCAACTTCCTTTTGTTTCAAATGTTACTAAAGCTACAAGGGATTTTTCATTAAAACCTTATTTTAATTTATTCATTTCAAATATTTTTTATATTTGTCCATGTTATTTAAAAATTTCAAGAATTTTATTATTTTTACTTTAAAGGTTATTAAATTTCATTTTCAATTATTTTAAAATTTATTTACAATGGTTTAGAAATTATATATTATTAATTTTTTCCATGAAGGATAAATTTGACTCTTTTTAAAAAAGTAAAAAAATAATTTTTTTAATGTATATGGAATGACCATATTTTTCCATCATCATGCACATTATTTTTTATTAAGATTCCTATAAAAGTTTTAATAGTTTTATATTTTGAATAAAATTTCCTATTTTTTGGTAATTTTCCTTTTTTAAGAGTTCCCAAAGAAAAGGGATATTTCTCCTTATGGTTATGGGAAAATTGAAAGTGTTTTTCTTATGAGTTAAAATGAGTATTTAAATAAGTTTATGATGATTAGTGAATGATTAAAAATGTTTTTATAGTGATATTGTAATTGATTAATATATATGATAATGTGTGATCCCAATATATCTCATGACTATGCGTGAGCCTGATATATCTCTCCAATGAATTAGGTAATTATTTAGTCTTCGAAGGTGAAAAATGATAGAGATAACTGGGTCAGTTAATCCTATATAATTATCTAGGATTTATTTATTCTAAAATGGGTTAAAAATGAGTGAAAATGGGTTATCAACATGATTCTTCAAATTACCAATATTATTATTTCAAAAAGAGTTTTTTTTATGGAAATATTTTGATCACACAAGGTAAATAATGTTTATAAACTTTGAAAGGTGAAATGTTTATTTTTAAAAGAGATGTTTTCATGAGTTTCCACATATATCATGATGACTTAATGGTTTTTTATATTTTTTCTAATGGGTTTAAAATTTATTATATATGTAATATTTTATTTTCTCATGTGAATATATTTTATTTATTTTCCTAATGTTTTATTGTTAACAAGGTAACCATTTTAAGGGGTTTTCATTTTTTCACTGACTAACATGGTTTTTTATTTCTTATTCCCTACTGATCTTTATTTTTTTCATCCCATGTATTAATTTTTTTCATTAGGACAAAATATTATTATAAACTTTTTTGAATTTTAGCTCCGAATAAAGGAAATTGGCCATGAATGATGCAAGTTTTTTCAAGAATGAAATAAGAGTGTAAATTTAAGAATCTTGTATTTGTGGAAAAAATGGAAATTGTGTGCCCTTATTCCCAATGTAATGTAATTGATTTCCTAATTACTTAAAAATATAATCCTAAAAGACCGCGGGAATGTTATAAAGTGTAACCCTTTTCATAAATCATGCAATTATGGGTTGATTTTTTTACGGGTCTTTATACGGGCAGTCTATACATATAGAATCAAGATCATATATATGGGATCAACATACGTTTTACAATATTTACTCAATGTATCGGAAAAAAGGGATCATATAAATATAAATTCTTTCATATTATTTACATAGTGCACACAAGTATAGAGATACACGTGTTTGATATAGATCATATCAGATCTATTTGTCGCTCGATTAGTACTAATGCTTTTCTAGAGTCTGCTCTTTATGTACATTTATGGATTGTTTAACTCATTTTTTTATTAATGATATAAAGGCCCATGGGATCCTATTTTTTATTTGAATGAATGTGGATTGATTTTTACTCATATATTTTCTCTAAAATAGTTTTAGAGATTATCCTAAAAGACTTTTGTATAGGTATTCACATGTTATTGCATATGATTTGGTACAATGTGAAGTTGATTATAGCTTTAAAAAAGTGTTTTGGAGTATATACAAAAGAAGTTTTTGGTATGAATTCAAAAGTTATTGCATATGATATAATATAAGGTGAAATAAGACTAAATATATGTGACTATAGTGCAAGTGGGATATTGAAGAAGTTATGATCTAAGAACCATGCATATTTGATTTGAATTTTTCCATATCATATTGTATGATATATGTATGTAATAGAGTATGACATAAACAAATAAAAGTAATATTATATCCCTTGGTTTGGGTATACTGTAAGTCTTGATATATGATACCAATACACTACCTTATTTGATATCATATATCCATGATTACTCATATTGTATGATTCAAAGGAAACCTTGTGATGAAGCATTAGTAGCCAAATGTTGAAATTTAGCATTTAAGAATATGTTACAAGTAAGATATCATTGTAATAAACATTTCATATAGTGAAACATATGTGTGTTGTGATGGAAAATGGTTATAAAGTTTTTATGACCATTCCTATCAACTCTTATGTTTAATAATATATGATTTAATGCATGTTTACATGGGAGAGTCCTAATGTCTATATAAGGAGGAAAACATATTAGATAATGATGGTTCAATCCTACCTTGGTTCTTGCTAATTCTCACCCTCACTAAGCTCAATTTGTTTTTCTCCCTTATCCTTCATGATATAAATGCATATCATGGGACATGTGGGGGTCCTTCCCATGTGATGAGTGATTTAGATTAAACCAATAGTCACACCATGGAGGAGGGAGTCCTTTGGATTCCTATAATGGGTCTTTATCAAACCATTGTGAATGATATGATAGTATCAACTCTATTATGAAAGGTAAATTAGTTCTTAATTTTATTTTATGCAAGGTTTCAGTTTAAAGAATGGTAGATCATGGTTTTTAAGGATTCTAATTCCTTTAATTGTGTTAAAAAGGTGTTGTTTAGTACTAAGAATTCTTATATGATTCAAATGTATTCGAAGGATTGAAAAGGGTATATGAAAATTTATTGTTAAATTTTGGTTTCTTTTTAATGAAAGCTATCATTAATCATGAAAGTTTCATATGTTGAAACATATAGAGAACCAAATTCATTTAATTGTTAAATTCAAGCATTGATTATGGGATAACTATGTTATAACTGATGCATTACTCAAACATTATGAGACATCAAATTAAATGAATTAATAGATCAGGGAGTATTATTGATGCCTATAAAAAAAATTTAAATCCACTGATATTGATGTTTCTATTCCACTAAATTCTTCCAAATAACTCTTATTCTTATACCTTTTCCACTTATAGGTACTAGCATATCATGCTTATAAGAAGGATCCCACCAAAGTGTTAGGTGATTTACCATCTCTTTGATACACCTAGGAGGAAGGGGGCTTTAGATATTTCTCAATGATAATCATAAAAATCATGTTTTAAGATAAGAGATATAGGAAACTATATTGTATGGTAAACATATATTTGTGATTTTATGTTATACATGGTTTCAGTTTCAATGGATAGAGATCTTAGTTTTGGGTTTCTTGATGTATTATGAGGATATAATAAATGTTATTTGATCATGAGAAACTTCATATATATTTTAGAGTATAAAAATGAATTTTTATTCTTGAAATCATGTTGGAAATGAAAAAAATAGATATCATTTTTTATTTCTAATTTAATTCCAAAAAAATGATATAGATTTTGAAAAGTGGAATGTTTTATAATATGTGATGTCTTATGCTACAATGGGATATCCCCATATTATATATGATATCATACCTGATGTCATAGTTTAATTCCTTCAGTTTATGATATATAATAATGTACAATATATTGATTCATATTTTATGATGGTGCCTATATGCATTGTTTATGAACTAAACAATAGAGCATCACATTGTAAGAGTGATATAGTGCCTATTGTAAAATATTATATTTGGTAAAAAGATCCATGAATCATGGTAGATAATGATATTTTAAATTATGACGGATAGTACCGAGAGAGATATCAAGGGTGACAAGAACTTTTTATAAGTTGTAGTACAAATTTTGAACTATATTGTGGATTATGATATAGTTTATATCATTAAATACAATAAAGTTGAAAATTTATATTTTTTCCATTTTTCAATTATGAATTGAATTATATAATTTATAAAATGTTTATAAATTATAAAAAATGGAATTTTTTGATATTTATTTAATTTATAAATGGTTTATAAATTAACAAGTTTTAAAGAGTTTATAAATAATTATTAAATGTCTATGAAATTCTTAAAAATGAATTTCCTTAACATTAATTGTAAATTTTAAAAAACTTTTTAATGTATATGGAATGACTTATATTTTTTATATAAATTGTTTATATAGAAATTATAAGGTAATTTATAAAATATTTATAAGTTATAAAATAAGGTGAAATAAAAAGGTGTTTATAATGTATTATGAATTGTTCATAATTGTTAATTTGGAATGTTCAAATTAAAAGGCCTTATTTGAGAAAAGTTGTTTGAACCATATTAAAAGGATTTTTGATAATTGATATGATAAAGGTTCAAATAATATTCAATATGTGATATTATGATTTTCTATAATATTTACATAATGTATTAACCAATCATATCACATATAAAATGATTATATTTCTATTAAATTCCATACATATAGAAATTATATGTAATATATAATCTTAAGGATTTAATATTAGAAATAAATATAAAGTATTTATATTTATCTAATTATAGAATTTTCATAATTCAAGGATAAATTATAAATTTCATATAATTTCATAATTTATGAATTATTCATAAATATATATATCACGTATAAATTTATTAATTGTTCATTTATTTAGTTTCATTCCCTAATTTAATAAAACATATAATTTTTTTGTAATGAATGGTTGTATTCTTTATTTTTATGTTTTAATCCACTTCTATATATTATCATGCATGAATTAAAAGAGTTATATGAAAATTTTGATAATTGATTAAGTTTTATTATACCTTGACATTGTATTGTGTGGAGTTGTGATCTTTAATTAAGAAGTTAATTATAGTTTATATATATATTATTTTTCAGAATTATAATGTAATTATGGTCTCTCTTAATTAAAGAATCAAGGGTATATGGGATTTGAGTCAAACAGCTCACTATAAAGATAACTTTGGTTCCTTCTAGAAAAGCGGGGTTTCAATACTTATGACTTATTATTTTCTCTAATAGGTATTGTTGATTTCACATGATTTAAACATTTTAAATGAAATGTTTTTATATACCTTACACATGGAATACATTTGGATACATGAAATTATAAGTTTTATTTTAATTTAGGAGAGTTCACAAGCTATGAGTTGTATAAGGATTTACACATCAATATAGTATGAAAATTTCGATTTATTGGAAGGAATATGATTTCAAAAAAAATTAATTAAGTATGTATACTTGAGATAAGATGGTGAGATATATTTAATTTAATTTTTTCCATTCCAAAAACACAACATCATCTATTGGTATTTATTCAATATATTTCCACTTCTATCTTATCACATACTCTAAGAATTGAATATTCAAGATGATTTTTTCATTCCTGAAGCACTAAAATCAAATTTTAATAGATCATAAGATCCAAAAAAGGATAAAAAATTATTCCTTATACTTTTAAATATTAACCAAAATCAAAATGGTTTTCACAACATAATATAATATTCCATATGAATAAATTTCATAAATTTTCTACAAAATCACAATAATAACACCCATTGTTCAACTAAAATCATTTCATAAATAGATAACCTTAAAACTCTCCAAAATATGCATGACTAAGATTGAAAAAAATTTGAATGACTTAAACTAATATTCACCCATGATCAACATGATAATTATGTCGAAAAAATAATAATCACTCATAAATTCATATACCAAAAATGTATGTGCTCTAATAATTTATTCTTAAAAATATTCTAATAGTTTTCAAAAAATATCTTGAATAAACATAAAGCCACAATAAAATAATATATTATTTCCAAAGATAATTCATCCTTTATTCCTTAAAAATATTCCCATATTACCCAATAATATTTTGTTTACCTTAATCATATAATGTTCTTTAAAATATATTGAACTTATTTTGAAATAACAGAAATCACTTAGTCACCAAATTTATCTTCAATCCCATGGTTATTTAAAAGATAAAACTTTTGTTCCCAAATTATAATAGCCTATAATTACCTCAACATAAAAGACCGCATTAACCCTAAAGGTCATCAATGCATTTAAACATATGTCTATAAAATATAAAATCATTATTATTTAAATAACCTTTTAACTAAAACACATAAAAACCTAAGGGTTGTATTCCTATAAACATCTCCTAATGTATTATAAATCATCTGAAACACCCATCACAAAAAAAAACAAAAAAACAGTATTTATTCCTTTAAACATATGATCAATAATAGAATTATAGATAATTATAGTATATTAAAATCTAAAATTATCCTTATATGAATAAAACTAACCTCTAATATTTGTTAGGACTAACATGATGATGAAGATGATTATTTTCAGATGTTGTATTTTGTTGTTAAGAAAGTTTCAGAAATAAGAGAGAAGTTTGATAAGAAAGGAAAATCACCTCACTTTGTATTTGGTGAATATCATATTGACCATCGTATTCAACAAAATCAGACTCACAATGATTGAAAAAGTCAATCGTATTGAGGAAAAAACTTGCTGGAAATAAATGGTCATCAGATTAACTCTGAATCTGATATAAAATGATTGATCATATGGGTTAATAACTGGAGTTTGCATGAAAATGATTTAAATATGATGATTCTTTTCAAATATTGGAGTAAAAATAAATTACATTTATTCATTAGAGTTGTGATGAAAGCTTAATGAAATAAAGGGGGAGTGAAAGAGAAGCTTATAATCTTATTCAAATTGATTGGATCTGGATGGAAAGAGAGAACGGTCATGAAGATCATATTCTGTCTGATCATATTCATGTCAGCCGTATTCATACTGAAAAGTAAAGGAAGTAATTGATTAGGAAGTTAAAATACCATCCAATGAAAATTAGTTGATACTAAAGGTGTTATTAAATGAATTCAAATTCATGATACAAGCATGAGTTTGTGATTTATGGAAGTTGCTAAAGTTGAATATTTGAAACTGGTCCATCATATTCGGCCTAACATCATATTCATCAAAGGAACAATTATATTCAAAGACTGATGGTAAAGTAATTGAGGTAAAACCAATGAAAAACATAATAAAAAATATTGATCAGCAATGTAGTAAACCATTTAAGATGGTTTAATCAATTATCAAGGGAAGATTTTTTAATTTTAAGGGTAGGGAGATTTTTGAAAAATGTGAGAAACCAAAGGTATAGGTTTCAATCAGACCAAAGGAAAAAAGATATAAATCTTTAGATAATTAAACTAATGGGTATTTTATTGAGGATAAAAAGAGAAAATTTCACTTTTTGTCAAAAAAAATCATCAATTGGATCAATAACCATCATATTACTGGATCATTGTCCTCAAGAGTTTGAAGGATATTGTTTAAATTATTTTCAACAGGAGAATTGTATTTAGAAATCAGAATGGAGAATTAAAATTTGGCTGGAATTTGAAAAACAAATACCGAATAAGAGAAGAAGTTTGAATAAGATTCGATAATATTTAAGAAGCATCGATGAAGTCATCAATGCACCCTAAATTCAAGGGAAATCAAGATTTTGGGGAATTTGGTTGAGTGGATTCCCACCAAAACCACTCAGGAGTCACCTATAAAATGTGAAAGGTACATTGTACTTTTTTGACTCTGATAACAGATGTAATATTCATGAGATGAGACAGAAGCTCCGAATTTCTAGGGAGATAAATCATTTTTTTATATTGAGCTAAGTTGTATATGTTTTGATGGATTAAAGTGAAAGGAGAAGATAAAAGATCATAATGTTATTTAGCTAATCGTCATATTTAATTATCATAATATTTAGGTAAATATCATATTATTCTTGTCATCATGTTCAACTGATCATTGTGTCAGGATAGATAATCATATCAATATTTCTATATTGGGATTGTCAGACCGAGGAATAAGGAGTTCTTGGTTGTCTTGATTGTATTTTGGAAGAATCATATTTATCATATTGGTAAATCATATTTGAAGAATCAGACTGGGAGAATTGTATTGGAAGATTGGATGGGGAAAATGGAATTGGAATTCTATATCAAAGTCCTAGTTTTGCTTAATAGATTCTTGGTAAGAAATTATTAAACTCTTTTTTTAAAATTATTACTAAGATCATTTCCAATAGACTCTATGCTATTAGTAGCAGAATTGTTTCTTCGAACTAGATTGTCTTTATTAAAGGTAGATCTATACAAGATTGCATTTTTATTACCTCTAAATCCACCAATTTATTGAATAGAAACACTAGAGGTGGAAATGTTTCTCTTAAAATAGATATTTTTAAATCCTTTGACACGATTGACTGGGACTTTATTTTTAAATTTCTATCTAGTTTCAGTTTCAATTAAACTTTTTTCAATAGAATCAAAACCATTTTCAATTCAGCCCATATTTCTATTCAGATCAATGGCTCTCCTTGAGGTTACTTTAAATTCTCCAAGGGCATCAGACAAGGAGACCCTCTCTCTACTATCATTTTTTTTCTATTGCAGAAGACTATCTTAGTAGATTTCTCTCCCTCAATGTTGATCAAGGCAAAATCAAACTGATTCTTTCCTCTAGGAATTTACATGCCCGTTCCCATCTTCTTTATGCCGATGATATCATTTTATTCCTCCAGGGGGACAAAAGAAATATTAATAACCTTAAATCCATTATTTCTCACCATGAAGAGGTGTTTGTTCAGTATGTTAACTAGCATAAATCCTCTATCTATTTTGGTAAAAATTTCCCCCTCAATAGGAAAACTCATTTCACCGATTTTATAGGGGTTAAGGAAGGTTCCATTCCCTTCACTTACCTTGGTGTCCCCATATTTTAGGGATGACCCAAATCCTCTTATTTCCAGCACATAGTGGATCAAATTCATAAACAACTTTAGTCCTGGAAAGGAAAATCCCTTCCAATGGTAGGAAGGGATTTCCTTGTAAAATACACCATTATTTCTAAGTTGTTTTTCTCCATTATGGTCTACAAGTGGCCTGTGGGTCTTATTAAATGCTTAAATACTAATATAAGTAACTTCATCTCGAGCGGTATCACTATGGAGAGAAAATTGGTAACGGTTTTATGGACCTCTTGTTGTAAGCCTATTGAAGAAGGTGGTATAGGAATTAAAAATCTTAAAACCTTTAATGAGACTCTTCAAGCTAAATTTATGTGGCCCCTCATTAATAATAACTCTCCTCCCATGAAATTTCTCAGAACTGGTTTTTTTTATAAAATTAAATCCGGTACTTTCCACTACATGTATTCCTCTATCTGACCCTTGATTAAATATTCTTATTCTTTTCTCTTGGAAAATTCTAGATGGATTGTTAGTAAAGAATCTACTTTAAATTTTTGGTTTGATAACTGGACTAGTTCCCCTCTTATATTAGATATTCCTACTTATTTTACTCCTAATCCCACTAACTACTCCATCAGGGATGTGATTAATTATTTTGGTTCACATCTTCTAGATTATATTAATGAGATTGTCAAGAGTCATTACTTCACTTCCAATGATGACTTTCTGGTTTGGTAACCCACTAAAAATGGCTTGTTGGACACAAAAAAATATTATAATCACCATATCTATAACATTGATGATAATCTCAGTTGGATCAACAATTTCAATAAGGCTTGGATAAAACCTTCTCATCCTACCCTCATTTGGTGAATTGATCACCAAAAAATTACTACCGATGGTTGTCTTCAGTCTTATGGTTTTAACCTTTTCTCTAAATGTAGATTGTGCAACCAACATCAGGAGGACATAAACCACCAATTTTTATCTTGTGGGACTGCTACTGCTCTTTGGCATTACACATTTGATCTTTTTGAGTGCAGATGGATTTTGGATAACTTTATTTTCTCACATTTGAAAAGGACGATTGAGCTTTTGAGGTCACCGCAAATTAGAAACCTTTTTCTCGCTGTCGTTGCAGAGCTTCTGCATACCCTCTGGTATGGTAGAAATGATTTAATTTTCAACAATATCTCATTTAAACTAAATATGGGTAAAATTAGGACACTTATTTCTATCAAAGAGGCTGCCATGATCCAAAAAGAACATCGTGAAAATTCGGTCATTGATCTTGAAACCGTCCGACGGATTGGAGTGATTGGAATATATCCAAAACCAAAATACACTATTGAAGTATTCTAGTAGGATCCTCCTCCGGGATGAATTTAAGTCAATGTTGACGGAGCCTCAAAAGGAAACCCTAGACCTTCAGGATGCGGAGGTGTTTTCAGAGACCATCTTGATTAGATTCTCGGGTGTTTCTATGGAATTGGCGGCATTACTTCTGCTCTGGAGGCCGAAATATTGGGTATCATTCATGCCATCTATTTTGAAAAACTTTTCAACTGGAGAAACATCTGGATTGAGAGAAACTCTTCTACCATTGGGAAATCCATCTAGAAGGGTGTGACTCACCCAGCATGGTCTCTCACCCCCTGATGGATTAACTACCTCAACTTACTCAACAGTCTCAACTTTATTGCTACACACACCTTCCATGAAGAAAACAAGATCTTAGACGGTCTCACAAACATGGGATTCTCTCATGAGATCACTTGGAGGAATGATCTCCCTCATGATTTGATTCCTTTTTTATTAGAGATTTTAGAAAATTTCCCTCATTTCATCTCATGTAATTTTTATGCTGATTTTGATTGAATAAATTGCAGGGTTCTGGTCATTTGACAAGAACTCATCCTTTTCAAAAAAAATGATGGGATTTTTTTACATAGTGATACACGAGTGAAAGGGAATATCCTACTAATTTTATTCCACAAAATATATTTTTTCTAGTGTATTGTGTGGTATTGTATAATTTCCAAACTATAACAAGGATGTAGCTATTCTTATTGAATATTGAACCTCATAAATTATTATGTTCCTCTAGATGTGTGTTTGAATTGTTTTCATTAGGGATTAAAATCTTTAACTTGAGGTAAATGTTGTTTCAAGGAAACATAAAAAAAATAATCACTTATTCATCCCATCCCACTCTCGGTGATAAGTTTATCTATACATAGGAACTTTCAATTGGTATCAGATCCGAGTACCTTTCGTTTATTATTTTTTGATTCAGATTTTAAATTGTGTGAAAAGCAAAGGTATTATGATTTTATAAAGAAATAATTATCATATCTAGAAAGATAGAATTTTTACTTATCTTTTTTATAATGTATATGATGATCTTGAACCTGAAACAAATGGGTTTCCTCTTATAAATGATAAATTTCCACTCACATATGTTGTTGGGAAGAATATTGAGAATGATGGAAGGGACAAGAATGTTATATTATCATCACTTTATGAAAGTGAATTCCTAAGGGTGAAAGGTGTTTCCACATCCAATGATATATGGGACAAATTGAAAACCATATAAAATTGTAATACAAAAGTAAAGAAGGAAAAATTACAAATCTCAAGGTTGGAGTATGAAGATTATAAGATGGTTGAATATAAATCTATTAGGAACTTCTTTACTAGGGTGAATGACATTGTTAGCACTATCAAATGTATTGGAAAAAAGTTAAATGGTTCTATAGTTTTTGAAAAGATTTTTATAATCCTTCCAAAAAAATTTAATGAAAATGTTCCTTTAATGGAAGAAATAGATCCTAAAACATTATCTCTAGATGATTTGTATATAACTCTCATTACATATGAAATGAGAAGGGATAAAGCCATGAGAAGAAAAAAAATGATAGATAAATGACTTTTGAGGATGGGAATAAATAAAATTCAAAGAAGATACTTATTGAAGATGTAGTCGGTGAATCCAATTATGAAAATAAGGTATGTAAATTTTTTGATGATGTCTTATCCATTTTTTTAATTCTGAAAATTGGTATTGGTAAATAGAAAAAAAAACTTACCTCTAAATTATTTGAATGTGGAGATGTTGGGAATTTTTTGGCGAATTTTTCTCAAAGAAATAAATAATAAGGTAGTAAAGAAAAATAAATAAGGCCAAGAAGGTCGTGGAAAAAACAAGTAGAAAAAGTAAAATCATATTCAATGGGGAAATATAGGAAATTATTCAAATCCAAAAGCATAGGTTTCTTATCTAAAGATGAAGAATAATAATGGAGTAATTCTGAATCCAAAAAAAATTGTTGATTATAGTATGGAGAATACTTTTATTACAATAGTGACTGATGAAGGATTCAAAAGTAATAGTTTTTAAGAATAAGAAACTCAATATTAATTTCATTTGAATGAATAATTGAAATAATTTATAAGAATGATTAGAAAGAATGAAAAGAAAAAGAAAAGGTTGGATGATGAATGTCCCTCAAAAAATAGTAAATAAACTTTTTCTTATGAGAAGGTGAAGATGGTAAATGAAATTTAGGATCTAGAAAAATGTCTTGAGTAAGAAAATAATCATAATGAGTATCTGGATGTGAAGTTTAAGGCAAAATAATAATAGTTGGAACTTATCCAACAAAATATTTCTAAAGATGAATAGAGAAATACAATTTCAAAAACTATATCTCTGGAGTTGGTGAGAGTTATTGAAATGTTAAACATGAGAAAGATCAAAAAAATTCACCTTCAACAGTTGAGAAGAAATATTTAATTCTTTCTGAAAAGAAGAAACATTTGAAATTAATGTTTGTGGCTAAGACTGAAAAAGTTGAGAATTTTGAAATTACAAAATATCCCGAGTCTGATTTTTTTTGAAAAACTATGAATCTAGAAAAGTTTATAATAGTTGTAATTCTAATAAATTTGAAAATAAAATGAGGAATCTGATTGATAACAGAAAATTTGGTGGCTCAGAAAAGAAATAAAATAATTCTGCTGAAAAACATATTCACAATTATGGTTAGTATGGAAGTTTCAGTGGAAAATACTCTTTATATGGATACTACTTTTATTGTGGTGGATTCATACTTATAGCTAATATGTGTTGTTTAAAACAAAAATAATACTATTACACGAAGGTTTATGAATGTAAAAGGTTTAGGGGGAGTCTATAACCTCAAAAGAAGAAATCTGAGAAGTATGTTTGAAAGAAACCTGAGAAGGCTAGTGTGAATATTGAAAATATAATCCAACCATTGGAAACTATTTTTAAATATTTAGACAACCTAGAATCCTTGAAAAAGGATTTCTTATTTTGTTACTAGTTCAAAAAAATATTCTAAACTCTCAGAATCTAGAGGTGAAGAAAGAAAAGGAATAAGAAAAATCTCTTATTATAGAAACTGTTCTGGAAGTTACAAAAGGAGAATGAACATGGATTCTTGATAGTGGGTTTCTTCTCATATGAAAAGAGATTTGAAAATTTTAAATAATTTTAAACATTTTAAATAAGAAACTATGAAATTTTTCGTTGATGAATCATTGAGAATAAAAGGTTTTGGATCATTCATCATTGGAAAAGAAATGTTGAAATCCAAGAAATCTTTGAATGTTGATGGCCTAAAACACAATTTTATAAGTCTTTAACAATTTTTTGATACAGGTAATGAATTTAACTTCATAAAATATGGATTTTTTCTGAAAAGTGAAGAATATGGAAAGATAGATACAAGAGTCCAATGTACATAATGAAACTTGTTTTAGGTTGGTGAAATACAAAACTCTTGTTACTTGAGTATGGTGGAAGAGAATAAATTTTGGAATAAAAGGATAGGAAACATGTTTCAAAGAAAAATGAGTAAATTTTTAAAATTATATAAAGTCTAATACATTCTTGATTTTCCAAGAATAATAGATTGGTGTTGTATTATTTCTGAGAAAGTTAATATTATCATTTCAGTGCATAAGAAAGTTGAGATCTATTCAAAATAACCCATGGAGCTTATTCATTCCAATATTTTTGGTCCAATGATAAAAAAATATATAAAAGTAGATAATTATTTCATCACTTTCATTGATTATTTTACAATAAATACTTGTGTTATGTGTATGAAACATAAATCATATGCTTTGAAATTGTTTAAAAGTTTCAAAAGGAATATTGAGAAGTAATGTGAGTATTTGGTAAAAGTGTTGATAAATGAAAATGGTGGTTTATAAAGAAGTGAATAATTTTAAATTTATCTTGAGAAAAAATGGAATTTGGCATGATTATAGTTCCCCATAAACTCCTAAAAAATGGATTTTCTAAAAGAAATAATAGAAGTTTTGTGGAAATGGGAAGAACCATGTTACTTGAACATGACATTTCTCATCACTATTGGAGGAAATCCATGAGTACTATTGTTTATATTCAAAAATGAAGACTATATAGGTCAATATTGAGTATGAATCCATATGAATTTTTTAATGGAAAAATAAAATTTTGAAATACTTAATAGTTTTTGGGAGTGCATACAATATAAATAAGAAAGGTGAAAACTTTGGAAAGTTTGAGCAGAAAGGCGAAAATGGAATCTTTCTTTACTATACAACAGAAGGAAGAGGGTGCATATGTTTCAAAAGATAAAGAGGAATAATTATTTATTAAATTGATGTAAAATTAATTAAAAGACCTGAATAACGCAAACACGCTCAAGAAGATAAGAAATATGAGCATGATAAGGAAATAATTTCTGGTTAGGTTATTCAAAATCGTAATCCTATTCAAAGAGAAGAATTGGAATTATCTATTTCAAATGATGAGGAAGATAATAAATAATCTCATCCTTGGTAGGGAAAACAAGTGTAAGCCTAGAATGTATTTGGGGATCTATATTAGAAGGTTCAAACTAGAATAACAAAAAAAATTATTACAAATTCTCCGTTATATTCAAAACTTGAGAAAAATGATGTAAAAGAAGAATTTTAGTTTCTGAAATGGTTTTAGTCCATGAATAAAAAGTTGTATTAGATTAAAAATAATGATACCTAGGTACTCATACCCTATACAAAAAATAAAACCATTAGGGTCACAAATTGTGTTTTTTAGAACAAGCTGAATGAAGAAGGTAAAGTGATAAAAAAACAAAGAATGATTGGTGTGTAAAGGGTATTCACAAATTGAAGGTATTGATTTTGATGAAAATTTTGCTCTAGTTTTGAGATTAGAAAAAATCATAATTTTTATTTCTGTTAATGCACAATGATGTTACAAGATCTTTCAAATGGATGTAAAATCTATAATATTGAATGGTGTTCTTGATGAGAAATTTTACATTGAAAAACCATGTGGATTTGTTGTGGGAAAGATGAAAGTTATGTATTCAGATTGAATAATGTCTTGTATAGTCTAAAACAAGCTCTAAGATCATGGTATTCCAAATTGGATACTTTCTTAAGAAATATGATTTTCAATAAAGGAATAGTTGAAAAAAATATTTATATCATAGAAAGTAAAGATTATTCCCTTATTGTAATTGTTTTTGTTTATGATATTATGTTTTATAGGAATTATGGAAGAAGTTGTGAAAGATTTGATGAAGAGATGAAAAAGTTTTTTGAAGTATCTATTCTAGGGGAAATGAAATCTTTCTTGGGTTAAAAATCTTACAAAATGAGAAATACATTTTTCTTTATCAGGAAATGTATGCTAAGGAACTTCTTAAGAGGTTGGACATAGAAAAATAAAAACCTATTTCCACACCGATTTCAGTGGGAATATATTTGTGAAAATATTGAGAAGGAAAATAAGTTGAGTATAAAGAATATCAAAAATTGGTTGTAAGTTTGTTATATTTTAATTCCTCAAGACCCGAAATTGTTTATATCGTTACCTAATGTTCAATATTCAGAGAGCTCCAAAGGAATCACATTTACTTGATGGAAAAATAATTCTCAAATACATCAAAGGAACAACAAATTTTGGAATCAGGTTTGATAGCTCATATTGTATTGATTTTTTTGGGTATCAAAAAGATGATTGGGTAAGAAATTTTGATGATAGAATATTTACATCTTGTGGACTATTCTGTTTGGGACATAACTATATTAGTTGGAATATAAAGAAATAAAGTTCATTAACACACAATATAGTTGAAGTAGAGTATGTTTTTTCCACTCATGCTGCTACTCAAATTATGTGGGTGAAAACTCAATTAGAAGAATTACTTGTTGAATTAAATTCACCCTTGCTCTTGGGTTGTGACAATCAAAGTACAATCAATCTCACCAACAATCTGACTCAATATTATCTTTCAAAACATATTGATATAAAATATCATTTCATCATAGAGAATTCAATGAATAATGAATAGAAGCTGGAGTATGTTCCAACATCGGAACAAGTTGCTAAAATTTTCATAAAACCTTTACTAAAAGAATCCTTTTCTAAATTGAGGTTGAACATGGGTTTCCAACCAATTTATCTTAAAGGTTGAAGTATGTGTTTCTCCCCTCTCTCATCTTACCTTTAGAGAGTGTTTTCAAGGGTGAGATATCTAATATTTCATAAATCTATACTTGGATTCATGTAAAAAAGGGAAGTTGAGGGTAAGATTTGATTTCATCCTTGTAAGTGTGTGAACTTTTCTAACTTTTTTTAGAGTGGTTGTAGGAAACATTTTTTTTGTATTCCAGGAAGATTAAAGAGATGGGGAAGAACTATGATAACGTTTTTCATAATCACTGCCTTTGGAAATCATGGTTTTTTGGTCAATGATTATTGTTTCCTATAATGAGTTAGCTTATGTAGGATTATAATTGTTGATAAGTAATCCATTTCATGAGGATACAAAGTTCAGTGATTTATAAAACTTGGTTGGCAACAAAATCCAAATGGGGGTATTTTTAGGACCAAGCTGATGATAAAGGTGATTGTTTTTAGATGTTATCTTTTTTTGTAAATAAATTTTCAAAAAGAATAAATTAATATTGATAAGAAAGTAAAATCACATCACTTTTTATTTGGTTAAATTCATATTGACCATCGTATTCAATAGAATTGGAATCACAATGCTTGAAAATCTCATTTGTATTGAGAAATAATCTTGTTGGAAGTAAATGGTCATCAGATTCACTCTAAATTTCTATGAAAGGATTGATCGTATTGGTGTAGAAACAAAGTCTACATGACTATGATCTAAATTTGATAATGCTTTCCCAATCTTGGAGTTATCATAAATCATAATAATTTGTTAGACTTGTGATGCATGCTTGATGAAAGAAAGGGGGAGTGAAAGATAAGATTCCAATCATATTAATATTGATTAGATCTGTATGGAAAGAAAAAATGGAGTTGAAGATCGTATTATAGCTGAAAAGGAAAAGAATGAATTGATTGGGAAGGTACAATACTTTATAATTAAAATCAGATGATGTTTAAGTTGTTCTCAAATGCATTCAAATTAATTATAGAAGCATGTGTTTTTTATTTAACGATGTTTCTAAAGTTTATGTTGTTGATACTGGTCCATCGTATTCATCCTACCATCATATTCATCAAAGGAATAATTATATTCAAAGACTTATGGAAAATGAATTGAGTTAAAGTCGATGGAAAATGTAATGAAAAAGATCAATTAACAATTTAGTCAACCATTAAAAATGGTTGAATGAATTATTAAAGGAATAGTTTAAAATTTTAATTATGGGTAGATTTGTAAAAAATGTAAGAAACTGAAGGTACTGGTTTTCAGACAGACCAAAATCCAAAATATATAAGTCTTTGGAGAATGAATTTTATGGGTATAATCAATACTAGAAACTAAGGCATTACCAATGGTTTTAAACTGTTGGTAAAGGCTACCAAACCGTTGGTATACTATATACCAACGGTTTGGAAAACCGTAGGAAAGTAAGGCGTTGGGATAACCCATTACCAATGGTTTTAGTATAACTGTTGGGAAAGGCAGTGTAATCCTAGAGTTTCCCAACAGTTATTTGAACCGTTGGTATATAAAAGTACTCCCAACGGTTTGAAAACTGTTGGAAATACTAGGCTGCTAAATAGGAGTATTCCCAACGGTTTGAAAACTATTGGAAATACTGGCTGCTAGCGATCTGAAATATGAGTATTCCCAACGGTTTGAAAACTATTGGTAATACTCATTTTCATGTTTTAGCACTATACCAACGGTTTTATTAAACCGTTGGTATAGTGTTATGCCAGAATTTGAAGACCATCCACCTAGAATCTCCTCCACTCATGAACAGTCAACAAAACCATGGAATACAAAACCATGGAATACAGAACAAACACCTGCATACACCAAAAAAACCACCTGCTACACTCAACACCAATAGAACCACCTGCACACTCAACTACATACACCAACAAAACCACTGCACACTTAACTACATACACCTAAATACACTCTTAACAGCAACAAACACCTACTATAGCACACAAAAGCACATAAAAAGAGGATACTACTATAAAAATATAATGTATCACAATTATAATCATGTATATAAACCCAGTTACCCTATTCAATACAGAATTTATAATTGAATTCTCATCATCATCATGTAATTTTTTATTGAAAGAGGGGAAAATTACAAAGGAAAAAAAATAGAAGGGAAAGGGAAAAAAAAGAAACACAAAAGAGGTCCCGGGGGAAGACCCCTACCCCCTTATCCAAGACGGCCTAGGGTGGTCTCAAGTGATGAAGACCCAGTAGATCCCCTTTGATACAGTCAATCCCCTTGGGTTGGATACTCCCTGCAGTGTGAAGAAACACCTCCTACGTGATGTTGACGTCCACCACGTCCAAGTGATCCACGACCTTGTTCCCTTCTCTTCAGGTGTAAAGGATACTCACTCCAGTATTAATCATACATTTACATTTTCTGATGACATATTTAATCAACCAAGGAGACTCAGTGTACCCTTTCAAGGAGTTGTACACAATAATGGAGTCTTCTTCAATTTCAGAGATTGCGAGACCCTTTTCCATGCAAAGGTTGAGCCCAGTGAGAATTTCCTTCACCTTCGCTTGTAGAGAAGACCCCTGGCCTAGTCTTGCTGAGAAAGCGTGGTAAACCGAACCATTATGGTCACGTACTCCTCCTCCACGCAGGTTCCCTTGGATGCAAGAGCCATCTGTATTAAGTTTCAAACCCACCGAAGGAGGCTTCCATTGAACCCAATTTCCTTCCCTGCTTCTAGGTTCCATGTCCATATTGGAGCCCATTTGGAGCTGACAAAACATAGGGGTTTCCTTCCATGTACTCACAGCTATGTTCAGATCCAGTAGAATATCTTTCTCCCAAACAATAATGGCACGAGCCAAAACCCCCACCCCCTCGTGCTTCGATTTGTTCTGAGCCTGCCAAATGGTCCAACACCCCACATGCAGCACTACTGCACATGCCACCCTCTCCGGACCTCTTCCCTCAGAACCTTGGAACCACATATAAAGAAAGGCAGGTACAGAACCGTATGAGGTAAGGAACACAAAGTCCCCCAGGATTTTCCAGACCTCGCGTGCCCAATCACTGTCGAAGAACAGATGTCTAGTGCTCTCTTCAATATGAACACTACAACATACGCACCTGGACGCAAGGGGGATACCACAACTACGGATATTGTCATTCGTCAAGAGGCCTTTGTTACGAATCCTCCAGGTGAGGAAGTTGATCTTGGTGGGGATGTTTTTCACCCATATAAGCTCATCCCAGGCCTCATTATACTCCGGTCCATTACCAATGCGGCCGAAATCCTTCGACGATAACATGCCCAAGGAGGAGGCCATGAACACACACTTTTCCTCCTCTTCATTAAGCTCAATGACTTGAAAACACTGCTGTTGTTCCTTATCCAAAACCAAGTCGGTGAAGCTAGGAAAGAGGCTGGCCTCCTTGAGTGAAATATTCGTAGTCGGGCATCCAGGGAAACCCATCATTGTGCAACACCAATATTGATACCAGAAGGATATCTCTCCCTTCCCCACCACCCATCTCGAAAAGGGATGAAGGATATCAAAAATAGGGCCTATCACCAACCAAAGGGAAGAAAGATTCCCCTCCCCCAGAGCACTAAGTCATGTCACATACGCATGCATGGTATTCCCCCATAGGGTTTTCTGTTCCAAGACACTCCATTCAAGCCTCGCATGCATGTAATAAAGGTTATCCGCAGGTTTCGAACCTCGATGCCTCCTTCATTCACAGGCCGCTCCATTTTCCCTCAGGCTACCCAGTGTTTCTTTCTATCTGATAACGAATTCCATATGAAATTGGAAAGTATCCTATAAATCGATTTAATAACGCCCTTGGGAACTTTGACGGAGTAAAAACCATGAATCAGAGAGGCCAATAGAATGATGTTCACTAGGGCAATGCATCCGCCAAAGGATAAGAATTTATTTTTACAGTTAAACACCCTATCTGAAACCCAGGTGTAGAGTGAATCGAAGTCCCGAATCCGAAGTCTCCCAGGCAATACAGGTGCTCCTAGATAGACCATAGTAAACTCGCCCCTTTGGATGCCAAGCAGACTACTAACAGTTTGCACTCTCTCGATGGAGCACTTGTGGGAGATAATGAAATCACTTTTCCCCTTGTTGACGGACTGGCCACTCCAACGACAGTATTTCTCCAGCACTCCATTCAGACTTTGTATTGATCTACTCTTTCCATTCAGGAATAAGATGGTATCATCGACAAACATAAGGTGGGAAATTGCTGGGGCCCTTGATCGACGATGATACGACAGAATGCCTCCATTATTGATACTCCTCTGGATGAGCCGGCTCAGAACATCCTAAATGATGATGAACAGTGATGGCGAGATAGGGTCCCCTTGTTTAATGCCTCAGTTATACTTGAATAAACCGTAAGACTTTCCCATGAAGTTCACTAAGAGCCAAGAGGAACTGAAGCAGCGAAAGATAATATTGTCAAAGGCGCGCGACGCAATAAGGCACAAAGACTTTTTGGGGATGCGGCGCGAGGGGCTGCTAAGGCGCATGCGCACATAATTAATTATATACAGTTTGACCAATATTTAAAATTTTAAAAAACTTTAATTCAATAAAAAAATTCAAATTAAAATACATACTGATATTTTTTAAGAGGTTCTAATGTGAGTGATGTCACAACAATTTTTTTATAGTCTTCTATGTTTTTCCTTGCAAAAAAAAAATTAGTCTGTTGTGTTTTTTTATTAATATATTAAATAGTCTATTTAATTGAAATTAGGACTACCTCGATTTCCACCACGGTGCACCGTGATTTCCGCCTCCTACCCCAATCTCCGCCTTTCCTGCCTTTTCGCCTCCTACTGTTGACGACATCATCCGCTTCTCTGCTTTCCAGCACTTTTACCTCCCAACAAAGAATATGAGAGTGAGGCGCGCCTTTACAGTGCATGGAGCCTGAGCGCCTCAAGGAATGGAGGGTGAGGCACTCACCATTGGCGCACCTCAGCGAAGTCTCCTTGCCTTGAAGGTGGCGAGGCGCAACGGCCTTGCCTCTCCGTGCCCCTTACCAAGGTGCCCACCTCAGCGTGACTTTGAAACAATGATTAATAACACATACAAAATGAATTATGTTTCATACAGAATTCCGAATACATTTTCTCGGTTTTCCATATACCGGTTTTTTTTAATTAAAGTTATGTCCATTTTAAACAAAAGACACACACTTCAAGTGATACCGGACACACCGTGCCCCGGATTCAGGCAAGATTGACTCGTACACATCAAATATGACTCATGAATCGTTTTCATAAAGTATCAACAGAATATGAATGCATTTGGTTGGTTTTCCGTATGCTAGTTGTCATTTTCACATAAAATTTTTTCCATTTCAATGAAAGGTGAGACACTTTGAGTGGTGTAGGCCACACCACGCCTCATATTGAGGTGGGGTTGACTCTTACATGTCACATAAGACCCATGGATCATTGTGTTAAAGTATCAATAGAATCCGAATACGTTTGTTTGGTTTTCCATATGCCAGTTGTTTTTATTTAAAATGATGTCCATTATAAATAAAAGAGAGACAGTTAGAGTGATACCGGCCTAACCGCGCCAATTATTGTGGCAGGGTTGACTCGTACACATCACATATGACCCATGGATCGTTTTCCTAAATTTTCAACAGAATATGAATGCATTTGGTCAGTTTTCTGTATGTTAGTTGTTGTTTTCACTTAAAATGTTGTCCATTTTAAACAAAAGAGACAAACTTCGAGTGTTTTCGACCACAACACGCCTCTAATTGAAGCGGGGTTGACTTTTACACGTCACATATGACCCATGGATCATTGTCCTAAATTTTCAATAGAATCCAAATGCATTTGTTTGGTTTTCCGTATGTCATTTTTTGTTTTCACATAAAATGATGTTCATTTTAAACAAAAGCGAGACACTTTGAGTGGTGTCGGCCACACCACACTTTGGATTGAGGTGGGGTTGACTCATACATGTCACATATGACCCATGGATCGTTTTCCTAATGTTTCAATGGAGTCCAAATGAATTTAATCGGTTTTCCGTATGTCAGTTGTTGTTTTCACTTAAAGTGATGTCCATTTTAAACAAAAGACATACACTTGGATTGATACCAGCAACACCGTGCCCCGGATTCAAGAGGTTTTGACTCTTACACATCAAAAAATGACTCATTAATCATTTTCATAAAGTATCAACAGAATTTGAATGCGTTTGGTCAGATTTTTGTATGCCAGTTGTTATTTTCACTTAAAATGTTTTCCATTTCAAAGAAAGGTGAGACACTTTGAGTGGTGTCAGCCACACCGCGCATCAGATTGAGTTGGGGTTGACTCAGACACTTTACATACAAACCATGGATCGTTGTGTTAAAGTATCAATAGAATCTGAATACATTTGGTAAGTTTTCCGTATGCCAGTTGTTTTTACTTAAAATGATGTCCATTATAAACAAAAGAGATACAGTTAGATTTATACCGGCCACACCATGCCTCAGATTGAGGAGGGGTTAACTCTTACATGTCACATATGACCCATGGATTTTTTTACTAAAGTTTCAACAAAATCCGAATACATTTGGTCGGTTTTCCATATGTCAGTTGTTGTTTTCACTTAAAATGTTGTCCATTTTAAACAAAAGAGAGACACTTAGAGTGGTGTCATCCACAACGCACCTCAGATTGAGGTGGGGTTGACTCATACACGTCACATATGACCCATGGATCATTTTCCTAAATTTTCAACATAATCTGAATGCATTTGTTCGGTTTTCCATATGTCATTTGTTGTTTTCACATAAAATGATGTTCATTTTAAACCAAAGAGAGACACTTTGAGTGGTCTTAGCCAAACCAAACTTTGGATTGAGGTAGGGTTTACTCATACACATCACATATGACCCATGTATCATTTTACTAAAGTTTCAACAGAATACAAATGCATTTAATCAGTTTTTCGTATGTCAGTTGTTGTTTTCACTTAATGTGATGTCCATTTTAAACAAAAGACTTACACTTGGAGTGATACCAGCCACACCATGCCTTGTATTTAGGTGGGGTTGACTCATACATTTCACAGATGAGTCATGAATCATTTTCATAAAGTATCAAAAGAATCTGAATGCGTTTGGTCAGTTTTCCGTATGCTAGTAGTTATTTTCACTTAAAATGTTTTCCATTTCAAAGAAAGGTGAGACACTTTGAGTGGTGTTGGCCACACCACGCCTCATATTGAGGTGGGGTTGACTATTACACATCACATACTACCCATGGATCATTTTTTTAAAGTATCAATAGAATAATAATACGTTTGGTCGGTTTTCCATATGCCATTTGTTTTTACTTAAAATGATGTCCATTATAACCAAAATAGAGACAGTTAGAGTGATACCGGCCACACCGCGCCTCTAATTGTGGTGATGTTGACTCTTACATGTCACATATGACCCATGGATCATTTTCCTAAAGTTTCAATAGAATCTGAATGCATTTGGTCAGTTTTCCGTATGTCAGTTGTTATTTTCACTTAAAATGTTGTCCATTTTAAACAAAAGAGAGAAACTTTGAGTGGTGTGGGCCACACCGTGCTTCGGATTGAGGTAGGGTTGACTCATACACGTCAAATATGACTCATGTATTGTTGTTCTAAATTTTAAATAGAATCTGAATGCATTTGTTCTATTTTCCGTATGTCATTTTTTGTTTTCACATAAAATGATGTTCATTTTAAACAAAAGAGAGATACTTTGAGTGGTTCCAGCCACACCACACTTTGGATTGAGGTGGGGTTGACTCATAAACATCACATATGACCCATGGATCATTTTCCTAGAGTTTAAACAGAATCAAAATGTGTTTAATCAGTTTTATGTATGTCAGTTGTTGTTTTCACTTAAAGTGATGTCCATTTTAAACAAAACACATACACATGGAGTGATACTGGCCACACCGTGCCTCAGATTGAGATGGGGTTGACTCGTACATGTCACAGATGACTCATGAATTGTTTTCATAAAGTATCAATAGAATATGAATGCATTTGGTTTGTTTTCTATATGCTAGTTGTTGTTTTCACCTAAAATGTTTTCCATTTCAAAGAAAGGTGAGACACTTTGAGTGGTGTCAGCCACACCACACCTCATATTGAGGTGGGGTTTAATCTTACACGTCACATATGACCCATGGATCATTTTTCTACAGTATTAACACAATCCGAATATTTTTGGTTGATTTTCCATATGCCAGTTGTTTTTACTTAAAATGATGTCCATTTTAAACAAAAGAGATACAGTTAGAGTGATACCGGACACACCGCACCTCGGATTGAGGAAGGGTTGACTCGTGCACATCACATATGACCCATTGATCGTTTTCCTAAAGTTTCAATAAAATTTGAATGTGTTTGGTAAGTTTTCCGTATGTCAGTTGTTGTATTCACTTAAAATGATGTCCATTTTAAACAAAAGAGAGACGCTTTGAGTGGTTTCATCCACACCGCACCTCGTATTGAAGAGGGGATTACTCTTACATGTCACATATGATCCATGGATTGTTTTCCTAAATTTTCAATAGAATCTGAATGCATTTGGTCGGTTTTCATTATGTCATTTATTGTTTTCACTTAAAATGATGTTCATTTTAAACAAAAGAGAGACACTTTGAGTGGTTCTGGCCACATCACACTTTTTATTGATGTGGGGTTGACTCATACACATCACATATGACCCATGGATTGTTTTCCTAAAGTTTCAACATAATCCAAATGCATTTGGTCAGTTTTCCGTATGTCAGTTGTTGTTTTAACTTAAAGTGATGTCCATTTTAAACAAAATACATACACTTGGATTTATACCGGCCACACCGTGCCCCAGAATTAGGCAGGGTTGAATCATACATGTCACAAATGACTCATGAATTTTTTTGATGAAGTATCAATAGAATCGGAATGAGTTTGGTCAGTTTTCCGTATGCGATTTGTTGTTTTCACTTAAATTGTTTTCCATTTCAAATAAAGGTGAGACACTTTGAGTGGTGTTGGCCACAACGCACCTCGGATTGAGGAGAAGTTGACTTATACATGTCACATACGACCCATGGATCGTTTTTCTAAAGTATCAACACAATCTGAATACTTTTGGTCGGTTTTCCGTATGCCAGTTGTTTTTACTTAAAATGATGTCCATTTTAAAGAAAAGAGAGACAGTTAGAGTGATAACTACCACACCGTGCGTGACCACGGCGTGACCGTGGCATGACCACAGCGTAACCGTGGTGTGACCGCAACGTGACCACGGTGTGACCGCGTCGTGTTGGCCCAGTCCAGTGACATCCGCAGGGCAGCATCTTCCGGCTAGGAGCGAAGGGAGCGGGAGGAAACGGGGGAACATTCCAGTCGTCACCTCCCTCCCCATTAACTATGGATGGGTAATGTATCTAAAACTCTATCTAGGTATCATACATCAAATTATGATAGGACTATGAACTTTCGTGGGGTTTCATCCTGGAGCAGGGCCAAATCACGACATTACCGCGGCGTGCCCGCAGTGTGACTGCGGCGAGACCGCGACGTGTTGGCCCAGTCCAGCGACATATGCGGGACAACATCTTCCAGCCAGGAGCGAAGGGAGCGGGAGGAAGCGGGGTAATATTCCAGTCGTCGCCTCCCTCCCCATTAACTATAGATGGGTAATGTATCTAAAAATCTATCTAGGTATCATACATCATATTCCGACAGTACTGGGAACCGTCGTGGGGTGTCATAATGGAGCAGGGCCAAATCACGGCGTGACCGTGGCGTGACTGCGGAATGACCGCGGTGTGACCGCGGTGTGACCGCGGTGTCCGTGGAGAGACAGCGGCAAGACCGAGGTGTGACCGCAGCGTGACCGCGGAATGACCGCGGGGTGACCATGGCGTGACCGCGGTGAGACCGCGGCGAGACCGCAACGTGTTGGCCCGGTCCAGCAACATCCTCGCAGCATCTTCCAGCCAGGAGCGAAGGGAGCGGGAGGAAGCGAGGCAACATTCCGACCATCAACTCCCACCCCATTAACTATGGATGGGCAATGTATCTAAAACTCTATCTAGGTATCATACATTTAATTCTGACAGGACTGCGAACCGCCGCAGGGTGTTGTCCTGGAGCAGGACCAAATCACGGCATTACCGCGGCGTGACCACGGCGTGACTGCGGCGTGACCATGGCGTGATCGCGGCATCACCGCGACATGACCACAGTGAGACCGCAGTGTGTTGGCCCGGTCCAGCGGCATCCGCGCGACAGCATCTTCCGGTCAGGATTCCAAATAAATCCTATGTAGTTGTCCTTCACATTATAGAAACTGATCTTATGTTATAAAAAACAGACTCTTGAAACACGTGAAGGACGAGTCACCCTTGACTTGGAGACTTGAAACCAACGAGAAGGCATCAATGCATTACACAAAGGATATTAAGAACCTTAAAAAACATGAAGGATGCTACATAACCAGTGAGAAACCAACCAATGTTATTAAAGCCTTACCTAGATTGGAAGCGGAGAACCAAATCCACCCAAACCAACACAAAACGATCCAACGCCCTACCGAAAACATAATATGGAGTCAAAAACACAAAAGCCCCAAATATATGAGGTACGAGACAAGTAATAACCATATAATCTTACCTCAGATCAAATCTGGTGGACTGAATGAATCTGAACTCTTTCTGGCACCCTTCGTAGAATATAACTACCCTTTGTCCACAGAAAGTAGTCAATGATCTAAGTGACCAATGCGATAAAGAAAATAAAAAAAAACTAAAACATACCTATCTTATATGACTATAACTATCACCACCCAACATATAAGTACCATAGTGCTCCATGGGTCAAATCATGTTCCTTCATGAAAAGGGGAAACAGATCAATGTATCAAAATGATACAATCAAATAGTACATTCCTATTAATTAACAATTACTCTTACAATTAATGGTATATAATCAATTTGGCCCGAGTTTCATCTTAGTTTGGTTTTGTTCGATACAAGGGATGAGGTCTTATTATTCTTGGTTTTTATGTTTACACTTGAGATATTTATTTAAAAATGATGCATGTATTTGGAATTATTATTTATGGTTTTAGTTCTTAGTTTGTTGTTACGGGGCCTGTCCACATGAATAATTCTTAGAATGTAGGGTTTAGTTGACATTTATGCGCTTTAATGTGATTTATGTCACTAACGATGAGGATTTAGATCAAGTAAAATATTACTAAGAGGATTGGGCCTTGTAGTGATAGGTGTGGAAATTGTACATCTAGCGTTTGATGAGGCAATACTTACGAGGATGGATTGGAATATTGGTATTTTCTTAGAGTGGGATGGTCCCTCTGAGTATATAAAATGTATTATGGAAGTTTTTACTCCATTTAATGATTCAAGAGTTCAACTAAAGAGATTAAGATGAGATGCTAGTGTGGGTATTGGGTATTGTAGGACAGATTGGCATTATAATGCCAAGAGGATTGGTATGATTTAGCTTAGGATGGAACCTGGTTAGTGGGTCTGGGTTATAATACATGATTTTGATGAGGTTATTGACCGGATTATTGAGAATATAATGTAGATATGTTCGATATGGTGTGATTTTGTGACTAGGACAATCATAAGCCGAATAATCCTCTTTGTCTAGTTGGATGACGAGATGTGCATCGAGGCATGGGATAATCCTCAAGAGATGAGTCTAGACTATGTGATTGAGAGTATAGAAATGGATAGGTTTGATAGGATTGGGTGAGTGGCCAACCCATGCGAGGATGATATGATGCATGGAGACAGTTGGAGACACTTTGGGTTATTTATGCTATCTCATGGAGACACTTGGGGTTATTTCATGGATCCAACATACTTCTGAAATGTTCTCACACTATGTTTTAGAAAAAAATCCATCTCATGGAAGACCCCAAGGCTCCTATATATTCCAATGTTTCCTCACACTCACACCTCATGGTATTATAGTATACAAGTGATCTATGTCAACTAGTCAGGATAGCATCACTACACTTCGTCCGTAGAAAGAAGTAAAATACCTAAGTGGACAATGTGATAAATAAAATAAAATAAAAACAAAACAAAAACATACCTGTATCCTATGACTATACATTTCACCGCCCAATATATAAGAACCACACCACCCCATGTGTCAAATCACGTTCCTTCAAGCAAGGGGGAAATAGTTCCATTTAATAATCTCTTCATTTTTCATTATGTTCTTTATATAGCACGTTGTTGGAAACACCATACTAGTAAACTTAGCCATTGAATATGCACCTATGATACGTTAGTTGAGTTGAATATTGTGCACATAACCCTTCTAGAACCCCGCCGCATCACACCATGATCCGAGATTGACTACTATGGTGAATAATAACTAATTCATCAAAAAATGAAATTCGGCATTGATTGCCCTTGTGTCTTAAATAGATCTCCTACTAGCATCCACCATTCCACGGTCAATTGTGAACTCAGTCTATAATGCATTCAAACAAAATTAATACATATATCAATCCAACACTCTCAAAACCCCATCTTACTAGCATGTTAAGTGGTTATAATGTAAAATAATTGCAGAGAAAGTGGTTGTTGTGTTGGGGATTGGAAAAACTGTAACATTGCAGTGTTTATTTAAGTAAAAGTTCTATTTAAAGTAACATGAATGAAATAACGCAATGCTTAGAGTCCAAAAATACCCTTGAATGTAAAAAACAATAACATAACAACTTAGTTGTTAAACTCAATAGGGGTGTAAAAATGGCCTGATGCCTAGCGTGGACCTGGACAGTCTGTGAGACATATTTCTTACAATGACCCCAGCCCAAGTAGTGTTTAGGGAAGGACTCAAACTAGGGAAGGCCCAACAAATCCAGACCAAACCCAAGCCCAGACCAAGATTGGCCCAGCCCAATTGATAATTTTGTTCAATATTATTTTATTTTGATTAATTGTAAGTTTACTATATTTATTATTGTTAATTAATGTTATTTTTTACATTTTACATTTTTTAAAAGATGTGGATCGGGATCCAGCCCAAACTATTGATATGTACCATGACTCATTACATACCTATTCAACAATTTGTATAACACCAGACATCAAAACTGACCACTTTCCATTTATGTCTGCAATTGGGTTGAAGTCATTGGCATTTCATCCCCCCTCCCACCACACTAAATTGTCTAATTTCATACTTATGACCTTTAATGAGTGACAATGATTCGTTTTTCGTGCCTTTGGATTTTTTATCTATAAAATATAACCAAACTACTAAAATTTTCATTTTTTATAACCAATAGAATCTTAAAAACAGACCACTAAGAACTCATTATGTTGATTTTTGAACCAAATTTTTGCACATTTTCAAATGCCTACTGATCTTAAAAAGACATTTTTTTCCATTTATAGTCCAATAGATTCCCCTACTCATATATCTCTCATCACATGAAGTATCCATGATCTAACTATTTCAATTACAAGCATCATGGTAACAACTAAACCATTAATTGCACATTTGAACGAACAAAAAAATAACATGGTTGAGCTAGAACTGGGAAGAATTAATAGATGAAATTTTTTGGCCATTCGGACTGTACAAACAAATGAAAAAAATGGAAAATTGGGATTATACCTAAACTATAAGAAAATAATCAACTAAATATCCACAAACATAGAAACCATGATATTAGACTTTAAGAGAGGTCAGGTCTACCTCAGATGGGCAGTCCAACGCATTGATTTGGAGAAGATTTACCTCTAACTCTTGGGGGACAGGGGTCGGCCCCGACAATATTATTGCCCAGGCGGGAGGAGAGGGATCAGGGAGAGGGGGACTTCCCACGGGGTGTTCGGCCATGGGGGGTCTCGCGTGTGACTGGAAAGGGGGCCGGGGGACGTCGGCGGAGGAGATTGAGCCAAGAGGGGAGGGGGATGTCGCTAAGAGAGGTAGACGAGAGGGGAGGGCGGAACGTCGCCAGGAGCCGAGAGGGGAGGGAGACGTCATCGTCAGAAGAGGATCCAAGATGGGAAGGGTAACGTCGCCAGAGGAGAGGGAGGGGGCCAAGAGTCGGAGGAGGAGGTGGAGTCCGGGAGGCGGAGGCAGAGGTCGGGAGGAGGTCGAGGTCGGGGAGGGTAGGAGTCAGCGGGGATGAAATATCACGAGGGTGGGATCCCTAATTTGGGTATAATTTTTCTGAATGGTTAATTAAAACCGTAGGTAATAGTTCTCTTTCCCAATGTTTTTCTTAAAACATTGGGAAAACACAAAATAAAACAGCCTACACCAACGGTTTATTAGAATCACTGGTATAGGTTCTTTTTCCCAACAGGTTTTCTAAACCGTTGGGAACAAAGTGTTGGTATAGGATCAATTTCCAGTAGTGGTGGGATAACCCTTAAGGTAATATAGCCTAGAGTGTAGGGGTGTAATTTTTAAGGTCTTTTAGCAAGGAACAAGGGGATAGATGGAAAATAAATAAATAGGTGGAAAATGAACTTAGCATGTTTTCATAGCCTAGGGATTATTAAGAACACCTTAGGTATGAGTGCATAGCTTCTAAGGTCATGGTTTTTGGACTAGAATATTTCTATAAAGATCATGATCATGTAAATAAGGATATGAAATGTTATGATGGGAAATAATTATTTATGTGAATTTAGTATGTCCTTATCACCCAAGAAAAACCAAGTGAACCTCTCAGACAAATATAGCTAATACTCAGGGGAAGGGGCATCATCTAATTAGGCTGGGCAGGGGCTCGACTTGAGTGTGTAACAATCCCTAAGATCTAGGATGGAATGAAAATTGTGTTGGTCCAGGACATGATATCTAGACATCACTATGTATCATGTATAGTGGGAATTAATCCATACATTTTCCTAGAGGGCAGTGTGGTGGGAGTCTAATGTCATATAGGGATTATCCTCTGAGGTAGGGACTAAGGTATCACACAGTTTTAGTAAATTCAATAGGGATAACATTATATAGTTTAACATATAATGGAAAATAGGTCGAAAACGTATTTTAAAATACCCATAAAATCATCCTTAAATGGAAATATCCAAGATGAGGATTATGAAGTTAAGACATGCAAGGGTTAGACCCATTTTGATGGTTCGATTCAAAATACATGAGACATGTTACTAGAAGGAGACATTGATAGTAAATCTGAATCCATGTAAAGTCGAGTCGAGGATAATCTTATAGGACCAAAATATTGTGAATGATACAAAAATTAGCCACATGCAAAAAAATAGAAAGTACCCCCCCCCCCCATCTGGGGAAGGGAGCACACTCCTAATGGTGGAATGAGATATGATGTGTGAAACAGGTAGAATTATTTCTCAAGGACTAGAAATGGTGTGACATAGATATTTTTCTTTTAACAAGTGGTCTTGAGAGATCTTCTGATACTGATAGAACATGGTACCTGAGTTAGTGTGGTGGTGAGGACTTGTAAGCATAGGAAGATTAGAAATTTCACATAACACGCACTTCATATATATATATTTTTTTGTAAAGGAAAATAATTTTTTAAAATTAATCCTTCATATAGTGTTGTTATTCTGCTATGTCACTTCCAATGCATCCATGAATCTCGACTACACAAAGCCCTAATTGAAAATGCCTATTCAATAACTAATAAAATTGATTTTGGGAAAAACTACTTGGAAGAATATGAAACATTGAATACCTCAATGGATCGATGTAAAAAAATAGGAAAGGATGAATAACCCTTCCTAATTATAGAAAAATTGATGAATAACCCTTCCTAATCCTAATTATATCAAAAATTGAATATGAAACACTGGATAACCCTAAAACAGAATATGAAACATTGATTTTGGGTTCCCCTATTCTTAATTATAGCAAAATATCTATAAAAAATGATTGATTTCACCATAATTCATTGTAATCGATGAATAAACCTGAAACATACACTTCTGAAATCTGAAATTCTACCTTTGTGCACTTCTTATGGATGACACGTGGAGCGTAGAGTTTGAGGGGGAGGGGAGAGCGACGGCTTCTAGGGATCAGAATGGGAGGAGGGAAGAGGCGAGCGGCGAGCAACAAGCATCGAGCGGTGAGCGTCGAGTGGCGAGGAAGAGTTGGAATGGGAGGAGGGGAGCGTGAGGGGGATGGGAGCGGCAACGAGGGGGATCAGGATGGGAGTGGCAGCGAGGGGGATTAGGATGGGAGAGATGGTGAGGGGGGTCGAGAGGAGTGGTGTCATAGGGCTCGAGAAGTGGGGAGCGAGGGGTAGTGCAGATGGGAGAAGAATCCCGATGGAAACCTGGTTTAGGTGTTTCTATTCCAATGGTTCATATGAACCGTTGGTATTTGAGGTGGTTTTTTCCAACGATTTTCTAGAACTGTTGGAAAACCCAGCATATATTACTCTATACCAATGCTTTTCAAATAACCATTGGTATAGATTTTTTATCCCAATGGTTTTCAAAAACCGTTGGGAAAAAATTGTTGGTATAGATGGGATTTCCAGTAGTGCATATTGAGAAGATAACAAAAAACATTGACTTATTGTCAAAAGTTTTCATAAATTGGGTGAAGAACCATCAAATTAGAATTGATATTGGATTATTATCCTAAAGATTTTAAAGGATATTGTTGGAAGTATTGTCAAGGGGAGGATCGTATTCCAAAATCATAATAGAAAATTAAAATCAGGTTGTTATTTGAAAAAGAAAGTCTGTAGAAGATAATAATTTTGAATAACATTCAATAAGATTCGAGAAGTATTGAAGATGTCATAAATGCACCTGAAATTCAATGTAAATCAATATTTTGATGAATTTGGTTGAGCAATAAGTTTTTTGGGATTCCCAAAAAACCACTCATGGGTCACCTATAAAAGGTGAAAAGTAAATCACACTTTTTTGAAATTGGCTATGGCTATACTATTCACAGGAAGAGAAAGAGGCTCTGACTTTATAGGGAGAAAAATACGCTTTATGTATTAAGATAAGTTGAAGAAGTTTTGATAGATTAAAGTGAAAGTAAAATAGATAATATTTTAATGTTATTCATTTGATCATAATATTCAATGTTCAGTGTATTCATCTAACTATTGTATTATTCTTGTCATCGTATTCAGCTAATCATTGTATCGGGATGGACTATCATATCTGGATTTTCATATTGGGATTTATAGACTGAGTAAAAAAAGATTTTTGGATTTTCTTAATCATATTTAGGTAGAATTATTTTTATCATATTGGGAAATCAAGTTTGAAGAATCAGACTGGGAGAATCATATTTGATTATCAGACTAGGAAAATGGATTCGCAATTCTATATCAAAGTCCTTGTCATTATTACCATCTTATGGGTATGAAATTGAATTTTTTTTCCAAAGAATACATTTGTGGAAATTGAAATGTAAGCATAGGTAACATATGTTGTCACACAAAACTTTTATTAACCTAAGTGTTCTAGAGGGTTCCCACACACTATTGGATTGTTTACATAGTGATTCCCTAGTCAAACGGTATATCTTACTCATTGTATTCTACACAAAAGGATTGTTTCTAGTGGATTGTGTGGTATTGGATCATTTAAAAATCATACCAAGAATGTAGCTATTCTTATTGAATATAAAACCTTGTAAATTCCTATTTTCTTATGGTTGTTTGGTTGAATTATTTTCAGTAGGGATTGAAATCATTAACAGGAGTAGAAGGTTGTTTCAATGAAACATAAGAGAAAAAGTATAATTAGTTCACCCCTCCCCCTCTTAGTGATACAATTATCCTGACCTAGGAACTTTTAAAGTTATATAAACTTTTCCTTTGATGCCAACTATAATGCATCATAACTTAAATAACCCGTACTTATATGATTTATAATAGGGACACATTTTTTACATTTCTAGTATCTTTTCAGTTTAGAGTGTGACATCCTTGACCTTGTTAACTCACATATATCTGAACCTTATTGGCAACATGGCCTCATGTGTGCAACCCTGTACATAATAAAATTATGGATAACATCGAGGGCCTATGGTGTGTCTATGGGGAGACTATTTCCTCTGGTCATAGTGAAATGTAGTGTTAATAGAATGTGAATAAATGATATAAGAATAATGATAAAAACTAATAACCAGAAAAACGAAAGAAAAACATATAAACAAGATAAATAGACTTAAAAATAATAATCACCACGGTATAAAAATGATGTTAATGTCATGATGTTATACAAAAAGAAACATGAATAACATGGAAGAAGACATACAATATAATACATATATCTCTAAAGAACAAAGGACCAAAAATATCTTCAATAACATCATGAGACTTAGCTTAGTCCTGTGCTCTAATATGCCATGCTAAAATAAAATTTAACATCCATGATCAAGAACATACCCATTCCTTACTTGAATCAATTAAATATATCCGAGTACTAATTGTAGAGACCCGAAGCTTGACGTACATAGACATTACATTACTTTTGCGGAATACTTAGTACATAACAAAAACACACACTAAAGGATCGTAATAGTTTAGTGTCTTTGGAAACTCGGAATGTAATCTTCTAATCGTGGTGAAAGTTCTTCAATATCTCCCATAAAGGTCATCCCCTTTTTTTTACCTAAAACCTTTCTTTATATCCTGGGGAAAAGAAAACATAAAAGGGTGAGCTCAAATTCTCAGTAAGGGTAAACAAAAGAAATATCAATCACATCATATATATAATAACATAGCTTTTGGAAATCATAACCTGCAAAAGAGTTCATATATCATAACATGGGATAGATCATAGAAGTGAAATGTAATCCCAATAATCATAACTTAAAACATGAAACTTTGTGGCATTCACACATAATCATGGAAAATCATTTCTTGTTAGTCATGACTCATTGCCAAGACTATCTTAGTGGACAAAGTCCCTTTCTGAATCGAGTAACCCTCGTTTCAGTCCTGTTTCACTGAACCGGTATAACCTACCATTTCAGCCATGTCTATCTCATGAGATATAAAATCCTTACCCAATGCATTGGAGGGAGATATAGGTCCCACCCATCTTATAATGAATCCTTTCTTATGTGTGCCACATAATCATAAAACATACATCATCGCATAACACATGTAACAAAATGGGATTCTTGAAACATCATGACATCATAAATCAATTCATATAAGTTAAAGGAATTCATAAAAATAATTCCATCACAACATGATCAAATCAATTTAATAATAGGGATAAAAACAGAACCCTTTATTATCTTAGATGGAAAATAATTTTGATAAAACACATGAACTCCATTCTTGAGGAAAATATCCTTTCTTCTTCAAAAACATTTTTCCTTTCATAACATGTCATACAACATTAAAATAAAAGGAGTTGATTAAAAATAAACTTGAAAACTTGTAAAGTAAGCTTCTTGGAAATAATGTTTTAAAAATCCATTCATTCCGTATAAGTTAAAAAAAACATTCTTCGTACTTTTGTCGGAAAAGTCAAAAAGTACCTCGTACGAAAAACGACAAAAGATTCCTTTCATACATATTACTAAAAACTCACCGAAGGGTAAAAATGGATTTAAAAAATTGTAGGTGGATGGAAATAATATGACATATTTATGAAACATGGATGTGGATGATAAAATACACCCCAGTAAATACTTACGAATAAACAATCTCGGATAAAAATTAGATTGTGATATCTCCCTTACCTTAGGTCCGACTTGCTTTGTAAGTGTCCGAACCTCCTGTATAATGATTTAAATCATGTTATTGATTTATTACAGAATCATATTCATTGTTATGATATCATATATGGTTCACTTATGACATTATATTACCCGTTCTTTTGTAAATTCCATGTTAAAGAAGCGTTTTGGGTAAAATCGTTTCATTTATCGTAGGTGTTTTGACTTGTTGTTCTTGACATCATTACTACTTATATCATGATTTACTTACTTACAGAATATAAAATATGATTTATATATCACATATATTCAGTATATATATATATATATAATAGGTAGATAAATAAAATGAAAAACACCGTTCATGGAGACGGTAGTCCGTACGTACGCATGAACGCTGTTTTCCTTTCCTTATTGTCTTGAAATGGAAGTAAGTATATGACATACATATGTATATATATACATAAATCCAGTAGCTTTATAATGTCATATATTTCATTATTATTTCTTATATATACTTTATAATCATTCTTAAATGGTTAACATGGAGAATGAATCTCATCGCGTCGTGGAGACGGTAGTCCGTACGTACGCACGAGCAATGATATCATTTCTATAAATATTGAATTGAATTGGAGTGGATTATACAATATATCAGAATCAATATGATGTTGTAATAACTATGTATAGTTATTCTTTACACCATTATACCCATCCATGTAAGGGGGTGGTGGAAAATAGATTACACCACGGCGTGGAGACGGTATTCCGTACGTACGCACACGCTGTGATTTCTTTTTCCGTAGGATGGATAGATGGTGAAATAGGGTTGTTTCATACTTATAATAACATATCAGTATATGAGTGATACTGATGTTATTACTTCATAATGAAACAATGTAACACCCCAAGATTTCATAGTGTGTTATTTCTTCAAAATAATTCAATAACTTGCACTACACGCAACACTGAGTTCAATTGCACCATGACTTACCAAAAAAAATCCATTAAAAGAGGTCATGAATAGTATTAACTAAATTTTAAACTTTATATAATCCTTATAATTTTAGAATCCATATTATGAGTTTCTTAGTCATAATGCAAGAACAGATTCATTTTCAGTATTGCACTTTTATCAACTTTTGATAGTGAAACCTTTTTAAATACAATATTTTAAACTTTTTGACTAAATGGAGACATCAAAAAAATTTAAAATGAAACATCCCAAGCTTCCACGGTACGCTTTCCTTTGAATAAAACAGTAGCGTGTGTTGTACGCAACTTCGAGTTCTAACACACCGTAACCAATCAAACTAGCTGTTATGAATAGTAATACCTACTTTTTGAAGTTATATATATTTTATATTTTAAAATGGACTTCATTTTTGGATTCGGAATATCAAATTTAGCCTAAGGTGAAATTTTGGTACTTTTCGGATAACTTTCATATTTTGATGAATAGTGAAAATTAGTAAATTTTAATTAAAAACAACTTTTTTAATCAAAATAATTAATAGTGATAAATTATGAATTTGAGTGGTTTTAAAGTATATTTAGAATATATTTTTACTATTTAATATAATGTTGGTCATTGGACATAATTTTACAATTAAACCGAACATAAACAAGTGTCAATCTTTTGATAGTTATTATCTCTTAAAAACACGCTTTTTGTTTTGACAGCGGGAATTAATTTTAAATTAATTTCTGCCACTTCTGTGTTTAGAATTTAGGAAAATGGATTACATATTTGGAATCAGGATGTTCAAATTGTGTAAATAGGTAACTTTTATTTTTAGACATTTTGAATAATTACTGCGGTAAATATTTTATTTACCATGGTTAAGGGTAAATCCGGTAAATAAGGGTTAAAAAAAATAATATTATAATAATACTAAATTACTCTAAAACGTGTCTTAACCCTATTGGTTGATAAATGGTCGACCATAGGCATCTTTGTGTCAATTTTGGGACCCCATGGATCCACTTGTAAGTGATAATGACACTTTATTTTAATTAAGTCAAAATGAATACAAAAATGACACAAGCATATATCTTTTAGCAAAACAATTGTTACATAGAGTTATATAAGTTTTATTTTAGATTATAAATATTCATTAGAAAGATAAAAAGATTTCCTACATAATGATATTTTATTTATAATTTTTAGACATTAAATAATTTATTTTATTTATGACACAATGATGATGCAGTAATTACTATCATAGTGAAAAATTAAAATAATTGATATTATAAATACCCAAAAAAAATATAATATGAAACTTTTAATGAATTAAACTAATTTTCTAAGATAATATGATATATTAGGATTGATTTAATTGACTTTGTTCGAAGTAATCAATCTGTTATGAGTTTCACAAAAATCAACTATTGAATAGTGTCAAAATTGACATAAAAGAGTTCTTAAAAAAAATATTATATTATTAATTGATATTAAATTCCTAAAAATCTAAGGTTCGGCCAAGAGACTTATATCAGGATAGGTTCATCATTAATGGACCACTTGGGGGTCGCTTGGATGTATATAGTAAGTTTATTAACCATATTATATAAAAATACAAAGAGACATTGTAAAAGTGAAACTAATTAACTTAGAGTTAATACTTAAAGATAAGGTTAATATAAGTACCCAAACCTGTCTAAATTCTATTGGTTGAGTGGTTTTCTACCTATCCCCACCTTAACCTTTGAATAGTAAACTTTGGAGCCATTAGAAACCGAATATGAATTTATTATAAATTAATATTTCTAGCTTTTCCAAAGGTGCCCCTCACCCCTCTTATAAAAGGGCACTCCTCCTTCTCATTTCTTCACACCTCTAAAGCCTTTTGGTTCGGCCAAACTCTGCCCAAATACTCTCCCAACATCCCTCACTACAACCTAGGGGCCTTATTTTGATCAGAAAGCCAACCTAAGGAGCCCTTTTGATCAAATCAAAAGGAAGAACCCGAAGAAGAGGTAATGTTTTCACCACCCCTTTTCCAAGTTCATTTTTTCTTCCACTTCTTCTTCCTTTGTTGTTACCATTCTAAAATAATGACTCCAGTATCATTTATATACTGTGATGTTATTATAAATATGGTACAACCATATTCAGTATTCTATCCACCCTTTGAATAACATGTCACCATACGTGCGTACGTACGGCTTACCGTCTCCACGTCGTGGTGTAATTGTTATTCAATATAATATTATTTGGATGGGTATAATAATGATGTGTAACTCATGTAAATAATAAATATAACATGTTAAGGATTCTGTATATATGATATACCATTCATTTATATATTATTTTAATATCAAAAGAATGATATTGTCGCTCGTGCGTACGTACGGACTACCGTCTCCACGAACGCGATGAGATTCATTCTCCATCGTATCCATTCAAGTATAATTATCATTTTATTATTTAAAAATGATGTTTAAGGACTTGATATCATTATGGATATGAATAAGATACAACAAACATGGCTTATGTAACAAAACATATAAAAGAAAATGAGTAAGTTAACACCCGAAACGATGATAATTCTAAGATATTATTAATAAATCAATGTTAAAAGATCATATATGATATCATATTAATATATATGATTCTTGTATAATTTAATAACAATTATTTCACCATTATTCAGGAGGTTAACCTACCCCAACCAAGGAAAAGTACAAGGTAAGGGTTATTTCACAATCTCTTCATTATCCGAGGTTGTATATACGTAATAATCTACTGGGATCTCTTTATCATCCACATCCATGTTTCTTAAAAATGTATTTCAAAACATTTTTAATATTTACAAGAATATGGGTTAAAGTCATTTATACCCTTTTTTGACTTTTTATAAGAGGTTTATAAAGGAATCTTTCCGTCGTTTTCAAAACAAGGTCCTTTTTAACCTTTTCGACAGAATTGAGGTAAGAATGTTTTTTTTTAACTTATACGGCGGGTGCGGTTATTTTACGCCGTTATAAAATCTTCAAAGCTTTCCTTACAAGCTTATAAGAATATTTTCAAAGAAAATGTTTTATTTTATATGGATCTTAAATGATTTCAAAATAAAAGGAGATATTTCTTTAAAAAGAATTTTGATTTCATCTATGTCAACATCCTTTGATGGATTTTAAGATTATTTGAAGTTGATTTATTATGATACAAAACTTCTATATTGTATTGAAGGTTTTGTGATATGTTTGACTGTGGATGTGCTATTTTTATACCATTCATAGTTTATTGTGAAAGTATTGACATTTCGTATGCTAGTTTTAATACGAATGTTTATGTTATGTTTAAACCTTTTCATATGGGAATGCATTGGACTTAATAAGTGACGGGTGGAGCCCGCTATAGCTCCTCGATGCATCGGTAGGTCTCATGAGACAAACTAGTGTCTTGGCACAAGGCCTTGACAAAATATTATTTGTAGTCTTGGCACGAGGCCTTGACTATGTGGTTATGATAGTCTGGCATTATGCATTCCAACATTATGAAAGTGGTTATTGATTTTTGCATGTGATTATTCGATTAGTAGAATATCCATGTGAGTAAGTAAATGGCATTATTTCATTTTATTTATGCCATACCATGTTGGAAGTTCATGTTTTAAAGGCTTTTGTTTTAGTTATACATTGCCTTAAAAGTTTATTCTTATTTATGAAAGTTTCCGCTATTTTGTTATCCTTACTGGGCATTTGAGCTCATCCCTTTTCTATGTTTTATTTTTCCCAGGTAGTGAAGAAGTAAATTATGAATGACTTGCAGGGATATTATGAGGGGTTAATAGTGTGGATATGAAGACTTTGTTGTTGTAGTAGTTTTTCACTTTGAAATGTAATGTAAAACTTTATGATTATATCTAGTGTTTCCAAGGCTACTAAACCAATCGGTCTTTCGGGATTTGATCTTTCTTGTGATCATGCCAATGTTATGTAAGTAATGCACCGACTCTGGGTAGCTGGGGTCGGGGCGTTACAGTTGGTATCAGAGGAAGTTTAGTACAAACCTTGGAAGCTAGATTTAGATAAACTCTGATTAGCACACGTAGACCTAAGATAAACTTTGAGGATTAGTATAGAATAACTTCCTAGAATTTTGGTATTGTAGAGATTTTGTGAGTTTTCCGAGCAATACATCCCTGTCTGGATACGAGCAGGTAGAGGCGGCTCTGGCACAGATGTACCTAGGGGTAAAACCCGAAAACACCGCTTTGAGATAGACTCGAACGGGAACTGGTGCACGACAACGGGCCTTGCTGCACTCTTGGTTACGACACTCCCGGGGGATATGCTTAGGATAACTCTCATTTTCTTTACAAATCATTATGAAGGGTTTATGAGTATATAATTCCTCAAAGAAAACATTTTTATGATTATGGATTATATCCATAAATAGTTCAATTTATGTTAAGTGTTTTATAAGTATGGGATTATGTATTTCGATTCATAAACTGATCTAGTTTATGCAATTGTTTAGAAATGGCGCCCAGTAGAAGGAATAAGAACTCTAGAAATGCACATGATCCAAAGAGAAGGAAGGATCATATCTTTCATGGTCTTAAGCTAGAATTTATAAGAGAAATAGTCTCCCATGTATTATCATCATATGAAGAAATAATATCATGTGTTGATAAGATAAGTAAAGATTTTACTGAGTCCTATGGCTTTGAAGGGAAGCAAGAGAAGAAAAGGATAGAAGAGAGAAAGATGGATAAAGGGAAGAGGGAAAAGAATAATTTTCCATTATGTGGTAACTGTGGAAAGAAACACCCTGTAACTTGCCTGAATGGAATGAGAGTTTGTTATAAGTATGGAGGAAAAGGGCACAAAGTACGTGACTGTAAAGGTAAGAAAACAGTTTCAAATGTACAATGCTTCATTTGAAAGGAGTTTGGACACTAAGCGAAACTATGTCCCAGTCATAAGACTATGCCGCAAATGATTCTATTGGATAATAATCAAGTTATGATACTACCACAGATGAAGAGGAATGATTAGAGTTCTTATGTTGATTATGTCAATTGAGTGTTGTATCAACAATGTACTTGTTATAATAATTATGGAGTATATAAGGATTGTACTGCAGTACTATTTCATTAAGGACTTGAGATTGTGTGGAAAAAATAAAAGTGACTCAATAGCAGGTTAAATTTTTGGAAAATATATGGTTGAGAGAAAGATAAACCATAATATGGTTCAGATACCGAGGTGGTGATTTTAGAATAATACATGATTGATTTGGATAAATTATATTGGATATTATTGACTACCTTGAAGATGATTAATGATTTATATATTCCATTATTGTTGGGGTTTTAAACATTTTTGGATTAATGAAGTACATCCAGCATTCTATATGGAATAAGGGATCATGAATGTAATAAATAAGGAATATGGTAATACCTGATGAAGGTATTTATATGCTATTACGGGGTAAAAAGGATCTATATTATGTTTACCTTCCTCATAAATGTTGGACTGTGAGTTTGGATAGAATTCTTTTGGATAGTTCTTATTTGGATTATTTTGGATTGCCATAAAAGGACAACCCGGAGGTCGGGCAGCAACCTGTTGCGTCTGGCAAGGCTGCGAGACTTGAACCCGCAACCGAAGGGCGACAGGGGTGTATCACCTACCACTGGCCCAAGAGATGTCCTGGATTAAATAATGTAGTTTTTTTAAAATATTTGGTAGATGAATTATAAATTCGTTTATTTTGGAACCCTGTACGAATAGTATAAATATAATTTTTTTTTACGAGTGAAAGATGAGTTTATGGTAGAAATTTATAAATGGACAAAACTCTAATTATAAAGTAAGTATATCTCCTTATGATCTTAGCCAATCTCATAAATAAATTCATCAATATTAAGAAAAGCAACTTAGAACAAAAATGTTGTCCTAGATGGTACCTTAAATCATCACTAATTTATGGCTTTGGGATCGTTGGCCTTTTCATAGCCATGTTCTCTACCACTCTCCATCAGATAATTGATGGTTAGATTTCTCTTCCATATCCATATTTTCCTACATGGAACCCTAGTATGTGTTATTTTCGGTAATCTTCATACTTTCCACTCTTTATTTTAAATAGAGGCCTCATTAATTCATTTTTCGATGTGGGATTTCAACTAAGATATTTTGAAACGTCAAAAATGAGTTATCCTAATACCCTATGTTTTGTTGAACCGATGGTATTTCAAATCATCATAGATTGATGAATTTAAGGACCTCAATTATACACTTGTTTGTGATTGATGACCTCAATCACTACCTATAAATATTTACGTTTTTCCTCCGATTATATGTCTTTAATTGCCACCAATGTTCTCCTAATCAAGATCATAATTTGGTGGTGACCGTTTCATTTCTCTTTTCCTCATATTAAGACTAAATTTTAGTAACCCAATTTCCGATGTGGGGTTTCCCACAAATATATTTTCTACTTTCAACCTTTTATTTTTGAAGAACAATTTCAAATTGCGAGGACGCAATTTATTGAAGGAGGGGAGAATGTAACACCCCAAGATTTCATAGTGTGTTATTTCTTCAAAATAATTCAATAACTTGCACTACACGCAACACTGAGTTCAATTGCACCATGACTTACCAAAAAAAAAGCCATTAAAAGAGGTCATGAATAGTATTAACTAAATTTTAAACTTTATATAATCCTTATAATTTTAGAATCCATATTATGAGTTTCTTAGTCATAATGCAAGAACAGATTCATTTTCAGTATTGCACTTTTATCAACTTTTGATAGTGAAACCTTTTTAAATACAATATTTTAAACTTTTTGACTAAATGGAGACATCAAAAAAATTTAAAATGAAACATCCCAAGCTTCCACGGTACGCTTTCCTTTGAATAAAACAGTAGCGTGTGTTGTACGCAACTTCGAGTTCTAACACACCGTAACCAATCAAACTAGCTGTTATGAATAGTAATACCTACTTTTTGAAGTTATATATATTTTATATTTTAAAATGGACTTCATTTTTGGATTCGGAATATCAAATTTAGCCTAAGGTGAAATTTTGGTACTTTTCGGATAACTTTCATATTTTGATGAATAGTGAAAATTACTAAATTTTAATTAAAAACAACTTTTTTAATCAAAATAATTAATAGTGATAAATTATGAATTTGAGTGGTTTTAAAGTATATTTAGAATATATTTTTACTATTTAATATAATGTTGGTCATTGGACATAATTTTACAATTAAACCGAACATAAACAAGTGTCAATCTTTTGATAGTTATTATCTCTTAAAAACACGCTTTTTGTTTTGACAGCGGGAATTAATTTTAAATTAATTTCTGCCACTTCTGTGTTTAGAATTTAGGAAAATGGATTACATATTTGGAATCAGGATGTTCAAATTGTGTAAATAGGTAACTTTTATTTTTAGACATTTTGAATAATTACTACGGTAAATATTTTATTTACCATGGTTAAGGGTAAATCCGGTAAATAAGGGTTAAAAAAAATAATATTATAATAATACTAAATTACTCTAAAACGTGTCTTAACCCTATTGGTTGATAAATGGTCGACCATAGGCATCTTTGTGTCAATTTTGGGACCCCATGGATCCACTTGTAAGTGATAATGACACTTTATTTTAATTAAGTCAAAATGATTACAAAAATGACACAAGCATATATCTTTTAGCAAAACAATTGTTACATAGAGTTATATAAGTTGGATTTTAGATTATAAATATTCATTAGAAAGATAAAAAGATTTCCTACATAATGATATTTTATTTATAATTTTTAGACATTAAATAATTTATTTTATTTATGACACAATGATGATGCAGTAATTACTATAATAGTGAAAAATTAAAATAATTGATATTATAAATACCCAAAAAAAATATAATATGAAACTTTTAATGAATTAAACTAATTTTCTAAGATAATATGATATATTAGGATTGATTTAATTGACTTTGTTCGAAGTAATCAATCTGTTATGAGTTTCACAAAAATCAACTATTGAATAGTGTCAAAATTGACATAAAAGAGTTCTTAAAACAAATATTATATTATTAATTGATATTAAATTCCTAAAAATCTAAGGTTCGGCCACGAGACTTATATCAGGATAGGTTCATCATTAATGGACCACTTGGGGGTCGCTTGGATGTATATAGTAAGTTTATTAACCATATTATATAAAAATACAAAGAGACATTGTAAAAGTGAAACTAATTAACTTAGAGTTAATACTTAAAGATAAGGTTAATATAAGTACCCAAACCTGTCTAAATTCTATTGGTTGAGTGGTTTTCTACCTATCCCCACCTTAACCTTTGAATAGTAAACTTTGGAGCCATTAGAAACCGAATATAAATTTATTATAAATTAATATTTCTAGCTTTTCCAAAGGTGCCCCTCACCCCTCTTATAAAAGGGCACTCCTCCTTCTCATTTCTTCACACCTCTAAAGCCTTTTGGTTCGGCCAAACTCTGCCCAAATACTCTCCCAACATCCCTCACTACAACCTAGGGGCCTTATTTTGATCAGAAAGCCAACCTAAGGAGCCCTTTTGATCAAATCAAAAGGAAGAACCCGAAGAAGAGGTAATGTTTTCACCACCCCTTTTCCAAGTTCATTTCTTCTTCCACTTCTTCTTCCTTTGTTGTTACCATTCTAAAATAATGACTCCAGTATCATTTATATACTGTGATGTTATTATAAATATGGTACAACCATATTCAGTATTCTATCCACCCTTTGAATAACATGTCACCATACGTGCGTACGTACGGCTTACCGTCTCCACGTCGTGGTGTAATTGTTATTCAATATAATATTATTTGGATGGGTATAATAATGATGTGTAACTCATGTAAATAATAAATATAACATGTTAAGGATTCTGTATATATGATATACCATTCATTTATATATTATTTTAATATCAAAAGAATGATATTGTCGCTCGTGCGTACGTACGGACTACCGTCTCCACGAACGCGATGAGATTCATTCTCCATCGTATCCATTCAAGTATAATTATCATTTTATGATTTAAAAATGATGTTTAAGGACTTGATATCATTCTGGATATGAATAAGATACAACAAACATGGCTTATGTAACAAAACATATAAAAGAAAATGAGTAAGTTAACACCCGAAACGATGATAATTCTAAGATATTATTAATAAATCAATGTTAAAAGATCATATATGATATCATATTAATATATATGATTCTTGTATAATTTAATAACAATTATTTCACCATTATACAGGAGGTTAACCTACCCCAACCAAGGAAAAGTACAAGGTAAGGGTTATTTCACAATCTCTTCATTATCCGAGGTTGTATATACGTAATAATCTACTGGGATCTCTTTATCATCCACATCCATGTTTCTTAAAAATGTATTTCAAAACATTTTTAATATTTACAAGAATATGGGTTAAAGTCATTTATACCCTTTTTTGACTTTTTATAAGAGGTTTATAAAGGAATCTTTCCGTCGTTTTCAAAACAAGGTCCTTTTTAACCTTTTCGACAGAATTGAGGTAAGAATGTTTTTTTTAACTTATATGGCGGGTGCGGTTATTTTACACCGTTATAAAATCTTCAAAGCTTTCCTTACAAGCTTATAAGAATATTTTCAAAGAAAATGTTTTATTTTATATGGATCTTAAATGATTTCAAAATAAAAGGAGATATTTCTTTAAAAAGAATTTTGATTTCATCTATGTCAACATCCTTTGATGGATTTTAAGATTATTTGAAGTTGATTTATTATGATACAAAACTTCTATATTGTATTGAAGGTTTTGTGATATGTTTGACTGTGGATGTGCTATTTTTATACCATTCATAGTTTATTGTGAAAGTATTGACATTTCGTATGCTAGTTTTAATACGAATGTTTATGTTATGTTTAAACCTTTTCATATGGGAATGCATTGGACTTAATAAGTGACGGGTGGAGCCCGCTATAGCTCCTCGATGCATCGGTAGGTCTCATGAGACAAACTAGTGTCTTGGCACAAGGCCTTGACAAAATATTATTTGTAGTCTTGGCACGAGGCCTTGACTATGTGGTTATGATAGTCTGGCATTATGCATTCCAACATTATGAAAGTGGTTATTGATTTTTGCATGTGATTATTCGATTAGTAGAATATCCATGTGAGTAAGTAAATGGCATTATTTCATTTTATTTATGCCATACCATGTTGGAAGTTCATGTTTTAAAGGCTTTTGTTTTAGTTATACATTGCCTTAAAAGTTTATTCTTATTTATGAAAGTTTCCGCTATTTTGTTATCCTTACTGGGCATTTGAGCTCACCCCTTTTCTATGTTTTATTTTTCCCAGGTAGTGAAGAAGTAAATTATGAATGACTTGAAGGGATATTATGAGGGGTTAATAGTGTGGATATGAAGACTTTGTTGTTGTAGTAGTTTTTCACTTTGAAATGTAATGTAAAACTTTATGATTATATCTATTGTTTCCAAGGCTACTAAACCAATCGGTCTTTCGGGATTTGATCTTTCTTGTGATCATGCCAATGTTATATAAGTAATGCACCGACTCTGGGTAGCTGGGGTCGGGGCGTTACAAACAACCTAAGAAGAAGAAGTGGAAGAAGAAATAATGATGAAAGAATTGGTAACGGTAATTACCTCTTCTTTGAAGTGCCTCTTTGAGACCTCCTCTTAGGGCACTAGAATTGGTCTTTGAGGAAGACCAGAACCTCTAGGATGTTGCTAGGGAAGTGGAGAAGGGATTTTGGCAGGGGTTGGCCGAGCTTGAGTGCTCAAATTGGTGTGAGGAGGAGGGGGAGGAGGTGTCCTTTTATAGGGGAGGAGAGGGGCACCTTAGGAATATCTCAAAATATTATTTTATATTAAAGTCAAAATCGGTTTATAATGGTTCCAAATGGTCTTATTTCGAAGCTAAAGTGGGGATGGGTCGAAATACTATCAACCAATAAGATTTAGACAAGTTTAGGGTATTATTTTAACCTTATCAATTAGATTTAACTCTAAGTTAAATAATTTTACTTTTACCGTGTCTTTTTGTTTTCTTTCACTATATGGTTAATACAGTTACAATAACATGCCAAACGAACCCCAAATTGTTTATTATTAAAATATATATCCTTATCTAAGTCATTTGGCCGAACCTTAGATTTTTAGGAATACAATAACAATTAATAATATAATATTTGATTTAAAAAATATTTTGTGTCAATTTTGACACTATTTGATATATGATTTTTGTGAAAGTCATAACAGAATTATATGTTCTAACCAAGTTGATTAAATCAACACTAATATATCATAGTAACCTAGAAAATTAGTGGAATTCATAAAAAGTCTCAAATTACATTTATTTTGGTGTTTATAACATCAATTATGTCAATATTTCATTAATAAGATAATTACTGCATCATCATTGTGTCATAAATAAACTGAATCATTTAAAGTCTAAAAATTACAAATAAAATATAATTATGTAGGAAATCTTTTTAGATTTCTAATGAATATTTATAGTCGAATTTATCTTATGTATAACCCCATATTAAAAATGTTTTAGTAAATAAACTTTGATTTTAACTCTTTTAACTCTTCTTTGAATTAAATCATAATAAATGTCCTAATCTAATCCAAGTGGGCCTAAATGGTCATATTATATTCATAAGGTTGTTTTTGGCCGAATTACACTTATCCAATAGAATTAGGACATGTGTTAGGGTAATAGTAATATCATATTTACCCTTAGTTACCCTATTTACTATTAACCGTGGTAAAAAAAAGTAAAAAGTTACTATTCACCAAAAATTATTTTCATCTCATTGAACCACATTTTAGTCCTTGATATTAACCGTGTCTGTCGGATTTTCGAAATTCCATTCACAGAAGTGGTAAAATTAAGTTTTATGCAAAATTCAGTTTTTAACCTACCACTTAGTAGTTTCACTATTCATCAAAAATTGATGTTTTTCAGAACAATGCTAAAATTTCATCCTAAGCTATATTTCATATTCCGAATTCAAAAATGAAGTCTATTTTACCATATTCATAACATAGATGTTGCATTAATTAATTTTATAATTAAATCCCGCTGTTAAAACAAATAGCGTGTTTTTAAGAAACAATATCTATCAAAAGATTGACACTTGTTTATGTCTGGTTTAAATGTAAAATTACATACAATGACCAACATTGTATTGAATTGTAAAAATATATTCTAAATATACTTTAAAACCACTCAAATTAATAATTTATCACTATTAATTATTTCGATTAAAAAAGTTGTTTTTAATTAAAATTTAGTAATTTTCACTATTCATCAGAATGTGAAAGTTATCCGAAAAGTACCAAAATTTCACCCTAAGCTAATTTCGATATTACGAATCCAAAAATGAATTCCATTTTGAAAAATAAAATTTACTAAATTTCAAAAAGTGGTTATTACTATTCATAACGGCTAGTTTTAATAATATCTTAATAGCATATCGTTGTTTAGCGAAACTCGGTGTTGCGTACAACACACGCTATCGAGGAAGGTTGTGATTGCGTGTAATTCAAGCCAGGTCAGAGAAGTGTATTGTGAAAGATCCTTTTGGTGTAGAGTATAACACAAGACATTAATAAAATTAAAAAGAATATTTTTCATAAAATCTCGGGCTGTTACATTCTACCCCCCTTAAAATGAATTTCGCCCTCGAAATTCGTCGGGGTTATAAATGGTTTACTATTCGAAAGTTTCTTTAATAGAAACCCACATCGTAAAAAGGAATACCAAAACTTGTCTTTAAAAACTAAAGTATGAAATGTAATGATTACCCAAATAAACTAATCACTGAGTTTCCACATAGGTGAAAATATGGATATGGAAGAGAAATCTAACCATCATGTTCTGATGGAGAGTGGTAGAGAACATGGCTATCAAAAAACCAGTAATCACAAATCCATAAATTTGTGACGATCTATGGTACCATCTGATTCATCAGGTATAAGATCACTAGGACAACATTTTTGGTTTTCAAGATCATTTCCCTAAAGTTGAAAATTTGAATTAGAATAAATACTTACTTTATTTTGGTACAGTCGCACTATTGTTCATGCCTTGAACAATTTCCACTTCATCTCTTAAATAAATGAAGTTGAATTTGTTATTCGTGAAGTGTTAGCAGATCATGTGATAGAATGACGGGTCATTCCATCTGTCTCAAACAAAAGGTTTGAAAAGTTTTAAGTTCATCTTATGGCTAGATTAATTGTATATGGTTCCAAAAATGAACTTATACTTCATATATCATACCGCTTAATAAAATAAAACTAGTTTCTACTAAACAGGGACTTCCTGTAGGTCAGTGGTAGGCAATAAAGGCCAGTCGCACTTCGGTTGTGGGTTCGATTCCCACAGCCTTGTCCGAAGCGATGGGCTGTCGCCCGTCCTGCAGGTTGTCCTTTTTCTAAAACTATATTACTATAACATCCCATAATATCGAAAAACTTCTATCCTTAAACAATACTAACTTATGTCCAACATAATCCATTCCAATCTTTAGTCCTATCCATAATACTGCAGTCCATTCTCATAACATAGTGAAAACGATTACCAGAGATTTAATACCATCGTTGATCCCCATATATCATAAGATATATCTTGTTGGACACATTCCAAACATTCAAAGGCCTTAATCTTGTACTCTCTTGAATACCCATTGAACCTTAGTGAAAACTTGAATGCAGTTAAAAGTTAACACTTTCCACATACCAAAATCCTCAAAATTCTATATACTCAAACCATGATATCACTTGGTCCTTATATCAATCATGAGCTCATGAATACTGTTAAACATTTCATTTTCTCGTTTTCCCTTCATTATGCGCATAATATCTCAATCACTTTGAATACCACATTAGACCAATACATAAATATTCCAATATTCCATGATACAACATTATTTTGGAATCCCATTACATAAAAACTTAATCATTCCACCACATCGTTGTCATATTCAACATTGCCAATAGTGATCGCATGTGACTTCCCTTTGTCCTTTGCCTTAAGCGGTTGCTCATGTCGATCATCACTAACCCTTGGATTAGGGCATTTATTGGCATAATGTCCCATCTCCTTGCACTTGAAGCATTGAAGTGTTGGTTGTGCGTTCTCTGCAGTGTTTGCTTTATTCACTTCATTAGAATCCCTTTTTCCATTACTTCGACACTCAGCTGCTCGATGACCTTCTTTTCCACACTTAAAACATTTTCTAGTCCCTTTAAGACAATCTCCACCATGATTCTTTCCACACTTTGTGCATAAGGAAACGTTCATCTTCCTTTCACCATTATTCTGAGATTTCTCCTTGAACTCCATCTTTCGTTTCTTTTCAAAACCATGAGATGGATATGTAACACCAACTTCCATTTCTACCTTGATAGCACAACGCACAATTTCTTCATAGCTACTGAAGTCTCTTATAGCTAATGCCCTTCAAAGACTTGGTTTTAAGCCACTGAAAAATCAATCAACTTTACTTTCAGGTTGGATGATAATGCCAGATGCATACCTTGCAAGTTTTGTAAAATTCGCTTCGTATATACCAACAGATTCATCATCCTTTTGCTTTAGTTCAAGAAACTCCTTCTCCATCTTCGTTCGAAGAATACGAGGGAAGTACTTACTGAAAAACAAGTTCTTGAACTCGTCCCATTCCATGGAATCAATTTCATCTCTTTGCCTCGTATTCTTGATAAGATTCCACCATTGATCAGCTTCACCTTCCAAACGATATACTGGTAAGATGACTTTATCATGTTTAGAACATTGAAGAACTGAAAATATCTTTTCAGTAGTACTAATCCATTGTTCAGCAACTAATGGATCAGTAGACCCACTGAAAGAAGGCGGACGCTGCCTCATGAAGGATTCAACAGAATGTTGCTCCTTCCTTTGCTCGTTTGGAAGTCCTGCATGATTCATAGCTTGAGAAAGTTGTGTGAGCATGGCTACAAGATTTTGCATTCTGGCTCCCATATCGTAAGGTTACTCAGGGGGACAATCATTGCATTGTCCATTGCATTGATCAACACGGTTCCTTCGGGTTCCAGCCATCGTCTAAAACCCCAAAAGAATAGTGTGAGAGGCAAAAATCTTGCTAGGGAAAACAACATAATAAAGGGGTAGTACCCTCAATATCTAACATCTTAGGTTAAATTATAAGATCGTTAGAGCAATTCTAGGACTATAACCTATACGTATACTTAACCTTAGAGACATCCCTAGACATACCTTAGAAATATCTCTAGGGATCTCACTAACGTTTTCGCATCCTAGTTTCCAAAGGTTGACTAAACCTTTCCTCTGATACCAACTGTAGAGACCCGAAGCTTGACGTACATAGACATTATATTACTTTTGCGGAATACTTAGTACATAACAAAAACACACACTAAAGGATCGTAATAGTTTAGTGTCTTTGGAAACTCGGAATGTAATCTTCTAATCGTGGTGAAAGTTCTTCAATATCTCCCATAAAGTTCATCCCCTTTTTTTTACTTAAAACCTTTCTTTATATCCTGGGGAAAAGAAAACATAAAAGGGTGAGCTCAAATGCTCAGTAAGGGTAAACAAAAGAAATATCAATCACATCATATATATAAGAACATAGCTTTTGGAAATCATAACCTGCAAAAGAGTTCATATATCATAACATGGGATAGATCATAGAAGTGAAATGTAATCCCAATAATCATAACTTAAAACATGAAACTTTGTGGCATTCACACATAATCATGGAAAATCATTTCTTGTTAGTCATGACTCATTGCCAAGACTATCTTAGTGGACAAAGTCCCTTTCTGAATCGAGTAACCCTCGTTTCAGTCCTGTTTCACTGAACCGGTATAACCTACCATTTCAGCCATGTCTATCTCATGAGATATAAAATCCTTACCCAATGCATTGGAGGGAGATATAGGTCCCACCCATCTTATAATGAATCCTTTCTTATGTGTGCCACATAATCATAAAACATACATCATCGCATAACACATGTAACAAAATGGGATTCTTGAAACATCATGACATCATAAATCAATTCATATAAGTTAAAGGAATTCATAAAAATAATTCCATCACAACATGATCAAATCAATTTAATAATAGGGATAAAAACAGAACCCTTTATTATCTTAGATGGAAAATAATTTTGATAAAACACTTGAACTCCATTCTTGAGGAAAATATCCTTTCTTCTTCAAAAACATTTTTCCTTTCATAACATGTCATACAACTTTAAAATAAAAGAAGTTGATTAAAAATAAACTTGAAAACTTGTAAAGGAAGCTTCTTGGAAATAATGTTTTAAAAATCCATTCATGCCGTATAAGTTAAAAAAAACATTCTTCGTACTTTTGTCGGAAAAGTCAAAAAGTACCTCGTACGAAAAACGACAAAAGATTCCTTTCATACATATTACTAAAAACTCACCGAAGGGTAAAAATGAATTTAAACAATTGTAGGTGGATGGAAATAATAAGACATATTGATGAAACATGGATGTGGATGATAAAATACACCCCAGTAAATACTTATGAATAAACAATCTCGGATAAAAATGAGATTGTGATATCTCCCTTACCTTAGGTCCGACTTGCTTTGTAAGTGTCCGAACCTCCTGTATAATGATTTAAATCATGTTATTGACTTATTACAGAATCATATTCATTGTTATGATATCATATATGGTTCACTTATGACATTATATTACCCGTTCTTTTGTAAATTCCATGTTAAAGAAGCGTTTTGGGTAAAATCGTTTCATTTATCGTAGGTGTTTTGACTTGTTGTTCTTGACATCATTATTACTTATATCATGATTTACTTACTTCCAGAATATAAAATATGATTTATATATCATATATATTCAGTATATATATATATAATAGGTAGATAAATAAAATGAAAAACACCGTTCATGGAGACGGTAGTCCGTACGTACGCATGAACGCTGTTTTCCTTTCCTTATTGTCTTGAAATGGAAGTAAGTATATGACATACATATGTATATATATACATAAATCCAGTAGCTTTATAATGTCATATATTTCATTATTATTTCTTATATATACTTTATAATCATTCTTAAATGGTTAACATGGAGAATGAATCTCATCGCGTCGTGGAGACGGTAGTCCGTACGTACGCACGAGCGATGATATCATTTCTATAAATATTGAATTGAATTGGAGTGGATTATACAATATATCAGAATCAATATGATGTTGTAATAACTATGTATAGTTATTCTTTACACCATTATACCCATCCATGTAAGGTGGTGGTGGAAAATAGATTACACAACGGCGTGGAGACGGTATTCCGTACGTACGCACGCGCGGTGATTTCTTTTTCCGTAGGATGGATAGATGATGAAATAGGGTTGTTTCATACTTATAATAACATATCAGTATATGAGTGATACTGATGTTATTACTTCATAATGAAACAACCTAAGAAGAAGAAGTGGAAGAAGAAATAAAGATGAAAGAATTGGTAACGGTAATTACCTCTTCTTTGAAGTGCCTCTTTGAGACCTCCTCTTAGGGCACTAGAATTGGTCTTTGAGGAAGACCGGAACATCTAGGATGTTGCTAGGGAAGTGGAGAAGGTATTTTGGCAGGGGTTGGCCGAGCTTGAGTGCTCACATTGGTGTGACGAGGAGGGGGAGGAGGTGTCCTTTTATAGGGGAGGAGAGGGGCACCTTAGGAATATCTCAAAATATTATTTTATATTAAAGTAAAAATCGGTTTATAATGGTTCAAAATGGTCTTATTTCGAAGCTAAAGTGGGGATAGGTCGAAATCCTATCAACCAATAAGATTTAGACAAGTTTAGGGTATTATTTTAACCTTATTAATTAGATTTAACTCTAAGTTAAATAATTTTACTTTTATCGTGTCTTTTTGTTTTCTTTCACTATATGGTTAATACACTTACTATAACATGCAAACCGAACCCCAAATTGTTTATTATTAAAATATATATCCTAACTAAGTCATTTGGCCGATCCTTAGATTTTTAGGAATACAATAACAATTAATAATATAATATTTGATTTAAAAACTATTTTGTGTCAATTTTGACACTATTTGATATATGATTTTTGTGAAAGTCATAACAGAATTATATGTTCGAACCAAGTTAATTAAATCAACACTAATATATCATAGTAACCTAGAAAATTAGTGGAATTCATAAAAAGTCTCAAATTACATTTATTTTGGTGTTTATAACATCAATTATGTCAATATTTCATTAATAAGATAATTACTGCATCATCATTGTGTCATAAATAAATTGAATTATTTAACGTCTAAAAATTAAAAATAAAATATAATTATGTAGGAAATCTTTTTATCTTTCTAATGAATATTTATAGTCGAATTTATCTTATGTATAACCCCATATTAAAAATATTTTAGTAAATAAACTTTGATTTTAACTCTTTTAACTCTTCTTTGAATTAAATCATAATAAATGTCCTAATCTAATCCAAGTGGGCCTAAATGGTCATATTATATTCATAAGGTTGTTTTTGGCCGAATTACACTTATCCAATAGAATTAGGACATGTGTTAGGGTAATACTAATATCATATTTACCCTTAGTTACCCTATTTACTATTAACCGTGGTAAAAAAAAGTAAAAAGTTACTATTCACCAAAAATTATTTTCATCTCATTGAACCACATTTTAGTCCTTGATATTAACCGTGTCTGTCGGATTTTCGAAATTCCATTCACAGAAGTGGTAAAATTAATTTTTATGCAAAATTCAGTTTTTAACCTACCACTTAGTAGTTTCACTATTCATCAAAAATTGATGTTTTTCAGAACAATGCTAAAATTTCATCCTAAGCTATATTTCATATTCCGAATTCAAAAATGAAGTCTATTTTACCATATTCATAACATAGATGTTGCATTAATTAATTTTATAATTAAATCCCGCTGTTAAAACAAATAGCGTGTTTTTAAGAAACAATATCTATCAAAAGATTGACACTTGTTTATGTCTGGTTTAAATGTAAAATTACATACAATGACCAACATTGTATTAAATTGTAAAAATATATTCTAAATATACTTTAAAACCACTCAAATTAATAATTTATCACTATTAATTATTTCGATTAAAAAAGTTGTTTTTAATTAAAATTTAGTAATTTTCACTATTCGTCAGAATGTGAAAGTTATCCGAAAAGTACCAAAATTTCACTCTAAGCTAATTTCGATATTACGAATCCAAAAATGAATTCCATTTTGAAAAATAAAATTTACTAAATTTCAAAAAGTGGTTATTACTATTCATAACGGCTAGTTTTAATAATATCTTAATAGCATATCGTTGTTTAGCGAAACTCGGTGTTGCGTACAACACACGCTATCGAGGAAGGTTGTGATTGCGTGTAATTCAAGCCAGGTCAGAGAAGTGTATTTTGAAAGATCCTTTTGGTGTAGAGTATAACGCAAGACATTAATAAAATTAAAAAGAATATTTTTCATAAAATCTCGGGTTGTTACACTAATAGTGGCATGAACAAGGAACTTTCCTTTGTTCCAAACCCAAAAGCCACTAAAATGGTTCCCTAAGCCAGTCAGCCACATGACCTCAAGTGTGCCTCCTCTAAGCCAGAGGCTTTTGACTAGTAGCGAGGATCTAATGATGGTTTGGTAGGGATACTATACACTAAATATCATGTTATCACAACAATATAAAAATAAATACATAAATAAAAAGATAAATAAATACACATAAAAGTTATATCAACATAATACAGTAATAATTGGTATGATGACCAATGCCAAATATAAAACTATACAAGCATGGCCAGATGAAACTATATAAACTAAAGAATAAAAAGTTTAGTAGGTGATACAATATAGTACATGTATGAAAAGAAGAATAAAATCCTCAAGGATATATCCAAGATCATCCTGAGCTCCAAATCAATGATGTGCTCCTACCTCCCTTGTACAAATGAATATCACATTCATAATAAATAAACATGACCAAAAAAACATGAGGTGTTTTTGGGTACCCCATTGAAATGGAGGCCTAAACAGGGTGTGAGATATACTCATTATGACACCACCTATAGTGTATAAAGTAAAATGCATTCTATGAATATGAAATATATTAGTGTGCAAGAATAACAGGTAAGCAGTAAATAAATAAAATTAAACAAGTCAACTCAGGTTCCTCAGGGACACATGGCCAACCATACCTACTTTCGCCTAAGCCGGAATATTTTTGAACATGGAAAAAATTTCTAAAGGATATAATTGTGAATATATATAATTTTTTGCTTTAGAAGCATGCATTTATAATTATATATAGCACTATCCCAGATCCTAGGTGTAACTCAAGCATCCCAAAGTTAGTCTAGAAATCCATGGAGTAGCTCTCGGTACATGTATTTAAACATAAGACCATATTTGTTCATATACCAAATGTACAATCCAAGGTGTCCTAGTATAAAAAATATCACATGGAAGATACTACCGATCATATTAAATACTATCATGCATGATATAACTTGATCATTCTATGATCCCGTTTAAGAGATCCTGTAATGAGGGACCCATGTATCAGCCAAGGAGTCATGTAATTCCATTTATTTAATGAGATCATCCTTGGAGTTTTGTAAAATGAAAACCAAAGTATCACTCATGACTTCCAATTTCCCATTGAACCCATCCATGGTGTTCTGTAATAAGGAAACCCAACTATCACATAGGGCATGAGAAAATTCATCTAGCCTATAAGACCATCCATGATGTTTTGTAAATAGGAAACCCAAGTATCACTCAAGTCATAATATAAATCATGAAACATATGATCCCATCCTTGTTATACCACAAAGGGGTTGTGTATCACTCTTGAAATGGTATATAAAAATTATCCATCGAGCCCATCCAAGGTAATCCACTAGGGAACTAGGTATCACTTAAGGTATGGTAATAATAAGGTATAAAACTCTGAATTTTTCCATCTTATACCCCTCAGGGGACCAAGTATTTCTCATGCAATGGAATAGAAACACTAATCATTGAGCCTATCAAAGTTACTCCAATAAGGGACCAAGTATTTCTCATGGGTATTATAATATCAATCAGCCTATGAGCCCGTCCAAGGAAAACCTAGGACTCTGAGTATCACTTTAAGATTTATATGATCCATTTAATCATTTAAACATTTAAATTTTAAGAATAAATAATTCCATGTCCATAAAATTTCTATATCACATATCCACATATAACTAATTAAGAGGACATTCCCATGATCATACCTCATCATAAAATAGGTATAAAAAACAAGGAGGTCCATCTACATAAGCATACCACATCACCAGTCACATGTAATTAAATTGGTCCATGCCCATTGATCATTTCAATTTATTTCAGAACAATTTTCCCATTTAATTATGAAGACAAAACACAAAAATGGTGGTTTTATTATAAAATAGGGTCAAGGAATACAATCGATCACATTATCAATTAACTATTCAACTATCCATTGCAATTTAATTTAAGTAAAAAGAGTCTATAAATGGTCTAGGAACTTAAGGAATTCACTGAGGGGTGGTAATAATTGAGGTCTATTACCTCAAATAGTTGAAATTGGTATACAATTTCCAAAAAAAATTAATCATTTGATTATATTTTTTTAATTTCATAATTAAAGGGTAACACAATGAGAACCTGACATGTGGCATAATGGCGTATATTAAAAATCAACTAGACATTAGGGGAAAAGATATAAACCACATTTCTCATGATTATGATAGTCCAATCATCTAATATTGATCTTTAATTTTATCTAGTTCAAGTGAAATTGATGAAAGGGAAAAACATATAGAAAGTAGTGTGAATTAGCTCACATAAAGATTGTGCAAGAGATGGAGAAAGAACCGAGGAAGGACGAAGGAGGAGTCAGGGAATCACTGATATGTTTCCAATGTTATAGAAGGAACTTGAAAAAAATTTCATAAGGATGAGATATTTCCATGGAAGGAGGCTAGGAGGAGGAGCCTCATAGAGGGACTATTGCATGACGATAAGAATAAAGAAGAAGATGGAGAAGATTAAACATAATCCTAGGAGAAATCTTAAAAATTTCCCCTTTAAATAGATGCATGGTTTGGCCACACGGTTTGGCAGACTGTGATACAACTTTTCTGGATTTACTTCTCAAATATATACCCCTTTTCAAAGGGGCACATAGTAGGGCCACACAGTTTGACAAACTATGCACATAATCCTGTGTAGCTACTGGTTAAGTGGCACTAAGGGTATAGTTTCTATGAACAGTTTGGGAAAAGTGTGAAAACCATAAGGGTCACCCCCTCACACATAAACCATGTCCAATGGTTATTCCTATTAATATTTGTTGTTTAAAAAACTATTCACCAAAATAAAATGGCATGATCAGTAGATCCACAAAGTTAAATTAATAGTGTGCCTCATTTTATTTCTCCAAAAGCCATTTATTTTAGAGCCTGATGCCTCCAAAACTCAATCAAACTCTCATGATACCTACCAAAGTGTAAAAAGTGACTAAAAACACCTTTATGTTTTCAAAGTATTTTATTTACATTTTTAAGATCAAATTAATAATTGACGCATCTGCATAATGGAAAATTAAAGTCCCTTATACAATTCCACCAAGACTAAAACATGGGACTCTACAATCTCCCCAAATTAAAACTTCTCATTACTAATAATCCTTTGGGAACTAAAAAAATATTATCCCACCTACATGGGTCCTGAAACTTCTTTTAAATAGGCGTGTTGTGTTTCTAAACTCCAATGCACCACCAAGCATCCCTTTAAGCATATGGTACCTGAGCTGTTAAAACTTCATACAAAACTCATGTTGTGATTTGAAACATCGAGACAATGTTCACTAAATATATTTATACGATAGATATGATCACATAATTTTCTATTTAATCATTAAGACTCTGGAACTTCCCACCATAGGTTCTATCATTTAAAGTCTAATTTTGATTCATGATATCTCCACTGTGGGATTTGTCCAATGAACATTCCTTTTAACATTATAATGACACTTAAGGAATTATTATAATGTTTTTCAAACAATAAAATCTTTATTTACCTTAATTAGTTTGGTTAATCTATATTTTCAGGAAAACCTTAGCCTACTCAAACTACACTCACCTCATCATGACGAAGTTCCATGAAGCAGTTCCTCACCAACTGAATTTAATGAAACGAGAGGAAAGCAAGTTGAGCCACTCTAACCAAATATTCTTAAAAACACTTGTCTTATACTAAAGACATATCTCAACCCAAAATGTGATGCCTTTTTTTTAAGGGACCTCATGTTTTCTTCGAGAGCATCCTCTAAATCTCATATCTGACTTCTAGTCTCTTCTTAATCTAAATTCTCATTTATGTTTCATGTCACAACACAAAAATAGGTGTATACCAGATCCAATACACTAGGATATTCACCTATAAACATCCCATCCATTCTTATATAATATTAAGGGTTACCTATAAATCATAAATTAAAGTCTAGGGAGAAAATTTAAGGAATTATATACTTCGATGTTTACAATTGAGAAATTGGTACATAGCCAAACATCCACATATAAAGAACAATGACTCGGCCCAATAGTAGTTAAGTCAAAGATCCATATGGTGTCCATGAGTCCATCCAATGGGTTCCTACTTCAGAATCTAGGTTTCACTTAGGACCATCCATGAATCTATAACCAACTACACTTCCAGAGAAAAAATGCCACTGATTCTATTTATCATAAAAGAAGGTAATTTTAATCTATACTTATAATGACCCAAACTTTCATTAATGTAAATCTTTATTGATCTAATTAAATGTATCTTTATGTAAAATATTTATATAAATGTTAACTTATCAGGTTTTATTTTAATAATTGTGATTGATTCTAATATATTTGTTGAACAGTGATCACACGATTAGTATAAATATAGGGTTTTAACAAATCAAAATTTACTCAGAAAAAGGAAGTGATGACCTCATCCAGTAGACGTGCCCCGTACGAAGCCCATTTTTTAGAGCTCGAAAAGGAGGTTGCATCTTTGGGATTCACTCTTGACCAAGCCCAAGCTGAGCTTGAATATTTTAAGCTCGAGTGGGACCACCTACAAGAGAAGTGGAAGTTGATAGAGATTACCACTCGAGCAATGTTATCCGAGCCACCCCAAAAGTCCATCACCATCGCACACCATACACTTCGGTCTTATGCGGGTGTTATAATGGGTTTTGTAACAAGACCTTAGCACTAAAGTTATGTACATTATATTTGTATATAATAATTAATATACTTTCATTTTATTATTGTTACCTTACATGTAGTTTTTAAAGAACAAATATTATTTTTAGTTAATGTTCAACTAATAAATCTATTTTGAAAAATTAATGGATTTTTGAATTAAATAATATTTTAATAAAAATTATTATTATTATTAAATTAATTTTTATTAAATATAAATTATTGTATAATTTTATGACTGCAATTGTAATTTTTATTAAGGTTTGAAAGCCATTTTTGTCAAAACCCATGAATTTGTGATAAATGTCGGTTTTTATTTTAAATGTGAAAATTAACAAATTTTGAAAATTATTTAGATAAAATAAATATTATTTCTGGAATTAGGATGTCAAAATTATCTAATGATGAATTTTTCATAATTTTCTGAGATAGTCAAATTTTTGTGTAAAAATTAAATACCGTTTAAATATATAATGTGTTTTATGACATCATAATGAACCGATAGTGACGTAATAAAATACTATAAACCTCATGTTCATACAATATATGTTCTACCATTAAAATAATTTGATTTTGGGTTTGTTTGATTTATTTTAAAAAGATTTAGTGGACCCTTCAAGACTTATTAAACATTTTGTCTTTTTAAATTGTTTTCCTTGGGAGTGTGACTCACCTCCATATAAAAAACCCCATTATTTTAAGAAGTTAAGAATTTGGCCTTATAAAATATTTTTTTTCACTTCCCTTGGACAAAAACTATGGGAAAAAACCATGGTCTGGTTTGTGGTATGGATTAGTTTAATGTGAGGGTCCCAAACCAAAATAATAAATAATTCCCTCGCCTTTTCTATATAAACCCACCCATGCTCCAAATTCCTCCTCACTAAAAGCCTTTGGTTTTCTTCCAACCTCTGGCCTTTTATTTATATAATCCTCCCAAGGTGCCTCAAGCTTCCAATAATCCTCTCTCAATCATTTGAAAGCATACTTCCAAGTAAGGGTTTTTTCTTCCTTTCTCATTTTTGTCCAATTTTCTTAATGTTGTTATGCCCTTTTAATTTCAATTATAAATGTTGGGGTATGGTTTCAAACCTCCCCCATACTGCCCTATTTATGTTTTAATGATGGTAGAACCTTTTCTATCTCGTTATATTCCTTTCATGTACACCCATTACTATGCCAAAATTCCGAAAAGAATTTCCCCCTCCTCATTTACATTCAAGCAATTCTTTTGAATCATGAATCTAATTTCTATTACATTTGTTGGGAAATGTATCTATATGACACCCTTACTTTCCATTTCATTTAAATATGATGAGACAACCCTTTCTCTCTCATCAACCATTTTTATGAATTCTTACGTCACGTCGTTACGCTGCCGAAATTGCACAGATTTTCCAAGCCAATGCCATTGTGTAGTGAATACCATACTCATTTCTCTATCAAGGGTATTAAACTTTATGCACATTTACTTATTGATTATAAAGTTTCATGTATTAATTCCACATTCCTTTATCATGGAATAAATTACGATGTTTTATGAATCCATTTTATATGATCCATGTGGCACACTTCTGCATGAAATGAAAGGTTTAAGAAGGGTGCGCCCTTATAGCGCTCCAATGCATTGGTTAAGGTATAATATCATGATACGTCATGTGCAATGGGTGTTGACTCATGCTAATTAAAGTGAAATGAGGTCATACTTGTGCTTCATGTGCAATGAGGATTTACTCATGCTCCATGTGCAATGAGCCTTGGCTCATGCAAATTCCATGTTAAGTGTTGTTTCCACATTTCCATGTTATGATTATCATGCTTTATCATGCCTTTATGTTTATGATTCTCTTGTGATCTATTGATATGTCTATTGTCTAACATTTATTTTATTCCTCATGTTATTCCATGATTATTCCCTTACTGGGCTTTATAGCTCACCCTTTTTTTATTCATGCCCTCAGGTTATCCCATGCAATGATAAGTATGAGGGAATGTAGTGGTCATATAAATAATGTTTTCAATAAAGATGTTGTTTTTCATGTTTTAAGTGGTTATGTAATGATATTAAGACCCAAATACACTAGACCTCTCGATCTTCTATGTTTTTTCAAGTGAAGTTTATGTAATAAATTATGTTTAATTGTGTAATAAAAGATCAGGGCTGTTATAGTTGGTATCAGAGGAGAAGTATAGTTATTTTTGGGATTAGGATTAGAAAACCCTAGTAAAGCCTTAGAGACAGGACTGAGTATCATAAAAACCTCCCTAAGTTTTGGTGAAAATTTAGTAAGTGATTTATCAATAAAATACATCCCGGTTTGGATACGAGCAGGTATAGGTGGCTCTAACACAGATATATCCTAGGGGTAAAACCTAAAAACTCCGCTTTGAGCTAGACTCGAATGGGAACTGGTGCACGAAAATGGGCCTTGCTGTACTCTTGGTTACGATTCCCTTGGGGATATGATTTGATAAATTCACAAGAATAGTATGAACCATTATTAATAGACAAAAAAAATTCACTATGAATATATGTTAGAAAGTAGATCATGGATAACATAGACTGAAGCCAATAGATTCATATGTTAAGGAAATAAAAGTTATTTATAAGTCATCTATTTTGTCCTTTTATTACCATTTTTGTGTTACCCCTAACTTTCCTTTTATTCTAGCCAATGGCCGGTAATAGGAGGACTCGGGCTAACAACCGATGTGAAGATCAATGTGATGAATGTATTAATGAGACGCTCAATCCAATGGGAGTGAGAATCGCGAACTTTGTCATGATTCCCTCTCAGATAACTCATGCTTTGAATAGAAACATGGGTCAAGAGGAATGTTCACCCCCCCCCCCCAGGAAAGAACAAGTCATAATTGAGAGATTCATGAGACAAAGGCCTCCTACTTTTAATGGATCATTTGATCTCTAAATTACTGAACAATGGATCAACTCCATTGAAAAGTTCTTCTCTATACTTCAATGTTATGAACAATAGAAGGTTCTCCTGGATACTTATTGTATGGAGGGTGAAGCTGATCTATGATAGAAATTGATAAAAAATCTGAAGCCTGGGGAGGAGATCGAGGCATTGGAATAGAAGGATTTACGAAAGATGTTTTTCGATAAATATTTTCCATGCACCCTCTGGCTTAAGATGGAAAGGGACTTCCTTCCCCTCAAGCGAAAATATAATGAATATGTTAGAGCATATTAGGAAAACTTCACAAGGCTTTCAAGATACGCTTTCGTCTTTGTCGTTACCCCGAAATGAAAGGTTGACCGCTTCTTTGGTGGGCTGAAACCTAGCCTTCAGAAAGCGCTGGTGATCCGTGACTTTGACAGCTATGTGGAAATTGTATGATGTTCCCTCAAGGTCAAAATGGAGATCGGATAATCTCAGGGGTATCATAGGGATAAGAAGCGTAAGGTGGACTTCAATACTGGTGGTCCAATGGATAAATCCAATGGTACTAAGAAGATCTATCACCCCACATGCTAAAGGTGTGCGAAAACTGCATGAAGGGGATGAGGAAATGCTTTCAGTGTAGAAGAGAAGGGAATCTAACTATTAGCTGTTAGAAAGAAAGGCCCATGGTTGCGACAGAGGAGAGGAAAAATCCGTTAAAACCTCAATGTGTGGTTCATTGCTACAACTTCAAAGAACCTAGGAATCTTTCAAATCAGTTCCCTAATCCAAGGGTCTTTAAAGGCAACCAACAACCTCCAAGGCAGCAAGGGAGAGATTTTTCAATCACTACTGCCAAAGTGAACCCTAAAAACGAAGTGATGATAGGTACACTAGTTATTCATTCAAAAATAGTGAACATACTTTTTGATTCAGGTTCTACGCATTCTTTTATATATCGAAAGATTAGTAGAACAATCCCAGCACCACCACAAATCATGGAAGTGAAGATGTCAGTGAATACTGAAAATGGGGTAATAATTGCATCCCATAAATATAACTCCTCCCCTATCATAATATGTTGATTGAGATTTATATATAACCTCATCATACTCCCTCTGGTGGAATTTTATGCAGTTATTGGCATGGATTGGCTTTCCTTATATAGAGCCAACATAAATTTTCATGAGTGGGAAATCACTCTCCATGTGTAGAATCGACCCCTGATTCTTTACAAGTGCAAGGATAAAGATGAACCTTCTTTAGTTTCATCATCACAAGCATGGATATTACTGCCCTATAAACCCACGAATCTGGCTCAGATGATTGACTCTATGGAGGCAACCATCCTAGAAGACATGCCTATTGTGAGGGAATTCACTGAAGTGTTTCCTGAGGAATTGTTTGGTCTTCCTCATAGAAGAGATTTTGAATTCTCACTTGATCTTATACCTAGGGCATTTCCAATATCCAAGAATCTGTATAGAATGGATGTTGTGGAGCTTGAGGAGATAAAGAAATAACTACAGGATAATCTGGATAAAGGGTTTATATGCCCAAGTGCTTCACCATGGGGTGAACCAGTCCTCTTTTTCAAGAAGAAGAATGGGTCAATGCACCTTTGCATTGATTATCGTGAGCCTAACAAAATAATGATAAAGAACAAGTATCCTCTCCCACGAATTGATGAACTGTTCGATCAGTTGTGTGGAGCACAATACTTCTCCAAGGTGGATTTTCGGTCGGGATATTATCAAGTAAGGGTGAAGAAGGAAGATATCCCAAGACTTCTTTTTGTACAAGATATGGGCAATACGAATTCATAGTAATGTCTTTAAGACTCACTAATTCTCCAGAAATCTTTATGGACTTGATGAATAGAGTATTTATATATTACCTCAACAAATTGGTGGTAGTCTTTATAGATGATATTCTGATATACTCCAAAACCGAGGAGGATCATGAGGATCACCTAAGAACTATACTAGAGACCTTGCAGAAGGATAAGATATATGAAAAGTACATCAAGTGTGAGTTATGGTTAAAGGAGGTCTCATTCTTGGGCCATATCATCACAAGAAATGGGATATCTGTGGATCCCTCCAAAACAGATGCAATTGAGTGATGGTAGAGGCTAACATTAGTAACAGATATCCGTAGCTTTTTGGGATTAGCTGGATATTATCGACGATTTGTGAGAAATTTATCATGATTATCCAACCCTATTACTAATCTAACTCGGAAGGGATTAATGTTTTCTTGGATTGATGAATGTGAAGAAAGCTTCAAGGAGTTGAAAAGGAGGCTTATCACTGTGCCCATTCTAACTTTACCCACAAGTGGAGAACTTTTTGTTGTATTTAATAATGCTTCGAAGAAGGTCCTAGAATGTGTGTTGATGCAAAATGAAGAATTCATTGCCTATACTTCAAGGCAATTGAATGTTCCTGAATAGAAATATCCCACACATGACCTCGAGTTGGCTGTAGTAATATTCACATTGAAAATTTTGCAGCATTATCTCTTTGGTGAGAAGTGTGAAATATATACAGACCACAAAAGCCTCAAGTATATATTAATACAGAAAGAGTTGAACATGCACCAATGAAGGTGGTTAGAGCTCATCGAAGACTATGACTACTCAGTCTATTACCACCCTAGGAAAGCGAAGAAGGTGGAGGATGCCCTAAGTAGAAAGAACCCATTGATTCTATAATTGATGAGAATTGAAAGGGATCCAATCTTCTTATATTTAATGAAGATGGACATGGGAATCATAAAGAAGGGAACATAATAAATCCTTTCACAAATTATTGCTCAACCTTCACTTTTGGAAAGGTTAAAGGATGCTCAAAAGGATGATGTGGAAATTCATGAAAAAGTGGAAGCTATCAAAAAAGGAAAATCCTTAGATTTTAACGTTAATGAAGAAGGAATTGTGAGATTTGGGAAAAGACTATGTGTTCCATCAAGTCCAGAGCTGAAGAAGGATCTTTTGGATGATGCACATAGTTCAAATTTCTCTATTCACCCAGGAAACACAAAGATGTATCAAGATATCTGAGAGCATTATTGGTGGGATAATTTGAAGAAGGAGATATCTGAATATACACCAAAGTGACTGGTGTGTTATAAAGTGAAGGCAGAGAGGCATACGTCTAAAGGGATGATGCAACAATTGCCCATAACAGAATAGAAATAAGACAACATCACCATGGACTTTTTCACTGGACTTCTGAATACATCTAAAGGAAACAATGCAATCTGGGTTATTTTGGATTATCTTACAAAGGTTTAACACTTCATTGCTACTTAGGAGGATTTATCATTGGATAAATTGGCACAGATATATATTAGGGAAGTGGTAAGGCTTCATGGAGTTCCACTATCTATTGTGTCCGATCAAGATCCAAGATTCACCTCTATGTTTTGGAAAAGTCTTCAACATGCTCTGAATACTGCACTGAACTTCAGTACATCCTATCATTCTCAAATTGATGGCCAATCCGAGCAGACTATCCAAACACTTGAGGACATATTGAGAGCGTGCTCAATGGACTTTAAAGGAGGATGGGATCAACATATTCCTCTGGTTGAGTTATCTTATAATAACAGTTTCCACTTGAGCATCCAAATGGAACCATATGAATCCCTTTATGGGAAATGGTGTAGAACACCAGCGTGTTGGGAAGAGGTTGGTGAGCGTAAGCTTCTTGGACTAGAAATGGTTTAATAAATGGTGTAGAAGGTTAAAACCATTCAACATCATATCAAGGAATCCCATAGTTGACAGAAGATTTATACAGATAACCATTGAATAGACCTTGAGTTTAAAGTTGGAGACATGGTATTTCTATACATATCTCTATGGAATAAGGTTGCGAGGTTTGGAAATAAAGGGAAGTTAAGTCCAAGGTACATCGTCCCCTTCGATAATCTTGATTGTGTCGGGGCTGTGGCCTATCGACTAGCACTTCCACCTACTATGGCCAAAGTACATGATGTCTTTCATGTATCCTTCTTAAGAAAATACATACCAGACCCTTCACATGTACTCTCTTCATAGGTGGTATAGTTATAGGATGATCTTTATTATGAGGAGCAACCGGTGAAGATCTTAGATCAGAGAGAAAAATTTCTACAAAATAAGACAATGCCCCTCGTCAAGGTGTTGTGGTGAAGCCACAAGCTTGAAGAAGTGACGTGGGAATCAGAGGAAATGATAAAGCAGAGTTACCCACATCTGTTTGAGTGTGGGAAAAGGAAATTTCAAGGGTGAAATTTCTTAAACAGGGAAGATTGTAATGACCCAAACATTCTTCAATGGAAATCCCTATTGATCTAATTAAATTTATATTTATATAAAATGTTTATATAAAATGTCATCTTCTTTGGTTTTATTTTAAGAATTTTGGCCATTGCTAATATAGCTGTTTAACGATGATAACACGATTAGTATAAATATAGGGTTTTAACAAATCCAATTTTACTCAGACAAAGGAAGCGATGGCCTCATCCAGTAGACGTACCACATACGAAGCCCATTTTTCAGAGCTCAAAAAGGAAGTTACATATTTGGTATTCTCTCTTGACCAAGCCCAAGCCAATCTTGAATATTTTAAGCTCGAGCGGCACCACCTACGAGAGAAGTGGATGTTGATAGAGATTACCACCCGAGCAATGTTATCTGAGCCACCCCAAGAGTCTGTCACCATCGCACACCTTACTCTTCAGTATTATGCGGGTGTTATAAGGGGTTATGTTACAAGACCTTATCACTATGGTTATGTACATTATTTTTGTATATAATAATTAATATACTTTCATTTTGTTATTGTTACCTTGTAAATAGTTTTTAAAGCACAAATTGTATTTTTAGTTAATGTTCAACTAAGAAATCTATTTTGATGAATTAATGGATTTTTGAATTAAATAATATTTTAATAAAATATTATTGTTATTTTTGAATTAATATTTATTAAATATAAATGATAGTATAATTTTATGAATGCAACTGTAATTTTTATTAAGGTTTGAAAGCCATTTTTGTCAAAACCCATGAATTTTCGATAAATGACGGTTTTTATTTTAAAAGTAAAAATTAACATATTTAGAAAATTATTTAGATAAAATGAATATTATTTCTGGAATCATGAAGTTAAAATTATCCAATGGTGAATTTTTCATAATTTTCTGAGATAGTAAAATTTTTGTGTAAAAATTAAATACCGTTTAAATATATAATCTGTTTTATAACATCATAATGACCCAATAGTGATGTAATAAAATACTATAAACCTCATGTTTGGAAAATATATGTTTTACCCTTAAAATAATGTTATTTTGGGTTTGTTTTATTCATTTTACAAAGCTTTAGTGGACCCTTCAAGACTTATTAAACATTTTGTCTTTTTAAATTGTTTTCCTTAGGAGTGTAACTCACCTCCACATAAGCAACCCCATTATTTGAAGAAGTTTGGAATTTGGACTTATAAAATATTTTCTCCCACTTCCCTTCATAAAAAAATGGGCTGGTTTGTGGTTTGGAGTAGTTTAATGTGAGGGTCCCAAACCTAAATAATAAAGAATTCCCTCACCTTTCTTAAATAAACCCACCTGAGCTCCCACTTCCTCCTCACTAAAATCCTTTTAATTTCGTCCAACCTCTGCCCTCCTCTCTCTATAATCCTCCCAAGGTGCTCCAAGCTTCCAAGAAGCCTCTCTCAAGCCTTTGGAAGTATACTTCCAAGTAAGGGTTTTTTCTCCCTTTCTCATTTTTGTCCAATTTTCTTAATGTTGTTATTCCCTTTTAATTTCAATTATAAATGTTGGGGTATGGTTTATAACCTCCCCTATATTGACCTATTTATTTTTGAATTATGGGAGACCCCTTCCTCTCTCATTAAATGCCTCCCATTTACACCCGTTACTATGCCGAAATTCTGAAAGGAATTTCTCTCTCCTCATTTTCATTAAAGTAATTATTTTGTATCATGAATCTAATTTCCATTACATTTTTTGGGAAATGTATATATATGAACACATTAATTTCCATTTCATGTAAATATTATGATACACTTTTTTATCTCTCATCAACCATTTTTATTAATTCTTACGTCACACTGTTATGCTACTGAAATTGCACTGATTTTCCAAGCCAATGTCATTGTGTAGTGAATACCATGCCCATTTATCTATCAAGGGTATTCAACTTTATGAACATTTACTTATTGATTATAAAGTTTCATGTATTAATTCCACATTCCTTTATCATGTAATAAATGATGATTTTTTATGAATCCATGTTATACGATCAATGTGGCACACTTATGCATGAAATGAAAGGTTTAAGAAGGGTGCGCCCTTATAGCACTCCAACGCATTGGGTAAAGTATAGTATCATGATACGTCATGTGAAATGGGTGTTGAATCATGATAATTTAAGTGCAACGAGGTTTTACTCGTTATTCATGTGCAATTAGGATTTACTCATACTCCATGTGCAATGAGCCTTGGCTCATGCTAATTCCATGTTAAGTGTTGTTGCCACATTTCCATGTTATGATTATCATGATTTATCATGCCTTTATGTTTATACTTCTCTTATTATCTATTGATATACCTATTGTATAATGTGTATTGTATTACTCATGTTATTCCATGATTATTCCCATACTGGGCTTTATACCTGACCCTTTTTTTATGCATAACCTGAGGTTATCCCATGCAATGATAAGTACAAGGGAATGTAGTGGTCATGTAAAGAAATTTTTCAATAAAGATGTTGTTTTTCAAGTTTTAAGTGGTTATGTAATGATCTTAAGCCCCAAAGACACTATACCTCTTTATCTTCTATGTTGTATCAAGTGATGTTTATGTAATAAATTATGTTTAATTGTGTAATAAAAGAGCAGGGTTGTTATTTTACTTTAGCTCACTATATAATCGATGGTCTCTCAGTGTATCCTAGATGATATCTGGATAGGGGACATTATTTTCCCTAATGCAATAGTACACTAATATGATATATATAATTTCTATGAATAACTTAGGCATTACTGTCATATCCAAGTAAAAGTGTTTGATATAGTTTTGAACCAGCCATTACTAACTACACGTGAGAGGAATGGGAGAACCATCTCCAGTCAACTCATTTTGAATAAGATTGACTGCACCTTCCGATGAGTCATTACTACCCAACAATGATGCCTTACCATCATAAGAATCCCATTATCACTCAAGAATAACCAACAAAGTCCAACCTGACTAATGTTGTTTTCAATGGAAGCATACACAGCCAACCATTTCATCATTGTGCTTCCTTGAAAGCACCAACACATTTCCAAACATGACAGCTCCAAGGGAATTTAAAATAAGTACTTTTAGGATACACTTTCGTCATATTCACCATGATTCTCCCCACCTTAGGAGTTTTCTAGTCATCATTCACTAAGAATGGGAATTCACCCCATGACACACGATACATAGACCACTAACTGTGGGTCCTAGACATAGAAAGAAAATTTTTACCAAGTAATTATTTGAAATGTTAGAAAACCCTCCACTTGAAATAGATCTATATTGTATTTTCCTTCAGACTTACACGTGACACTCCCCCTGAGTTATGTCTTTGTGAACCATAACATCATGCGTAAAACCAACCTGACTGGTGGTGTTAAAACACCTGATACTTTTACAATATCTTCCAAAACAATGGGATGAGTTTTATTTCCTCTAACAACCATGTCAATATACTCAAAATATGACCCATTAGTATAGTTTAATAGATCAAGTATTTAACAATTACCATCAAACTCATATAGTTTTCTAAATAATTTTAGAAAATCGACGAGTACTGCATGAATCAATCTAGACAACCTCATGATTTCAAAAGAAAAATGGAAATTACATGATATTATGCATAGTCTTATCATCCCTATAAATAACATTATTAGATGGATCAAACAAGAGGTTTATTTCCATATTCATTTAATCCCATATAACTATAAATCTGGATGATGATCTTTTGGATCGTCCAACACTGAAGATGAAGAAGGGTCATCTGACCTACTAAGCAGTCGACCATGCCCTTGGAATGTCTAATACTATTAAATTGATCATTATAAGGTACTATTTACTATAATAAGGGTCAACTTATCAAACATACACTGTCAATAAAAATGTGTCATTTTAGAAACTCAGAGTCCTATAAAGGACAACAACACCCGAACAATACCACATGATAGAAACTCATAGCAAGTAATCACCATTATATTTTTACTTCTAATGGTGATACCTATAATGGGATATCCCCTTACTAAAGTATGAAACATAAAATATTAGAACTATAGTCATTCCATAAAATATCACTAGGCTCTACTACATATCCTTCAGATTCAACGCAAAATAAGAAAATTTATAGTGGCCTACCGGAAATGCTCGTGTTCCCTTTCTAAGTCTTGCTTAAGGAAAAATTTGAACTACCCTTACACAAGGGTTAAACTAAGAACACTAATTAAGGTTTCATTAAGAAACCACATTGATTGATAAATATTTTTCAAACATCTTAAGGTCACAATTTATAAAGAAATCAATCAACATTTATGAAATAAAAAAGAATGGAACTTTATTTTGACAATGCCACATGACACACCAGCTAGTTATATCAAACATCATTTTAAGAATTTATTATTTAACTAAAATCATTTAAAATTTAGAATAGTTATCTTTTATATTCATTTTATCCATTTTCTTTATCCATGTAGGTCTCACATTTGGATTAGTTAAAGTGAGTGTTAATTCCAAACTATAAAGGAAAATAATATTTCGGTTGAAATTGGCCTTTTAATTATCCAACGACTCATAAATAATAAATATCAAAAGAAGATAATAGGTATTTTATTAATTAATGATTGGATAGTTCAAGTAATATGCCACCATATGATTATATATTACACCATATAAGCTATTTTAAACACTTTAAATACCCATCCCTACATAATATAAACATACACCCATGGGATGAAGTACTAGAGCATAAAAAACAAAAGTGAACAAAATGGGTTTAGTCAAGAAATAATAAATGAAACCTACAAGGGTTCCATAAATTCTGTTGATATCAAGTTTTAGAACACTGTTAATGGTTCTATAATGTAACCATAATAGGATAGGTCTAACCTAGTTAGGTCAGCCCAAGAAAAATGTTCTTAATCAACCAATTTATTTATGATTTAAGGTTTAGCATATTTTACATTTATACAATGGTATCAAATCTTATCAAAGTTATATATAATGATTTTATAAAATGGGTCACCATTTTTAAATTTATAAAGAGTCCATACACTTTATACATAGAAAATTGGCTCCCATTTAGTTGAAACCAGTATGTTTCAACCCATGCAACCAATGGTTTATGACTCAAACATGTTATGATTGGTTAGTAAAGGTTATATGATCCAGATATATGGGAAAACCCATTTATATTGATTTTTACACTTTAATAACCAATCCAACATCAAATTTATAACTAAGCATGCTACCATAAGCAGTAAATATAGGGAAACATAGAAATTAATCTTGGTATTCCACAACATAAGAAATAAACCACAAAAGCATGGTATATAAGCAAATCAATATAAATAAAACACAAAAATATAGTATAACACTCAAGGAACATATCACAATTATAATTCAACCTATATGGAAATGCATAATCATGGAAGGTGAATCCCTACGTAACTATAATGATGCATGTAATGCTACTTTCTTATCATACTGGGAAAAGGGTAAAATACTTTAAATATCATAAATCTATAATAGTAGATGGTGCACCAAATCACTCGAGATGAAATCATAAAAGACTATAATAACGGACAAAATGAATAAAAAACCCATCCTTGGACACTTTTTCTTTTCCCCAAGCATGGGTTGATCACTCCCAAACATGACTATTTACTAAGAACCAAAACATTCCTAGTATAATGTGTACTAGCACAAAACTATAATACAAAAAAATTTATTTGATACCACTTTGTAACATCTTGACTCAAAATCCCCAAAAATGGTTCCTTGATCAAGTAAATCACATGGATTCAGTCACACCTCCTTGTATAATAGAGGCTAAAAACTAGTAGGGAGGGTATAATGATGGTATGGTGGGGAGACCATACACTCAAGATCAGAGTATCACATTGTTATAAAAATAAATACATCAATCAACAACATAAGTAGTATACATAAAAGGTAGAGCATTGGAATAAAATAATAATTGGTAATATGTCCAACACCAAATATATAACTATAAATTCATAACAAAATGAGAGTACATAAACTAAATAAAAAAACATACATTAGGTGATACAATAAAATACATGTACGAAAATAAAATTAAATTACAAATAATGTCTCCCTGAGAATCCTAAGATCCTACTCTATCTTGTTCTCCTACCTCCCATGTATAAATAAACAACACAAGAATAATCCGTAATCCTGAACCTGCAAACATGAGATTTTCTTAGGCACCCTAGTGCAATGGAAGCTTGAACAGGGTGTGATATGTACTCATTAGGACACCACCAATGGTGTCTAAATCATAATAAATTATATGAATATAAAATACATCAGTGTGAAAGTATAACAAGTAATTAGTATACAAATAAAAGTATAAAAGTAAACTTGGGTTCCTCTGGGAAACATGGATGACCATACCAGCATCAGCCTAAGCTGGAATATCTCTAACAATGGGGCAAAATTTGGAAATATATATATATATATATATTGTTTGTTATTAATCATGCTTGTATAAATATATGTAGCACTATTAAAGACCTGAGTCATAACTCAAGCATCCAAAATGGGAGTTCCAAAAACCATAGAGAAGCTCTAGGTACATGTATCTAAATATAATACCATTAGCTGGTCATAGACCCAAGGTGTAATCTATGTCTTCCTAGTATAAAAACTATCACAAGGAAGATACTACCTGTAAGATCCTGGTTTTTAGAAGGGTATGTTTTCATTTTGTTTTGGTTAAATCCTTTTTTTGGGCTTCAAGGGATGTCTTCTGAAAGTATGAGAGGCCTTGGGGTGTTTTGGGGGTTCGGGGCATGAAAAAAAGGAAAACTGGGAAAGACAAGCCTGGGCGCACGACATGCACACGGCCAGGGAATACCATGTAGCCTGCCCAGGTAAATCGTGCAACCCTCTTCCTCTAGATAGTATCATTCACATGGTTTGCGCACGGTTTGTTAAATTGTGCGGCCAAACCTTGAGGCTTCTTAAAGATGGGAAAAATTACAAGTTTTCCACTCCGGGCTTTTAAACCCCAACTCGGGATTTACCTCCATTCATCCCCTCTCAACCCTAGTGACAAACTTGGCTGACCCAAGCTTCCCAATTGTGGTTCTCCTTCAATTCTTTTCCATTTGGAGCACCTTTGGTTGCAGATCGAAGCTCAGTGTAAGGCTAATCCCATCCTTGCTTCTCTTTTTGGTTTAGGGTTTGTATCTTTTCTCCCTCTTGTTCCAAAGCTCTAAAACCCGATCTTTTGGGTGAGTTTTAGGTTGAACCTCCAAAGGTTGGTCGGATCAAGGTCTAAGGAATCGATTGAGAGTGCGTTCAACCACAGTTTTGAGGTAGGTAGTCTACAAGCTATATCCCATGGTTATTTGGGTATTTACGTATGTTTAGTTGTGTTCTTGTTTCCCCTTGGTTATGTTTTGAATAACCTTGGCATGTTTGGTAATAATGACGTTGAAAATGGAAAATGGGAACCGTCACGATCCCCATGGGATGTGTTGGGATGGACTTGAACTAATTTAGGGCCATCCATGGGATGTGCCGGCTTTTCCCGGGTTTAGGGATTGTTATTAAACAAGTGACCTTGTTGTAGTGAATTGTAGATCCCTTGATAAACATGTTGGCATGAATGGTTAAATCATGGAAATGATGAAAGGGTTAAATGGGTTATTGTGTAAACTGATTAAAGACCATAATGGATAGGTTATGGGTCTAGTGCTAAATACTTAGTGAGTTAGGCATAACACATGGGAATTGGGTGAATGGTTAAATGATGTGAAATGGTAATGTATTAATGGGTTAAGTCATGATATGGATTCCCATGTGGGGTGTTGTGAATAGTGTTTGCCGAAGGGAAATGTTTTGGATGGTGGATGGTTACTTATATATATAAGAATGTGAACATGGCTTCGTAGAGTGGGGTATGACTTGAGGATCTACACCCATGGGTTGAGCTAATACTGAGGTTCTAAACTCCACCCTAAATGCACGAGTTAGGAAAGGGGATTGAGGGTCTATTCTCCTAATGGTTGCATCCACCCTGACTAAGGCTTCGAGGTGAGGATATGGTTTCTATGAGGGGGTTAGTCCTAGTGACATAGGATAACGATGTGTTTACCCTCTTGCATGTGATTGTTGGCCTTATACCCATGTAACATAATGTATGTGATTAATCCATGGAAATGTGATGAGATGGTGAGTGATGATACTTGGTGTGTAATGAATGGTAATGGAAGTGGCAATGGATTTGGCTCAAAAATTGGCTAATGGAACCTAAATTAATTGATTGGAAATTATCATTCATTCTCCTTTTGCATGCACTACCTGTTTATACTAGATATTTTGTAGACACTGTTGGTGGTGGCCTACTGAGTTGTACTCACACCATGCTCGGGCCACCGTTGGTTACCCGAGCAGACTTCATGTTTCCAAGTCAGGATAAGGACAAGGGTCTTTTCTAGATAGTTGAGTGGACATGGGTAGCACTTGGTGGAGGATCCAGACTTGTAGTCGGGGCAGTTTTGGGGATTTGTAGTCATTTTCCTTATTTTGGGTTTTTGTTCACTCTTGCTCTTGTAGTATGACATGACATATTTATTGTTGTAAATGGATGATATACATGTTCCTTGTTTATTGGTTATTGTTTCTTCTATTTGGTTTACTTCTTTTGTGGATTACTCTGATAAAAAGGGGGTATAGTCTCCCCACTTGACCCTATAGACCCCCGCTGCTAGTCGGCAGCCTTTGGAGTATGGGGAGGCGCGTTTAAGGTCATGTAACCACCCGAATCGAAGCACTAGTTTAGTGGCTTATGGGTTGGGGACGTTAAAAACTGGTATCATAGGAGGTATTTATTCTCCTTCTCTGAGTTCTTGTTATTTGGGATTGGTAGACAAGGGTTAAGACGTTTCGGGCCTTGGTAATGAGCTCGTGCTTGGGAGTAGCTAACCTAGGTATGGGGGAAAACCAAGTCACCCTGGCTGGGAATTTTCGTTCCTGGTTGTGTGTTGGTATAGTTGATGATATTCCACCATTGGGTGATGCACATGTGGTTTGATGTGACTGTTATATGATATTTGGTTCATGGCCTTAACGGCATGATGATTTTCATTCATGCATCATTGTAGAAACCTAGGGAAATAGGTGAAATGCATTGTGTTAAGCACACACACAGGGTGGGTGTGTGAGGCAGGAAGGTAGGGTGCATTAGGCATTTCATGAAACCAAGAAATGATGAGAATAATGAAATAAAACAAGTGGGTAACTGATGTTTAATGGAATAATAGGGTTTGAAACAATTTGAAAAATGTTGTGGGGATAGTGTATGAAAAGTGGGTTGTTGTGGCTAGTAAGGAGTCCTTTGTGATGGTGTCATGAAAGTTTTATGGTACGCATTCTAAATCCCATTCTTTTCATTGTAGAGAAATTGCACCACGACGTCGGTTACTAGTAGGGAAACAGGAGGATGTTGCTGAGAACACTCATCCGATAGAGGAGCAATAAAATGTGGTGATCCATGAAGGTAGTGAAAACCAGTTCCAGGATAACTTTACTCGCCTTATTCAGATGATGGATCGGGACCCAGGGCGGGTTACATTGAGTATGTTTGAGCTGACTAGGGAGTTCCAGCTATAGCACCCTCCGACCATCACTGGAGAGGGTAGGCCAGAGGCAACGGAGTTCTGGTTAGAGTCTGTCTAGATGATACTGAATCATCTAGAGACCCCTGTTGAAAAATGAGTGAATCTGGCCGCTTATATGTTGCGGGGCTAGGCTAGGGGTTGGTGGGACATTCAGGCTCAAATCGAGCTGGCTGAGGGAATGTCATGGAAGGTTTTTCAGGAAAAGTTTTTGGAGCATTTTTATCCGGAGAATTTTAGGCAAGAGCGGGCTGCAGAGTTTATGAGCCTGACTCAGGTATCACTACCGGTGATGGACTATGATAGTTGCTTCACTGATTTGAGATGATTTATCCCAGTGTTAGCAGGGGATGAGGCAGTGGTAGCAAAGCATTTCTAGGATGGGATGAGACATGAGATCAGGTCTTAAGTAAACATCTTCTGCTTGGAGAGGTTCTCATAGGTAGTAGATCAGTCATTTATCTTGGAAGGAAACCTGAATGGAGCTTCGGGTAGTGGGCTTGTGGTGCTAGTGGGGTAGAAAACTAGTGCAGCTACCAAGGGTCGGATGCGATGCCATGAGATCTCACAGCATGGAGGAAGTGTGCAAAGTGGCTGGAATAGAGGGTCAGCCTCTCAGAGTGGAAATTAGGTGTTCTGATATCAGTGCGGTAGGCCAGTGTATATGCATGGTCAGTGTCCTGGACCTCTAGTTGAGTGTCGTTCGTGCGGCAGGATGGGACATGTGTAGAAGTTCTGCAGGAAACCTCAGTAGGTGGGCGAGTATGATGGTGGGAGGTAGGTACCAGATATGGGAAGGGGATCAGTTGCCCCTTATTAGGCTGGCAGTTAGAGCTCCACGGGCCGTACTGGCAGGGGCGGCGGATGTGGGACTCTAGGGAAAGATTGCTCATGCCAGCAGGGTAGTGTAGCACAGGGTACTCAGGCAAGAGCCCAGGGTAGAGGGGCAAGTCAGCTTCAGGAAGTTCAGTTTGCACCTGGTGATGGTGAAGCCGGACCGTCGACTGTTCGATGTATGATCCTTGTAGCTTCTACTTTTGCTAGTGCGTTGTTTGACACAGGTGCCTCACACTCCTTTATCTTTGCTCAACTTGTGGTAGCACTGGGTTTACCTATAGAGAGGGTGTGTGGAGTTATGTCAATTGACACTCCGTTGGGAGTGCGGGTTGAGGATATCAAGCAGTGCAAGGGATGCACCTTGGAAGTTGGTGGGTATCGTTTTTTGTGGGACTTGTTCATTCTCGAGATGTCAGGGTTTGACCTAATCTTGGGAATGGATTGGTTGGTGTTGTATCGGATGTACATAGACTGCTATCATCAGAGAGTATCATTCAGGTCACTTGATGGGGACTCTTATGCCCACCCTGGCGAATGGGATGTTCGAGCAGGGCGTGCGGGGCCGTTTTGTCAATGGATGAGTGGAATCACGGATCAAGTGGAATGTATCGTGATTGATGATGATGAGGGACATGAACAACATAATTTTCCTCCTATGGTGGATTGGTTTCAGGACGTGTTTTCTGAGGATTTCTCGGGGTTACCCCCCGAGAGGGATGTTGAGTTCACAATCGAGTTGCTACCGGGAGCGGGGCCAGCTTCCATTCCACCATACCGAATGGAACCGGAAGAACTCCAAGAACTAAAGGTTAAGCTTGAGTAGTTTGAGCGTAAGAGGTTTATCCATCCTAGTACGTCTCCTTGGGGTTCTCCCGTGCTTTTTGCAAAGAAGGCCGATGGGTCGTTGAGGCTGTGTGTTGACTATTGAAAGTTGAGCCAGATGACAGTGAATAATTGGTACCCTCTTACTAGAATTGATGACTTTTTCAATCAGTTGAGGGGTTCATCAGTGTTTTCTAAGATTAATCAGAGGCCAGGTTATCACCAGATGAGGGTGAGGTCTTCTGATGTACCGCAGACAGCTTTCCGGAGTCGGTACGGGTTGTTTGAGTTTGTGGTAATTCCTTTCATCTTGACCAATTCACCGGAAGTGTTTATGGATTTGATAACCCAGATCTTTTATCCCTATCTAGATCGGTTTGTGTTTTTCTTTGTTGACGTATCTTAGTGTACTCGAAAACTCACAACGATCATGCCCAACATCTTAACATCGTCTTGGGTATGCTAAGAGAGCATCGGTTATACACCAAGATAACAAAGTGTCAATTATCGATAGGTGAGTTTCATTTTTTGGCTCACATCATCTCAGAAGAAGGTGTGTCAGTAGATCCAGAGAAAGTGCAAACAGTTGTATCTTGGGAGTATCCCAAGAGTTTTTTTGATGTTCGGAGTTTTCTGGGTTTGGCTGGGTATTACCGAAGGTTCATTCATAATTTCTCTCGCTTGGCAGCCCCACTCTCAGGCTTGACCAAGAAAGGAATCAGGTTCGAGTGTTCTAAGGCTTGTGATAATGCCTTCTAAGAGTTGAAGAAGCGGTTGATGACCACACCTATATTGATCTTACCTGAGCCGGGTAAGAGGTACGTCGTGTTTTGTGATGCGTCCAGAATCAGAGTTGGGGCTGTGTTGATGCAGGATGAGTGGGCTGTGGCTTATGGTCAAGGTAGTTGAGACCCCATGAGAATAACTATCCCACTCATGATCATGAGTTGGCTGAATTAGTGTACGCCTTAAAGTGTTGGAGGCACTATCTATTGGGAGAACGGTTTACCGTGTTTATCGACCATAAGAGCCTAAAGTACATCTTCTCACTACAGGATCTCAATCTTAGGCAGGGAAGATGGGTTGAATATCTCCAATCATTTGAATTTGAGTTGGTGTACACGTCGGTAAAGGGAAACAATGTTGTTGATGCTCTGAGCAGGAAGGTTCAGAATCAGGTGGTTCAGGAGTCCAGCACCGAGTGGAAGGTGATGGCTTTTTTTACAGAGATACACCTGGAGGTGCAGGAGGAGAGTGGTCAAGTCACTCTTTCTTCTTTAATGATCGAGTTGAAGCTTTTGAGTCGAGTTAAGGAAGGCCGGATTGATGATCCTGAGTGTTTGATCATGAAGGAAAATCTTAAAGGTGGGGATCTACCTTCTGGTTGGGCCATCGACGTGGATGGTGTTGATCATGTTCATGATCGTGTGGTTGTGCCAAAGTGTGTGCGGGAAGAGTTGATGTGTGAGTTCCATGCATCCAAGTGGGCAGTGCATCCTGGTTTGACCAAGATGTACCGTGATGTTCGAAGGTAGTTTTTGTGGCGTGGAATGAAGAAGGAAGTTGCGGGCATTGTGGCATGGTGCCTTACCTGTTAACATGTGAAGGCCGAGCATCAACTCCTAGGTGGTTTGTTGCATCCATTTCCCATTCCGAAATGGAAGTGGCATGATGTAACAATGGATTTTGTCATGGGTATTCTGAGGACACCGTGGAAGAATGATGCAATTTGGGTGGTTGTGGATCGGTTAACGAAAGTGGCTCATTTCTTACCGATTTAGGAAACCTTTACAGTTGACCAGTTGAGTGAGCTGTATGTTTGGGAAATAGTGTGGTTTCATGGTGTCCTACGAACCATAGTTTCGGACCAAGATCCACATTTCACATCGCATTTCTGGCAAGGGTTACAGAAGGCACTTGGTACTCAGGTGTTTTTGAGTATAGATTTCCACCCGCAGACGGACGGGCAGTCGGGGTGTACGATCCAAGTGTTGGAAGACATGTTAAGAGCTTTTGTCTTGGACTTTTGTGGTTATTGGGAGAGGCACCTATCATTAGTTGAGTTTTCTTACAAAAACATTTTTCAGGCTACAATTCAGATGGTGCCATTTGATGCACTTTATGGGAGACCATGTAGATCTCTGTTGTGTTGGCTAGAGGTCGGTGAATCTGAGTTGTTGGGGCCAAGTCTCGTGCAGGAGACTTTAGAGAGAGTTAAGTTGATCAGGAAGCGAATGGATATGGATCAGAGTAGGAAGAAGTCATATGCAGATTGGAGGCATAGACCTCTTGAATTTGGGGTGGGTGGTAAAGTGTTCCTTCGAGTGTCTCCAAGGTTGGTTCACCGTCGGATTCGAAAGCAGGGTATGTTGGCTCCCAGGTAAGTGGGACCTTTTGAGATTGTGGAGAGGATCAGACTAGTGGATTACCGATTGGATCTTCCACAGTGGTATGGTGGGATGCATGATGTGTTTCTTGTGTCATAGCTTCAATGGTATCACCCTGACCCATCTCACGTGGTTGATGTGGAGGATTTTGAGCTTGAGGCTGATGCGTCCTTGAGGAGCATCTGGTTCATGTGGTGGATCATAGTGAAAAGGTCTTACGAGGAAAGGTTATGCCATTAGTGCGAGTATTATGGCAGCATGGAAAAGTTCAGGAAGAAACTTTGGAGTGGGAATCAGATATGCGGGCTCAGTGGCCCAAACTCTTCTCTTCGGTGGATCAATGAGTCTTGGAAGCTCGGCTTGATGATGAGCCATTATAAGGTGGAGAGGTTGTAAGATACCAGTTTTTATAAGGGTATGTTTTTGTTATGTTTTGGATAAATCCCTTGTTTCGGGCATCAAGGGATGTCTTCTAAAAGTATGAGAGGTCTTGGGGGTGTTTCGGGGATTTAGGGCACGAAAGAAATGAAAATTGGGCAAGACAAGCCTGGGTGCACGACCTGCGTATGGCCAGGGAAAACCGTGCGGCCTGCCCAGGTAAACCATGCAACCCTCTTCCTCTGGACAGTATCATGTGCATGGTTTGCGCACGGTTTGTTAAACCATGTAGCCAAACTGTGCAACTTCTTAATGTTGGGAAAAATTACAAGTTTGTCACTCCGAGCTTTTAAACCACAACTCATGATTTTCCTCCATTCATCCCCTCTCAACCCTAGTGATGAACTTGGAAAACCCAAGCTTCCTAAGGGTGGTTCTCCTTCTATTCTTGGTCATTTGGAGCGCTGCTGGTTTTGGATCGAAGCTCCGGGTAAGGCTAATCCCATCCTTTCTTCTCTTTTTGGTTTAGGGATTGTATCTTCTCTCCCTCTTTTTCCGAAGCTCTAAAACCCTATCTTTTGGGAAAGTTTTAGGTTGAAGCTCCAAAGGTTGGTCGGATCAAGGTTTAAGGACTCGATTGAGAGTGTGTTCAACTGCGGTTTCGAGTTAAGTGGTCTACAAGCTATATCCCATGATTATTGGGGTATTTGCGCATGTTTAGTTGTTTTCCTATTTCCCCTTGGTTATGTTTTGAATAAACTTGGCATGTTTGGTAATAATGACGTTTAAAATGGAAAATGGGAACCCTCACGATCCACGTGGGATGTTTTGGGATGTACTTGACCAAATTTAGGGCCATCCATGGGATGTTCCAGCTTTTCCTGGGTTTAGGGATTGTTATTAAATGAGTGAACTTATTGTAGTGAATTGTAGAGCCCTTGATAAACATGTTGGCATTAATGGTTGAATCATGGAAATTATGAATGGGTTAAATGGGTTATTATGTAAACTGATTAAAGAACATAATGGATAGGTTATGGGTCTAGTTATAAATGATTAGTGAGTTAGGCATAACAAATGGGAATTGGGTGAAATGTTAAATGATGTGAAATGGTAATGTGTTAATGGGTTAAGGCATGATATGGATTCCCATGTGGGGTGTTGTGAATAGTGTTTGCCAAAGGGTAATGGTTTGGATGGTTTATGGTTACTTATATATATAAGTATGTGCACATGGATTCGTAGAGTCGGGTATGACTTGAGGATCTACGCCCACAGGTTGAGCTAATACCGAGGTTCTAAACTCCAACCTAAATGCACGGGTTGGGAATGGGGATTGAGGGTCTATTATCCTAACGGTTTCATCCACCCGGACTGAGGCTTCGAGGTGAGGATATGGTTGCTATGAGGGGGTTAGTCCTAGTGAGATATGATAATGATGTGTTTACCCTCTTGCATGTGATTTTTGGCCTTAGACCCATGTAACAGTATGTATGTGATTAATCCATGGAAATGTGATGAGATGGTGAGTGATGATACTTGGTGTGTAATGAATGGTAATGGAAGTGACAATGGATTTGGCTCAAAAATTGGCTAATGGAACCTAAATTAATTAATTGGAAATTATAATTCATTCTCCTTTTTCATGCACTACCTGTTTATACTGGATATTTTGTAGACACCGTTGGTGGTGGCCTACTGAGTTGTACTCACACCCTGCTCGGGACGCCGTTGGGTACCTGAGCAGACTTCATGTTTGCAGGTCCGGAGAAGGGAAAGGGTCCTTGATAGATAGTTGAGTGGACATGGGTAGCACTTGGTGGAGGATCCAAACTTTGATTCGGGACCATTTTGGGGATTGTGGTCGTTGTCCTTATTTTGGGTTTTAGTTCACTCTTGCACTTGTAGTATGATATGACATATTTATTACTAGAAATGGTCGATATACATGTTCCTTGTTTATTGGTTATTGTTTCCGCTATTTGGTTTATTTCAGTTGTGGCTTACTATGATAAAAAGGGGGTATAGTCTCCCCACTTGACTCCATAGACCCCCGCCTCTAGTCGGCAGTCTTTGGCGAACAGGGAGGTGCACTTAAGGTCATGTAACCACCCAACTCGGAGCACCGGTTTAGTGGCTTCCCGGTTGGGGATGTTACACTACCGGTTATATGAAATACAATCATATATGATATAACTCGAGCATCCTATGTGACCATCCACTAAATACTGTAATGAGGGACTCAAGTATCACCCAAGAAGTCATATAGTTCTATTTATTTAATGAGCCTCTACATGGACTTTCATAAAAATAAAACCCATGTATAGCTCATGACTTATAATTTCCTATTAATCATATCCAAGGTGTTCTAAAATAAAGAAACCCAATTATACCTCAATTCCTGAGAAAATTCATCTAGCCTATGAGCCCATCCATGGTGTTCTATAAAGAGGAAACCCTAGTATCGCCCAAGGAATATTATAAATCTAGAAACCTATGAGCCCATCCCCGGTATAACACATAGGGTAGAGGTATTGCTCGTGTCATGGTATAAAAACATTTCCCACCAATCCCATCCAATGTAATATAGTAGGGTACTTGGTATTTCTCAAGGTTTAGTAATAATAATTTATAACCCTTTTAACCCATTCACGATATACCCCATAGGGGACCAAATATCACTCTTGGAATGGTGTAATGGAAATTATCACTAAACCCATATAAGGTACTCTAATAAGGGACCAAGTATCAGTTAGGATTATTATAATATCAATCACCCTTTGAGCCTGTCCACAAAATTTCTACATGGGAATCTGAGTATCACTTGAGGATTTACAAGATTCATTTAATCATTTAAACATTAAAATTTAAACAATAATATATTCCATACATATAAACATATAATATCACATATCCTCGTTAACTTATTAGTATTCCATTACCAATATCATGGATTGCCATAAAATATGTATAACAAATAGGTAGGTCCATGTACAAAAGAATTCCACATCACTAGTCACATGTACTTTTAAAGTATGCCACAACCATTGATCATGTCAATTTATTTTAGAACAATTTCCCCTTTTTAATTATGGATAAAAAAACCTTAATGATTGTTTAATTATATAATGGGGTGCGAGGAACAAAATCCATCACATTATCAATTAACTAAAAAATTATCCATTTTAATTTAATTTAAGTGAAAATAGGCTATAAATGCTCAAGGAACTTACGGAATTTAATAAGGGGTGGTTATAATTGAGGTCAATAACCTCCAACAGTTAAAATTGGAAAAAAATGGAAAACAATTAAGCATTTGATTCGATGTATTTAATTTCAAAATTCAAGGGAAACACATAGAGAACCTAATGTGGGGAACAACAATGTATAATATAAATAAACTATACTTTAGGGGAAAAGCTATAGACAACCTACCTCACAATTAGGATGGTACACTAATCCAATATCACGAATTGATTTGAGACTTTTTGAGATAAATAGAATAAAAAAACAAAATACCTAATAATATGGTGAATTTTATTGCAAAAAGATAGTGATGGATATGGTGAAAGAAATAGAGTAAGGAGGAAGGTGAAATCGAAGAATCACCGATACACTTCCATCGTGATGAAAAACATTCAAAAAAAATTCTATATGGAGAAGATATATCCATGGAATGAGGATTAGAGGAGGAGTATCTTGGAGGGGACGATATGTGTAGATGTGAAGAAGAAATTAGGGGGAAAATATTAAAAATAAATAGGGGAGAAATCATAAAAACACCACCTTTAAATAACTACACTTTTTGGCTAAATATGTGCCTAATATGAAGGCTTCATTACACAAATCAATTCTCCTATTTAATGGGGGAAAGATTGGGGCACATTGTTTGAAAAACCATGCGCCTAGACATGTGTATAGGCTAGTTAAGTAGCACTAATAGTGCATGCTAGGTGCATTGTTTTAGAAAAATTGTGCACAATCTCTGTGGGTCACCCCTGTACACCAACATTATATCTCATGGTTATTCCTAGTAGGTTACATGGATTAAAAAAACCACTCCCCATTATAAAAGGGGAATCTCTATTGATCTAAATGTCTAAACTAATTGTGTTCCAACTATGCACCTTATTCTATTTCTCCAAAAACCAGTTCTTTTTTAGATTGATGCCTCCAATGTTAGAAAAACTCATGGGACACCTCATCCAGTGTAAACCTTAACTAAAAAATTATTTTAATTGATAAAAGGTTCTTATTTACATTCCAACCCTCCAATTAAGAATTTAACAATCCATGTAAGAGAAAATTCAATTTCATTTGAAAATTCCTCCTGGTCAAAAAACATGGTACACTACCCAGTAGGCCACTAACAATGGTGTCTATAGAAATTCCATTATATTTATATAAATTTACTTATGTAAATATTTGAGTATTGGTAATGTAATTAAAATGTGTCATATAATAAGAATGTCAATCTCATACTCTTCATGGGTTTCTTGACATACTATACAAGTTTTTTCCTCAAACAGATGTGTCTGAACTAGTGACTTTTAAATGGAGAGGGTCTAACATGTATAAATAGGGTGTCCAAGTAGAATCAATACATATAAAGTAAGAAAAAAGTTGTAACCAAGGCATCATAGTGTTAGAAATAATGAAATGGAACCCAATGTGTAACCAACGATACCTTGACCTTAGAAGGCCATGCTAGCTCATAAAAAACAACCATGAAGCAAAGATATGGGTGTCCTAGTGTAATACAGTGGGTATACCCATGGAATTACATTGGAAAAGATTCTAACTGAGTCCATGGATCATATCTATAGTAAAACACAAGCTAAGCATGACTGAGGAATAAGGGAAGAATCCAATATGCCTCCTATTTGAAAACATCATCTTAATCCAACACTAAAAAATATTTAACTTTTTCCAATAGGGGTATATCTATAGATAAATGTACATTTTCTGTTGGTAAAATGATTCACTAACATATATACCTCTACCAATAAACGGTTGGTAAAACCTCTACCGCTAAATTTTATTGTGATAGATAAAATAGCTCTATTGAAATTATAATAATACCAAAATATAATATATTTTTTGGTTTTTAATTAATACAAACAATGATATATGTTGCTAAAATATTTTTTAAATAAAAATATATAAATTCCTTTCTACTACCATATCCATTTTAAGGACCCAATGTTTTTCAATGAAAATTCCCTTCTCATAAGTATGTCATAAAATCACATGAAAACGTAACATAATTAATTACTAAGTTCTAAGTGACCTCTAAACATAATTTTGACACTTCTGTGTTTGGAATTTCGAAAATCTGGCATACACGGTTGTAATCAGTAAGTTATTTAGAATTCGATAAGGAAAACTTAATTTTTGATGAATAGTAACCTACCCTAATAAATATTAACATAACCTTGTGAATATTGATATACCCTAATTAATAGTAACATCACCTATGATAGTATAAAAATAATATTAATGTTTGAAGTACAATATACCTGTATTTTAGAATAAGTTAATGAATGGTTTAAAACTGGTTTTCATAGTAAATTTTTTTTAATTAAATATTAAAATAATCATATTTAGGAAATTGTTTTTGAAAAATGGACTTCATTTTTTGATTCTACACATTCAAAAATGGTTAGGGTGAATTTTTGGGATTTTTCTGAAATACTTGAATTTTTTATGAATAGTAAAATACTATAAATTACAATAAATGCTAAATACTGCATCATAGGTGATGTATGGATGATGTAAGATGATAATATCGAATAATAATTGATTATTTTAGTATATTTGATGATAATTCTCAATTATTCATTGTCTTGTCCTTTAATAATAAACTAATACTTAAAATAATGGGAAAAACCTCCCCTCCCTCACTATAAATACCCCCTCTCCTTACCTCTTTCCCACACACCTCTCAAGCCTTGTGCTAGCCCAAATTCCACTCAAATATCCTCCCAAGATCCTTCCCCACGTCCAAGGCCTGCTGGTATTACCAAAAGAACAAAATCAAAGGCCTTAAGAGGGATCTCAAAGATAGGAGATCAAAGGGTAAGGATCCCCTTTCATTTTCAAGAGTTTTGTTTTCAATTTTCTTCTTTTCTTATACCCCCTTCTCCTTACCTTATCCAAAAGGCATGAAATATCCATAATCTCATATATTATAGATTTTAATTATATTTATGGAAAAAATTAAAGCATCATGATTCTTCCCCCTTTCCCTCACTTTCTAAAATTAAAACATCGTCCGTGAAGTGTCGAATTATTGACATCGTGGATAATGTGTTTTCAATTTCTTTTATCATATTTGTTTCTGGTCATGAAACCATTTATGTTATGGTTGAACAAGATTATTATGTATTTTATATATCCTATTTATGGTTCTTTAATCCTTATACACTCATGATATCAAATAATAATACAAAACAAGTTAATTATGTGTAAAATCGCTAAAATTAATTCAAGCGTTTACCATTAATGTCTTATGTCATGGTTCTCTTTCACTCCAATTAAACAAATTAATTTTTTAACCATGTAACCTTGTGTATGTTCAATAATTCTATATACCATCAATTCTAGATTACCACTTTCATCTTACAATTTATCTGAACCTAAATACAAGTGAACTGATCATTAAAACCAAGGAAACAAACGGACCCGAACCATAAAATTGAGCTTATAATCAATAAAAATGGGTATAAATGAACTTAAAAAGGTTGTACTAAATATTTTACATGTATATAAGGTTCTGTAACTATTGATTAATAAACCTAATTTGACTATTCATGGCATTAATATCAAGGGGAGAACAGCAACAGACTTAAGGTAAGGGATCCTCCCCCTTTTACTCTTAATCAAGATTGTTCTCCATGCTATGACTTGTTGTGTAATCCCAAGTGATGGGGTACATTTATACACCTTCCCCATACTTCCCTAATGTTTTATAAGTGATGATAAAGCCCTTATATCTCTCATCAATCTTTCTTAATTATACATGATACCATGCCAATAAACCATGATGGATTCTACCCGAACTTCCTTTACTCCTTCAGGTTGCTCTATCTTTCCTTTTTTTGTTGTATTTTCTTTTATATAGAACGTAAAAATTATTTTTATTTGCTAAAAAATTATGTTCCAAGATCCATCTCACATTCTCTTTCATGGATATACATGCTTTTAAGTGAATCTCTCTTCGATACTTCCCAATAAGCACACTTGTTTTAAAGGAACTTCCCGAACTTTTACCCAATTTCAAGTACACTCTATATTCTGTTTTAAGACACCATTATCTTTGTAAATTATGTATTTTTATTATGAAAACCTTCTTGTTTCAATTCTGGTCTTATATAAAATAATTTCTTCTTTACTATTTTAAAAGCTCTATAGTATTTTCCTTAAAACCGCACAAAAATGTTTTAATGCCAATGTTTCTAAAATACATTTCTCATATGTTGTCAATTGTTTTTGAAACTACTTACCATGATATATGACTATTTTACCCTATGAACTTCAATGTATTTTCTAATTATTTCCTTATATGGACAATTTCATGATGCGCTCATTGGTTATGATTGATGTCATGATTGTGGTACCCAATTCTTTTCATGGGTACCCTTATGTTTGTGTATGGTTGAATATGTATGATAGTATATGTTGTAAGAATATTTATGTGGCAAGTATATTCATGAATATGTTGAGATGGGTGTTCCCAAATAGCACTCCAATGCATTGGGTATGGTTGAGTCTCATGAGATGCGATGTGAAACAGGATTGGCGATTAGCCTCGACCTGTACTGAAATGGGAAATGGGATTGGCAGTTAGCCTTGACCCGTACTAAAGAAATGATTTATGATTCTACCACATTTATATGTTTCCAGGATTATATGATCCCATGCTTATAACAATTTTTTTTATAAGTTTCATGCTTTGGATATCATTATGGCATGCCTCCTAACTAATGTGCTTGAGATGTATCCTTATGGTCTTTCCCTTACTGGGATTTTTAGCTCAAACCTTTGTTAATGTGTTCCCCAGGGTACCCTATGCAGGAGTAAGGGCTCAAGGGAAGTTAGGATATCATTATGGATATTAAATAAAGAAGTGTTTCTAGCCCCATTTTTAGTGTTATATGTAACTAGTCTTCTAAGAAACTAGACTTAACGATCCTTGGCATGTACTCTAATGATGAATTATGTTTAAAACAATGAAATTTTATATGTAAAAGGCTCGGGTTTCTATAGTTTGTATCAGAGGATGGTCTAGTTATTTTTGGATACTAGGAAGAGATAACCTTAGTGAGAACCTTAAGGATGAGACTAAGTATATCAAAACAGTCCAAAATTTTGGTGAGTATAGAGTAAGTGGTTTATCAAGAAAATACATCCCTGTCTAGATACGAGCAGGTAGAGGCGGCTCTAGCACATATGTATCTAGGGGTAAAAATCAAAAACACCACCTTGATCTAGACTCGAACTGGAACTGGTGCATGACAACGGGCCTTGTTGCACTCTTGGTTACGACACTCCTGAGGGATATGCTTTGGTAGATTCATGAGCTCAGTACAAACCATTATTAAGGGAAAAAAATCCCATAAAAATATAAGTTTAGAAATAGATCTAGGATAACCAAGGTTTTAACCTAGTGAATCACAAGTTATGATGTACTTATTCCTTATAATTTTATCCTTTTATGTTGAAAATTTCCTTTTATTCTCAATAAATAAGTATTCAAGACCTAAAATTATATGTTCTTTTTCTTAGTTAATAGCGGGAAATATAAGAACACGTTCCAACAACCAATGTGATAGGCAATGTGAAGATTTCCCTAACGATGTGCCTAATATGACGGGAGCGGGTGCTCAGAACTTCCTGACAGTACTTTCTCAGCTGGATCGAGTTGTGAATAATAACTTGAATCAGGCGGAACTCCCACCTTCTCTAAGGAAAGAGAAATTTGTCGTAGAATCTTTAATGCGGAAAAGGCCCCCCATTTTTAGTAGGTCTTATGATCCCCTCCTCGCATAACAATGGATTAAATCAATTGAAAAGATATTCTCTATTCTGTAGTGCTCAGAAGAAGAGAAGGTTGTATTGGCAGTGTATCATTTTGATATAGAAGATGATCAGTGGTGGACACTAATCAAGAATACAAAGTCCCAAGAGGAAATTGTTTCCATGGATTGGGAGGAATTCAAGATGATGTTTTTCAACAAATATTTTCCTCGAACCCTTCATCTCAAGATGGAAAGAGAGTTCCTCGGACTCCAGCAGAAGGAATATGAGTTCATCAGGGCGTATGAAGAAAACTTTACAAGGCTTGAAAGGTACAACTATGGATTTTTCATGAAAACTAAAAGCAAGGTGGATCGCTTCTTTAGAGGACTAAAACCGAGTCTATGATGTGTTGGAAATTCGAGACTTTGACAGTTATGAGGATATTGTCCATTGTGCCCTCAAGGTGGAAATGGAGATTGGAGACTCTCAGTGGTCTCATGGGCCTAGTGACAAGAAGTGGAAAATGGAGAACGACATGGGTGGTTCATCAAACAAATCCCATGATGGAAAAAAGACTCACTTTACCATTTTCAAAAATTGTGGGAAGAAGCATCCCGGTGACTGACTCAAGGGAACCAAGAATTGCTTCAAATGCAGAAAGTTTGGTCATCTGGACAAGAACTGCTGAAGGGATATGAAAAATCCCGCTAATGTTGAAGAATAAAGGAAGGTTCAGAACAACACTCAGCCTTTAGTGCAGTGTTTCAACTACAAGGAGCTTGGACATTATGCGAGCAATTTCCCTAAGCCGAGGGTTTTCAGAGGCAATCAAAAACAACCTCCAAGGAAACAAGGAAGGGATTATTCTATCACTAATGCTAAGGTGGAACCAGACAACGATGTGGTGATAGGTACGCTAGTTATTCATTAAAAAATAGAAGACGTACTATTTGATTCTGGTTCTACACATTCTTTCATATCTTGTAAGTTTAGTAGAACTATTCAAACACCACCTCAAAATTTAGAGAAAAAGTTATCTGTGAAAATAGAAAATGGGGCGATCACTGCATCCATGGTTTATAACTCCTCCCCGTGTAATGTTTGTGGAATGAACCTCCCAGAAAATCTCGTCATACTTCCTTTAGTGGAGTTTGATGCAATCTTGGGCATGGATTGGCTATCTTTGTACAAAGACAACATCAACTGTCGGGAAAGGGAAATCACTTTTCACATCTTTAAGCATCCTCCTATTCTTTAAAAATGTAAGGAGGAACATGAGTCTCCTTTAGAATCTTTGTCTCAAGTATGGATATTTTTTCCCTATGAGCAAGCATATCTAGCTCAAATGATCGAGAAAAAGGAGGAAATCATGCTTGAAGACATGCCTATCATGAGGGATTACACTAACGTATTTCTTGAAGAGTTTCCTGGTCTTCCTCTGGACCGAGAGGTTGAGTTCTAAATTGAACTTATCCTTGGATCTCTACCTATCTCATAGACACCTTATAGAATGGCCACCATAGATCTGGAAGAGTTGAAGAAGCAGTTACAAGAGAATATGGAGAAATGTTTTATACGCCCGAGTGCTTCACCGTGGGGTGATTCAGTCCTCTTCGTCAAGAAGAAGGATGGATCAATGCGCATTTGCATTGATTATCGTGATCTCAATAAAATCCCAATAAAAAGCAAGTATCCCCTTCCACGGATAGATGAATTGTTCGACCAGCTTCGTGGGGCCAGTTATTTATCTATGGTGGACCATCGGTCAGGATATCACCAACTAAAGGTGAGTAAGGAAGATATACCCAAGACAATCTTTTGAACAAGGTATTAACACTATGAGTTCATAGTGATGCTCTTCTGACTCACTAATGCTCCAGCAATTTTCATGGATTTAATGAATAGTGTCTTTAGAGATTACCTTGACAAATTTGTGGTAGTCTTTATTGATGATATTATGATATACTCCAAGAGAAAGGAGGAACATGAGGAGTATTTAAAAACTGTGTTAAATACTTTGCGAAGAGAGAAGTTGTATGAAAAGTACAGTAAATGTGAGTTCTGGATGGAAGAAGTATCATTCCTGGGGCATGTTATCATTAGCAAAGGGATATCTGTGGACCCTTCCAAGACAAAGGCAATTGAAGAGTGGCCCATGCCAACTTTTGTAACAGATATCCATAGATTTTTGGGTCTATTAGGGTATTATCAATGATTTTTGAAGAACTTTTCAGGATTTTCAAACCCAATGACCAAGCTGACACGGAAGGGGGTAATGTTTGTCTGGACTGAAGAATGTGAGGTAAGCTTCAAGGAGCTAAAGAGAAGGCTGATCACTACACCTGTACTCACATTACCAAAAAGTGGAGAAAGTTGTGTGATATAAAGTGATGCTTCAAAGAAAGTCTTGGGTTGTGTACTCATGAAAAATGATAATGTGATAGCCTATTCCTCATGGAAGTTGAAGATCCATGAGCATAACTACCCAACACATCATCTAGAGCTGGCGACTGTGATTTTTTCCTTGAAAATCTTGCCGCACTACCTTTATGGTGAGAAGTGTGATATATAAACCGACCACAAGAGCCTAAAGTATATATTCACACAAAAGGAGTTCAACATGCGTCAAAGGAGATGGTTAGAGATAATCAAGGATTACGATTGCTCTATTCACTACCATCCTAGAAAGGTAAACAAGGTAGCTGATGCTCTAAGAAGAAAAGAATCTGCTACTCTATCCATGTTATGGATTGAGAAAGACCCTTTCTTCTTGGATATTCAAAGGATGGATTTAGAAATCGTAATGGTAGGGGATACATCCTACCTTGCCCAAATGATTGCGCAACCATCCATCAAAGAGAAGATTAAGGAAGCACAAAGGGATGATGTGGAGTTTTAAAAGAAGTCCAATGCAGTAAAGGAAGGGAAGCTGCAAGAGTTCCATATCAATGATGATGGTGTGATTTTGTTTGGAATGAGGCTTTGTGTGCCTTCATCGCCTTAGATTAAAAAAGAGCTATTAGACAATGCACATAACTCAACATTCCTTACCCATCCTAGAAGTACCAAGATGTATCGTGGTCTCTGTGAAAACTTATGGTGGGACAACATGAAGAAGGAGATTGTAGTATATATATCAAGGTGCTTGGTATGTCAGAAAGTTAAAGCAGAGAAACAAAAGTCGAAAGGGATGATGCAACCATTGCCTATACCCATGTGGAAATGGGAGAATGTCACAATGGACTTTATCACAGGTCTTCCAAAGACTTTGAAGGGAAATAATGCGATATGTTTTGTGGTTGACCAACTCACCATGATCGCCCATTTTATTATTATTCAAGAAGACCTCTCGCTTGAACAACTCGCAAAAATGTATGTGAAGGATGTGGGGAGACTGCATGGCATTCCACTCTCAATTGTCTCTGATCATGATCCAAGGTTCACATCTAAATTCTGGAAGAGTCTTTAACATGCATTGGGTACTGAATTAAATTTCAGCACGGCCTATCACCCCCAAACTAATGGCCAACATGAAAGGACTATTCAGATGCTTGAAGATATACTGAGAACCTGCTCTCTAGAATTCAAAGGTGGATGGGATCAACATCTTCCGTTTGTTGAGTTCTCATACAACAATGGAAGAGATGATAGAGAAGGTCCAAGTCATCTAGAAAAAAATCAAAGCTACTCAGATTCGGAAAAATATATATGCTGATAACCGTCAAAGAGACTTGGAGTTTGACGTTGGGGATAAATTCTTCCTTCAAATATCACCATGGAAGAGATTCATGCGATTTTGGAAGAAAGGTAAGCTAAGACCAAGGTACATTGGCCCCTTTGAGATCCTTGAATGCATCGGAGTGGTTTCCTACCGACTAGCACTTCCACCTAACCTATCTCAAGTACACAATGTATTCCATGTATCCCTCTCGATAAAGTACATACCAGACCCCTCACATGTACTCAATCCAGAGGTGGTACCATTGGAGAGTGGTCTTTCTTATGAGGAACAACCAGTAAAGATCTTAGATCATAGAGACAAAGTTCTACGACATAAGACAATGCACCTGGTAAAAGTGTTATGGAGAAAACAAAAATTTGAAGAAGCAAAATGGGAACCAGAGGAGGCGATGAGGCCAAGTTACCCTCAACTATTCTAATGTGGGAAGTGAATATTTTGAGGGTGAAATTTCATAAGGGGGGATGAATGTAACGACCCGATGTTTTTCAATGAAAATTCCCTTCTCATAAGTATGTCATAAAATCACATGAAAACTAAACATAATGAACTAGTAACTTCTAAGTGACCTCTAAACCTAAGTTTGACACTTCTGTGTTTGTAATTTCAAAAATCCAGCATACACTGTTGTAATCAGTAAGTTATTTGGAATCTGATAAGGAAAACATAATTTTTGGTGAATAGTAACCTAACCTAATGAATAGTAACATACCATTATGAATAGTTATATACCCTAATAAGTAGTAAAATCACCTATGATAGTATAAAAATAATATTCATATTTGAAGTACAACATACCTGTGTTTTAGAATAAGTTAATGAATGTTATAAAACTGGTTTTCATACAAAATTGTTATTTTAATTAAATATTAAAATAATCATATTTAAGAATTTTTTTTTGAAAAATGGACTTCATTTTTTGATTCTACGCATAGAAAAATGGTTAGGGTGAATTTTTGGGATTTTTCTGAAATACATGAATTTTTTATGAATAGTAAAATACGATAAATTACAATAAATGCTAAATACTGCATCATAGGTGATGTATGGCTAAATTAAGATGATAATATCAAATAATCCTTGATTATTTTCATATATTTGATGATAATGATCAATTATTCATAGTATTGTCCTTTAATAATAAACTAATACTTAAAATAATGGGAAAACCTCCCCTCCCTCACTATAAATACCCCCTCTCCTTACCTCTTTCCCACACACCTCTCAAGCCTTGTGCCTAGCCCAAATTCTGCTCAAATATCTTCCCAAGATCCTTACAAATGTACAAGGCCTTCTAGTATTACCAAAATTCCAAAATAAAAGGCCTTAAGAGGGATCTCAAAGAGAGGAGATCAAAGGGTAAGTATACCCTTTCATTTCCAAGAGTTTTGTTTTCAATTTCCTTCTTTTCTTATACTATTTTCCCCTTCCCTTATCCAAAAGGCATTAAAGCTCCAGAATCTAATATATTCTGGATGTTAATAATGTTTATGGGAAAAATTAAAGCATCATGGTTCTTATCCTCTCCCTCGCTTTCTAAAATTAAAACATCGTCTGTGAAGTGTCGAATTATCGACATCATGGATAATGTGTTTTAAAATTCTTTTATCATATTTGTTTTTGGTCATGAAACCATTTATGTTATGGTTGAACCAGATTATTATGTATTTTAAATATCCTATTTATGTTTCTTGAATCCTTATACACTCATGATATCAAATAATAATACAAAACAAGTTAATTATGGGTAAAATCGCTAAAATTAATTAAAGCGTTTATCATTAATGTCTTATGTCATGGTTCTCTTTAACTCAAATTAACCAAATGAATTTTGTAACCAAGTAACCTTATGGATGTTCAATAATTATATATAACATCAATTCTGGATGACCACTTTCATATTACATTTTATCCAAAACTAAATACAAGTGAACTGATTATTAAAACCAAGGAAACAAACAGACCAGAACCATGAAATTGAACTTAGTAATCAATAAAAATGGGTATAAATGAACTTAAAAAGGTTATAATAAATATTTTACATGTATATAAGGTTATGGAACTATTTATTAATAAACCTAATTTGACTATTAAGGGAATTAATATCAAGGGGAGAACACCAACGAACTTAAGGTAAGGGATCCTCCCCTTTTTATTCTTAATCAAGATCATTCTCTATGCTATGCCTTGTTGTGTAATACCAAGTGATGGGGTACAATTATAAACCTTATCCATATTGTCCTAATGTTTTATAATTGATTATAAACCCATTATCTCTCTCATCAACACCTCTTAATTATACACGATACCATGCTAATAAACCATGATGGATTCTACCCGAACTTCCTTTACTCCTTCGGGTTGATCTATCTTTCCTTTTGTTGTTGTCTTTTCTTTTATGTATAACTTCAACATTCTATTTATATGCTACAAAATCATGTTCCAAGATCCATATCTCATTCTATTTCAAGGATATACATGCTTTTATGTGAATCTCTCTTCGATACTTCTCAATAAGCACACTTGTTTTAAAGGAACTTCCTGAACTTTTACCCAATTTCAAGTGCACTCTATCTTCTGTTTTAAGACTCCATTATCTTTTTAAATTCTGTATTTTAATTATGAAACCCTTCTTGTTTCAATTCTGGTCTTATATAAAATAATTCCTTCTTTACTAATTTAAAATCTCAATAGTATTTTCCTTAAAACCGCACAAAAAAGTTTTAATGCCAAAGTTTCTAAAATACATTTCTCATATGTTGTCACTTGTGTTTGACACCACTTACCATGATATATGCCTATTTTACCGAATTAATGTCCATTTATTTTCTAATTCTTTCCTTACATGGACAATTTCAGGATGCGCCCATTGGTTATGATTGATGTCATGATTGTGGTACCCAATTCTTTTCATGGGTACCCTTTTGTTTGTGTATAGTTGAATATGTATGATTGTATATGTGGTAAGAATATTTATTTGGCAAGGATATTCATGAATATATTGATATCGGTGTGCCTAGAGAGCACTCCAATGCATTGGGTAAGGTTAAGTCTCATGGGATGCTATTTGAAACAGGATTGGAGGTTAGCCTCGACCCGTACTGAAATGGGAAACAGGATTGGTGGTTAGCCTTGTACTGTACTAAAGAAATGCTTTATGATTCTAACACATTTATATGATTCCATGTTTATATGATCCCATGCTTATAACAAATGATTTTATAAGTTTCACTCTTTGGATATCATTATGTCATGCCTCCTAACTCATGTGCTTGAGATGTATCCTTACGTTCTTTCCCTTACTGGGATTTTTGGCTCATCCATTTGTTCATGTGTTCCCCAGGGTACCCTATATAGGAGGAAGGGATCAATGGAAGTTAGGGTCTCATTATTGATATTAAATAAATAAGTATTTTTTTAGCCCCATGTTTTGTGTTATATGTACCTAGTCTTCCAAGACACTAGACTTAACGATCCTTAGCTTGTACTCTGATGATGAATTTTGTTTAAAATCATGAAATGTTATATGTAAAAGGATCGGGTTTCTATATCCATTACATTGTATGAAATAATATAATTATATATAATATGGATAATATAATTATTATGAAATTATATTGAGTTAAACTTTTATAAATTGGATGACCACATGGACAATAATCCAAAGAAAACATGGTCATCTTATTTAACAACCAATCCAACTACAATTCTCTTTAACATTTATCAGTAAAACAAAAAACATAAAATAAACACCTAGAAAGATATATTTCCACTTTAGTATAAACAAACATACACCAAACTAATAAAATCTAGTACAATTTGAAAAGGAATGATGTGAATGAAAAAAATAATTCTATGATTTGTTGGTAAAAACCAAATAGCAACATGTTATCCAGAGGCCCTGCATTTATAGTGTGTATGATGAGGAAAATGATCATAGATATAGACATAACTTATCCACAAATAGGGGACACACATAGATGGGTCCATCAGATAAGTTGTGTTTATGGTCACCATCGGATCAGACAATCAAGCCACCTTCCTCCTCAATTTTGTGCGAACCTGACGTAGGACTAAATATTAATCAGACTTCCATATTCATTCCATACATGAAAAGAAATTACAGATAAAATTTTATGCTATAATTTTTTTACCATATAAATAATTAATTAAATTTCAATCAAATAAAATTTCCCTCTGAATACATGTCCTACCTTGATCGTTCACAATTTTAAGAACTCCTGACGTTCACCCTAGAGGTTTGAAATTCCAAACAAGAGTTCCACCTCAAAAGGATAAAGGTAGTGTTGGGAAAAAGAAAAGATTTTATTATTTATCCACTGCTATTTTGATTCCACATCAATACCAATATATAACCATAAAATCCCAAATACGATGTATGAAAATGTATTTTAAAAAACAATATAACCATAAAAGGTCATTGAAATGGATTATTGTTCACTGGAGCATTCCTAGTCGAAGCACAAGAAGTTGAGGAAGAATTATGTTAAATTTTGAAATGAAATGGTTGTAGGATCAATCCATAACCTTGCTTCCACTATACATGAAAACCCAATAAAGGATTACACAATCATTTAGACTTCTAAAAATCTAAAAATCACCAAAAAAAGCAAGAGAATTAGATGAGTAAAGAGAAAACCATAAGAAATCCAAATCATAAAACTAACCTTAGGTTTTACATATATATTTTTCCTTAACTTCAAGGATCTTTAACTAACTAGATAATTTATATGAACTAGAAATAGATTGTATTCTTTAAAATTATACAATTTAGATGACCCAACCTTGACCTTCAGTTAAATAATTATAGAAAAGAAGTCATAACACTACATACTCATGTGGTCCAACATATATTGAAGAGATTCTGTATAAATACAACAAAAAGTTCAGAATCAAAAATAGTGAACCCAAACATATGAGTTCACATATAGAAAAGATCATGGTAATAAAGGATTTATGTGAAACAAAAGTGTTGTAGCATACCTGTGAAACTGATCAGTTGGGTTTATGGTCACCTCTAGATGAGAACTTAATTCACCTTATCAATTTTTTGCATAAATATCATCTCAAAAACCATAAATCAAACTTCTAATTTCATTCTATGACATGAAAAGGAATAAAATGATACAATTTATAAGACCCTACTTATTTTAAAAGGATGACTATAACTTCTAACACTGCAATCCTGAATTTTGTAAGGACTACTCATGAAGGTGATGACGAAGCCTCCCCCCCTGCCGCATGTATTACTGCTCACATAGTAGAACAATTTCATATTAGAATTGTCAAAGATTGAATGTAAAATTTTCTAACCTAATAAGAAGATACTTATTTAGGATTAATTCCATTTTCAATATAAAATCCCAGTATATATTTTATAAACATTTGAAAATCGTTCATCCACTTTAGTTGATCATCATAAATACGTACAATAAAAGAACATACTCAAAATTCAACCATCTTATTTTTCCAATTATTTTTTTAAAGAATTTATAAAAAATGAGTTTATTTCCTACAAAAGTATAGTAATAATAAGAATACAACATCATCTTTTATATTTTTTACAAGAAAATCATTATGAACAATATGAAAAAGAATATATGAAATAATGAAAAGAAGAAATAAGAATAAGTAATTTATGTGGTTTTCCCAAATAAAACACACATAAATACAATTTAAAACTATTAATCATATGAACCACAAAAGTTTACTAAATAAATAAGAAATTTAGTCTAACCAAACATAAAAAAGAGAAAGAAAGAGTACTCACGAATTCCAACCAAATAAAATTTAGTACACTAACCACTGTGCCTTAGAGAATAGCACATCCTTTAGTGAGATCATGAAGAGTCACTCAATCAAGAAAGTGATGCATTCTTAAAATATGGACTATAACCATTTTTGACACAAACAATTCAAAACATTAATATCACAAACAAACATAAATAATATTACAAATATAATATAAAAATCATAACAAAAATATATAAACTGGAGAAATAATATGAAAATCATTGAAAAAAGGTAATTTCCCTGAATGTTCCTAGAAAAAGGATCATTTTTACATGATAGCTTCTCATCATTGCATATAAACATACATTGAATATTTTAAAAAACAACTAAAATATCATCAAATATAAGCACTTTCAAATATTTTATAAACCCATTTCAACCTATAACCTTCAATATATATATTTACCTCATGCATATTTATATCAATAACCAACCTAAGCAGTCATATCTGGATGTTCTATTTGAAAAAACTACAAAAGAGAAGCTGAATAATAAAAATTGGAAAGCAGCGAGGGAGTGAATCAGGGCCACCTAGTTTACTCTAGCCATACATGGATCCCTTTTAATACTAGAAGGTTGAATAGATAAATAGACCATCCCAGGGATGGAACTTCCTCGAGTGAGTGGAGTCAGTGTGCACTGTAGTGCCTTCAATATGGTAGATCTCCACATGAAAAACAATACAGATGAATAGCTTGATCATAATTCATGGTAGGTACATAATAGCCAACCTAAAATCCACCCATTATGGATTAAAACACTATTTAATGTCATTGATAGTCATAAAATATAGACCTTTCAGAAACCATGGAAGATCCTTCTTCAAATATTTATTTGCCCACATTTAGATCACAATACAAGTCATGCTATCTCGAATCCCCTTTTCCTGGACATCCACCTGTAATTAAGGATGTCATGTGTTGTTTCATATATATAATTAATTCCCCAAATGATAAAATATCAAACAATCAATAACAGTTTGTGTTTCTACAACTTCCACTAGCATCCCAGGACAAAAATCAAAATCTACTTCTTGGCTTACATCATCCCAAACACCATTAAATATTTGTGTAGCTGCAACTGACTAGGTGTGTGATCTGAAAAAGCAATAAGCAAAAAGATATAGTTTTAAATAATAAATTTACCTATAGAAGAGAATGAATAACTATTTGATAAAGTGAGGATTCATTTTTCAGATAGTCTTATTAAGTAATTATAAAATTTTGATCTGGATGATCCGGTGTTACCTTAGGTATAAAATTAGTGGGATGTTGGTCTATTCTTTATTAACCACTTTTTTCATTGGGTAACACACATTCATAATTACATAAAATATTAATGAAACCAAGATTAGAACATCTTTTTAGTGTTGATGAATTTAGAAGGTTTCATATTGCAAAGTCTATTATATTTTTGGAGGCAATCATTACATCATGTTATTGGTAGGAATGATTTAAAAGATGTTTAGCATTGTGACTTTCATGTTCTAAATGAGATACCTCTAGATGCTTATTGATTATTAGAAATAGTATGTTTGGGGTGTTTCTGATAACCCACTCTTTCATTAGTTGGTGGAAGCATAAAAGTAATAATCATTAGTGAAATTGTGATGGGTTATATTTGATTTCATGGGATTGTATCAAAATTTCTAAAGGTAATCAATGTGTGTTCTTTTTTGAATGTGTTCAATTAGTATTATGGAAATATAAGGGTTTGGGTGATGATGTGGACAAAGAGGTTGTGTTTTTACAGGTAACAAACAACACTTGGTACCCAGTGGTTATGTACTTTGTAACTAGGTGAAGTCATGTAATGTGTTAACATTATGTCAAGTAACAACTAGTGCATGGTATAATAACATCAATGCATTGGGGGTTTTGTTTATTATAACTATTGTAGGATTGGGTGTGTACAACATACAAGATTTCATGAGGTATTACTTAATATAATTCATTATATTGATTTAATCACACATATTTATCAAATTGGGAGATATTTTTTAATGAATTGATGTTGAAAAGTTGGTCGTTTACTCATAAAGGGATTGAAAGTCACCAATGATCTATCATCCCATGGCTACGTAATATTCCAGTAAGCATACTTTAAATAGATAATTTTAGTTTTTTATTCCTCTATAAAATAATTATATAACTGATAAAAAGTAATTAATATGGTTTTTAATTAATTTTTAAGACTTTTGATTTATATAAATTCCTCGCAGATGATATTGATGATCAATGGAGATATTGTGAGCATGGTTGGGCATTTCATTAAATTAGGATAACTCAAGTTAGTGATTCAAAATTTTACTACCTTATATTTAATTATAAGTACATTATCGCATGCTATCTAGGTTAATGGGTGAGAATGACCTAAGATTAACCCAAGGTGGGTTCCTTTTTGTGTGGTCTGATAGGTGTTGTTAATTATGATGATAGTGGTTCCTATGAGAATGGTACAATGATTATAAAGCCAATTAATGTAATTTTACCTACGTGAATATAATTGATAAATTGGGACAAGATAAAAAAGTCTCAAGTGATGAAGAGAGGTCCTATAAAACATGAAAGTGTGTAAGATATTTCATAAGATAATTCTTTAATGAGAGTGGATACTTATTGATCAATATAGTGATTAGTATACTAAGAGTAGATACCTTTCATTGGGGGGAATAAGAACAGTTGAGAAGGTATGGGTGGTCTAGCACGATTGTGAATGTGGATATCTATATCAAAGTAATAGTCACCCATTGATTAGTTCATCTTTTATTGTTAGAGTATCGTATGATTTATCAGAGAGATGTATGGTTATGTTACCTTGTAGTAAGTGACATGGGAGATGGTTAAAGGATTCTGACATAAAGAAATGGTGGTTAGATAGGATTATAACAAATTATGTATCAATGGTTGAAAATCACATGATTTAGAGATGATAGGTCGATGGATTGACTATCAGACATGGGATTTTTGGTTTACATAAAAAGTGTTTACACAATTAGATAAGTGAGATCCTAGAGTGAGAGATAATTTAAGGATGACCAAGACTGCTAAGGGTATCATTTCTAATGACATGAATTGTGTTTAGTGTTTTTATCCATGGGCTAAGAGGGGTACTTCAGGATATTCGATGCATAAGTTGTGATGAGTGATTAGTTGAAAGCTATGATTAGGTAGGTTTTCCCATGTGATGACATTTGTTGTAGGCACACCAGGTGTATGTAAAACTCAAACTTGGACTATATGAATGGTGACCAAACCAAAGATGCCAAACAAAAATATTATTCTAAAAAACTTTAGCTATGAAAATATTTTTCATGGTTTATCAAAATTTGGGAGTATTACATGCATAAATTCATCTACTAGATAGAAATACACTCATATAATATTGTAATGAGTTTTGTCAGATCAATCCACAATTTATATGCCTAATCACAAGGACAAAAGTCTCATATTTCTATCTTTCAATACACCAACCATCCCTTTAAAGTGTTAACTATGATTCTGATAAACACTAACACACAAAAATATACTATATAAAATACCCATTCCTAAGTTAAATTCATGTGTTATGCCTAGTATAAACCCATCATAGACCAAAACCGAAAGATATCAGTCAATCTACCTAATCCTACTATAAATTTCCTTTCATATTTCTAAAGTAAATTGTATTTGTCAATTAAAACTAGTCTTTAATCTAAAGGATTGTCTCAAAAATAACAATTTCATGTAACAAGTATTATTGAAATTATCATCAGCATGTGCAATTACTTACTAATCTATTGAATTTTTATTATAGGAAGTTGTAATTAATTTTTTGTTGATATTATAATTTTCCCGAAACATTTGGTTTTCATTTGAAATGACTTTTGAAAACATATATCACTCATTTTACATGTAATTGGCTTAAGTAAAATAAGGACCCACCAATATGTTATTCATGATGTCCCAAACCAAAATCCTGGAGAGTGCTACCAATTTTTTCACTAATTGAATGTTGGAAAACATATATTTAAAACCCAAAAGAGACCATAACAAAAATAATAGAGATATTATTGTGATTTTTTTGCAATAAAAATACAATTGATTAAACAAAACAAAAAATCCAAAAATCAATTATATACAAATGTATATCATAATAGAAAGAAAATATAATCAATTAACATTTATTTCAATCTTATTTTATTTTTTAAGAATTATGAAAAATCAAATTTTTGGTCACAAAAAAGGAAACAAATTTCAGCATAAAATTTTTATAGAATCACTATGATTTTCATTATAATGGAAAAATATTTTTACTTTCTTGTCCCTTTTAAATATAAAGATATTTTTTAAAAAATGTGAAATAAAAGTGTCAATGTATCATCTTATAAATGGAATCAGGTTGTTACTAGCATGTTCATTTTTATAGATAGAGCTATTTTTAAAAAATTGTGAAACAAAGGTTTTAATCAATAAACTTATTAATGGAATAAGGTCCTAAAATAAATTGTTGCATTAAATGAATCAATCACATTTTATGAAAAAATAAATCTCAACTGGAGAACGTCGAATTCATATATAGAAATTCCCAAATCTGAAACAATGCCATTTCTAGTTTACAAAATCTGAGAAAACCTGCTCACGAGAACAATTACCTATAATGAAAGTGGGTGAGGCAGATAATATTGAGAGAAAAATGAATAATAATATGCATAGGTTCATATTCCACCATATTCCCCCCAACCATTTTTTCTTTGACCTCTGTGTTGGTGGGGGGTCAATCGGATGGTCGTTATTTCACTAGACCGATGCTGCACTAATAATACACTTGGATAGGATTCCGGTGTGGAGGATATGGGGATGGAACAGAGTGTTTAAGGAGGAGATCAATGATCAGGGACTGATGGATGGTTTTATTAGGTATTTGGAATAATAATATATTTTTTTAATTATTGGAATGATTTTTATTCCGCTTAAATAATTATTATTTCAATTATAATAATATATTTTATGCATTCACCTCAAATAATTTAGAAGAAATTTACAGTTTATTGAAAATGTAGGATGGATAATTTTAAAATATAATATTCATAAATTCGGTTCCATTATCAATAATATATATATATATATTCATTTCAAAATTATTTTATATTATTTATACTTTAATTAAGTTTACAAGCATATATTTTTTATTGATGAATGATGTGCTTGTTCAACGTAATTAATAAAAATTTATTCATCTTTTTTTGTAAAAATATTATTATTATTGAATAATTTATTATAGTATATATTTTTAATGGTAAAATATTTATTGTTAATAATAATTTATAACAATATATTTATTTTCTGGAAAAAATATTTGGTGGTGTTAATATGATAAAACAAAAAATTTAATTATTGGTAAAAAATGTGTTGATATTAAATGGTTAATATCAATAGAATTATTTTTTTGGTAAAAACAATAGTTTGTATATATAATTAAAATCTTCAAAAACATAATATTTATTGTAATTTCATGTTTTTACCAATAGATATAATATTTTTCAGGAAATTTCTATTAGTATAGATAACTTTTTTTTAGTGCAAGGAGTGTATCCAAGGAATTCTAAATATCTAGATTTGGGATGAGTGAATCTTCATTAAAACACCAAGGCATTCACATACTAGTAATTCATTTACCCGATTCTAAGGTGGGTATCTCTCTTAGAAATCAGACCAATTAATTAGGGTGGTTTCCTATGAGTTATAAAGGAATTACCTCAGTAATCCAAGGCTATATCAAGTATAAACACACCTTTAACAGAAAAAAATTCATAGTAATATTAGGCACCTTACATTTATGAAATAATCAAAGGCCATGTGATAACCATGCCAACGTACTATTTACATTTCATTATTGTAATTACCTTTTCATTTATAATGATAAAGGTTTATATGAGGTATCATACCATTAATTATGTCATTAAAAAAATAAAATTAGATCCAAGATAAATATAATTTCCCAATTATAAAGTGTCATTTCATCAATTTAAATAAACTAAATCCATTAGAGAATCTGAACCAAAAAACCAATGGGTGTTTTGATTAATGAAATGCAAGGGGGCACATATGCATATAAATGGCACACCCAAGGGGTGTCTCATGTTGAGATAATTTATCTCCAATGAAAAAAGGAATTCTATTAAGGAATTTAAATTCCAAATTAAATAAAAAATTTAAGGAAGATCGATTTTAGGGGCATAGTGCATGTAAACCTGACACACAACACAACAATGAATAATATAAACATAAAGAACTATTGTAAATTTATGGACCTTTTAACTTATAGATTTAGATGAACCCTTGTCTAGTATTGGATTCTGATTTGAGATAAAAAATAAGAAAAAGGAAAACCAAAAAATCTCTAAAAATATGGAAAAAGATACTTCTTGAAGATTTCACAGTAGCTGGAGAGATAAATAAAGAGAATAAAAAAAATAGATCCAAGCACTCATCGAGAGGGATCCAACAAGATGAATGATTAATTAATCAAACACTATAATGAGAGTATATCTTGAACTAAGGAAATGTAGAGAGGAACCTCTCATGATGGGTGGATGCTGGAGTATGAAGAAAGGAAATTGGGGAATTAGTTTTTAGTGGAAGAAGGAAAAAATTTACTTTTAACCCATATTTAAAGTGGTGTATAATTTGGGCACATGGTTGGCCAAACCAAGGTCTAACCATTTTCTATCACTATCTAAGGGAGTTACCCCTTCACACGGTTAAGTGAACGGTTCAAAAAACTGTTCTCTAACCGTGCGTTTTAGTTCTAAAACAATTCTTAAGTTTCTCACTTGGGAGTGTGGCTTACCTAGAACAGTTTTCCCAACCATATAACTCATTTTAATAGGATTCATTATTGATTCTCATGGTTACTACTAACCATGCACCTTAGACTATTTCTCTAGAAACTGAAGCTCTATATCCAAAAATAATTACCGGATTCTCCCAAAACTTCCTTGACCTCTTTAAGAACCATCACAAGGTTAAAAGAAATATTCCATATGAAATTTAATGGGTTTTTACCTCAATATAAAACCCATGATCCTACATAGAGTTTTAGATAGCTAGGGAAAAAATTACATTTGAAACCATTATAATAAAAATTTAACACTTCCACTTAATTACCTTTTTCCCATAAAAACTGGATACTTTAATTTTATTGTTTGTTTCATTAAATACATGTTCACTTATTTAAAGTTGAATCCACATAGAAGAAAACTATACCTTTCTATAGTATCCTACTCATAGTTATTCCCTAAAAACATTTTAACACTTTTTATGAAAAAAAATCTCATTAAGGGAAATAAACATGTTTGTCCATTTTGAAAATCATGTAATCACATAACAAAACATTCCCTTTTACATAATAAACTTCAAGCTCAAATACATGTTTTCATACTCATGAAATAATATTTATTTCCCCAATATTTTCATAAAATGTATCATAATAAATCTTAAAGTAAAAAACCATAATCATGACAGATTCTTTGTAAAACATGTGTACGCGTGAAAACATTTTTCTAAAAAAACATATTTTTCCCTTTAAAAAGTCCATAAAATTTACTTTAAACATAAGATAATTGGATTACCATTTGAAATAAAAATAATTCCATGAAAATTTATATTAAATAATATAATAATCTTGTTGGTACCTTGGTATATCATCTTCATATCACTATTATAGTCACTCTTATAATCACTCTTACCAATGGAATAACTAACTTGGTTAATTCCATCATAATTACCTGAAAAATATAATCATTAACCAATACATTAGAGAGATATATCATGCTCATAATTCATCATAAAAAAATGTACAAGGAACGTAAAATACATAAAAAATAATAATTAATTTAAATCATAAAAAATCATAAATTACTTCATTTAACACATATGTAGAAGTGCTTTTTGGCTACATGTAAAAATAAGGATAAAAATACTTTTTCTTTGAAAAATATTTAAATAAAATTTTCTAAAATAATGGTAAATATGATATTCTTTTGAAAACCATGAAATATTTTATAGTAATATTCTTAATTTATAATGGTTATGATGGTGGTAAATTACACTCATGCTGCATATGTTAAAAAAATATTTCTTTCAAACTTTTGTAAAAACATCAAAACTAACCTTTTGGAAAACAATTAAAAAATTTCTTCTAAACTATTGTAAAGAAATTAAAATAATGTTTAAAATTAATTTTAAAGAAAATTTAATTATATTATTAATATACTTGAAACATTATTAGGAACATGCAGATGGAGGAAAAAATGAATAAAAACTTTTAAAATTTTAAAATAAGGTTTTGAATAAAAATCCCTTACCTCGAGTCTGACTCACCACTTTCATAATTTAAATCATATATAGTAAAATTATATTAATTATATAAATTATTAATAATAATTTTTAGGTTTATTACCTTATTAATAAACCATTATTTTCTCTATTACAATGGCATACTTAATTACTTAATCGGTAAGTCCATATGAGCTGTTTTGAGGATGTTTGGTTCATAATTAAAAAACAATGTCTAAGGGTTAATCATGTTTAAAGGTGTCATGGTTCCATCATATATAGAATATTAATAATTATATTATTATCTTTTTTTACATTAAATAAAAATTTAAAACCATCCCTGAAAGGCGTACATTAAAAATGAATTACATCTCTTCATAGAGGTGTTGAACCACATGTACGTATGAACAACATTATCATTCTACAAAGAATGAAAAAGTAAAAAAATAGATGATATTTTATCTTTATATAATAATAGTTATGACATTTATATCATATATATACATTAAATCTATCACAATAGACAACCATGAGATACAGTGATGGAAAATGAAACACATCTCTTTGTGGAGGTGGTAGTCCACATGTACACATGAACATTTTTTTCATTACCCATATAATTGAAAGGAAAATGAACAATATTCTTCCATTAAAAAAATATAATCTCACTATATGGTATATACTTATGGTATTATATTGTAATTTTTTTGGATATAATTGAAGGATGTGAATGAATAAGTAAAATGAAAATGCTAGGTTAAGAGTTATAAAAATTCTTTGGAAAACCACCTTTATCTTACACATTAAGCCTTATAGGATGGTCTATAGATGATACTAGATCCTCTATGTAAAATGGTGGAAGTTTGGGGATATTCTTTGGAAGGTATTTTCCGAACTAGGGTACTCATACGGTGTGACGATGAGAGGATATGAGGTTCCCATTTATACGTGAGGAAAGGGGCACCCTTGGAATTACCTAAAGTAAAAAAATTAATATAAATTAATTTTCATGTTAAATTGGAACCAAATTGAAATATTTAAAATCTAGGAAGTGGATGAGTAAAAATCTTCTCATCCAATAAATTTTTTTAATGTTTATGTGATGTTTTCTCCCTTATCTATTATTTTTAACCCCTTATTAACCCTTTTGATGATTAGCAAGATGTCAAAGTGTTTTACTCTATAAGAGTTAACAGAGTTACTATAAAATTAAAATTGATGCATAAGTTGAAAATGGTTTATATGATCGACCATATCCCATTAAAATGGATAAATATAACATTTTTAAGAATTTTAAATCATTAAATAAAATAATATTTAACATAAGACACCATTAGAGTCATTTTAGGGACTATTCACATAGTTTGACTTTAATTATATACAGATAGTAACATAATTTGAATATAAAATTATAACACATCAGCAATATTCTATATTTATTTACAATATTTAGGGAACACAATAATTTATCCAAATTATATTGCATAAAAAAATTAAAATCATTTACTTGATTTTTATATTACTTGAACAAGCACTGTGTTGGATTAATGAAAGAATTTAAAGTAATTATTAAATCACAAAAAAATATAATAAAAAATTATCTTTGAAATTATCATTTATATCCAAACATAACCTATTTTTATCCCATGAAAGATATTAGATATTTTAAAAAAATAGAGTGACATTTTTTTTATTTACATAAAATCATATTATGGTCATTTTCAAAGGAAAGTAGAAATAAATTACCACATTTTCAAACCCTATATGTTTATAGTAAAAATAAACTTATTCAAAATAAATAAATATAAGAGTTAGGGGTATTTTTAGGTTATATCTCCTAGTTTTAACCCTATTTTACTCATTTTACCCTTACTGAGGTGACAAAAATTTATTATGGTTATTATTCATAATGAACAAAAAGGGATATATTTACCAAATATGAACCACCAAATGTAAAATATGGAATCCATTTTTCAAGGTTAAATATCTCAAAATGGAATAAATTTATTAAATATAAAAACACAAAATGCAATGATTTTTTTTTTTGGAAAAATATGTTTTAATTCGAAAAATGAATATATACCAAAAATAAGTATAATATTAATTACTGTATAATTAATTAGATTATATATAATTATAGTGTACTTATTTTACATTAAGATCAAATTCAAAACAAAATGGGAATTTTAAATTAATTCATTTAATTAAAAGAAATGATAGTTTTTCAAAAATCATTATTTTTCACTATTCACTTAAAAAAATTTCCAACAAAATCCAAAATATTCACCCTAAGATAATATTGAAAATATTATTTAAACAATTATATCCTTTTTATTAATTATAATTTATAAAATTTTGATAAATAAATCATAATATTCCCTCACAAAAATTAATAAAAATAATTTTTGTTAAAAACATATTTTTTGAAGTACAAAATGACTTTACTAAAAAATAGTACTGATTTATTAAAAAATCCATTTTAATTATATAAAACCTGTAACGTCCTGGTTCTAGAATCCACCCAAAGGCTCCCCATACCCGGTTGGCCACATGGTCTCAAATGCATTTCCCTGAATGCCAGAGGCTGCCGACTAGCAGCGAGGGCCTTTGGTGTGATAGTGGGGAAACTATACCCTCATTGGTAGAGTACATAGCAGAAACAAACAGATATACAATAGCGGAAGCAGTAATAATACCAAACACCTATAATAGCGGAATCCTAATAAAGAAACAACTAGAGCATATATATATATATATATAATGATTCATGATACATATATGTCTAGGAAAACAGCCAAACAAAGCACAATGCTGAAATACAGTACTAAACCAAGTACAAAAGAAAAATAGAAGCTATCTCATCAGCATCGCAAGCATAATCTTGGTCCCTTTCTCCCCAGCTCCACAGCATGTCAAGAACCTGAAGTTTAAGGGCGCTTACCCTTGTCTATACCTGTAGCAATATAATATGTTTGGGCTCAAAATCATGGCCCAAACAGGGTGTGAGACTAAACCCCAGTAGTCAACCACCCGAAGATCTATTCCTAACAGTCAATGAGTATATGGTTGGTAAATGTACAGAAAGCTGTAAACAAGGAAGCACTAAGCAGTAAAAAAAACATAGTTTAAGCATTCAAAACACCACACAACATGAAACAGAAAAAAAAAATAACACAACAAGTAACCCTCTGAGAAGTACCCACAGCCTATCCACTCTGGCTCTACCTATCAAGTATAACAACCTTCTGGGAAGCACACACAGTCTCACCCCTCTGGTTCAGCTAATGTATAGACTCTCTGAGGAAGAACTCACCATAAATTCACCCTATAATCTCGTATCATACTAAAGGCACTCTGGGGAAGCACTCAATGCCAATCCCCCCTCTGGCTCGCTTCAAGGAACTACAGACACTCTGGGGAAGCACTCAAGGTCAATTCCCCCAGTGGTCTCGCATCGTATAATTATAAAGACACTATGGAGAAGCCCTCAATGTCAATTTTCCCTATGGTCTATACACCAGGTTCTCACGGCCCTGTGTAAGTCAAGAAAGCATAGCATCACGTAACGACCAAAGTAAAACTCAAGAACTACTTGGCTATCTGTCTACAACATAACAGCATGTCAGAACAAAAGTCTCCCCATCCAACAATACTAGGCATAGAAAAGGAAACAACAGCCAAACAGGAAAAATAGACCCAAAGGTCAAAAGCAGGAAAAACATGCATGGGAAATACATCCAAATCATAGTTAATTACCAAATTCACAAACAATAATGTCTCCTCATGCATAAAAACAAAGCAGTCATACAAAATGGGAAAAACAGGGAAACACGCAATACCCCATTCAAGGGTATTTGTTGAATTTGCACATAATACTCAAATAATTTCTACAAAAACGCACAAACCACCTACCTTGGGGTTAGGATATCAATATACTTGAACCTCGAATCTTTAATCTCCTTATAACATCATAGATCTATGAAAACACATAAAACATTCAACCCATGATAACTTGTAAAAAAGGAGGAATTAGAAAATGACACTCTATAAGAAGGACGAGCTTACCGCTGCTATTCCAACACAATAAACAATGGTCGATTCAGAGAACGGATGCACGATCAGGGGATCAGGGAAGTCTTGGCACCATACAGGTGATCCGGGAAGTTTTGGATGAAGAAGAAGACACCCATGTCCATTAGACGTGACCCCGGTCCATTTAATGAAAAAAAAGAAAATACACGGCGTGTACTTTTTAAGTACACGGTGTGTAATTACCCTTTCTGTACTCTGCTTTAGGTGGCCACCACGTCACCCCACACTACCGTGTGCATGGCCATGACATGGCTAGCACACGGCCTCCTACGGCAATGAAGTACACGGTGTGTACTCATAAAGTACCTAGCGTGTACTTAAAAAATTTCAAGAAACTCCTCTTTTCTAAAAAACTCCAAAAAAGGAAAAACATAACTGAAAAGAAGATCTGGGTTCTTACAAACTTCCCCGCTTAAAGAAATTCGTCCCTGAATTTCCCTAGCGCAGCATAGAAGAAGAAACCCCAAATAACTCTGACCACTATGATCGTACATCGGCCTCCCTCTCCCAAGTCTCGTCTTGTACTCACCCATGCTACCATAGCACCCATACTAGAGGAACAGACTGACCATGGAGAACCATCTTACTGCGATCAACAATCTGGATAGGATGCTCCTCGAAATATGCATCCACCTCCAACTCAACTTCCTCAGGTTGGAAAGCATGAGATGGGCCTGAAAAGTAACGTCGGAGCTGAGAAATGTGGAAGACGTTGTGCATAGCTCGATACCTATGAGGTAACTACAACCGATAGGAAACATGCCCAACTCTTTTAAACACCTCAAATACCCCGACGTACCTCGTCGAAAGCTTACCCTATATTGTAATCATCTTGTGTCCCAACCTCGGTGTGACACGTAGAAAAACATGATCCCAGACCTCGAACTCCAAAGGTCATCTCCACTGATCAGCATAAGACTCCTGATAAGACTGTATAGTAACCCTCCTCTTACGAATCAAATCTATCTACTTTGTGGTCTCCTGAACAAGATGAGGTCCCAACAAAGATGCCTCTCCTGCCTCCATCCAACATAAAGGTGATCGACATTGCCTACCGTACAAATCCTCATAAGGTTCCATCTGAATAGTTGTTTGAAAAATATTATTGTAGGAAAATTACAAAAGAGGTATATGATTCTACCAAGAACCTCCAAAATCTAGAATTCATACTTGGAGCATATCCTCAAGCACCTGAATCGTATGCTCAGACTGACCATCTGTCTAGGGATGGTAAGCTATACTCAAAATTACATGTGTACCCAAAGCCTTATGAAGCCCCTTCCAAAACCATGAAGTAAAACAGGCATCCATGTCTGAAACAAGGGAGTGTAGAACTCCATGCAGACGTACAACCTCCCAGATGTACAACTGCCCTAGATCATCAACATTGAAGGTCTCCTTGATCGGCAAGAAGTGTGCAACCTTCGTGAGTCTGTCAATGACAACCAAAACTGTGTAATTACCTCGAGGATACCTCAGTAAACCAGTCAAAAATTAAATCATGACATCATTCCACTTCCACTTGGGAATGGGTAATTGCTGTAAAAGCCCTACTGGTCACTGATGCTCCGCCTTCACCTGCTGACAAGTGGAACACCTCATGATGAAACCAACAACGTCCCTCTTCATACTTGGCCACCAGTACTAACGGTGTAGATCACGATACATCTTGGTGATTCTAGGATGAACTACCCAAACTGAGGAATGAAAGTCCCCCATCAGCTCCTCACGTATATCTTCTAGCATCCACACGTGTCCTTATAATAGTAGGATCTCATCCTCGCCTATGGTCCACCCAAGAATAGGGTCCTCTCCTGACATAATATCCCCTAGGACTAGGCCTTCAGAATCTGATAACTAACTCATTCCTACCCTATCAAGAAGTGTAGAGGTAACCGCTAGAGAAGAAATAAAGTTCTGCCCCTGTCTGTCGTGAACCTCCAAATGCATCTCAGAGAATAGAGCCATAAGCTACCACTCACTACTGGCCTCCCAAAATACCTGTATCTGAGTCCTCCTGCTCAACGCATCAGCCACTGTGTTTCCTTTCTCCGGTGTGTAGGCAAGCTCAAAGTCAAAACATTAAAGGTACTCAACCCACCTTCACTATCTCAAATTCAGATCGCGTTGAGTGAATATGTACTTGAGACTCTTTTGGCCAGTGAAAACCACAAAGTTCTCTCCCAGAAGATAATGTTTCTAGTAGCATAGGGCATGAACAATAGGTGTCAACTCGAGAACGTGCATCAGGTAATTCCTCTCATGTGGCCTCAACTGCTGAGACCCATATGCAACGACTCCATCTCCCTACATAAGCACATCTCTCATCCCAATACCTGATGCATCGTAGTAAATGGTATAGCTCTTTCCCAGATCCAGGAAGACTAGTATCGGTGCTAAAGTCAACCTCCATTTCAGCTCCTGAAAGGCTGACTCACAAGAATCTGACCATAAGAACTTTTCACCCTTCTTGGTCAGACCAGTCAGTGGTGCTGCTAAGCATGAAAAGTCCTGTATGAAATGTGTGTAGTATCCAACCAGCCCTAGAAAACTCTTCACCTCAAAGTCTTTCTTCGGGTGCTCCCAGAAAACTACTACTCTCACTTTCTCTGGGTCTACTAACACTCTTGTCTCTGAGATAACATGACCCAAGAAGTAAATCTAGTCCATCCAAAAGTGGTACTTGGAGAGCGTAGCATATAACTGATGATCCCTCAGTGTACTCAAAATGATCTCAAGATGGGTATCATGGTCGTGTCGAGTGTGGGAGTACACCAAGATATCATCCACGAAAACAACCATGAAGGAATCCAAGTATGGAAGGAACACTCGGTTCATCAATGCCATGAAAAATTCAGGCACGTTCATGAGACCGAATGGCATAACCATTTAGTCATATAGACCATACCTACTCCAGAAGGTTGTGAGAGGTATATCAGATGGTTTAATGTGCAACTGATGATAATCAGATCTCAGGTCAATCTTTGAGAACACCCAGGCTCCTAGAAACTGATCAAATAGATCATCAATCCTCAGCAAGGGATACCGGTTCTTGAACGTCAACTGGTTTAGCTTCCAATAATCCACACAAATTTTAAGGGTACTATCTTCCTTCTTCGCAAATAGGACAGACGAACCCCAAGGAGAGGTACTAGGTTGGATGAAACCCTTTGCCTGTAACTCCTCCAACTACTTCTTGAGCTCCTACAACTCAGGTGTGGCCATCCTATAAGGAGGAATGGACACCGATTCCACTCCTAGAAGAAGATCAATAGAACATTCTACCTCACACTCTGGAGGAAAACCTGAAAATTCCTCTGGAAAGATGTCCCTGAAATGATCCACCACTAGGGGAAAGTATAACTGTGAAGTCCCCTGGTCATCCAAATATAGACTAGAAATCTGGGCTATAACTGCTCCCAACCCCTGATGCTCTGGACCCACTCTGCTCGCTTGGATATCCCACTCTCACTTATGAAGAAAAAATCTACCCACTCGTTATATGAAACTAACCCTACGACGATAACAGTCGACGACTTACTGGAAGGGAACTATCCAGTCCATTCCAAGAATGACATCATAGCCTTTAATCTCTAAACATAATGATTCCAAAGGAAGTGACACCCACCAACCTCAAGAGGGAACACCTTGCACTGACACACACCAGATGTTCTTATCCCCAACAAAGTGTCCAGTGTCAAAACATCGGCAGAAGAAAAGATACAGAGCCCTAGTATCTCTACAATAGTGACAGATATAAAGCTATGCGTAATACTAGTATCGAAAAGAGCTAAAGAGAAAACCGAGGCAAATAGGATTGTACCTCGAACTGTATAGGGGCCGGGATCCTTCTCCTGATGGGTCTGATCCACTGCAAAAGTCTGGACAGCTCTGTGGCCCTGTGATCCTACCTGACTACTCTGAGCTGATCCACCCTGCTACTGTTGGTGGCCTGGTGACTGACCACCGCGGATGCGACCTCCACCTCATCCTGAACGGCCGGAAGAACTCTAGTTCCCAGACTGTTTAGAAATTGGCAGAGTTTCTCTTGTATGGGGAGTCATAGATAAACCCATGTCTCCAGCTACTAGTGAAAGAATCTAACAAAAACACTGAAGGTGTCCCAACATGCCGCAATATCGGCACTCCACTATGTCTCTTTGGCACTGCGTCTTCATATGCCCGCTTCTCCCGCACTAGTAGCACACCACCTGGATACTAGAAGAAGCATCCCTCCCACTCATATCTCCCCATGTAGTCTCCCTACGGCACTTACGGCTATCAGCTGGCAGAGCACAAACTTTGGATGTCGAGGCGCCCGGGCTCACAACCTCGAATTCCCTCATATTCTACTTCTTGATCAGTGCCTGGTTGACGATGGAAGGTATGGAAGTCAACCTGAAGATATTCACCTTAGAGAAGATGTCCTGTCTGAGGCCATCCTCAAACTTACTTTCCAGGAATGACCCATCTCCTCTCAGAAAGGGTGTCAAACGCTGAAGCTCGGTGAAAAAATAGGAATAATCCATAATCGATAGGGTCCCCTGCTCAAGGATCATAAAACCCTATACTCGGTTGGCCCTCTGGTTATCTAGATAGAAGTAGTCATAGAATATGCGTTGGAACTGTTACAATGCCATAACCTGTTGATGACCTGCCTATGAGATCAAATCCCACCATCTCTTGGAGGAATCTCGTAGCATATAGGTAGCGAGATTGAATCTCCTCTCTGGAGGCGTCTCCATATGCTCAAAGATCATTAGCATGGCTTCAAGCCATGACTCTGCAGCCTGAGGTCCTCCTTCCCCTGAGAAGGTGGGAGGATGCTGCTATTGAAAGACCCGCGTCAAATCAGCCATTGACGGGGCAGGAGGCGGAACTCCCTGAAAAGTATGCATTATTCTCATGAATCCTTCCCTGAACTATGCATCAGCACCGGTAACAGGTATAACTGTTAGTGCCAAGATTGGAACAACAGGAGGATCTGCAGGTGGTCCCTGATCAGCCATGTTCGGTGTCTGATCACCACCTAGAAACTGGCGTACAACTAGAGGACGTCTCAGTGGAATGACTCTGTAAGGTCAAGTGGACACCTTGGATCATAATTATCAAGGACTGGAAACAAGGAGTGTCAGAAGAGAACAAGATGAAGAAAACATTCAAGTTTTACAAAACATGACTACCCGACGTCTACACTACATACACAATGTTTTCCATGAAGTCATTCACATGGGAATGTATCTTTGCCTAAACTGGTCTTGTAACACCCCAAACACATGGAGTGTTCTCAAAACACATGGTGTGTACTTGAATTATCTTCCACGGCCCGAGTCCTTCTACATGATTAAGCCACACGACTCTGCTAAGGCGAGACTACACGAAGTGTAACATACCTGCACGGCGTGTAATCGATAAGCTTCACCTGGCCCGTGTTGTTAGTGACACGACCTGACACACATCTCACACTACACGATGTGTTCCAGATAGACACAATGTGTATGAGAAAGGATAACACCAACCCGTGTTTTTTGTGACACGGCTGGGTACCTGGGTCAGACTACATGGTGTGTTCAAGGGGGGTACGACGTGTATAAGAAGAGACTCCACCAACTTGTGTTGTTAGCTACACGGTCGGGTTCCTAGGATTATACTACATGGCATGTTCAAGGCGGACACAGTGTGTTCCCATCAGACTTTTCCCATCCCCTGTCTTTTCCCACACGGCCTATGACACGGTCAGAGAGTACACGGTGTGTACAAAAAGTACATGACATGTACTTAAGAAAAATTGTTTCTTCCCAAACAGAAGAACACATGGCATGTACTTAACATTACATGGCATGTATTCTGGGTTTTTTCAGACAGTAAGCCTCAGAAACTACTCTGAAACCCATAAAACACTGAAATAAGCATTGAAAATTCAAAATTACGATATGTGAGGGCCCATACTCCCCGCGAATCAAGGTTTGGCATCTCATACAAGTTATAAACATGGTAAACAACTCAATGATCCACCAAATTATATTCCATGTGGGCCCATAACACCTCAATAACCAATTTTTGGAATTCATTCAAACAAAACCTTACACACAATTCACTATCAAACAGAAGGTACTTATATCAAGGCATCTATCACAACAACATGCATATTCTACAAAACATCTATCACAACAACATGCAATTGCTAATGCATCCTAGATGGAATGGAAAGAATTCATGGCATGTTATTTCTAACATGTGCCTATATGATTCATGATATGGAATAGCCTCATATCATCAGGTGGTGACAGAAATAAAACCTCAATAAAATCAACGGTAACCGTACAAAACATGTAAATCACCCAACGGTGAAAATCAAATCAACCGTAAAATTGATAACCCAGAAAAATTTCAATAATGAGGTAGGTTGGATTTTCCCCATACACGGGTTAGCTACTACTGGGCACATCTTATTACCAAGTACCTATTCCATCCTACCCTAGATATAGGCTCAATACAGTAAGTCAAGAGAAAATAACAAGCTCCTCTGATACCACTTTGTAATGTCCTGGTTCCGGAAGCCACCCAAAGGCGCCCCGTACCTGGTTGGTCACAAGGCCTCAAACACATTTCCCTGAATGCCAGAGGCTGCCGAATAGCAGCAAGGGCCTTGGGTGTGATAGTGGGGAAACTATGTCCTCATTGGCAGATTACATAGCAGAAGCAAACAGATATACAATAGCAGAAGCAGTAATAATACCAAACACCAGTAACAACGGAAGAATGATAAAAAAACAACTGGAGCATATATATATATATATAATGATGAATGATACATATATGTCTAGTAAAATAGCCAAACAATGCACAATGTTGAAATAAAATACTAAACCAAGTACAAAAGAAAAACAGAAGCCAGCTCATCATCATCACAAGCCTAAGCTTGGTCCCTTGCTCTCCTGCTCCACACCGTGTCAAGTGCCTAAAGTCGAAGGGCGCTTTCCATTGTCTATACCTGCAGAAATATAATCTGTTTGGGCCCAAAAGCATGGCCAAATAGGGTGTGAGACTAAATCCCAGTAGGAAATCACCCGAAGATCTGTACCTAACAGTCAATGAGTATACGACAAGTAAAAGTACAGAAAGCGGTAAACAAGGAAGCACTAACTCGTAAACAATCCACAATTTAAGCATTCAAAACACCACACATCATGCAACAGAAAAATAGATAACACAACAGGTAACCCTCTGGGAATTACCCACAACCTATCCTCTCTGGTTCTACCTATCAAGTACAACAACCCACTGAGCAGCACACATAGTCTCACCCCTCTAGTTCAGATAAAGTATAGACTCTTTGACGAAACACTCACTACAAATTCCCCCTGTAGTCTCGTATCGTAATAAAGGCACTCTGGGGAAGAACTCAACGTCAATTCTCCCTATGGCCCACTTCTAGGAACTACAAACACTCTGGGGAAGCACTCAATGTTAATTACCCCTATGGTCTCACATCATATAATTATAAAGACACTCTGGATAAGCCCTTAACGTCAATTATCCCTATGGTCTATACATCAGGTTCTCATGGCCCTGTGTAAGTCAAGCAAGAATAGCATTGCGTAACAACCAAAGTAAACCTCAAGAACTACTTGGATAGCAGTCTACAGCAAAAAAACATTTCAGAACAAAATCCATCCAACAATACTAGGCATAGAAAAGAAAACAGCAGCCAAACATGAAAACTAGACCCAAAGGTCAAAAGCAGGAAAAACATGCATGGTAAATAAACCCAAAGCACAGTTAATTACCCTATTCACAAACAATAACCTCTACTCAGGCATACAAGAAAATCAGGCAAACAACAAGGGAAAAACAGAGAAACACGCAATACCCCATCCAAGGGTATTAGTGGAATTTTCACATAATACTCAAATACTTTCCACAGAAAGGCACAAACCACCTACCTCGGGGTTAGGAGATCAATATACTTGAACCTAAAATCTTGAATCTCCTTAGAACGTTTTAGATCTACAAAAATGCATAAAACGTTCAGCCCACGATAAATTGGAAAAGAGAAGGAATTGGAAAACGACACTCTAGAAGAAGGAAGAGTTTAACGCTGCGATTACAATGCAATAGATGGCGGTCAATTTGGAGAAAGGATGTGTGATCAGGGGATCAAGGAATTCTTGGCATCATACAGGTGCTCTGGGACATTTTGGCCGAAGAATAAGACACCCCTGCCCATTATACGCGACCCCTGTCTGTTTAATGAAAAAAAAGAAAACACACAGCGTGTACTTTTGAAGTACATGGTGTGTACTTGCACTTTCGGTACTCCACTTTAGGCGGCCACCACGTTACCCCACACGATCGTGTGTGTGTCCATGATATAGCAAGCACATGGCCTCCTGCGGTAACGAAGTACACGACGTGTACTCATAAAGTACACGACGTGTACTTCAAAAATATCCAGAAACTCCACTATACTCAAAAACTCTAAAAAAGGAAAAATATACCTGAAAAGAAGATCTGGGTTCTTAAAAAACTGCTATAAATATTATTCTTGGTTTGGTTATTCCTATTAATACTACCAATTTAATGACTAAGTTATAATGGTCACATTTAAATAATAATATTTTATAGTATATCATAATTCACATAAAGCTCAGGGTTGCGTGTTAAGAAAGATATCGAGCATGATATTATTTTAAATTAAATTTATAGGGGGTTATGAAACAAAAAATTTAGAATTCCTTATTACCCATATATAAATTTTTTACATTTAAAATTAGCATTTGGGTGTTAACCATTATATTTTCCTTAAATGCTCTAGTTTGGAGGTTCTGATCCTAGAGTATCATTTATGGGTTCATCAGCTCCATAATTTTCAACATTAAATAATTAAATTTTTTAATATAGGTATATAATAAAATAGTTTTTTCATGAAACTTTTGCAGAAGGTTCTCTTGAAACTCTTTAAAAAATCCCATTTTTCAATGATTATTGAATTCATTAAAGAATTAAATTTATAGGTAAATATACTTTTGAATATTACCATTCTAGAATTATAAAAAAAATTAAGTTAATGTTTATTAATTATTATTAACATTATTTAGGTTCTTTAATAATTCATGACAAAAACATTAAAATATCATTCATATGGTTGGTAAAATTAACAAAAATAAGAACATGTTATAATGATTGAATGAGTAAGTGAATGTTATTATATGGTGATAATATAATTTTTATAGAATTATAATGGTTTCAAATACATTTTTTAAAGTGAAAAATCAAATTAAATAATAGGTATGTGTAAAATAAAATTGAAAATAGATATAAGAAACCATTACTAACAAAGAATAAATCACCTCTCTTCGTAGAAATCTTCTTGGTTTTGAAGGAATTTGGGAAATTCCTAGAGGATAGATGATAACCAATGTGGGAGAATAATTTTAGTGATGTAAATATGGTATATTATAGTAGAATTTTATAATTTTTGTTGTATATTTGAAAGGGTGGTGAAGGGATCCTTTTATAAGCGAGAGTAGTGGCATTTTATTAATATTAATTTCTTAATATATAAAGAAAATTTATCCTTAAGGAAATTGGATATAAAATTGATTATAATTGAAAATAACTAAGTTATATTTCATTAAATAGACTCTAAATTCATTTAAATATAAGTTTTTGTGATATCTTGTTACCTTATCCCTTAATTTAACCATTTTACTACATTTAACCCTTACCATGGTGAGTAACTATAACTATGGTAACTTATATTAATGAATAAAAATGAAATGGAACTTATTACCTAAATTTAACTTGACGATTCAAAATTTTAAAACCAATTTTTCAAGATTCAATTTATATATGTGGAAAAAATAATTTTTTTATAAAAGTATTCTTAACAGAACAAAAACAGTTTTTTGATTGACTGATGATTTAAATTTTTTATTTTAGAGATATTTGTTATGGGTAAAGTGGGAATCCTTATAATATTCAAGAAAACACAAAACATCAAACTATATAGGATGTCTTAAGAACATTCCAAAAAATTTAAGAGTATTGGAATCATTCACCTTATATAATCCCTATTAAATTGTGGTTAATTTAATATCTAGTTCATACTTGATGAGATCCTCAAAGTGATATTCCATTTATTCCAAAATCAGAATATACTTCTCTAGATTTTTTTACCCTTTCTTGAATATGCATGTCAAAATAAGATCTGTTTTGTCAATTTGATATGTTTTATCTTCATTAAGGACAAATTGAATTATTCTCTTCAAGATTCTATTGGAATCCTCATGTGAATCATTGATACATAAATAAACCTACTCCACCAATTACTTAGAGTGTATAATTATCACTAGGAATTTTGATTTATCATCTCTATCCCTTCCTACCACCCTAAACTCACCATCAATACGGTCCAGTTCATGAAACACTATGTTGTCATCCTAGTTTTTGTCAGGAATATCTGATGTTGAAATGTTAGCAAGATCCCCCGCAACCAAAGTTCCTTCATGTACCAGGCCTGGGACTTATTCTTTGTTAAATTTAGTTTAATGTATTAGTTTTTTCTATATAAATCCTTTGAATATGTATAGTAATATTTTTCGATTGAGGTTCTGATAGAGTGAAAGATTCTAAGTCCCAATTATCCCAGAATTTATATTATAAGAATATTAAATATATTAATATAATTTGCACACATTTTTTTATAAAAAAGAAGAATAACTATATAAATAATGCTCAGATTAGAAATATGATTCTTCTATTGAGTTCAAAACATGGATTTTACCCTAGGCGTAACCAAAGTTCCTTCCTATACCTGATCTGGGTCTTCTTTTTTTTATCATATTTAGTTTAATTTCTTAAATTTTTACATTCAAATATTTTGAATATTTCTAGTAAAATTTTTAGATTTGGGAATTGAGAAGGTGAAAAATTCTTGGTCCTGATGATCCCAAGGTTGGTATTTTAAAAATATTACATATATTAAAATCATGTGCATGAATTTTTTATGAAAAATAGAATAAATATAAAACCAATGGACATATTGGAAATATAAGGCCTCCATTGAATTCAAAACATGTCTTTTACTCTAGGTAAAATATAATATTTATTATTGTCAGTCATTTTGGTAAAGTTTTTTCACAAATAAAAAAAATGAAATGAATATATTGATTAATTAAATTTATTTATTGTGTTATTATTGATGCATTGACCTCACCCACACCTATTTAAACCCTATTATATCTAATTCATAGGGTTATCCACATATCTTTGAGAATTAAGAGTAGATATTTGAGGATATCAGGTGTGGACGACATGGGATCGAATGACCAGATTGATACCGAAGGCATCATCGACACCAATGGAGTTCATGGATTTCACCAACCAGTAAAATTTATGGTCATTAATCATCAGCGACCGATCCTAACTTGAGGTATGACTTTTTTATTTTATGGATTCATCCCATTTAATTATTCCGTATTGAACATAGATCAATTACACTAGAAAAAAATGATTCATAGATCATCGTTTGATTTATTTATGATTGATTTTATTAATTGTTGGATATTCATTATTTGGTATAAAAACAATGAATTGAGTCCAACCCTAAAATAACCAAGTATCATTAATCTTTATTGTTTTATGGATCCCCCCTATTTTTTTGTACGTTCATTGCAGGAAATTTTTAGCATTCATCTTGATGTATACCTCATATCCAATCATTACATGACCATTATTCAACATAACAGATCAATAACGAAGGTGCGTTCTATGATCGTGATTACAATCAAGGTATAATGATGTAGGATGTTAGGGGGAGGATCAAGATTTAACTAAATATTTATGTTTTTCCAAGTTGATGGGTGAAAAAAATATGGTGTGGTGACATTATATATCAAAAAAGTGATTTGAAAGTGGATCGATACCAAATTTCTGGTGGGGGTCAACAAACCCAAGATCCACATTTCCTAGTGGTATCAAAAACAACTGTGGAAGATATGGATGATAGATGAAGGAAGCCACAGTTTTCTATAAATCCTATGGTACAAAATGTAATATGAAGATACATGCCACGTGGGACCCCCTAGCTATAGTGATAGGGTTTCCATGGAAGTTAAATATCACACACCGTGTGAAAGGTTTCACACACCTTGTGACCCGATACTAGAAACCCAACAGGTAATTCATGAATACACTAGCATTAACAAAAAAAAGGTAAATGGGTATAGGTATCATACATGGAAATGAATCAATACTCAGACATGACTAAGTACGCGACCATGACCACTGTACACAAGCATGGCCAATTGTACACATGCACAGACATATGGAATGGGCAGGGTGCAAGCCAACCTCTATACATCGTGTACATTATGGGACATGTCATGTATATAGAGGTTTACTTTCTCTATGATATGATGAGAGAAAAAATACTATAGGTTGGAAATTCATTTCATATACCCATAGTACATGATGTGTACTCCCTCTGAGGGTGTTTATAACCCTTCATTTCATTAGTTTAGACTAGGATAAATTGAGTATGATTCATTAGTCCCTTTACACAAGGGTATTATGTGTAATTACATCCTCATCTTATGATTTTGATCCCCTTGATGGGTTCATATTCATATATAATTTAGTGTATCCCTATATGGGACTAGTTTGGGATCCTCTATCGTTCCTAGTTGGTGTTAGTGGTATCAATGTTACCACCATGCATAGGGAATTGATCCCCTATATAGAAGGCTGATCTGGTAGGGTTCGTGAGGTCCCTAGTGGCCTTATGTGTGATCCCTTACTTGTATGATGATATATTCAGAGATCTGGTGAGTACTTCTTAGGTGGGGCCCAATGATCATGAACTATTGGATGAGCCTCTCTAATGATAGCATAGCTCATGGAGTGAGTACTCCCAAAACAAGTTTTACCTAGAATCCTCAAAAAGTATCATGTTGTTAGAAGTATTGGTTGATAACACTTGATATTGTTTTTCTACTATAATTATATTTTCAATTTTTTTATTTCATTATTATTATGAACTAATTACTCTAGATGATTTATTCTTAGTGGTTTTAAGGAGTCCTACCATGTATTTTTACACTCACCCACACATGGGATTTTTTGACACATGTCATGTCTTGTGATGATGAGTGACAATTTGATAATGTTTTTGGAGGACCAGGAGCAGGAAGATCATAGTTCAGTGATATAAAGACAAAGGTATATACCAATATTAAATTTGATAGAAGTACCCTACTTTTAAGAAGGTTGGAATCATTTCTAGTTTTGGATGGTCTTGTATTTTTCCCTTATCTATTTCTAGTAAATTTTAATACTTTGATGTGGGATAGAAGTTATTTATGCATTTAAGGTATTATTTGTTTCTACTTTCTCATCATTGTTTAAACTTGGATATGTGTGTGTGTGTATACTGGTACATTTTGATAATTCTTCCCATATGTGGGATATGACTATTCGATACCAGTCACCAGACCTTGGTCTATTGGAGGTCAGTTTGGGGTGGTCATACTCATCTTACCACCATCCAAGAAGTCCCTAGTGGGTTGATTCATGACAGAGTGGTATCAGTGTTTGGTTCTACCTTAGGACTAGAGCATGTATTTTATTTATAGATGTGAGATTGGTTTGGGAGTTTTGGTAACTATGTTAAAGTGTTTCAAGTTCTAATTTTAGTCCAAGGACTCCTGTTTTTGTGTGGTAGATGACATATCCATTCACCAAGTTTTTAAAAACCTACTAATTGACTGGGTACATGTAGGAATTTTTTGTAGGGAAAAGAATTCGTACATGCATCATATAAGATTGGGTTGTGGTTTCCATGACCTTATTGAGTCATATTCCAATATATAACCATTGAACCTGATACAACTTTTTTTAAGATGTCTCTATGAATACAACCAACTAATATTCCATTGCATCCATTGGTTTTCAAGTTATGACACCACCTATTGAGCATCATTTAGCACCAAAATATTCATCTTATGATGCAAGTAGTCTAAGTACACAGCATGAGTTTAATAGGAAATGACCTTACTGGATTTGGGGTTAGCTAGACCCCCAGGTAGTTGAGTATTGTCTAGATGAAGTCTCCATAGTTTTCTACCTTGTGAGGATGCCTTTAGATCAGACAGAAATCCTCACAATGATTCTTCTTCAAGGATCCTCTAGGCGATGGTGGATTCTAGAGACTCAGTAACATGATAATACATCCCACTCTTTGTTAGACTTTGATCACATTTTCAAGTATTAATTTTCTTCTTACACGTTTTCATCAGTGAAAATTCAAGAGATTTTTCATTTATAGTAGGGCAGTATGACCATGGTAGAGTATTCATTGAGGTTTAATGATATCTCATGACACTCCCTAGATATGGTGAAAGATTCTTTTTTCATAGCACAGACCTTAAAGAATTGTATTCGCTGAGATATTAGTGCTTTAGTGGTATCTCTTTTCATTCCGACCTATTTTAGAGTTATTAATAAGGCCTTAGTTATAGATATATTCCTTCCATAGCAAACGCTGATAGTAAGTGATGGTAGTGGGAACACTGGATTTGAGACCTTTATAGTAGGTAGTTGATGGTAACCATAGTGATCTATTCATAAAATTCACTTCAACAGGTGATCTTGGGAAATAGGATTAGTATTTTAGGGATCTCATGATGGATCAAGTCAACCTAATGAGATGTAGTAATTTTAATGTGATGATTGGGTACATCTCACTCGAGATTGTACAACCCATTGTAAAGATAATAGAGAGATGTTCAAGGTAATTCCTAGATAGAGATAAAGGTAGAATAAATAAGTTCTTAAGGTTAGAAGATGTGGAAAAGGATCAGGTAGAATAGTATAATGTGGAAGGGAGTTTGATATATTTCTACCACCACCCCTGGGTGATCTGTTCTAGGATTATGGAGTTGGTGGTCAGGGACAAAAACAACTACAGGAAGTGGAGGCCTATGATCCCAAGGCTCCTGGTATTTTTAGAGGTATGAAATGTGTATAATATTATTTAGATACAATAATGAGAGACAATACTATGATACACTTTTTTCTTGTTACTTATCTAGTGCATGATATAGAGATTCTGGTTGGTCACCTAGCTTGACCCCTACCGTTGTAGACTCTGATAGGAGGTGACTCGGTGATAAAACACTTTTTGTAATAGTGTGATCTGATGATTAGGGGTGAGATCTTTGTATTAGATCCCTTTGTATCAGTTATGAAACCTTATGATTTCATCTTAGTTATGCACTAGCTTTCCACTGTTCAGGCATAGATTGAATGTCTTAAGTATAGGATGTGGTGGATCTGTAGTAATGGATCAAGGTTTTCCTTTATGGGAAATAATGAAACTTAGGCAGAGTAGGATGATCTCATATGTAGGAGGGTATGGCCAATTACCCACCAGTTGGATAGTATGAATCTTGGATAAGTGGATTCTATAAGCTTTGAGCTTCCTAAAATGGTGGTAGAGTGTGAGGATGTCTTTTCTGGGGATGTTTTAGGCCTACGAACTTTCCAATAGATAGATTTATATATTGAATTTCACCCTAGGAAGACCTCGATATCTACATAATCATTTCATATGGATCCCAAAAATCTTCAAGAGCTAAGGGTATAGTTGGAGGACATACAAAAGAAGTGATTTGTGAGGAGTAGTGCTTCCCCCTGGGCAGCCTCAATGTTGTTCTCTATGAAGGAAGAGGAGACCCTGAAATATTATATGCATTATTGGGACCTAAACTATGTGACTATGAAGAATAAGCATCCTCTACCATGGGTAAATGACCTCTTAGATTCATTAAGATTGGTGTAATGGTTATTGAGGGTTCATTTAATATCAGGTTATCATCAACATTGAGTATGAGATGAGGATATATTGAATATTATATTTTGATGTCGCTACGGTCACAAAGAGTACTTCATGATGCCTTTCGACATGATGAACTCCCCAACAGTGTTCATGGGATTCATGAATTGGATATTTTAGCCTTTCTTAGACCTATTTTTTGTTGTCTTGATTGATGATATCCTAGTGTACTTGGCAACCTAGGAGGAACAGGAAAGACCCTTAAAGATGGTCCTAGACATACTCTAATAGAGCCCTCTTTATGTGAAGCTCATGAATTGTTTGTTCTAGATTCAATAGGTCCACTTTCCATGAAATTTCATCTCATTTTATGGTGTAGTAGTAATCCCAATGACGGTAGAGTCAGAGTTAGATTTGGATACACTCAAGAGAATGGAAATTGTGTGGACCTTCCTTAGGTTGGTAAGATTCTATTGGTGATTCATACTCAATTTCACTACTGGAAACTGGACATCTACCAATGGTTATGGTGATTGTGGGTTACCGTGATGTCGGTTTAGACCTATACTAATAGTTTTGGGAAAATTTTGGTAAAGGTGGCTATTCTAATGGGTTGTAAACTATTGGTATATGTGACATTAATTACCTATACCACCATGTCATTAAACTATACCCAAAATTTGTAAAACTATGGGTATATCTTTTAAAAAATACACGGTCGTGAGATTAGATCCCTAGACCACTGATTTATTCTTCCCACACCTAACCACAACTTCATTTCACTTATTGGTATATAAATACATATTTAATTATATAAATTTATATAAACCATGAATATAGGTATAAAACCATGGGAATATGTGTTCCTGGAAAAAAAATTTGTGTCCCATTAATTTCCCCCCACCATAAGGCGGAAAATCTATATCTATAGTTTGGAAAACCATGGGTCTAGGTCTTCAAAAAAACTCCATAATAATGGTTTTATAGAAACCATGGGTTTAGGTCTCGAAAAACAATCTTGTACCAATGGTTTCTGTAAAACAATTGGAATAGGTCTTAAAAAATAGCCTTACCCACGTTTTTTCAAAATCGTGGGTATAGGGATACATACTATACCAAAACCCACAGTTTTCCCAAAGTCATGGGTATAGGGAAACTTTCTAGTAGTGTTTTCATAAGAGTTCATCACCTTTGACTAATTTTACCAAATAAGGGAAGCCTTTCATATAGATGGAGAGGTTTCATCATGCCTTTTAGGTGTTGAGGTAGAGATTTATGAGCACCCCCATATTTAGATTTATAGATGGGAGTGTTGAGTATATAGTGTTCTGTGATGCCTTATGAATCATAATCAGTTGTGTATTGATGTAGTGGAAAGTTGTGATCATGTATGAGTCTCAATAGTTAAGACTGAATGAGAGGAACTACACCACCCATGATCTTGAGTTGGTAGCAGTAGTCTTAACCTTAAAAATGTCATGGCACTACCTTATGGGTGAGTGGTTTATGTTCTACTCTAACCATAAGAGTCTCAAATATATATTCTATTATAAATATATTAACTTGATATAGAGATGATTTATGGATTTCCACCAAGATTATGACTTTGATATAGTCCATAATACTAGGAAGGGGAACGTTGTGGAAAATTCTCTTAATAAGAGATCTTACTCATAGTTGTTGACTGATGCTTCAGAACAGTTATCCTCATTATAGTTTTCCTTAGTGAATAAGTTTGGTTAATCTTATCTAGAGTCAATGGTTATTACCCCACCACTTATACAATGTGTTAGGGATGCTCAACATGGAGATATAAACTGTGAGACCTTACATGAGCATATATCCATAGGATGTGCTCTGGATAGATTTTCTGAAGTTGGGGATAATTTCATCTTTTTTGAGAATAGACGATGTTGTACCAGTGATGTTCTGGGAGGTGGTGATGAGGGAGTTTCATACATCCCTTTTGGTGGTGCATCTAGGTTCAGAAAATATGCACCAGAACTTCCGACATAAGTTTTGGTGGCTATAAATGAATAAATGTGTAGCATATTTTATCTCTTGATTCCTTACTTGTTATATAGTGGAGGATGAGTACCAGATTCCAATGGGATTACCTCAACCCCTTGAGGTTCCAGAGTAGAAGAGGGATGGGATATCTATGTACTTTATTATGGGGATTCCACAGAAGATGAGGGGAAATGATGTCATCAGGGTGATTATAGACCAACACACCATGTCAGCCCACAACTTACTTATTTGAGAGCATAGTTTAGCTGAGATATTTGGATGCCTTTATGTGAAGGAGATAGTCCTGATCCGTAGTGTAACGACCCAAACTTTTGTCAATGAAAATTTTTCTTGATATAATTAATTATGTGAAATGGATATACAACATATGCACTTTTTTTGTTTTATGTTTTTGGATTTAAAATACCATTAAGAATTTTGAATGTTTATAATATATTCATTGAAAAGTGATCACATGATTAGTATAAATATAGGGATTTAACAAATTCTTTTACTCAGGAAAAGGAAGCGATAACCTCATCCAATAGAGTTGCCCCGTATGTAGCCCATTTATCAAAGCTCATCAGGGAGGTTGCATCTTTGCGCTTTCCTATTGACCAAGCCCAAGACGAGCTTGAATACGTTTAGCTCGAGCAAAACCAACTAAGGGAGAAGTGGAAGTTGATAGAGATTACCACTCGAGCGATGTTATCCGAGCCACCACAAGAGTCTATCACCATCGTGCACCTTAACCTATGGTCTTATGTGGGTGTTTTAAGGGTTTATGTAACAAGAACCTAGTACTATGATTATGTAAATTATTTTTTCATATAATAATGAATGTACTTTCATTTTATTATTGTTACTTTGTAAATAGTTTTTAAAGAAAAAATAATATTTTTTGTTAAATATTAAACTAAGAAATATATTTTGATAAATTAATGTATTTTTGAATTAAATAATATTTTAATAAAATATTATTATTATTATTAAATTAATTTTTATTAAAAATAAACGATCATATAATTTTATGAATGCAATTGTAATTTTTATTGAGGTTTGAAAGCCATTTTTGTCAAAACCCATGAATTTTCGATAAATGTTGGTTTTTATTTTAAAAATGGAAATTAGAATATTTAAAAAATTATTTAGATAAAATGAATATTATTTTTGGAATCGGGACGTCGAAATTATCCAATGTTTAATTTTTCATAATTTTCTGAAACAATCAAAATTTTGGGGTAAAAATTTAATTTCGTATAAAAATATAATGTGTTTTAGGACATCATAATGACCCAATAGTGATGTAATAAATACTATAAACTATAGGTTCGGCCAATATATGTTTTTTCATTAAAATAATGTAATTTTAGGTTTTTTTATTTATTTTACGAAGCTTTAGTGGACTCTCTAAGACTTATATAACATTTTTTCTTTTAAATTTTTTTTCCTTGAGAGTGTGACTCACCTCCACATAAGAAACCATGTTATTTTAAGAATTTCGGCCATTTACCTTATAAAATATTGTTTTCTACTTCCCTTTTTCATAAACCGTGGTAAAAAATCATGGGTTGGTTTGTGGTTTAGTTTAGTTTAATGTGAGGTGTCCCAAACCTAAATAATAAACAATTCCCTCTCCTTTCCTATATAAACCCACCCAAGCTCCCACTTACTCTTCACTCAAAGCCCTTTAAGTTTGTCCAAACTCTTCCCTCCTCTCTCTAGAATCCTCCTAAGGTTCCCTTAGGCCTCCCAATGTCCCTAACTTCAAGCTTTCAAAGTTACTCTTCAAGGTAAGGGATCTTTTCACCCTCCTCCTTTAAGTCATGAATTCCTTTATGTTATATCTTATAGTTCCATTTTATTATGTGGGGGATTGTTCTTATATTTATTTAATACTGTCCATTTCATTTCCTAATGATGAGATACCCTTTCTTCTCTCATAAATTGTTTTTCCAAAATTTTAAGTGACGTCGTTAGGCTACCAAAGTTTCGTAAAAGAAATCACATCTTCTCTTTACTTTCAAGTTTCCTTTTCTTGTGGTATGTCATCCAAATTTCCACACCATGATCTTATTTCAATTTTATTATGTACCTTTACTATAAAATAATTAATTTATGGATGGGATATTATTTTCCAATATCTTTTTATTATTTTCTAAAACCAAGTTATATAATTGTTATGCTGCAGAAATTTCGTCTCAAATTTATCATTCTTTCTCTCAAAAAATTATCTTATTTTATTTATGTGAATAACTAGGACTATTTAGTTTCTATGGGTGTTCATAAATACAAAAAAATTATATATTTTATTATGGACTTAACATACATATAAAACTCAATTCCTTTCCATGGGTTATAAATGACATAATGATCTTATTTTTTAGTACATTTTAAAACATCATGATTTTGAAATGAAACCCATTTTTTTATTCTATATGGGTTATTAATGAAATTATTTATTATGATCAATGTAGATCACATGAAATTAAATACATATTAATGGTGCACCCTGATAGCACTCCAAAGCATTGGGTAAAGAATTTATCTCTAGAGATGACAAGTTTCACGATACCTTGGTGAATAACCTTGGTAATTTTTATGACACCTTGGGGTTGTAACTTGGTGATATGTTCATGAATGTATAAATGAAATGTTATAGAAAAATATGAAAGTTATGTTTCATGTTTTTTTTGTTATGATATGCCTATAATTCCATTTCTCATGTCTATATGTTTTTTTATCAAATTCTGAATGATGTTACAAGTAAACTAATTCCCTTGATTTTCTTATTGGGCCTTCTACTCACCCTTTCCTTTGATGTATGTCTCCAAGTTATAAGATGCAGTAATTCCACTTAAGATGAATATATGATGAAGCCTTACAATTGGATTACAAGAATTTTTTATTTTATTTTCTTGTATTATGTTCCTGGTTTCCAAGACACTAGACTTTAAAGAACCTATGTTTGTGAAATGTAATGAAAAGTTAAGTAATAAAAAAGTTGGTATGCTATAGTTGGTATCAAAGGATAGTTTAGTTATTTATGGAAATTAGGATATGAAAACTTTAAGAATAACCCTATAGAAAATTTTAAATATAAGAAAACTTCTTGTAATTTTTGTGAGTAATGATTAAGTGGTTTATCAAACAAATACATCCCTATCTGGATACGAGTAGGTAGAGGCGGCTCTGGCATAGATGTACATAGGGGTAAAACCCGAAAACACCACTTTGATCTAGAATCGAATGGGAACTGGTGCACAATAATGGGACTTGCTGCACTCTTGGTTATAACACTCTCGGAGGATATGTTTGGTTAATCGAAAGCTTTTTATGAATCATTATGAAGGATTTATAGAGAAATTTAATTGTTTAAGCATGATGTTTTAAGACATAAAATCCTTGATAGTTAAAATATTTTTAAATGAAATAAGTTTCTCAATGAGGCTTTATTCTTTTAGAAAATGGTGGGAAATAATAGGAACCGTTAAAATGGTGACCACAATGGACCATGCACTGACGACCCTCTGATGGAATCCAAAATGGAAACATTTATGCGAATGATGAACCAAATGACTCAAGTTATGGGAAATAACATGAATCAAGCTGAGAGACAAGTCTTGCTGTGAAGGGAACAACTTTCTGTTGAATCCTTTATGCGTCAATGACCACCAACCATCAATGGATCGATAGACCCATTGATTGCCGAATAATGGATCAGCTCTATCAAGAAGATCTTTTCTATGCTTCGCTATTCTGAACAAGATAAGGTTACCCTGACTGTCTATCGCTTAGAAAGAGATGATGATTAGTGGTAGGAACTAATTAAAACACAAGTCCAAGAGTGGAAGTTGAATCTATGGAGTGGGAAGATTTAAAAAGGATATTCTTCAAAAATTATTTCCCTCGATCGTTGAGAACAAGAATAGAGAAGGAGTTTCTCGAGCTGAAGCAGAAGGAGAATGAATCTGTGGGAAGCTACAGGATGAACTTCACAAAGCTTTCACGTTACACCTATAGCTTTTCCATTGATCCAAATATAAAGTTTGATATATTCTTCGGCGGACTGATACCTCATCTATGTAAGAATATATCCAATAGAGACTATGATAGCTATGAGGAGATTATGCGGAGTGCGATGAAAATCGATCTGAAGTTTGGTGAGATGTAGTGGTCTCATAAAACAAATGACAAGAAGAGATCGATAGAGCCCAACTTAGGTAGGAACTTTGATCAAGGAAGAGGAGGCAAGAAAGTGCAACTTCCCTTGTGTAATAAATGTGGGAAGAAGCATTCGGGGAACTTCCTGATCAAGATCGGGAAACGCTACAAGTGTGGAAGAGATGGCCATATTGCAAGGAATTTTCATAATGAGGTGAAACTTCAACATCCAAACACTAACGATAAGGGAAAATGTTGCATGCCATACCTAATGTCTAGTGTTTTAAGTGTGTACATCTTGGGCACTTTTCCAATCACTATCCAAATCCGAGGGCAGTAGAGGGGAACCACCATTAGCCTCAGCAAAGGCCAAGGGAGAAAGGTCGTGATTTTGTTATCACAACAGCTGAAGTTGAAGCTCTGAATGATGTGGTAATAGTTACTCTTGTTGTTCTTTAAAATCTAGTAAGTACTTTGTTTGATTATAGTTCTATGCATTTTTTTATTCCCTCCATGTTTGCAAAGAATTTAGAATCAGCCCTTGATTTACTAAAAGTAGAGTTATCTGTCAAGACTCCAGGTGGGATTAACCAAGCATCGTCAGTGTTTAGAAACTCTAGTATTTACTTTGGCAATCACAATCTCATTGAAAATCTAGTAGTCATTCCAATGCTAGAAATTGACATTATACTATTGATGGACTGACTCTCAAAGTATAATGCTAATATCAAATGCAGAAGTAAGGAAATCTCAGTAGTCTTAAATGGAAAACCTACAGTTATCTTCTAAGGAGAGATATCTCAACCAGATCTTTGTCTAGGAGAACCCCCTATATCCTTCTTTATGGAGTTTATCAGTGAATAAGAAGAAGGAGATGAAGTTTTAAGGATATAAAATGTCCCCATCGTCTAGGAATACGTTGATGTATTTTCTGAGGAGTTACCCAGATCTCCCTCAGAAAGAGAAGTAGATTTATCCATTGATCTCGTACCTGGATCTCATGCGATATCAAATACCCTATATAGGATGGAAAATATTGAGTTGAAGGAATTAATGAAACAACTCCAAGATATTTTAAATAAGGGGTTTATCTGAGTGAGTGTGTCTCCTTGTGGAGAACCAGTTCTCTTTGTGAAGAAGAATGATGGATCGATGCAGCTATGAATTGACTATAAATAACTAGACGAGATTATAGTAAAGAAAAAATACCCTCTTCCAAGAATTTATTACTTATTTGACCAACTTCATAGGGCTCAATTCTTCTCTAAGATTGATCTTCGTTCTGGTTATCATCAATTGAGTGTGAAAAAAGAAGATATTCCAAAAAATGCCTTCTGATCAATATATGGGCATTATGAGTTTGTTGTTATTCCCTCTAGACTAACTAATGCACCTGAAATTTTTATGGATTTGATGAATAGAGTCTTTAAAGACTACCTTGATAACTTTGTGGTAGTTTTATTGATGATATTATGATATATTCCAAAAGTTTTCAGGAGCATGAAGATCATATAAGGGTTATTTTGAAAACTCTATGGAAGGAGGGGCTTTTTGGAAAGTTCAGCAAATGCAATTTCTGGTTACAACAGGTTTCTTTCTTGGGAACATTGTTACCAATAAAGGAATCACAGTTGATCCTGCAAAGACAAATTTGTAGAGGAGTGGCCTCAGCCTATAACAATAACCGATATTCGTAGTTTACTTGGTTTAGTGGGATATTATAGGAGGTTGGTGAAAAACTTTTCATAAATTTCCAATCCATTAACCAAGTTAACTCATAAATGGGTCAAGTTCATCAGGACCAAGGAATGTGAGAAAAGTTTCCAAGAGCTGAAGAATATATTAGTTATTGCACCCATGTTAACTCTGCCCTCAAGTGGATAAGGATTCGTTTTTTTTAGCGATGCATCTATGAAATGTATTTGGTGCGTTCTCATGAAAAATGAAAAAGTCATTGCTTATGCATCTTGACAGTTGAGGACTCGTGAGAATAACTATCCTACGCATGATCTAGAGCTAGCTGGAGTCATTTTTTCTATGAATATATGGAGGCACTATCTTTATGGGGAGAAACGTGATATATACACAGACCATCAATTTTTAAATTATATTTTCACACAAAAGTAATTGAACATGAGACAAAGGATATGGTTGTAAATTCTTAAATACTAAGATTGTTTAATTCATTATCATCCCGGAAGAGAAAAAAATTTGCTGATGCATTAAGTAGGAATGATCTGGTTGTTCTTTCCATGATGAGGATTCAAAGAGATCCTTTGATCAATGACCTAGTAAAACTGGACATGGGAATTATATTGGAAGGGACATCATCAACCCTAACCCAAATGATTTCTCAACCATCATTACTAGAGAATATCAAGAAAGATCCTAAAGAAGATCATTTGTTACAGAAGAAGTTTGAGGCTGTAAAGGATGGGAAGTTTCATGGTTTCAATATTGATCAAGAAGGTGTACTAAAATTTCATACAAGACTATGTGTTCCACATATTCTAGAAATAAATAAGGATCTAATGGATGAAGCTCAAAGATCTATATTATCTATACATCCTGGGTGCACAAAAATGTATAGGGACCTTCGTGATCATTATTGGTGGGATAATATGAAAAATGAGATTTCTAACTACACTTCAAGGTGCCTGGTATGTCAAAAAGTGAGGGTAGAGTGACAAATTCTTAAAGGGGTATTGCAACCACTACCCATACCAACAAGGAAGTGTGACAATATCACTATGGACTTCATCACTGGTCTCCCAAGAACTTCCAAAGAAAACAATGTGATATGGGTTATTGTGGACCATCTAACCAAGACTGCCCATTTTATCTCCATTTTTGAAGATTTACCTCTTGATCAACTTGCCCGGGTTTACATGAAGTAAGTGGTAACGCTGCATGGAGTTATACTTTCTATCATATCTGATCATGATCCAATGTTCACATCAAAATTCTAGAAAAGTCTTCAACAATCTGTGTGCACTGAATTGAATTTCAGTATGGCCTATCACCCACAAACTGATGGATAATCTTAAAGGACTATTCAAACACTAGAGGACATGTTGAGAACATGATCAATAGAATTTAAAGGTGGATGGGATCAACATCTCCCTTTAGTTGAGTTCTCTTACAAAAACAGCTTCCACTCGAGCATTCAAATGGCACCCTATGATGCTCTAAATGGGAAGCGATGTAGAACTCCTACTTGTTGGTATGAAGCTGGTGAGAGAAATCTTCTTCAACCTAATCTTGTACAGGAGATGGAAGAAAAATTACATGCCATTCAACAACACATTAAGGCTACTTAGATTCGGAAAAAGAGCTATGCCGACAACTGTCGAAGGGACTTTCAGTTTAATGTTGATGAAAAAGTCTTTCTTTAGATTTCACCTTGTAAGAGAGTCATGTGGTTTGGGAGGAAAGGAAATCTCAGCCCTAGGTACATTGGCCCCTATGAAATCCTTGATTGTGTGGGATCAGTGGCCTATCAACTTTCACTTCCTCCAAATCTGGCACAAGTTCATGATTTTTTCCACGTATCCCTCTTGAGGAACTACATACTTGACCCTTCACATGTACTAAACCCAGAGGTTGTACAACTGGAACATGACCTCTCTTATGAGGATAAAATGGTGGAGATCTTGGATCGTAGAGACATGGTTCTATGAAATAAGACTACCAACCTTGTTAAGGTGTTGTGGAGGAACCACAAATTTGAAGAATCCATGTGGGAACCAGAGGAGTCTATGTGGAAGATATACCCACACCTTTTCTCTTTTAGGGTATGAGTTAAAATTTTGGGGATGAAATTTCTTAAGGGGGGAAGATTGTAATAACTCAAATTTTTGATAATGAAAATACCTCTTGATCTAATTAAATATGTGAAATGGATATACAACATATGAACTTATTTTTTTTTTTATGTTTTTTTATTTTAAAATACCATTATGAATTGTGACCATTGTTAATATAGTCGTTGAACAGTGATCACATGATTAGTATAAATATAGGGCTTTAAAAATTTATTTTACTCAGACAAAGGAAGTGGTGGCCTCATCTAGTAGACTTTCCCCATATAAAGCCCATTTATCAAATCTCGGAAGGGAGGTTGTGTCTTTGGACTTTTCTCATGACCAAACCCAAGCCATTCTTGAATACTTTAAGCTCGAGTGGAACCGCCTACGGGAGAAGTAGATGTTGATAGAGATTATCACTTGAGCGATGTTATCCGAGTCACCCCAAGAGTCTGAAATCATCGCACACCTTAACATAAGGTATTATGTGGGTGTTTTAAGGGGTTATGTAACAAGAACCTAGTACTATTATTATGTACATTATTGTTTTATATAATAATGAATGTAATTTCATTTTATTATTGTTACTTTGTAAATAGTTCTAAAGCACAAATAGTATTTTTAGTTAAATATTCAACTAAGAAATATATTTTGAGGAATTAATGGATTTTTGAATTAAATAATATTTTAATAAAATATTATTGTTATTATTAAATTATTTTTTATTAAAAATAAATGATCGTATAATTTTTTGTATGAAATTGTAATTTTTATTAAGGTTTGAAAGCCATTTTTGTCAAAACCCATGAATTTTCGATAAATGTCGGTTTTTATTTTAAAAGTAAAAATTAACATAATTATAAAATTATTTAGATAAAATTAATATTATATCTAGAATCGAGACATCGAAATTATCCAATGGTCAATTTTTCATAATTTTCTGAGATAGTCAAATTTTTTGGGTAAAAATTAAATATTGTATAAATATATAATGTGTTTTATGACATCATAATGACCCAATAGTGATGTAATAAAATACTATAAACTGTAGGTTCGGCCAATATATGTTTTACCATTAAGATAATGTGATTTTGGGTTTTTTTATTTATTTTACAAAGCTTTAGTGGACCTTCCAAGACTTATATAACATTTTGTCTTTTTAAATTGTTTTCCTTGAGAGTGCGACTCACCTCCACATAAGCAACCCTATTATTTTAAGAAGTTCGGCCATTTAACTTATACTTTTTTTTTCCAATCCCCATTGACTGAAACCATGGTCAAAAACCATGGTCTGGTTTGTGGTTTTGTTTAGTTTAATGTGAGGTGTCCCAAACCTATATAATAAACAATTCCCTCTCTTTTCCTATATAAACCCACCCAGGCTCCCACTTCCTCTTCACTCAAAACCCTTTATATTTCTCCAAAATATTCTCTACTATCTCTATAATCCTCTAAAGGTTCCCTCAATCCTCCCAAGGTCCCGACCTTCAATATTTAAAATTTACTATTCAAGGTAAGGGATCTTTTCTCCCACCTCTTTTAAGTCATGACTTCCTTTATGTTATGTCTTATAGTTACATTTTATTATATGGGGGCTTGTTCTAATATATCTTTAATACTTTCAATTTCATTTCCAAATTATTTGGAGACCCTTTCTTATCTCATCAATTGTTTTTCTGAAATTTTAAGTGGTGCTGTTAGGCTGCCGATTTTTTGTAAAAGAAATCGTATCTTCTCTTTCCTTTCAAGTTTCATTTTCTTATGATATGTCATCCACATTTCAACATCATGATCTTATTTATATTATATTATATCCTTATAATGTATAATGATTCATTTATGTATGGTAGAACCTTTTCCCATCTCATTTTATTGTTTCTAAAACCAAGTTATATAGTCGTTATGCTGTAGAAATTTCGTCTCAAATTTATATCTCTTTCTCTCAAGAAATTATCTTGTTTTTATGTGAATACCCAAACCTATTACGTTTCTATGGGTGTTCATAAATACACAAAAATTATATATTTTCTTTTGGATTTTACATACATATAACCTTCACTCTCTTTCCATGGGTTATAAATGACATAATGATCTTATTTTTTAGTACTTTTTAAAACATCATGATTTTGAAATGAAACCCATTTATTTTATTCTCTATGGGTTATTCATGAAATGTTTTATTATTATCTGTGTGGATTTCATGAAATTAAATAAATATTATGGGTGCGCCCTGATAGCGCTCTAATTCATTTGATAAAGAATTTATCTCTAGAGATGACAAGTTTCACGACGCCTTGGTGAATAACCTTGGTAATTTTTATGACACCTCAGGGTTGTACCTTGGTGATATGTTTGTTAATTTATAAATGAAATTTTTTAGCCACATATGAAAGTTATGTTTAAATTTATTTTCGTTATGATATTCCTATACTTCCATTTCTCATGTCTTTATGTTTTTTAATCAAATTCTTAATGATGTCACAAGTAAACTGATTCCCCTACTTTATTTACTGGGCCTTCTACTCACCCTTTCCTTTGATGTATGTCTCCAGGTTATAAGATGCAGTAATTGTACTTAAGATGAATCTATGATGAAGCATTACAAGTGGATTAGAATAATGTTTTATGTTATTTTCATGTATTATTTTCCTGATTTCCAAGACACTAGAATTTAAAGATCCTCTATTTGTGAAATGTAATGAAAAGTTAAGTAATAAAAAGGAGGAATGCAATACATATACTACCCTCAAAAGTTATTTCATACCATGATTCTTTTTCACGTCGTGATTATGAAGAGGATTATAGGAGGACTTTGGGACATAGTTGTGTTTGAGCAAGGTGTTTCACCCCTAGATTAATGGCTAGACTAATAGTACCGTTCATGTTCTATAGGAAATATTATGGGCATGTTTTTCCATATTTGGGAGGATCACTTACCCCGAGTGGAGTTTGAATACAACAAAAGATATCATTCCAACACCAGTATGGCACCATTTAAGGATTTATATGGACGAAACTATAGGTCACCATAATGATGGAATGATCCAATAGATTAAGTACTCATGGTTCCAGATTTGGTCCAAGATATTATAGAGAAGGTTTAGATCATATAGGAGGGGATGGATACTGCATAGACACATCATAATTCTTATAGGGACCAACAACAGAGGTATTTAGATTTAGAGGAGGGAGACTATGTGTTCTAGAATGTATCACATTGATGTGGATTGTAGATATTTGGTAGGGGTATTAAGATATCATTTAGATACATTATCCCTTTCTAGATATTGGGTAGATTTAGTGAGGTGGCACACCACTTGGCTCGTTTTTTGTAATTAGAATGGGTACATGATATATTCCACATATCGTCGCTGAAGAGGTGTGTGCACATCCCATAACATGTTATCACATGGGTATAACTTGACATTGAGTATGGGGTTACATTTTTGGAGTACTCAGTAGAGATTGAGGATCGGTAGGAGACGATACTATGTGGGTGAGTGATTCCTTCTATGCATGTTTGGGGGAAGAATGGGAGTCTTTAGGAGAGAACCGATGAATGGGAGACCCAAATATGATCTCAGTATCTATATCTATTTGAGTATTATATTTCTATTTTTAGAATAAAAATCCTAAAGGTGGGTATAATTTAATGTCTAAGTTTTTTTCATGTAAAATATTTGAATATATCTAGAAATATTTTTGGAGCCTTGTGTTGAGACGACATGAGATTCCAAGACCCGATTATCCCGAAACTGATATTTTAAAAATATTAAACATATTAATATAATTCACACATATTTTTACTAAAAAATTGAGTAATTATAGAATTGAGGCTCTGAAAAAAAAAATTGATCCCTCCTTTGAGTTTAGAATGTAGTTTTTACCCTAAGCATGGCATAATCTTTATCGGTGTTTGGAATTTTAGTAAAGTGTTGTCAGGGTCACAAATGATAAAATTTATTAATTAATTAATATAATTTATTTATTTATTTATTATTGACACAAAAACCTAGCCTTCTCATATTTAAACCCCATTATATCCAATTCGCAAAGTTAGCAACATAACCATGAGAATTAAGAGAAGACCTTAAAGGAGATCATTTGAGGATGTCATCGAATTAGAGGATCGAATCGATAACAATAGCACCATCAACACCAATAATGTTCTTATATTTCTCTAGTGAATACAATTAAAGATTTTTTTTCATCATCACCAATCATATTTTGAGGTAAGACATTTGTATTTTGTGGATTCATCCCATTTAATTATGCTATGTTAAATGAAGATCAATTCTAATAACACGAATTTATTCATGCATCAATGGTTGATTTAATTATATTTGGTTTGATTAATTGTTTCATATTAAATAATAGTTCTAATAGAAATGGGTGTATTCTAACCTGAACATGTACAATCTTCATTATTATTTGGTTTTTTATGGATTTCTCTCCCTATTTCATTGCATGTTCGTTGCGGGAAATTTATTTGTCTTTTAGTTTGATGAATACATGGTATCCAATTATTGTATGACCATTATTCAGTTAAAAGGATTGATAATTCTAGTTATATTCATGATCATGGGTATGATTGAGGGGCGATGATAAAGGAAGATGGTAGGTATATCAGGATCAAATCGAAGATTTATGTTTTCCTGGTTGACGCATGAATGTGGCATGGTACGACGATGTTATGACTTGATAAAGCAATTTTGGAGTGGATTTAAGGTCATTTTCTTATGAGAGGTGATAGTAAGGGTTGGTCAAACCAATATCCTTGTTTCTTAGAGAGATTTATAGTGATGATGGCCAATCCAGATGATGCGTAAAGCAAGTCATGGGTTTCTGTAAATCCCATGGTAAATAATGTGTAATCCATATGTATACGCTATGTGGGACCCCTAGATATAGAGATAGGGTTTCTAAATAACTTAAATGTCACTTGGAATATAACACATGTCACACTTAGTGTGACCTGGTGTTGGTATCCCGGTGTGTACTCCATGAGTACATGGGAACAGACATGGCTAGGTACACTGGAATGAGTTGAGTACAAGAGCGCATTTTGGTACTCAAACATAGATAAGTAAATGGGAACCACCACTATACATGGGCATCTATATAAATACACAGGAAAAGATATATGGAAAATTAGGGTTCTGGATAACCTATATACACCATGTACCCTATGGGACACATTGTATATGTAGAGGTTTACATGTCGTGTGATATGGTGAGACACGGGCATACCATAGGTTGGAAAGACACTTTGTGTACCCCTAGTACACGTTGTGTACTCCCTCTAAGGGTGTTTAGAACCCTTTATTTCATTATTTTAGAATAGGAATAGTTGAGTGTTATTCCATAGTCACTTACCACAATGGTAAAATGTAGAATTACATTCTTGGATTAGGATTATGATCCCCTTGATAGGTTCAATTTCAAATAGAATTCGGTGGATCCACCTTTCAGACAAAGGTGGGATCATTTATAGTTCCTTGGTAGAGTTCATGGTATCATCATGACTACCATGAATAGGGAATATATCCCCTATCTATAAATCCAATCTAGTATGGTTCATGGTGTCCCCTGGTGTCCCTAGGTGTAATCTCTTACTTGGATTGTCAGATCTTCAGAGATCAAGTGAGTACTTCTTTGGCAGAGCCCAGTGATCCTTAAATCTTAGAAGATAATCCTCATAGACATTATATCTCATGGAGTGAGTACTAATAGAATGATAATTACCTATAATCCTTAGATAGTATCTTGTATCTGGAAGTATTGGTTGACACCACTTGCGACATGTTGTCTGTTATGAGTATATCTTGGTTTTTTATTTCATTATTCTTATGAGCTAACTGCTCTTGATGCTTGATACTTAGTTATTTTATAGTGTCCTACTGGTTATTTTTATTATCACTCCTACATGTTATTTTTACACACGTGTCATTTTTTATGATCCATTCAACCATTTGATGGTGTCCTTGGAGACTGAGAGTAGGTAGAGCATAGTTCTAGGCTAGACAAACGAATTTGTATACTGGTGTTTCATTTCACAGCAGTCACCACCTTCCAAGTAGGTTTATCTCTTTTCTAATTTTGGTTGGTTCTGTATTTGGCCTTTATCACTTTCCAATACAAAATCATAATCTAATGTGTGATACATGTTATGTATGCATTTATGGTATCTTTTGTTTATACTTTCTCAGCATTGTAAGGTACTGGATATGTGTGCACGGGTACAGGTACAATAGGCTAATGCATCCCATATTTGGGATATTCCTACTCGACACTGGTTTCTAGCCCCTTCCCTATTGGAGGTGGGATTGGGGTGGGCACACTCGACATATCACCGAATATATGGGCCTTGATTGGTTGGGTTGTGATATTTTGATTCCTCTTATAAGAGAACTTCATCGAAAGGAAATTGTTCCAACACCTCAAGATTTTCAAGATCCTAAACTACATATAATTTAGGTGGAATTAAGTTTTCCCTTACCTTTACTCCATGTTACATTGAATTCAGCCCTTTGTCTTTACTATAAGATCTAGTGGCCTTTTATTTCTGTATTTTTGAATAATACTTATGTTGTATGGTACATTTAACTTTTTCAAATGGATAACTCCAATAATGAAAATTTATTTTCATCCAATTCCTTGATTCAAATCCATTAGGCACCTCCACCTATTGTTTCTTCTCATATCCCAATACAGATTAAGATTCTACATCTATATCACAAGTCTTAGGAACTTTATATCTCATTTTGTTATCCATATCCAGTGTTTCCATTCTAGAATCATAATTTATTTTCCACTTTACTCTTCAAGATCAGTATTTCCAAAAAAGTTTTCAATCAATTTTTTTTGTAGTTTTTTAGAAAGTTTATGGTGGGGGAACCTGCATCTCTAATCCCAAATAAGAAACATATGGTACTAATATTGGTTCACCACTTTCACAAGGACATTATGATGTTGAGGACTCACCCTTATATTGGGATGTCCCATTCTATGACTCAACTCTTATGCATAGGTGTCCACAGTAGGGGATAGATACCTACTTGAATCACCAACCTGAAATGATAAATTATGATTTGAATATAATGGTATCATATGGATCCAATATCAATCATGACTCCAACAAGTTTCATTGATTATACTAGAATTGAAACTAATCTCGTTAATTCCTTCAACATGACCAGTAATACCCTTCTTCATATAATCCTCATCATTTACAATCAGGGAAATATCCCTTCCCTTGCAATAGCTTTGAGATTAATTCCCTTGTTGAAAACAAAGATGGAAAAAATCGAACCAGGATTCAAAGAAAATCCATTGTTTATGCCTATAATGTCTAATAATTTCAAGATAAACAAAATCTGTAGAGGGATTAAAATTTTCAATCTTGATAGTAATATACAGTGCAATTATGTGACTTAAGGTTTTTGTTCTCTAGTTTGAGTAGAGAAATAAATTGACCATTTTTTTATCATATTGTGGATGGATGGGTTTTTAAATAGGATATTTAGTCTGGGAATACTAATCCAAATCATTACTGAGGGATGATCATGTTTCAAGTGGAAATTTATTAACCATATAATTATATAAAAACACATTTAATTGAAGAAATGGATAGATATGAACAATGAAAAGATAATGTTTTCTTCATCATCAAACCATATTATAATAGGAAAAGTTTCATGAAGTCACACCAAAATATGATTTTGTATTCCCTAAGATTTATTGATAAAATTGTTAAAAGCATCGTTGGGGCGATGCTTCTCTCCAAATGAGAAATCAATGAGAAGTGGAGGATGGAAGAAGTTTACATGATCTTTGATTGGGAAATTGAAAGTGATGAAAAACCCTCTAATAGGTAACATATTTTAGGGAACAACAAGATCGAAGGGAAAGTAGGAAGGGAATGGATGTTTGATAATGGTATGAAATAGGTTGGGACCTCATGAGAACAGGAGTCGAGCTCCCCCTTAAAAAATTTATTTTTTAAGTATAAAATAAATTTTCATCAAAATAATTTATAACACTAGTTCCCATGATATTTATTGGTCTATGATTAAAAAATATATTTTCTTTGATTTCAAATCAATCTAAAATCACTTTGATAATTTTTAATACTTAAATAAAGTAAAAATACGAAAATAACTTTTAATATAGTAAAATATAACTTAGGTTCCAAAAAGTTAAGAATAGATATATAAACTAAAAAAGAATTTTTAATTGAAATATTTTATCACTTTTTGTTAAAAAAAATTATATTTTTAATTCATTATTATGTGAAAATGATGTCAAAAAAGTTATGGTTTTTACAAAAAACTATATTTTTACTATTTATAAAATATTCTTCCTTTTTAGAAAAATCCAAATTTTTCAACCTAATATAATATTGACATAAAGAATCTAAAAATAATTTTTTCTATCAAATTAAAATTCTATAATTTATAAATTTAGCTTCTAAATGATGTATATTGTGCATGGAAAAAAATAATTTAAAATAAAAATAATTTCTTTTTTAAATGAAAAATCATATTCTTATTTCAAACCTTAAAAAATTATTCATAATATAATAATAATCGATATTAATATTAATTCATAAAATTAACATAAATATCCATTTATAAAATATCTAAAAATTAAATAATTCTTTATATATATAAAATTACAAATCATGTTACAAAGATAAACAAAACGTATTTTCTATCATAAGGTAAACATAATAATTTTAAATGTATAACTGGTATCTAAATGATTTTATAATATATTTCGATACATTATATAAACATATATAAGTGGTTAAATAATATTTTTAAATTCATAATCATGAATATTAATTGATTATAGAAGTGATATCCTAAAATACCTTAGTTGTGAAATTCTACCCTTTAAAGAATTTGCATCCTATGAATTTAATTTATTTTTAATTTTTTTTCTTATACATAAGAATAATACCATATGTACATTTTATTAAAAAAATTAATTTATAGGTTAATAAATTGAAACTTTTCATTTCTAAAATAATGATTTTTTAAACCTTGTATGTACTCTTATAAGACTCATACTTGGGAATGAGTTTCTAATGGAATGCCAAGGTAGTTAAATGATTTTTAATAGATAAGACTCGATATATTTGGAGGAATTATTCTTTTTATTGAGTAATTAATTTATGATATTGTATATGATGAAATATACTTACTTGATTTCTTCTCATTTTTATAGGCATAATATCATCTGTATATTGTGTGTTTCGATCAGTTTCCACATTTATTTAAGCTCAAATTCCAAACGATGAATATCCAAAATGATTTTTTCATTCCTAAAGTAAAAAAATAAAAACTTAATATATCATGAGACCCACTAAAAGATAATATTCCTCATTTTATGAAATATTTTTATAACAATTCATTTCTCATATTTCTAACCAATTACAAGAAAACCAAAATGGTTAGTATGATTAAAGGTAATACCCAATGAAATAAGGATAAAACATCTTTTAAAAAAGTAATAATTTAATCTAAAAAACCTCAATATAAAAAATGACACTCCCATTTAAAATTAAATCATTAAACAAATAACTAAACATGAAAATTCTTTAACATATGTCTGAACAAATCCAAAACTCAAAAATCAGAAACACTAGATCACATATTATTCCAAAATAAACTTTAATTTTATCCCCCAAATAGAATTAGTCACTCATATAGTCACATTCAATGAAAATGTGAAATGTTTACACTATACCGAGAATTTATTAATTTACATAAATTCTCAAACATGTCCCAGTAAATTTTCCACAGATGATACCCTTATAAACATATCATATATATTACTTGATATGACCAATTTCGGATATTCTAAAAACTGAGGGGGTGAATCGTTGTTAGTAATTTTTTTACCAATTATAAATTTTATCCATTTTACCTCTTAGACTTTTTAGGGTATTGATTCTATTTTTCTTTTTTCTTTTTCACATACAAATATGTGAAATCAGGTAAAGATAGAACATGATATTTTTACAAGGTTCACTACTCAGTTATAATAGCTAGTTCTTGGAATGGCTTAGAATTAATCCAACCATGAAAAGACTAGAAAATAATCCTTTAATAATTCATAGAAAAATCAAGTAATAACCATTCACTTGTGTTACACTATAGTCAAATTGTAGAGAATTTTTTATAGCTCTTGACTTGTTCTTTATTCTACCACTAAAGATAGTCTTAATTTGTTAAGATTATTTGTGACATAAACAATTTATTCCACTTATTTACAATTATTTTGGATGTCACTATAATGATTTGTTCTTACACTAACTTCTTTACTTATTACTTGAACAAAAACATGTAAGAAACTCTTCTTCTTGTTCATAACATAAAACTGAATGCTTTACTTCTTCCTTCTTCTTCTCTCTCTAGAAACAATAATATAAATATATTATGGACTAATAATATCATAATACTTCCTTAACAAAAATGATAATCATAGCTCTATTTGATATCTAGTTAAGCCCATTTTATTCCCCCAAATACATGAAATTTATAGTCTTACTGTAATCACAAATCACTTTCATGGTTATCCAAACAATGAAATGTCAACTCAACATCATCATAATCCATTCTCTTATTTTTCGATACAATATATCATTAGTTAATGTATTATCGATTCAACATAGTTCTTCTTGGTTCAAAAAATATTTATTCAATTTAATTGCATAAAACTTTTAATATAAATTCATGAAATAATGATATTGCACAAACATAAATAAAAACTCATATAACAATTATTCTAATTTTCTACTTGGATTTTGTCACAAGTTGGTTTATTTGATATCACTTCATGCATAAAGTATTATGCTTGTGTTATGAATTAACCTTAAAAAATATATAAATTCTTCCTCTTATCTCTTGTTATTTTTAATTGTTTCTCAATGAATGTGCATAATATTGTTGATTACATGCATCCACTACGTTCCTCTCTCATGTTTATAACTTGAACAAACCCAAATGGTTTTGAATGAAACTATGATTCTGTGCGCAAGTACTTTTTTCTTCATCCTTCTTCGATCAAGACAATTATATGCACACTATCTAGTTATATAACACATGCATTCTTGTGAATATTATTTTTGTGCTTAGTATATCACATGGATGCTTCCTCCTTTGAACAACACAACAATGTGTGATATCACTGTGTAAACTTCCTTTGTTTAAGGTTGTATATGCAGAACACCTTCAAACAATATAGTGAGAATAGTTAACTCAATAGTTGGATCACATAATTAGTTCATCACACAAATGATGAGTATATGATAAACTCAGTTGTGTGGTATCTTAATCCCTTCATGAATCTCTTGAGTGTGTGAGTTTTATATCAAGAGTTCACAAAAGTTATTAATGGGATCAAAATTCTTCATGGAACTCCTTTATGAAACCATAAGTGTGTTTCACTCCCCTCTTTATGTTGTAAAGATTCCATGGTATTCCTTTCTCTATTAGGTAAAATAACGCTTGAAGAGGTTCTATTTTTATTAAAAAATATCTCCCATATATAATACAAGTTAAAAATATTCTTGTCTTTGGGGGTTTGATATTTATATGTAAGGTTCACCATTTTTTCCTTTTTCAATCACTAACTCAAATCCTCAAAAAATATTCCATGTAGATACTTCATTATAATAGTACTGAAGATATCAGTAAATCAAATATATGAATATGAGATTCTCTTGAAATGTACATATATAAAGGTGGTTTCTCTTCTTACATTAATATTCCTCATGTGAAATGATAAATTATCTCATGCTCCAATTTTTCAACATTCTAATATTATTCAAGCACTCGAATGGAATAATAGCCTCGTACAACCATTTTTTCTCTTAGAAGTATCGTGTTCTTCAAATAATAACATGTAGAATATATGTAGATTTATTTCGTGTCAACTCAACTTATCCTTTGATAAATATCAACCATAAAAGAATCTTTAACTTGGTTCAATCATGACATATCTCATCTTGAATAACTCCAGTATATAGTTCTTCGATGGAGCCTGAGGTTGAAAACAATATATGGGGTCGATTAAACATTAGAGATCCATTCGATCTGATATCCATCATTATATGTGTAACTTTTTAAACTAATGAACAATTCTTTCTGAATCTCATCCCATTTTAAACTATACCATGGTTTAGGGTCACTTGATAAATGTTCTAGTTTCACTGATAATTCAAGCCACGACACTAGGGTCAGTACGTATACACACTTTCACCTCACACCCACATGGGACATGCCTCACATGTGTAGCCCCATAGGTCACCGTGTGCATGTAATGTGTGCCCCATGAACACCTTTAAATTCTCTCCATGTGGGAGAAATGATTTCTATTCCTCCCACTACCATGGCTGGCTATCTAGGTTGACTGTCTCCCACATGGAAGACCTTAGGTTCCAACATGTGTTGTTAAGATGGTCCCTAATTGGTTAGCAGATGGTTGGCCCTATTTTTTGTTAAAAAATAGAAACAATATTTAAGTTAAATATGATAAATTTAGAATACAAATTCAAACTATACTCACAACTTCGTCTAAATTTTTTTTCATGAAAATGAATTTTTTCATGGACTATATAATAAAATAGATTCAATAATAAAATATTTCTGAGAATTATTTTTTAATTCCATTCCTAGTAAATTATATCATAAAATAATAGATATATTTCAGGGTCTCTTATTTTAAAACATGAAAAATATCATTTATCAAGGTCTTTAACTTTGTCATGGTCCTTATGAAATAATGAAATATTACTTGGCCTTCTTCGATGCCTATCACTCATCTGAAACATCAGCCAATCAGGAAACACCATTGGATGGATCATATTTATTTTTCATTAAAGTAGTAAATGTTCTTAATTCATATACCATTAGAACTTATCTTTTAGTAATATGAAAAGTTCAGTAATCATCAATCCTATCAACTCAAAGTCTTTAAAATAGATTCCTTAAATGAATAAGACTTTGGTACTTTCTTCTGCATCCATTCATCCAAGCTATGTTTACTTTGATATCAATTTGAGATATATTGAATAATACAAAAACTTATTTATTTATATCTTCCAAAACATATTTACATAAATGAATCTATATCATTTACCACCATTGATAACCAATATCAATAATTGACAACAAATATACACAGATTGGCCTCTCCATTAATCTTCTTCATAACTTGTGGAAATGGAAAACTGAGAAGGGTGGGATCAAATTCCTAGTAAGGGTAGTTATCAAAGAATGAAAATTACATGAATAATATGTAAATATTAATTAATAATCAAATAATTCCATATAACATATAACATGATCATGTGATATATCCAATGATGACATAAAAATGTAAATAATCACATGAAAAATAATAACTGATTTCATTGTGATGAAATGAATATATCATAAATCTTAATATTACCACAAATGTCTCATCCTAATACATCATACATACCATCAATTACTCAACCAAGATATTATTAATAAATATTTAAGCATACACTGAATACTCAAACTAGTTTGTCCCATGTGACCTTCCAATTTATCGAGGAGATATATAATTTTGGGCACCACTTTTCACTAAATAAATATAATGTATTATTCATAAAAAATAAGTGATTAAAAAATACTTAATAAAAAATCTTTAGTAATAAATAAACATGCATATTATAATAAAAGTAATATGAAATGTCGATATTCCCCAGGGAATAGATAAAAAAATTTCTTATTAAGAACCATTGAAAATGACACTATAAATAATAATAGGCATACTATTAATTCAATACTAAAAAACAGAAAATAAGAATAATGCAAATGATATAAAATATCTCCATGAGATTAAATAAATTGGAAATGATGGGGTGGGGGGAAATAAAGTCGAGATAGAGAGGGTATGAGTGATAGAGAAAATTACTCTTAAAAGAAAGAACTATAAATTCATAAGTGAATTTTTAAGAAAAAATATGAAATATAACTCTAAACAATATGGATATTTTATAGTTTGATATAAAAATATAAGTGAAAAAATTTTCAGAAATCCTTTGTATTAGGGTTGTGAGAAAAAAACTCCTATGTCACTTTCATAAATGATTTTCTTGGGGTGAAAAGTGGACTTTAAATCCATTAATTTTAAATGAATTCAAAATATTTAAACCTTGAAAAGAAAAGAAGTTAAAAATAGGAAATGTATATGGGAAGATAAAAATATCCATAAGTGTAATGTAATCCCTTTATTTATTCTTCTAAAATATTGACCTTTTTTCAAAATGAAAAATTCATTAAAAAATGGGAATATTATTTTCTTTGAAAAACTTTGCTAAATTGGGATTAAATATTAATAATGAATAATAGACAAGATGGTGGTAAAAAACACTCATGTGGTAAATGTTAAAAAAATAGACTCCTTTCACGTATTTGTAATGAAATTTAAAAATGACCTCTACTAATGAAAAATTACCCAATACTGATAGTTTTGGTAAACCATGGGTATAAGTTGAAAATTAAAACATATACCCATTTTTTTAAATGGTGGGTATAGGGTTCGATTCAATACCTATACCCACGGTTCTCAAAAAAACCATGGGTATAAGTTAAACCTATTCCCATGGTTCTAAAAAACCATGGGTATGTAGCGACTCATGTTTTTGGCCCTGTCAGACTTTGGAATGTTTCTACGAATAATTCCAGAGCTAGGCGCGAAGACGGCGTGCGATTCCGAGGCCCGGTGTGCCCGGAATTAATTTTATAAAAATATTAAGTTTTTTTATACTATGCACGTGGCAGGGGTGTGATATCTCCTAAACGGTAGCTCGGAACTGGAATCTGAGGGCATGGTTGCGTCCGGAACGTTCCGTTTACCCTAGGCGAGGTGTAAACTTTGTAGGCGCGGGCCTGCGGTGAGAAACGCCACCAGGGGCGTTTTCGTAAATAAGTGGTGAAGTTAGTGGGCGAGCGCCGGCTCGAATAACTTCTGAACGGAGTCTCAGATGGAAAATCTGAGTCCACTTTTGCATTCAGAACGACACGTTTACCCTAGGGGTGACCTTACTTTTGTTCGCATCGGGCGTCGGGTCCGAGGCGGGTTTGGCGTCGGCGGGCGGCTGATATAAATATCAGCGCCCCCCACCCTTTATCGTTCCTCTCGGCGTTCTTCATCGTTCTTCGCCGCCGCTCCGCCGAATTGAGAAAACGAAGAACCCACGAGCTCAGAATTCGACGGCGGACGTTCCAGGAGCGCGCAGCGGAAGCTCTAGAGCGCGGATCTAAGGCAGAACGTCGGTGTTTCACCCGCGAGGTAGGCGGTTTGAGTTTTGAAATCCCGGACCCCGTTTATTTTTTGTTTTTCTTCAAATTGTTATAAGGGTTGTATAGTTTGGGTCCCGAGGTTTCCGAAACATGTTTCGGATCTGATTTTGGAGCACCGGGGTGCTCCCGGGGGTCCCCGGAAGTTTTCTAGTGGAAATCCCGGATTCCGGCGGCGACCATGGCAGAATCTGGTGAGGCAGGGTGGCGGCGCGGTGGTTTCCGGCGACGGCGGCGGCGGCGTGGCGGAATCCAGCGGCGGTGCGGCGGTTTCCGGCGGCGGCGGCGCGGCGGAATCCGGCGGCGGCGCGGTGGTTTCCGGTGAGGCTGGCGGTGGTCCGGCCAGGATTTTCAGGGTCTCAATGCCACTGACGGCACGTCAATCGAACGCTCCGGGTAGAAGTTACAACGACCCGAAGTCGTAAAATAATAAAATAATATTGTTTTATACGACGTTTCTAACTCCTGGGCGGTGGTCCAGCGCGGTGGTATCGTCGTGACCATCTTTATATGGACGATGATCCTTTATCTGAGTGTGGAGTTTCTGTTGAGTGCCAGATCGGGTTGTGGTATCCCCCAGCGGATCCTAGGCGTGATCCCCTATCTGTGAGAACTAAGTATGCCAGATCGGGTCGTGGTATCCCCCAGCGGACCCTAGGAGTGATCCCCTATCTGTGAGCTACGTATACCGGAGTGGGTCTTGGTATCCCCTAGCGGACCCTAGCGGCGATCCCCTATCCGAGGAGTTTGGAGGTTTTGTTGTTTCAGTGTTGTTTCCTCAGTGATGTTATACGACGAGCGTGGTCTCTCGGGTGAGCATCTAAGATGTTTGTTTGGGACCCGATGGAGTGCATCTCTCGGATGAGTGTCATCTGGGATGACAGTGATCGTGGAGCATGTTCACCTGGTTGTGGACAGTTGCTGGTGATGAGGTCGGTACCTCTTGTGGATTTGTGGCGTGAGCTGAGTATATCTGGATTGTTCAAGGTGTATGTATGGGCATACACCTGAGCTGAGCCGAGCTGACTTGTTGTGTTTAGCCGAGGATGGTCACGAGATGGAGTTTCTCTCTCATCTGGGTTCCCTCTGGCTGGGTTGAACGGACTGTTGCCTTTCAGTTGCTCCCTTGGGTTTTGGGTTTTTGGGGTGACTACTGAGTATGTTTATACTCACCCCTGCACGGGCTTTTCCCGCACATGTTTGTGTCTTGTGCAGACCACATGCCTTTTGACGGAGTCCCAAGAATACCCGGAGCAGGTGGAGCTTAGTGAACGAGTTGACCGGGGTGTTTACCGGAGCTGTGCCGAGGGAGATTTCCGGCGGGTGTTTGTGGCAGCGTTCCCCTTCTTCAGAGCACGTTGGACGCGCTTTGTAGTTTTCTTTTGGTGGGCCCTGTTTTTCCCTTTGTACTTTTGTTGTTGCTCTCTGGTTGTGGGATAGTGTATGCATGCATTTCCTTTTCAGTTTTATATATCTATGCACTGTTGCATGGAGGTGTTGTGGGTGCATGTGTACAGGTACCTTAGGCAAATGCCTCCCATGTGTGTGATAGACTACTCGGCGCTGGTCGCCAGCCCCTGGCCTATTGGAGGCGGGCTTGGGGAGTCGCGGCTCGAGACCCGTTGGGTCGGGTCGTGACAGAGTGGTATCAGAGCAGGTTCCACCTTTGGGATCTCAGAGCGTAGCTGGTCTAGCTGTGAGTTTGGTTTGGGTTGCATAGCGGTAGTGTTAGGGTGTTTCGAGTTCGGATTTCAGGCCAGGGACTCCAGTGTTGGTGCGGCGGCCGACGTATCCATACACCAGGACTCTGATAACCCGCCTTTCGACTCGGGACATTCGTACACTTGTCGTAGGGACATAATGGTGCATGCATCATATAGGACTGGGTTTTTGGGTTTTCCTTGTACTTCTTGAGTCAGCTCTCCAGATATACTCTATGACCGTGGTGCTTCTTGAATGTTTTTTAGGATGCCTCCACGATGACAGCCAGCGAGGGTTCCGCAGCAGGATTGTGCTGATGACCCGCCCCGTGTAGAGGCTGTGGAGCAGGGCGCAGACTCTGAGGTTGCACCTCCAGGTGGTCTGTCGGTTGAGCCACCACCTGTCGTGCAGCTGATTGTGCCGGCGGTGCAGGACGAGGTTGTGTGCAGGCTGAGTGCGCTACACGAGTTTCAGAGGCAGCAACCTCTGAGGTTCTGGGGTGATCCAGACCCCCAGGAAGCTGATGACTGGCTTGAGGCAGTCACCCGGGTTTTCCGCCTAGTGAGGACACCTCCAGATCAGATGGTGGTCCTAGAGGAGAGCCTTCTGCATGGTTCTGTCGGGCGATGGTGGAGTTTGGTGACGCAGTCCCATGACGAGGAGACGCTCACGTGGGCAGAGTTTGAGTGGATCTTCAGGGAGGAGTTCTATCCGGTGACGCTGAGGTCAGTGCGGATCCAGGAGCTTCTGCAGCTTCGTCAGGAGAGCATGACTATGTCGGAGTACTCAGCGAGGTTTACAGACCTGTCGCGCTACTCCCTGGATATGGTTTGAGACCCATTTTTTAGGGCTCAGACCTTCGAGCAGGGCTTACGCAAGGACATCCGAGCAGGTGTGGTTTCCTTGTGCCTGCCCAACTATGCTAGAGTGCTGGAGCGACCGTTGGTGGTTGAAAGTTTTCTGGCTGAGCAGTTTACCCCTGTTAGTGCTGGGCACTCAAGGGCTGAGACCTTTTCAGTCGGATCGGCATATGGTAGCTGACGACAGACTCAGGGGTCTGGACATGGCCGACGTTTCAGGAGGCGACCCCAGGATGGAGGATCTGAGCCTCAGGGTTCACAGGGCTCGCAGGCCAGTTTTGGTTAGCCACAGGAGAGGCGGTGTTACGCTTGTGATGGTCGGAGACATCTTGCTAGAGATTGTCCGACCCGACGTGTTGCTGAGAGGGAGCCGGTCGATGGACCACCTTGGAAGAGGCAGCATCTCGAGCAAGGAGGTCTGCAGGGTGGTAGACGTGGCGGCGGAGCTGTGCAGCAGGAGGAGGTGGTAGGCATTATCAGTTGCTACCACCCCCACCCCTAGGTGGACCACGCCAAGCTCAGGGATCTGGTGGTCGAGGGTGAGGACAGCTGCATGCCCTGGAGGCTGTTGACCCAGAGGCACCGCAGATGGATAGAGGTACGCCTTGTGTCTTTTCTACTTACTGTAGTAGTTTGATAGACACTGTTTAGTGGTACCCTCCTTTTTTTTCCTTGCTCGAGTTTTTTTCAGGGCGTTGGTAAGACCCTGTGTGGGTGTTGTTCGACATGCTTCGAATGTGTGAGGAGGATGGATCTTTCCCCCACCGAGATGCGTTTTTGGTGACGCGATTAAAACAGTGTGGGCGAGTCAGTGCCGCCCAAAGCGGATAGTATTGAGTTGTGTCGGATGAGTCCCTCTGACTTATGTGTTCGGGCATGAGTGTTAGTTGGTGAGCTTGCTGGTGTGTGAGACCCAGTTGAGAGTCCAGTCGCTTTCCTTGTGCTTAGGGCTTTTTGGGGACGCAAAGTTCTAAAGGGGGGGAGGATGTAGCGACTCAGGTTTTTGGCCCTATCAGACTTTGGAATGTTTCTATGAATAATTCCAGAGCTAGGCACGAAGACGGCGTGCGATTCCGAGGCCCGGTGTGCCCGAAATTAATTTTATAAAAATATTAAGTTTTTTTATACTATGCACGTGAAGGGGGTCTGATATCTCCTAAACGGTAGCCCAGAACTGGAATCTGAGGGCACGGTTGCGTCTGGAACGTGCCGTTTACCCTAGGCGAGGTGTAAACTTTGCGGGCGCGGGCCTGCGGTGAGAAACGCCACCAGGGGCGTTTTCGTAAATAAGTGGCGAAGTTAGTGGGCGACCGTCAGCTCAAATAACTTCTGAACGGAGTCTCAGATGGAAAATCTGAGTCCGCCGTTGCGTTCAGAACGACACGTTTACCCTAAGGGTGACCTTACTTTTGTTCGCATCGGGCGTCGGGTCCGAGGCGGGTTTGGCGTCGGCGGGCGGCTGATATAAATATCAGCGCCCCCACCCTTTATCATTCCTCTCGGCGTTCTTCGCCGTTCTTCACTGCCGCTCCTCCGAATCGAGCAAACGAATCGCCCACGAGCTCGAAATTCGACGGCGGACGTTCCAGGAGCGCGCAGCGGAAGCTCTGGAGCGCGGATCTGAGGTAGAACGTCGGCGTTTCGCCTGCGAGGTAGGCGGTTTGAGTTTTGAAATCCCGGACCTTGTTTATTTGTTGTTTTTCTTCAAATCGTTATAAGGGTTGTATAGTTTGGGTCCCGAGGTTTCCGAAACATGTTTCAGATCTGATTTTGGAGTACCGGGGTGCTCCCGGGTGTCCCCGGAAGTTTTCCGATGGAAATCCCGGATTCCGTCGGCGGCTATGGCGGAATCCGGTGAGGCAGGGCGGCGGCGCGGCGGCGGCGCGGCGGTTTCCAGTGACGGCGGCGGCGGCGCGGCAGAATCCGGCGGCGACGCAGTGGTTTCCGGCGAGGCTGGCGGTGGTCCGGCCAGGATTTTCCGGGGGTTCTTTAAACCCCCGTAACTCGCAAATTGTAACTCCGATTTGCGAGCCGTTTGCGGAGACGCGCTCCTTGCGTCGAGACGGACCTTTTGAACTCACTTTGAGGGTTTAAGGGTTCGGGATCGTGGCCCGGGAGTTAGAAACGTCGTATAAAATAATATTATTTTATTATTTTACGACTTTGGGTCGTTGTAACTTCTACCCGAAGCGTTCGATTGACGTGCTGTCAGTGGCGTTGAGACCCTGATGGTACGATGGACTTTTTGAGATGGTTTTCGGGTGTTGGGTCTGTGAATGGGGTGCGGGCCCCACGAGGCCGGGTTTTGGCGTTTGCGGAGAAACGCAGCTTTTGCACCAGGAGTCCAATTTTGGCGGATGAATAGTCGATCCTTTGTGTTTTTTCCGAGGGGATCGCAATGGTGCGATCCGTTCGATGAGTTTCGGAATCCAGGCGTGGGCCCCACCTGAGCTGGCCTTCGGTGAATAGTACATTTTTCACCGGGTGTCCGTTTTGGACGAGCGAGTAGTCGATTCCGCTTGTTTTTCTGAGAGGATCGTCGTGGTATGGTCCGCTCGATGAGTTTTGGGATCGTTGTGTGGGCCCTGCACGGGCTAGCTACGGTGAATAGTGTCTTTTTCACCGGTGCTCCATTTTGGGTGAGTAAACAGCCTATGCTGTGTGTTTTTCCGCGTGGAACGCGATGGTGGCCTCAGTTTTGGCCTAGGAGATGCGCAGTGTGGCGTTGTGGTGGGTCGCTCGGGTTAGCGACGTTTGGACCAGCAGTGGTTGAGGGTTCTCCCTTGGTTCGTTCCTACAAGGGTTCATGTGGCATCACAACCTTCGTATGGGTTTGTGATCCCCTCGATGGGATGTTTTAAACTTTTAGAGGTGTGGTATCCCTCCGGTGGGCCCGGAGTGGATCCTCTAGCATCTTTACCCTAGATCGGGTTCTTGGTATCGTTGTGACCGCTTATTTACGGGCGACGATCCCCTATCTAGCAGGTTAACCCCGTAGGGTTTGTGGCATCATCAGGAATATGATCCCCTATGCAGTGGGTCGTGCACAGTAGGATTGTGGCATCGTCGGGTTTACGATCCCCTACTCAGCATGATGTTTATAGTAGGGTTGCGGTATCGTTGGTTATACGATCCCCTACTCAGCACTTGGTGTCGGTAGGGTTGCGGTATCGTTGGTTATGTGATCCCCTACTCAGCGCATGGTTTCGGTAGGGTTGTGGCATCGTCGGTTCGATCCCCTACATCGTGAGTTATACCAGATAGGGTTCCGGTATCATCGTGACCATCTTTATATGGACGATGCTCCTCTATCTGAGTGTGGAGTTTCTGTCGAGTGCCAGATCGGGTTGTGGTATCCCCCAGCGGATCCTGGGTGTGATCCACTATCTGTGAGAACTACGTATTCCCGATTGGGTCATGGTATCCCCCAGCGAACCCTGGGAGTGATCCCATATCTGTGAGCTACGTATACCAGAGTGGGTCTTGGTATCCCCTAGCGGACCCTAGAGACGATCCCCTATCCGAGGAGTTTGGAGGTTTTGTTGTTTCAGCGCTGTTTCCTCAGTGATGTTATCCGACGAGCATGGTCTCTCGGGTGAGCATCTGAGATGTTTGTTTGGGACCCGATGGAGTGCATCTCTCGGATGAGTGTCGTATGGGATGACAGTGATCGTGGAGCATGTTCACCTGGTTGTGGACAGTTGCTGGTGATGAGGTCGGTACCTCTTGTGGCTTTGTGGCGTGAGCTGAGTATATCTGGATTGTTCAAGGTGTATGTATAGGCATACACCTGAGCTGAGCCGAGCTGACTTGTTGTGTTTAGCCGAGGATGGTCACGAGATGGAGTTTCTCTCTCGTCCGGGTTCCCTCTGGCTGGGTTGAGCGGACTGTTGCCTTTCAGTTGCTCCCTTGGGTTTTGGGTTTTTCGGGTGCCTACTGAGTATGTTTATACTCACCCCTGCACGGGATTTTCCAGCACATGTTTGTGTCTTGTGCAGACCACATGCCTTTTGACGGAGTCCCAGGAGGACTCGGAGCAGGCGGAGCTTAGTGAGCGAGTTGACCAGGGTGTTTACCGGAGCTGTGCCGAGGGAGATTTCCGGCGGGTGTTTGTGGCAGCGTTCCCCTTCTTCAGAGCAGGTTGGACGCGCTTTGTAGTTTTCTTTTGGTGGGCCCTGTTTTTCCTTTTGTACTTTTTTTGTTGCTCTCTGGTTGTGGGATAGTGTATGCATGCATTTCCTTTTCAGTTTTATATATCTCTGCACTGTTGCATGGAGGTGTTGTGGGTGCGTGTGTACAGGTACCTTAGGCTAATGCCTCCCATGTGTGTGATAGCCTACTCGGCGCTGGTCGCCAACCCCTGGCCTATTGGAGGCGGGCTTGGGGAGCCGCGGCTCGAGCCCCGTTGGGTCGGGTCATTACAGGGTATATATTTCATGCGTAAGCACGAGAAAAGAAATTTCTGTATGAATAAAAAAAATCCCACGGGAAAACCTTTAGCCACAGTTTTCCTCCTATAGCCACAATTTATAAAAATATATATAAGAAGATATATACTTTTGTATGCATAATTGTATGTAGGGTAGTGGTTAGGTGCATCATTTGTGAAGAGTCATTCTATGGTTCGAATCTGGGTGGAGGATTGTCTTTGAAATTCTATATCCACGGTTTGAGAACTGTAGGTAAAGGGTTATTGATAGGGTGGACAATTTCCTATACACCTATTCCCATAGTTCATAACTGTGGGTATAGAATTTTTCAAACCATGGGTATGGATCAGAGCTATACTGATACCTCCCACTAACATGATTCCTAAAACCATGGGTATATCCTATACCCACAGTTTTAGGGGCTATACCCATGGTTTAAAATTGTGGGTATAGGTTAGTTCTCCAGTAGTATCGTACAGGAAATGTTAAGAATATTATTCTTAAAAATTAGTAAATAAATTTTTTAAAATGTAAAATGAATTTAATAAATAATTAAAGTAGATATAATATAATACTTATAATGATATAAATAATATAGACATGGTGGAAAATATTTTTTTCCATAAAAAAGAGATAAGGTTTGTCCACATACAAGTGTCTATTTTGTTGAATTGTGAACCAAAAGAAAGGTAAAATGTAAAGAAGTATTGTAAAACCTATAAAAAGTGAATAAAACATAATACAATAATAGGGTGTAATACACCAATCTTATATGTATGAACTTTAATAATTAAGGTTATATCTTAATGTGAGAAAATAAGTTAACAACAATCCTTATGACGTAAGAAATGAATCAAAGGATAAAGAATAAGGAGTGCTTAAATTAAATATAAAATACCATGAATAATTATTTATTCAATATATAATAATTTAATAGGTATATATATATTCCATATAAAAAAAATTGTATACTAAGAAACATGTCTGAAGTAATTAAAATTGACACAAAGAACCCTTGCGACTTTTAAAACACTTGCATCAAGATCCATTGAATATAAGAACATTATTTGGATTTTAAAATTCCTTGAATTATATGAAAATATATTTTAATACATTTATATTATAGTGAATAAAAAATAAACCATATAAAAGTAAACTTTTTGTGAAAAACAAACATATTTCAAGGAATTTAAATTAAAACCAAGAAACTCTTATGATGGACTTTTACTTAGTCAAACACACTCTAAGTTTGTTATATAATAAATTTATTTTTATTATTTATATGAATAAGAACCTTATTAAAATTTAATTTACTTTATACCATCCATTTTATTTCCTTATTATACATATATTAGTTGATTATTATTTAAATTAGCATTCATGTGTTGATCATTCTGTTTCCCTTACATACTCTATTTTTGCAGTTCTGGTTCTTGATTCCTGTTCATAGGTTCATTATATCTAAAACTATAATAATATGTTAATTAATATGTTTTATATAGTTCTGAATTCTTATCCATTTCATGAAACTTACAGTGACAGTTCTCATAAAACCCTTTAAAAATCCCATTTTTGTAATTATTTATTTGACAAAAAAATTGAATTTATTTGTAAATATAATTTTGAATATTAGCACCCTAGAAATATTAAAACTTATTAAATTAATAATTAGTATATCTTATTACTCGTATTTATGTTTTCTTAATCATTGGTTATATAAATATTATAGAATCATTCATGTAGGTTATAAAACTAACCAAAACAAGAACATGTTATAACATTTGAATGAGTAAGAATATGTTATTATATAGTGATAATATAACTTTTAAAGAAACTAATGGTTTCAATAACTTTTTTTTAAATGATAAATAAAATTAATTAGGAGTTATTTTAAAAACAAAAACTGAAATAGAGATAATAAACCATTACTTTTAAAGAATAAATCGTCTCTGTTCTTGGAAACCTTCTATTTTAAAGGATTTGGAAAATCTATAGTTTCTATAGGATAACAAAAATGATGGATAATTTTTAAGGAAGTAAATATGTTAGATTATAGAGGATATTTATTATTATTTTCATCTTCAAAAAAGTGTGTTATGGATCCTTTTATAAGTTAGAGAAGTTACATTTTTCGATATTAATTTCTTAATATAAAAAGAAAAGTCATTTTCAAAGAATGTGGATCCAAAATTGAAAATAATTTAAAATAGATATGTTTTAGTCAATAAATCCTTTGTAAAAACAATTATATATAATTATTTTTTATATTTTGTGACCTTATCTATTAATTTAACCATTTTAACACATTTAACCCTTACCGAGGTGACTAACATTTATTATGGATAACTTATTTGTGACTAAAAATTAAAAGGTAATTATTTCCTAAATTTAACATGATGATTAAAATTTTAAAAAACAAACAACACATTCTATTTATATATGTGTCAAAGTGATAATTTTAATAAAAATTCATTTAACACAATAAAAACATTATTTAGAAAATATGATTTTTAAGCTTAAAAATGAATTTGCATAAATATCATGTATATTATTGATTACCATAATATTTATTGGTTTATTAATGAAAATAAATATTTTTGAGACATTAAATGAAATCCAAAATAGAATATAACATTTTTAATACTTAATTAATGTAAAATGTCCAAAAATAATATTTTATTATAATAAATTATAACTTAGATTCCAAAAAGTCACGCATATATTTATAAAGTCAACATATTAATTTTTAATGCATTATTTTTCTTATTAAATAAATTTTTTGTTGATAGATTGGTTTAAAATATTTTTATGTATTTCTTATATCTTAATGATTTCATAAAAGTTATGTTATTCGTAAAAATTGTACTTTTAGAATTCACAAAAATGAACTTTTACTAAAAATGCCAAAAGTTCACCCTAAGATAATTTTGACTTGATGAATTCAAAATTGAAGTTTATATTATAAAATTTTTAATTTTAATTTTTAATAAATCCATATTGTGCATAAAAAACAATTTAGTTATAATAAAAAAAATTTATATGATAAATCATTTTTTTTCATACCTTAATAAAATTATTTATAATATCATAATAATAAATTTTAATAAGAATCTGTATAATTAACATAAAAATATATTTATAAAATATAAAATAATTAAATAATTATTTAAATAAGTAAAAGTACAAATTATGTTATGAAGATATATAAAATTCATTTTATATCAAAATGTAAACATAGTAATTTTAAATATATAATTGGTATCTAAATAATTATGTAATATCTTTTGAGGCATGATTTAAACATAAATAAGTGTTTAAAGAATATTTATGAATTACTAATCATGAATATTAATAGACTATAATATTGATACCTTATTAAAAATACATGGGTTATCACATATAATCATATCAATATGGGTTAGATCAGATAGAATAGAAATGCTAATAATCAAAGTAAAAACATTTATTTTCAAGTAAGGTGCCGTGTCTTGTTGAAAGTATCACTATAAAAGGGATTTATATGATCTGGAAAGAAGGGGAATCCCTTTTCAAGGCAAATAGGACCTTTTAAAATTTTATAAAGAATTGGTGTTTTGATTTATCATTTAGCTATGACCCCCAACCTATCTAAAGTACATTAAATCTTTTATGCCTCACTATTGAGAAAGTATATATTAGACCCAATACATGTAATCACCATTGAAGAAATAGATCTAAAACAAATATTTTCTTATAATGAAGAACCTGTCTAGTTTCTCAACACAATAGAGAAAGACCTTTGAAATTGTTAAACATGACTGGTGAAAGTTATTTGGAGAAATCACAAGTTAGAGGGATCAATGTGGGAACATGAGGAGGAAATGAAGAAAAATTTCCCATATATATTTATAGACAAAACTATACACAATATTGAGGTTAAAATTATATCAATAAGGATAATTTAATAACCAAGATTATAATATATTAAATAAATACTTCATTAAAATAACTACTACACAATTTACATTATATTATTTCATTATAATAGTACAACACATAGTTATACCACACAAAACTAGAAAATTACATTCACAATAATGATTTTACTTATTGTTATAAAACACATTACTATATAGGACACTATCGTAATCTTGAAATATAGTTTATCATAATCTAAAAATAATGAAAAATATATAAGATATTTTATTATTATAAATAAAAAAATAATTAATCAAATGGACGTATTGTAAAAAAATATAAGGTTGTGAATATTTTTAGATGTCAGAATGAAGTATATATATATTGGTAAATATGTTCATTGGAAGGTTAAAGTGACCTTTGGAATATTTAAATTGGGAATTAGACCTTTGTAATAGTAATATAACTGTTATACATAAAAGTTTCTATTAAAATACATAGAATAATTTGTTAACAATATAATTAAAAATTCATATGTCTTAGAATACAAATATCATTTATTAAATAATATTTTTTAATTTTTAAGTTTAAAATGTATCTTTTTAAAATAAACTAAGGGTTTTATTTTTTTCAAATTAAATTTCTTATATATAGAAAATTAGTTACATAAAAAAGACATACATTTTAGAATCATCAAGTTAAAATAAACCAATAGTTAGTTTTTTTAAAAATTTCTAAGACAATTGACTTTTTAGCTAAATAGTATAATGTGGTTTTAATATGTGGCAAGTATTATGATATTATAATGACTTAAAATAAATTAATAAATAAAATAATGGATTACTCAACCAAAAAATGTTTATTATTTAAAATAATGTATTTAATGATGATAAAATTAATTCCCCAAACATATAATGTTGTTTCTAATGACTAAATAATATTTTATGATATTTAGAATAATTGCTTTCGAATAAAAATATTTTCAAATTAAAAAATTATATAATTTAATGAATTTAGGTTCTAAATAATTTAAAATTAAAAACCCAATACATAAATGTTAAATTCAATGGTTTAAAATCATGGTAAATCCAATGGTTTTAAATTTTTCCTCAACCAAAATTCTACGGCTTTTGTTTAGAAAATTAAAAAACAATTCCTCCTTATTTTCTATAAATAACCACCCATCCCCACATTAATCTCTAATAAAAACACATCTATCATGGATTTATCTCATTTTATCTCTCAATAAGATTTGGTAACAGACTTAACTTGATAAAGGTTTCAAACTTTTTCCCCATTTTACTCTCAATACTGGTCCTAAGAGTTTTTACCAAGAGACTTTGTGAGGTAAGGATTCCAAAAACCCTTATCCATATTTCTCTTTTAGGATCCCAAACTATAAATATATATGGAATTAATTTTCAATATATTTAAAGGGACATAGAAAGATAAGGGTCTATTGAATTCCTTTACATTTCTTTGTATAATGATTTTATGTTTCATTATTAAAAATCCATAATTTGATTAAAAAATTGAATTTTAATTTTATTATATAACCTCATTAGATATCATAATGGAAACATATTTCCATGTCATAATATTCTAGAGGTAATTTTACTATCATTTCTTTGTTCTTTAAATATTGAATTCATTTGACCCACTCCTAATAATACCCCTTTATGATGATAGTATCCTGCTCTAGTACACAGTATTTTATAATACATTCCATTCCATTATTAATATCCTATAATTCCTACTTGATGGATGGATATTCACCTATATATCCATGTAAATAAATTTAATAAGGAATCATTTAGAATCTATATACCCATTAATTATATACAGATAATTGTTGAATACAAATACAAGAGTATGTGAATGGTTCCTTTGAACATTATGACATGTATTGTTAGATAAAAAATTTAATATGATGAATGAATTAGACTTATTGTGTGATGGTTGAATCGTAGAATTATATATCCCCTAAATACATTGGTAGGTATCATTAGAAAGAATAGTTTTGGGTATTTGGTGTATGCTTACCCAATTATGTATGGAATCTTGGAATAATAACTTAATGATATGGTTATACTAACTTGTTTGAGGACATGGAAGTATGATTAATATGTCTATAATTTTTCATTCCATTACTATAAACTAATTTTTTTTATCCATATAATTATTTTTTCATTTATTTTGTACTCCATCGATATATTTTTCTCATCTGACATCTATTTCGTTATTTTTTTAGCCATATTTTTTATGTCATGATTATTCTATGTTATCTTGAATTGTACGCTACACCTTACATAGAATCTAAGATAGTCCCTTTATTTTTACCCTTTTCCCAAGTAATCCAAGAAGATTATTATTCCTGATTTAAGGATAACCTCATAAGGATACTAATGTTTCACTAAATTTTACGTTATATTTTCAGTTTCTAAATATAATATAAGAATCATGTATTTATCTAGTATCCTAAGACCAATAAACTGTTAGATACTTTGTAATTTTATCTCTTTTATTTTGTGAAAATTTAATATAATAAACACTAGTTCTGGGTTATTGGATTTGAGTTGGTTATAGTTGGAATCAGTGAAAGTTTAGAAAAATCACTGGGAATAAGATTTAGAAGAAAAAAGTTAGGGAATAGAAATTTTTTGATAAAACCATGGGATATTCAAAAAAATTATAGAATAATTTCCCAATATATTAATTGTAAATTTTGATTCAATATTTATATTTTCATGAAATAAATAATTATATTTCATTGTTTATAAACGGATCCTAATGGAAGAAATAGAAATCATTCCAATGTCTGTAATCATAGTACGTATTTTTTTCCAGAACAAGTTAATGAAGATGGTTTTAGAGTTAGGAAGATCCTTGATATATTAGGATAGTCAATCTAGGTTATGACCGATAACCTTGATCATTTGAAACAAACTATCACTCGACAACATACTTTAACAATGTTATATCACTTTATGCGGTAGAAACCAATATTATTCGATGAGACCACTAATCCATCAGTAGTTAAAAAATGGACCAATTCCTAATAAAATAAATTCCCTACTTTGGGATTTAGTTAAATTGAGATGGTAATCATGAAATTATATCTTCTAAGAAGTGATAATGATTATTGATGGTCATTGATTCGGAACATTAAGAAGGAGGAAGAAATAGAAAGCATATAATGGAAATTTTTTATGGAAATATTTTATTAAAAGTAATTTTCTAATTATAAATGATATTATATGAATATAAAATTCAAAAAAAATAGTTAAAAAAACAGGGAAATTTTTTTTGAGTATGTATATAACCTTAAAAGTCTAGTAAGTCACGCATAAGATTTTGTATTCAATCCTGAAATCAATATTAATCCATTATTTTATGAATTAAATCTAAGACTTTAAAGAACACTGGTATCTCAAACATTTTCCTCACAATATGAGATAGTTAAAAGTGCAATCAATAAAGAGAAGAAGTTTGGAAATTCATATATTTTCAAAGGAAAACAAGAGAAAAAGTGGTTAGTTGAGCACCATGTTGAAATAAATTTGGAAAAGGAGATTAAGGGAATGGTAGAATTTCCACCATGTAATAAAATTAATATATAATCTCTTGTTTCAAAGATAATTATTATACCAACAGTTGAATTTAACATAATTCTTGGGATGGACTAGATTTCAATGTATAATACAATAATTTACTAATGATATATTAATATTACCATTTGTGAAGGAGGTATTGAATCCCCTTTTTTAGGGGAGTGACTTCATTATTGGATTCTTATTAGAATTCACCTCCAATAGACCACCTTAATGAAATTATGAGAGAATAAAATGAGTAAATTAAATTTATTCATTGGAAGGATATCCTAAAAGTAGTTGATGTGCATATTTTTCAATAATACAATGATGTGTTTCTTAAGGAATTGCATGAACATCCACCTAAACATGAAGTTTAGTTTTCTATTGAACTCATCCCCGATGAAAACCCTATATTTAAGCCTCTCTATGGAAGGGCCTTGGTAGGATTATTGGAAATGTATAAAAAATATATATGAGTTTTTTGAAAAGGGAATCATATACCCTAGTATTTTACCTTAATGAGACCCTATCCTATTTTAAATAAAGATGGATGGGTATATGTGGTTTTTCATCAATTATAAATAAATCTATGCTATTATTATAAATAATAAAAATCATTTACTATGAATTTATTACTTTCTTGATAAAATTTATGGATGTTAATACTTCTCAAATATAGATATTTATTCTAGTTATCATAAATTAAGAGTGAAGAAGGATTATATCACGAAAAGAATATTTATTATGAGGTATGTACATTATGATTTTAAAGTATTTACATTTGGATTAACTAATGAACCCTTAGAGTATGGATTTGATGAATAGAGATTTCAAGGATTATCTTGATAAATTTGGGGTAGTATTTATTGATGATATATTTATAAACTATATAAGATATGAATATTATGATAATCCTTTATGAATGGTTCTTGAGACTCTTAGAGAAAATTAATTATATGGAAAATTTAGTATGTGTGAATTTTTTCTCTAGAAAATTCAATTCCTTGCCCATATTGTCTCTAATGATGGAATATCTTTTGACCCTTCAAAGACTAAGGTAGTCAAAGAATAACCCATACTGATTAATATAGTTAATAGTCAAAATTTACTTGGTCTATCAAGTTATTATTGATGTTTTATTCAAAATTTTACTCAATTATCCACTTTTTAACCAAATTAATAGTAAAGGGGTCAAATTCACCTGATAAAATGAATATGAAGGAATTTTTTATGAACTAAAGAAGATATTTTAAAATTATCATGTATTAACTTTACCATTATAAAAATAAGGGTTTATAATTTATAGTTATTCACATATGAAAGGACTAGGGTGCATCCGTAGGTAAAAAATATAGGGTTGTTGCTTATAAATCAAGGAAATTAAATACCTAAAAAAACTACCTAACTCGTTATATTGAGTTTTCAATTGTATTATTTTACTTGAAAATATAAAGACACTACCTCTATAGTGATAGATATAACATATATATATATATATATATATATATATCAAAAGAATTTATAGTATAAATTAACATTGAAAGGGACCAACACAAGAAAAATGAGATGGTTGGGTCTCCTCAAGGAATATGAATACATGATACACTACCACCCTTTAAAGTAAAATAAGGTGGTTAATGCATCGAGTAGGAAATATCATGGATTTCTATCCTTGATGAGAATTGAAAAGGATTCAATATTCATGGATTTAGTAAATTTGGATATGTAAATTACCAGGGAATGAGAAACATCATTCCTTTTAAAAGTGATTTCCAAATCCTCATTACTGGAGAAGATAAAGAAACCCCAAGAATATATAAAGGAACTAAAGTATAAGGTTAAAACCATAAATATTTTAATACATAAGAACTTTATATGTGAAGTGGTTTTTTATGTTTGTAAACCTAAAATGTGTTCCATCTTAACCAGAGCTAAAGAAGGAATTACTATGTGAAGCTCATGGATCAATTTTTTCTATACACCCTAGTAGTTCCAATATGTATATGAATTTTAGAGAACATTTCTAGTGGGACATCCTAGAATAGAAATTTTTTGCATATGTTTCAAGATGCTTTGTGTGCCAACAAGTAAAGTATGTGAAACAATATCTTAATGGTGTCATAAAACCTATCCCTAAACTAATGTTGAAGTGGGACAAAATTACAATGGAATTTTTATAGGACTTCCCACTGCATATTAAAGTAATAATGCTATATTGGTCATTGTGAATCACCTTAACAAGTCTTCACATCTCCTTGAAATAAGAGAGGCTCTTCCCCTTGAGTTTCTTTCATGGATCTATATCAATAATGTTGTGAGAATTAATTATGTACCTCTATCAATTATATCGGATCACATCCCTTGTTTAATATAAAATTTTTGGAGGAGTCTTAAGAAGTCATTGGACACTGAGATATATTTAAGAACCTCTTATCATCCTCAAACATATGGGTTGTATAAATGTATTATTCAAGTGTTATAATATATGATTAAATCATGCTCACTTTACTTGCGAAGATCATAGAACTAATAACTACCTTTGGTTTAATTTTCATACAACAATAACTTTCATTTAAGTATATAAATGGATTCTTATGAGGAATTAGATGGGAAACATACCACGCTTTAACCTGTTGGGATGAATTAAGATAAAAGAAACTAGTTGGTCTAGATCTCATTAAAATGATAATGGATAAAGTGAAATCTACCAATAATTATATAATGAAAAATCAGAGTAGAAAAAAATATATACTTAGAGAATATATAAAGAGAAATATATCCATAAATATATTTAGACACCTAAGAGCTGATATAAACTCTATGTTAGTAATGAGAGGACAGTTTTTGAATTCAAAGTTGGGGATTGTGTCTTATTTAGAGTATCACCTTTCAAGGGAGTTATAAGATTTAGTAAAAAATGAAATCCCAGTAAAAGGTCCATTGTTCCTTTTAAAATTATGGAGATAATTGTAGTTATATATTACTATTTAATTATGCCCCAGTCCATCTAAAGAGAAGGATGTCTTCCATGTGTCGCTATTATGAAAGTACATGTTGGACCCAATGCATGTTCTCACTACTGATGAAATATAACTGGAATCTGATTCCACTTACAATGAAGATCTGATCGAGATTCCACTAGATAGCAAGTGTTTAAGAATTGGAAAACATGAATGGGGAAAGTACTTTGGAGAAATTACTATTTAGGTGAGGGAATCTGGGAACATGAGGAAGAAATGATGAACAATTACTCAATATATTTATGGATCAACATATATCACAAATTTTAAGGAAAAATTATTTTAGGGGAGGGATGTAAGACCCATTATTCGATTATAGTAAATAAACACTTCATTAAAATAACTATTCTATAGTGCACATTATATTATTTATTTATAATATTATAACACATATTAGTATGATAGACAATTATAAAATTATATTCACAATAACTGTAATGAACCTTCCTGGGTGACATCTAACTTGGCTCCCAAACCGGTCTACCACAAGGCCTAAAGGGCATTCTCGGTCCCCATGGACTAGAAACTAATATATGGCCATCATAAAATGTACATTGGAAATGATTTTACCCTCATAAAATAATATAAATAAGCATTATAAAAGAAAATGGTAAAATAATAAAATAGATATAATCATCAATAATTATCCTATATAAAGGATATAACTGATACTTGAATAAATAAAAATCATAAACAAATATACATGAGCTAGAGAATAAGATACACAAGCCAAATTGGCAAACAACTCAACTGAAATGAAACCCACAGACCAACTTCAATGAGCCACCGAGTGACCCACGATTACAATCCAATCAAACGTATCTCCTAGAGGGTCAAATGAGGTGAATATAACTAGAATAAATATGGACCTATAAAAATATTTTCATGAGATAACACCCTAGTAGGTCACCACATCCGACTGAATCTAAGCAATACTTCCATATGTTATCCTAAAAATATTAGTTTTAAATATATTATAAAAATAAACTACTTTCATAATGACTTACAAAAAGAACAAGAAAACATTATAATTATGTTAAAAATCGTTTTTCAAGATTTTAATTAAATAAAAATTATCACATGGAAAACAATTTCACCCCAATCCAATACCTCTTGGATAAACCACCATTTTAAAGTAATATTTTAAAACCATTTTAAAAACATATCTTTTCAAAATATACATCTGAAAACTCAAATAGGTTTCCAATTATCACCCAGATTTTAGAAACATTCTTTAAAACCCAACCTTTCCATAAAACTCATCACACCTTCCAAATTCCACATTTTTAAAACTGATAAAAATTCGAGTTTCAAAAACAAACTAAATTTAATTGTCCATTAAAAACACTCAAAAACTCTTTGGGAGTCAAAATATTGAATTTAAATACTTCCTTTAAAACTCATGATTAAGATATTTTGAAATCACTTTAAAGTCATACTTACTTTTACCATATTTTAAAACCTTTTACAATCCCATTTCAAATATTAAAAAAAAGTAATCCACCCAAAGAAGGAAGAAATAATATAGTCAGTAAACACTATTTAAAGTCGCACAGTAAGGATAAAAAATAAGAAAATATGTGGCAAGACCCTTCCTCGGGACCCGTGTCGTGACTACCCCAAACCCGCCTTCCATAGGGCAAGGGATGGCAACTAGCACCAAAGGCGTAATTCCCGAAACGAGGGAAGGCATTGCCTTTATAAAAGAAAACAAACACCATAGAGAAAGCAAGCAGAAGTAAACACTACGTAAACTGGGTACAACTGTAAGTGTCGGAAAGTAAATGGGCCAGAATACAAACCCAACTAAAGTAAAGTACAACTGAAAAGAAAGTACAGCAACTGAAAAGTAAAGAACCAACGCCGAGCTGTCCACTAGGAATTCCACCTGAAGGGTGGGTACTGATAGCCTCCTTAGCTCCTCGGGTCCAGCCGTCTACTCCGTGTACGTCCTGCCCAGTGGTCCACCTCCAGGTACCTACTTTCTCCACAATCATCAACCACGATCAGCGTTGTCCGTCGTCTACATCCAACACAATGTAGTGCGGGCATAGCCCGTGTAGGGGTGAGTATACACTACTCAGTAGGGACCCCGAGACCCCCGAAGTTCTCCCAGAATCCACAAAGGATAAACCACAAAGGAAAGATACAATCACGAAGTAACAACCACCTCTACTTAGGTATATGCCCATACATATACCTAAGTTATCAATTCCATTTCGGCTCCAACGTCTGAGCCCAAGTTCGATCTAGTCCACATAGGATAGCACAACCAAATCCACACTGGATAACACAACTCAATCCACTTAGGAAAGAAAGTCAATCATATCAAAGTTATTGATTGAAAGTCAAGACTCAGCTCACACATGTATACTTCATTGTAAGACAATAGAGATGATCAGATGTAGCCACTGATTCATCTAAGCTGTCAGACCCACGTAGGATACAAGACCAGCTAAGCTATCGGACCCACAAAGGATACAAGAACAGCTACTCTGTCGGACCCACATAGGATACAAGTACAGAGTCAAATACTACCGGACCCATGTAGGATACAAGAACAGTAGTCACGTACTACAGGACTCACATAGGATACAAGAATAGTAGTCATCGTCATCGAACCTACGTAGGATTCCAGTATGGTTGTCGTCGCTGCCAAACCCACGGAGGATCCCAGTACAGTCGTCATCATCGTCGCAGTCGCAGCCAGCTCCAGGGTTCCCGCACACAGCATGCTCGATTCCGGGAGGGTCCTCTCCAAGAGATAAGGGGGTTCGATACATCAACTAACACGTAGTCCAGATTTGATGTATCCCAAAGTTTCTTCTCATCAAAAGGAACTCAACACAACATGTGGCACGTCAATCAGACGCCCGGTCTGAAAGTTATTGGATTTTTCGTCCCAGGGGCCCGGTTGGTTTTTATGTCAAAACCAACCCGACCATACTCCGACTATGTCCAAACCTCAAGTGGAGTAATCCAAAAGAACCATCTCACTAAGTGGAACCCAACAAAGTTGACGGCACATCAATCGGATGTCCGGAGCTCAAGTTATAAGTGTTTCCGCTCCGAGGGCCCGGTTGGTTTCGTGTTCGAACCAACCCGGCCATACCCAAAGTTTTCTGAAAACTTGAGTGTAATATACTTAAACGACCATCTCGACACAAGGATTTCATCTCAACTGATGGTGCGTCAATCCGAGGTCTGTAGCCTAAGTTATTGGCATTTGAACAAACCTGTCCGATTTTAGGGGGGTTTGGACCCAGACCGACCCGGCCCAGAACCCCCTAGGTCGACCCGACCCGGGTCCGGGTCCGACCCATTAGGGTGCGGCGTAGCCCAGCCTAGGTGGCTCGGCGCTGGCCGAGCGGATGCGCAAAGGGGGGGGGGGGGGGGCGCTGCCCACTTGATTGAAGAAACGGCCCCCATCGGGGGGGCCTCTTGCCAGCCGGGGTTTACGACCCCCGGATTTTCCGAAACGGGCCAGCCAATTTGGCTGGCCGGTGTGCCACCGCGGGACCCCCACGGGTCCCGCCTTCCATGCACTGGCGGCCGGCGGTTCCGGCCGCTGCTCCCTGCACCGCCACGGCCTTGTCCGACCAGCGCCGGGCGACAACGCCGCGCCCCTCCGCCGCGGCCCCGCTCCGGCCGCGACATCTTCATGTTTCTCTGGCATGGCGCGACGGCATCGCACCCCTCCACTGTGGCCCCACTCTGGTCACAGCTCCTTTCGGACTCAACGGCACCGCACTCCTTCGTCGCGTTCCTCATCGTTCTCGTGTGGTGCCGTTGCACCGCGCCACCTTCGTTCGAGCCGCAACGAGTACAAAAACAAAGGGGGAGGAGGGTAGGCCGTGTTTGTGCGGTCCGGCCCCCTCCCTTTAATTTGATATCAAGCGGCTAAATAATTTAACATTGGACGGAAAATAATATTCATGAACAAAACCAAACCCCTACCTCGAAGAAGTCGTCGAACGAGGATCGTCGCGGGAAAATGACATCGCGGAAGACGGCGTCACGGAACGAGGCTTCGTAAGCATCGTCGGTGTTCTCCCGATGAAGGATGTGGCGTGTCATCGTTCTCCTAAAAAGGAATATCTCACCGGATACGGAGAGGAGAGGAGACGACATGATGATCTCCCCTTGCGGTGACGGAGTTCTTCGTCGTAGACTTGGCGTTTTTCGCAAAGAAGATGAAGTTCTTCAAGACCGCGAGAGTTCACTTTTCTATTCCACACAAAGAATCAACCAACAATAAAATAAGACATTGTCTTATTTTATTCACACACACACATGCCAAAATTAATTTGAAATTCAAAAGATCCCATTCAATTAATTAAATTAATTGAAGAGCGTTTAACAGTCCAATTAATTGCGAGAGTTGACATGTCATTTAAAGGGGGTGCGGGTGTGTTACACAATAAATTCATGAGGGAGGTTTAAGGGATTTTAAGGGGTGGGGCTCGTGTTGGCCCCACCTCACTAATATCCTACCAAAAGGAGTTAGGATTTAGTGGGTCCAACCTCAACTTCTACATGTAGGTTATAATTACACAGAGTAGAAATAAAATTTCAGCACGTATTTTATTTCACTCTTTAATTAAACCACCCCATTTATTTAACATCGCCTCCTGAGAAAACACAACTCCAGTGAAAGTCTCCTTAAGAAAAAAACCGGCATTTCGGTTTCATCGGTTCCCTTGGATTTCGATTCTGAGCACCGGTTTAATAGTTAGAAAAACTCGCTCGTTCGTTCACTGAACGTACCCGAGCTAAACTTCGGAAATTGATTCCGGGAACACCAGGCCTCAGAATCAGGTGCCGTCAGAAACTGCGTACTCATAAAATCCCAGAAAAAATTAAGAAAAAATTTCCTTTGAAATTTACAGGTCTTTACAATATTTTCCAAATAATCATATAAGAAATAAGGGATATAGTTGATACACAAGCTAAATTCGCTAAATGATCTTACACATGATCTCAGTGTCATGGGTCTAACCAATGTGCTCTAACAAATGGGAACTAGCATGACATAGATTACCCTTAGGTTCTCATAGTACTTATCATGCCTAATAAAATTTTAACCTCTCTCAGCGCTCCCTGGGCTCTCACAGTCCCCACATGGGCTCTATTAGTCCCCACTCCCTATGAGATCACTCAGTCTTAGGGGGAAGTACCCTCACTATAGGCTCTCTCAGTCCTGAGCCAATTCCCACCCCCCCCCCAAATATCAACCTTGGTCAGGGAATCGACCACCTAATACACCGAACCCATCCCCTAATGTCTACCATGAAAATATAAAGGAGTTGAGTGCAATCAATCATCACATATATCAAGTTAAATAATTACAAATTACACATATCCCATCTCCCATTACTTCAAAATGAAGAAACCCCATTTACTTCAAAACACAAGTAGCATATTCTAATTCATAAATAATAAACATCACCCATGGTATCTCATGACACCATGGACATAAACGATTTAAAGGGTTCTTAAGTGGGTCTGACCCCTTTTATTAAAACCAATTTCTCATAAAATTTCTAAAAAACCATCACTTTTAAAAACATGCTTAGAATTCCAAACCAACTCACCCTTTTCAAAATCCATCTCAATATACTCTTGAGATCGATTTGGTAAAACAATTCATGAAACCCATTTAGAAATCAACTCACCAATCAAAAAACCTTTGAAATCCTTCAAATCCATCAAAATATTTCAAAAAACAATCCAAGTGGGATAACACACCCATTTAAAACCAATTAGCCCTCTTCAATCACTTAAAAATATTTAAACACCTCAAATATTTGATATTTAAATCAATCCAAGTTGTTAAAAGGTTTCAAATATAACAAAATAGGGTTAACAAAACCCCTTTAAAATCAAACAACTAATTTGAAATATTTTAAACACTTTCAAAATACACAAACTCTTTGTTTCAAAGTTCATTAATTCAAGAACAATTTTTAAAACTTCAATTTGGTGCTCACCACTTCTTTAAAAACCAAAATCACTTTTTTAAAATCTAATTAGGAATTTTCAAAAACACTTGGCATGGAATCCTATAAGATTCTGTCCTTTTACCAAATATGATTTTCTTTTGAGTTATTACTTTTTATAGATTATAAATACTTTATGTGGAAAAAATATTTTATTAGAGAAACACCTTAATAAATTTTTAAAGACATATATGAGAAATAATTCCCAGTTAAGATATTTCATTTTTTTTATTGGAACACTTTCGGAGTTAGACATTGGATGGTGTGAGATTTAGAGGCATTTAAAGCATCGACGAATGCGAAATAAAAATATTAATTATATTATAGTAAGTGTAGACAATTTATTTAAAATAATTGTATAACTCTAAAATGGTTCACTGTATAAAAAATCTAAGACCACTTTTATATCTGAAACGTGGTGTTTACCCTAGGAGAAGTATGACATATGTCGGCGTCATACATTTTGATTCCTTCCTCGTAAGATAAAGTTATTAAATAATATTTTATATATTATTTTCTTAAAAATAATTAAATATCTCTGAAATGGTGCATCCTATGAGAAATCTGAGACCACCAATGGGTCCAAAATGAGGGTTTTACCCTAGAAAATCTATAACATTTGTTCACATCGAGCATGTGGATGCCTCGCTCACAAGAAATAACTCTTTTATTTTAATTATTTATTTATTCCGTTTTTTAAAAAATAAATCATTAATATCTCACAAACCTTGCATCGTACGAGAAATATGAGGCCATCGATGTGTCCGGAATGAGGGGTTTACCCTAGGCAAGGTATAACATTGGTATGCAACGAGCATTTTGATGTCTCGCTCACAAAAATATCATTTTTATTTTTTATTAATTATTTATTCTGTTTTTAAGTATTAAATCATCAATATACCTCAAATGGTTCATAGGTTGAGAAATATGAGACCACCGTTGGGTCCAGAATGAGGTATTTACCGTAGTCGTGACATAAATTTTATGTGCAGTGTACGTTTGATAACATTTAATATTTATGTTAAATAATTAAATTATTATATTAATTAAAATAACATGGATTTTGGTTTTTGACGTTAAAGTCATCTTCTCCAATGGGATGCCGCCATTTTTGAAGCATAGAGCATTCTAAAAGTTTCATTTCTCTACAATTTTTTACCATTTCAAACAACAACACATTAATTTTGTAAATTAAAACACTCCATCATCAATTTTCAGTTGAAACGGTAGATTAAAATAGGGTTTTATTTCTATAGCGGATGAACCGTATGAAGCTTGGGGTTCTATATAACCAAACATTTCGGTTGTGGTTTCGGGTGGATCTAGTCATTTGCAAAGTACTTTGATTTTAACTTAGGTAGACCAGGCGACTTCCTCTTCTTTCTTTGGGGAGGTCTAGTGCGCGAAACACCTGCTGCACATTTCATCATTGTGCGTCTCAACCTGGTGCGCCACAAACCAGATCTCGTTTCTTTTATTTTTTAAAATTATTTTATTATCTCTCTATTGTCTCCTTTTCTCTAATTTTTTTAGAAAATTTTATTGTTCGGAAAAAGAGAAAAGGGCAGTTTATTTAATAAATGATAATTCTACATTTTTTTAAAATGACAATTTCATGGGTTTTAAAAGAAATTATCAAAGAATAATTTGATGAAATTATATTTTAATAATTATCATTATGTATTCTTGTTAAATAATAAGTATGTAATAATATCAAGTATAATTAGAAAATAATACTATGGAATTATCATATAATATTTTTATAAGATATTTATCATCGAAAAACATGCGTTTTTTTAGAGATTTTGTCTGTTCTTCATTTCCGCTCGAATCAAACTTCAATAACCAATATATTTTTCGATATTAATCATATTGATGTGACGTCAGTTGCATTGGATTCATATTTATATGAGGATGGTGAGTATACATTTTTATTTCATAGAAAATGAAATATTTTGAGCATATTTTTATGAAACCGAATATGCTTATTTATTTAATTTCTCCTTCGATAGTTGTCGGAATAACGCGTCATCAGTGATGTTGGATTCATGTCGCGTGCTGATAATATTTGAGGTACTTGGTCTCAATTTCAATCCCATAGTTCTGATTCATTTGTGTGTATTCAATTTTATAAATTTAATGATAGATTAATTATGAGGATTTTGTGATGGTGGATTTTGTTAATTAATTTTGAAATTAATTAACGGTTATGATGTGATTAATTAATTTGGTTGGTTTAAATAATTAATTTATAGATTAATTATGAGGATTTTCTGATGGTGTATTTGGTCAATTAATTTTGGGATTAATTAATTGTCATGGTGTGATTAATTAATTAGGTTGGTTTAAATAATTAATAGATAGATTAATTATGAGGATTTTGTGATGGTGGACTTGGTTAATTAATTTTGGAATTAATTAACAGTCACGATGTGATTAATTAATATGGTTGGATTAAATAATTAATATATAGATTAATTATGAGGATTTTGTGATGGGAGAATTGTTTAATTTTGGATTTAATTAACGGTCATGATATGATTTATTAATTTGGTTGGTTGAAATAATTAATTGATGAATTAATTAATTGATGTAACGTAATTATTTAATTGTTGAACTAAATAATAGAATTTATGGAAATAATTAATTGGTGGATTAATTGAAGAGGGGGTTGAATATGAATTAATTAAATGACAAGGAAAATTAATTTGTGAATTAATTGAAGGCTTGAGTTAAATTAATTAGTTGAGGAATTAGTTAATGAGAATAATTCGAATTAATTAATTGGTAAATTAATTAATGGATGTTATGTTATGATTTTTGAGTTATATTAATTAATTGGAGAATTAATTAATGAGAATTGTTGGGTTGATACAATTGAATGAGTTAGGTTAATTAATTGGAAAATTAATTAACAGAGGTTTTTTCATTATTAGAGTTGGATGAGTTTGATTAATTAAACGAAGAATTCACTAATGGATATTATGGTGTTAAAAAATTTGAATGTGTTAGATTAATTAACTGGTGAATTAATTAATGAATATTGCTATGAGATTCCATTGAATGAATTAGATTAATTAATTGATAATTTAATTAAGGTAGATGGTTGATATATTGAATTAATGTGATTAAATAATTAATAGTTGTATTAATTGAGAGGTGAAGAGATTTGTAAGTTGAGTATTTAAATGTTGAATTAATTATGTTATATTGAAATAGATGATTCAAGATAATTAATTGTATAATTAATTATAAGCTATTGATATTCTGAATGAGATAATTAATTTCAGAATTAATTACGAGATTTCGAGTAGTGGATATTGATTAATTAATTGATAAATTAATTAATGTTATGACATTACTAATGAATTGTTAAATTAGTTAATGGGACAATGTGATTAATTAATTATTAAACTAATTAATGGAATATGTGATTAATTAATTTTTGAATTAATTAATGGGACTATATGATTAATTAATTGTTGAATTAATTAGTTTGGTGATATGGATAATTAATTGTTGAACTAATTAATAGGACTATGTGATTAATTAATTGTTGAATTAATTAATGTGATGTCGTGATTAATTATTTTTTGAATTAATTAATGTGATTTTGTGATACACGTGACATGTAAAATTGTGATAAAAGATTAATATTGATTAATCTTGATTAATGTGATGTATGTGATATAAGTTCTTTATTGAGAAACGGGTTGTGAGACAGGGATTGATGCTCCAAATATTCACGGGGTGATAAAACATGGCATTCTAGACCCAACATGCATGAATATATTATTTGATGGGACATGGATTGATACTCTAAATACTCACGGGTTGTAAGACATGGACTAATGTTTCAAATACTCATGGGGTGATAGATTTGATGTTCTACACCCAACATGCATGAACATATTATTTTATGGGACAAGGACTGATGCTCCAAAAAACCATGGTTTGTGCGATAGGGATGATGCTCCAAATTCTCACAATAGTGCTAGACATGGAATTCTACACCCATTATGGTTCTAATTAGAGGTTATATTAATTGAATTGAAATGGACAATGAAATAAAATTAGTTTAAATGAAATTTGAATTGATACTTTAAAATGGTTCAGACACCGGCATGACCGAAGCAGGTATTGAGATATGGGTGTCCATGGGAACTCGGTGGTTTATGCAGTGAAATAAGGAATAATTGAATAAATGTAAACCATTTACTTTATTACTTGTTTTTATTCTTTCTAAAATTTCATACACTATTATTGATTGGATTTGTTTTAGACACTGTTGGTGGTGGCCTACTGAGTTGTACTCACACCTTACTCAGGCTGCCTGATTAGTACCTGAGTAGACTTTTTTTTCTGGACAGGTTAAGGGTAAAGGCCCTGAGTAAGATGGTTGAATTGATATAGAGCATGGTGAGGGGACCAGACGTGGTTCATGACCCGCTTGGTTGTCATTAGTGTGTTTACTTCGAGTTTTTATTTTATGCACCTGGCACATACTTCAACATGACAAGTTTTCTATTTCAGTTTGATATTGTATTTTCCTGCTTCATAATCTTCATATATTTTTTTTTGTCTTTATATATGCTTATTCTATTTTTTATTATTTCTACAAGTGTCTACTCTGATAAAAGAGGGTATAGTCTCCCCATGACTGACTTACCAGACCCTCGCTGCTAGTCGGCAGCCTCTGGCATATATGGAGGCACGCCTGAGGTAATATGGTGGACCGTCTCGGGGCACTGTTGCGTCGAACCGGGGTTAGGATGTTACAAAGTGGTATCAGAGGAGGTTTTATTGTCATCTTTTTTCTTACTGGTTTTGGGAAAGGTAGACAGGAGACTAAGAAGTGACGAGGCTTGGTTATGAGCTCGTGCATGGGAGTAGCTACCCCATGTATGGGGGAGAACCCATGTACCCAGTGTGGGATTATTGTTTGCTATTATAGTTGAATATTATTTCACCTTGGGTGACACAGTTGTTGTGTGATCTGATTATTGTTTTTTTGATTTGTTGAGATTGACTCGTGGCCCGGTATGGAACGAGGGTTGAGTCTACATGCATCATTCTAGGAAGTTAGGATTTTTTTTGACATACATCATTGTAGGCATGCACGGGAAAATGGGTTTAGGGTAAGTTGTTGAACTTAATCTATTTTTTTTCTTGACTGTCGAATTGAAATGAAAATGGTGCCTAATGTGAACTTGAGAGAGATTGTGAAATGATTCTATGTCCAATTAAATCGATTTATAAATGATAAAATTGAAAAAAAAACGATAATGTGTATACCCTTGTTAACCAGGACCTAGGTGTAGAATGAATAATGGTAGAGATAGTGCCTCAGTTTTGACCGTGTGGTGGGATATAGGGGAAATAATTTATATGGTTTTGTGTAAATCCCTCTTGTTAACTTTGATAATTTTTGTGAAAAAAATCTTTCATTTTGTTTGTTTAACCTTGGATGCAGATAGTTTGGGTAGAGATAATTCCTTGGTTTTAGAACTCAGTTATGGGTTGTTTAAATGATCGAATTGTTTTGAATCAGTGTGGTGAGATGTTATCAGGTAGGGGAGCCAAGAAATTCGAATAGGTTAAGGTGTTTTGATAGTGGGATGTAAAAACTATGATGAAAGATTTGTGGTGGTATTTATAGATGACTTATTAGTGTACTTTTAATTATTAACGATCATGTCCACTATCTTGACATCATCCCAGGTACACTGAGAAAGCTCTATCTTTACGCTGAGCTAAATTAATGTATTTTGGTTGGATATGGGGCTCCTTGGAGGTTGTGCTTATGAAGTTATATATAAGTGGAGCTTGATAGTGTTAGGTACATCATCGTCAATTTACAAATGAGATTCTCAGGATTGACTGGTGGTCGATAAAAACTACTGTATTGAACTAATTAACAAGAGGGGATAACAAAACCTCAAAGGAGGATAAATTGTAAGAACTTGATTTTTTCATAAAGGTGCTTGGGAGTACATCTTGAGGATGATCTGTTATAAGGTGGAAATATAATAAGATTCCTTCCTTTTACCAAATATTTTTTCCTTTGAGTTATTACTTTTTATAGATTATAAATACATTATGTGGAAAAAATATTTTATTAGAGAAAGACCTTAATAAATGTTTAAATACTTACATGAGAAATAATTCCTAGTTAAGATATTGCAATTTTTTTATCAGAACACTTTTGGAGTTATACATTTGATAGCGTGAGATTTCCAGACATTTAAAGCATCGGAGAATGCAAAATAAAAATATTAATTATATTATAGTAAGCGCATAAAATTCATTCAAAATAATTGAATAACTCTAAAATGGTTCATCGTATGAAAAATATGAGAGCACTTTTAGATCTGAAACATGGTGTTTACCCTAGGCAGAGTATGACATATGTTGGCGTCAGACGTTTTCATGCCTCGCTCGTAAGTTAAAGTTATAAAATAATATTTTATATATTTTTTTCTTAAAAATAATTAAATATCTCTCAAACGGTTCATCTGATGAGAAATATGATACCACTAATGGGTCTATAATGAGGGGTTTACTCTAGAAAAGGTATAACATTTGTTCGTTTAGAGCATTTGGATTCCTCACTCACAAGAAATAAATCTTTTATTTTAATTATTTATTTATTCTATTTTTTAAAAAATAAATCATTGATATCTCACAAATTGTGCATCGTACGAGGAATCTAAGACCACTAATGTGTCCGAAACGGGGGGGCTTACCCTATCCAAGGTATACCATTGGTAAGCGACGAGCGTTTTGATGCCTCTCTCACAAAAATATTGTTTTTATTTTTTATTAATTATTTATTCCATTTAAGTATTAAATCGTCAATATCTCTCAAACGGTTCATCGGTTGAGAAATCCAAGACCACCGTTGGGTTCGAAATGAGGTGTTTACCATAGTCGTGGTATAAATTTTATGCGCAGTGGATGGTTGATAACATTTAATATTTATGTTAAATAATTAAATTATTATATTAATTAAAATAAAATGGATTTTGGTTTTTGAACTTAAAGTAATCTTCTCCAACGGGATGCCACCATTTTTTATGCATTGAGCATTCCAAAAGATTCATTTCTCAACCGTTTTTGACTTAATGTTGTAAATTAAAACACTCCATCATCAATTTTTAGTTGAAACGATGGATTAAAATAGGGTTTTATTTCTTGAGTGGATGAACCATTTGAGGCTTGGGGTTCTATATAACCAAACCTTTAGGTTGTGGTTTCATGTGGATCTAGTCATTTGAAAACTCCTTCGGTTGTCACTTGAGTAGACCAGGAAACTTCCTCTTCTTCCTTGGCTGAGGCCCGGTGTGCGAAACACCTGTTGCAGATTTCATCATTGTGTTCCTCAACCTGGTGCGCCCCAAAACAGATCTTGTTTCTTTTATTTTTTTAAATTATTTTATTATCGATATATTTTCTCCATTTCTCTATTTTTTTAGAAAATTTTATGCTTTGGAAATATAGAAAAGGGGGGTTTATTTTATAAATGATAATTCTATATTTTTAAAAAATAATAATTTCATGGGTTTTAAAAGAAATTATCAAAAAATAATTTTGAGGAAATTAACTTTTAATAATTATAATTATGTCATCCAGTTAAATAATAAGTATGCAATAATATCAAATATAATTATAAAATAATATTATGGAATTATCATATAATATTATTATAAGATATTTATCATCGAAAAACATACGTTTTTTAGGGATTTTCCCATTCTGTGTTTCCACTCGAATCAAACTTCAATAACCAATATTTTTTTGATATTGATCAGATTGATGTGACGCTATTTGGATTGGATTAATATTGATATGAGGATGGTGCTTATCAATTTTTCTTTCATAGAAAATGAAATATTTTGATTAGATTTTTATTAAACCGAATATGCTTATTTATTTAATTTCTCCTTCGATAGTCATCAGAATAACGTGTCGTCAACGATGTTGGATTCATATCGCATGTTGATCATATTTTAGGTAGGTGGTCTAAATTTCAATCTCATAGTCCTGATTCATTTTTTCATATGCAATTGTATAAATTTCATGATAGATTAATTATGAAGATTTTTTTATGGTGGGTTTTGTTAATTAATATTGGAATTAATTAACGGTCATGATGTGATTAATTAATTTGGTTGGTTTAAATAATTAATTGATAGATTAATTATGAGGGTTTTGTGATGGTGGATTTGGTTAATTAATTTTGGGATTAATTAACGGTCATGATGTGATTAATTAATTAGGTTGGCTTAAATAATTAATAGATAGATTAAATATGAGGATTCTGTGATGGTGGACTTGGTTAATTAATTTTGGAATTAATTAACAATCATGATGTGATTAATTAATATGGTTGGATTAAATAAATAATTTATAGATTAATTATGAGGATTTTGTGATGGTAAAATTGTTAAATTAATTTTGGAATTAATTAACGGTCATGATATGATTTATTAATTTGGATGGTTGAAATAATTAATTAATGAATTGATTAATTGATGTAACGTAATTATTTAATTGTTGAACTAAGTAATATAATTGATGTAAACAATTAATTGGTGGATTAATTTAAGTGGAAGTTGAATGTGAATTAATTAATTGTGAATTAATTACATGACGTGGACAATTAATTTGTGAATAAATTGATGGCTTGAGTTAGGTTAATTAGTTGAGGAATTAGTTAATGGGAATAATTTTAATTAAATAATTGGTAAATTAATTAATGGATGTAATGTTATGATTTTTTAGTTACATTAATTAATTAGAGAATTAATTAATGAGAATTAATGGGTTGATAAAATTGAATGAGTTAGGTTAATTAATAGGAAAATTAATTACTGGGGGTTATTGCATTATTAGAGTTAGATGAGTCAGATTAATTAAATAAATAATTAACTAATGGATATTATTGTGTTAAAAAAATTGAATGTGTTAGATTACTTAATTGGTGAATTAATTAATGAGCATTGCTATGAGATGAAATTGAATTAATTAGATTAAATAATTGATAAGTTAATTAATGTAGATGGTTGAGATATTGAATTGATATGATTGAATAATTAATGGTTGAATTAATTGAGAGGAAGATAGATTTGTAAGTTGATTAATTAATTTCTGAATTAATTATGTGATATTGAAATAGATGATTTGAGATAATTAATTGTAGAATTAATTAAAATCTATTGATATTGTGAATGAGATAATTAATTATAGAATTAATTACGAGATTTAGAGTTGTGGATATTGATTAATTAATCGTTAAATTAATTAATGTGATGGAATTACTAATGAATTGTTAAATTAGTTAATGGGAAAATTTGATTAATTAATTATTAAATTAATTAATGGAATATGTAATTAATTAATTTTTGAACTAATTAGTGGGACTACGTGATTACTTAATTGTTGAATTAATTAATTTGGTGATATTCTTAATTAATTTTTGAATTAATTAATGGGACTACGTGATTAATTAATTGTTGAATTAATTAATGTGATGTTGTGATTAATTATTTGTTGAATTAATTAATGTGATTTTGTGATACATGTGACATGTAAAATTGAAATAAAATATTAATGTTGATTAATCTTGATTAATTAGATATATGTGATATATGTTCTTTATTGAGAAACGGGGTGTGAGACAGGGACAGATGATGCAAATACTCACAGGGCGATAGGCATGGTGTTCTACACCCAACATGCATGCAAATATTATTTGATGTGACATGGACTGATACTCTAAATACCCATAGCTTGTGAGACATGGATTTATTCTTAAAATACTCATGGGGTGATAGACATGACGTTCTACACCCAACATGCATGCAAATATTATTTTATGGGACAGGTACTGATGCTCCAAATACCCATGGGTTGTGAGACAGGGACTAATGCTCCAAATACTCATGATGGTGCTAGACATGGAATTCTACACCCATTAATTGACATTGGATTATGGTTCCAATTATATGTGATATTAATTGAATTGAAATGGAAAATGAAATAACATTGGTTGAAATGAAATTTGAATTGATACTTTAAAATGGTTCAGACACCATCACAACCGAAGAAGGTTTTGAGATATGGGTGTCCATGGGAACTCGGTGGTTTATGTATTTAAATAAGGTATAATTGAATAAATGTAAAACATTTACTTTATTACTTGTTTTTATTATTTATAAATTTGAATACAATATTATTGAATAGATTTTTTTAGATACCATTGCTGGTGGCCTATTGAGTTGTACTCACACCCTACTCAGGCTGCCTAATCGGTACCCGAGGAGACTTTTTTTATTATTCTAGACAGGTTAAGGGTAAAGGCCCTGAGTTAGATGGTTGAATTGGTAAGTAGCATGGTGGGGGGAACAAAAATGGTTCGAGACCCACTTGGTTGTCATTAGTGTCTTTACTTCCTGTTTTCATCTTATGCACCAAACATGTACTTCAACATGACATGTTTTCTATTTCAGTTTGATATTGTATTTTCCTGCTTCATAATATTCATATATTGTTTTTTTGTCTTTATATATGCTTCTGCAATTGTTTATTATTTCTGAAAGTGTCTACTCTGATAAAAGATGGTATAGTCTCCCCACGACTGACTTACCAGACCCTCACTACTAGTCGGCAGCCTCTGAGTACAGGGAAGCACGCCTGGGGTTATGTGGCGGACCGACTCAGGGCACTGTTGTGTGGAACTTGGGTCGGGACATTACAAATACCATTCCATGACAAGGTTTAAAATCATATTTAAATAAATTTGGACCCTCATGTATCATACCTATAGATGTAATTTAAATGAAAACCATTCTCAAACCATCAATCATTGATAGAAATTTATTATAAATTAATGAAAAAGAAAAACCTACCTCAGTTCGATGGTGTTTATGCTGAAGTTATCATCCATAATGGTGATCACTAAAATAACACAATACATTCCCTCTACAACCCCAACATGAATAAATACCCATGATTCAAACCAATACCTTCCCTAAAATTGGTCGTCACCAACATTATGGTTCATGGGAGGAACTAAAAATCAATGGAAAGATAGTATTGAAGAGATGAATAGGTTTAGAGGGACTTACCATAAATAAATCCACTTGAAATCAGGGTATAAGGACAAAAAAATTAAATGAGGGAGGAGGAGGCTCCCTATGATATTTCTCCTTGTCTATTTGAACAAGAGTGGGGAAGGAGAGATGGAGGCATAAAAATTAGTAATGGAAAAAAGAACAATTTCAATTTTTAATAAATCTGGTTAGGTCAGACGATTTCCCAAACCCTGAACCAACCATGTGGAATCTACTCCCTTGCCAAATCCCACTCACAATGTTTACCTATTACCTTACATGGTTATGAAAAAAGTTCACTAACCCAAAAAAAATTGTATTATCAATAGTATATTTGAATTGCATGCTTGTCGTGCAGTTCACAAAACCGTGCACAATCCATGTGCCAGCACCCCAGGATGCAAAGGAACATGCCTAGTTTTTTCTACTACCTTCATGGTTTAGGAATCAACCATGTGATTCATGTTCAGAAACACCCATGCAAAAAACAAAAGGAAGTGAAAAATTTCATCATATATGGATAACCACATGATTTCATCCTAACCATGTGTGTAAAATACATACAATAATAAAAATTCCATATTTCTAAGTTTCAGGGTAAAGATACATGAAAACATAAAACAACCATATAAATAATTAAAAAATATAATATTAAAAAATAATTACATGGTGGTCATCACAATTCTCCCACCATGTCACTTTATTCCCCCATAAAGTTACAGATCCAAGTAAAGGACAACCAAAGTCAGATTATAAAATAAGCCCCCAAGAAAAAGGATATGACATAAAACAACCAGAAAAATCTTCAATGAACACCAAAATTATTCAAGAAAAACAAATGAATAAATAATAATAAATTGATGAAATAAATTATAAAAAAATCATAGACCTATCAAATTTCTATCCATGATTTAGAATTGATCTACAATGGTGGAAAAACCATTAACCTCTTTTCACAGAAGTAGAGGATATAACCCAACAATATATTCTTGAAATCTATAAATTTAATTCAAAAAAAAATACACCACCCAAAGTCATCCACAAAACATGGTCTCAAGACCACCAAATAAAGGCACTATATCTCAAACATCCCAATCTTTCATGAAATCAGATCATCAAAACCAATAAATCCCAACGAGGATCACAAGAACATAATACAAGTCTCATTAATAACTGACATAGATAAAACCTAAGGTCCAAATCTAGAATATGAGGATTTTTAGATCCAAATCATTAGAATACCATCCCACGGTGATTCTGATAGAAAACATAGCCCAATGGAATCTGAGGTCCAACTGGAAAAAAACTACACCGCCAAGTTTTCATATTTTCACCCATATCCATTCCCATGTCCAAATTAATAATCAACACCCAACCCATGGTCTATATTTAAAAATTGATACAAAAAATAATGAGGCATGAATGGTTCCCCAAAATATCCATCACTCATAATGATCCACAAAAGAAGAAATCAAGGAAAACAATGGGATAAGGTCTCCCTCAAATCACAATTTCTCTAAACTCAATGAGAATAATTCCCAAAAACTTTCCATCATCCAAGAAGGGACACTACCAATATATAATGGATACAAAAAATTATGGCCACTCACCCATAAATTTTGTAAGTCTTAAATTAAAATCAAACAAACATCCCAAACTATAACTCATACAAGATTCTCCAAGAAAAAATGATCCTCACTGATCCAACCATCAAACCAACGCTCACAGGTCTAGACCACATGACCCAAAAAATTCCCAAGAAAACTCACTCAACCAACATAGCCTCAAACATATAAGGAAAAATATCAAGAGGAGGAAAACACATGCCACTCCACTCGGATCTTCGGTAGTGTTAAATACAAAAAGAGGGATAAAAACTCTAGAAAAACACTCTACTTACACACTATTCCTTTCTCAGAGTCTTATATGAAACAAACTAATACATAAACCCGTATATGGTCTTGTACCTAAAATCACCCCAAGTGATCCCAAAAACACACAAGGTACAGATCAACTAACACTCATTATAAAAAAAAACATTTCCAAAAATAAACCTATTTAAAATGAAATACCAATAATAAAGAGACCCAAAATACCATTTTGAAAACTAAGGCACTATTAAAATTAGGCCTTCTTCATTAAAAATAAAATAAGAACCATTTTACAATTTCAACCCAATCCCTAACATGAATTTTTCAATTTTAAACATTTCTAAAACTAATTTAAAAACACACACCAACTTATTTTTTAAACCAAGACACCATTCTAGGTCTTCTAAAAAGGAAAACACCTTCCACTTGAAATAGTTTTAAATATTTTACCAATTTTTAAACACATGAAAATGGTAAAAACACAAAAATTCCACAAAAATTAATTTGGAAGTAAAAATTTACATTAAAATAGTAGACCCATATTTTAAAATCTCATGTGAACTTGATTAGAAAATCCATCACACATAAAAACACTTTACAAATTTCAAATGAAACAAAGTGTTTCAAAACATATCATGAAACAAATTTTATTTTACAAAAAATCATCAGGCCATGTTTTAAAACCAAAAACGATTTTCTCATGAAATATATTTTTCACTCACACAAATAAAATTTCATATCACATAAAAAATTTCATAAATAATGTCACAACATAATCCTCAAACAAAATTCAATACAAAGATGTCGACATGTCAAAAGACCAACTGTGACTCTTTTCCCATATCCCTCACATGCTAAGAAATTCAAGGTTCGATGGGTATAAATATCAAAACAGATAGGACATGAAATTTCCCTTGAATTGTCCACATGTTTTATGGTCACATTCCAATCATTCATTGTAACCTATGACACATCATGTTTCAAGCATTTACTTATAGCATGGTTTTTCAGACCCTATGATCCAACCTCATGTTTTTATTCTATTTTTTTATTCCTATACCAAAAATCAAACATGATCCCTAAAGTAAACTCAACTCATTCCATTTTGGATCAATGAAACACCTCTATAAGAATTAATCCATAATATAATAACACCCCACAACAGAAAACTAGATTCATGGAAAATATCCCAATTACCTATGGAAACTCAAGGCTCAGGGCTAGAAAGAGCTCACAAAACTCTCCCTGCACCTGCATCATGAGTCCTAACAACCTTATATACTAAATAAAAACACCTCAAATAAGAAGTGGGCATTCCATAATCAAGTTTCCACTGAGAAACTAAGGTTATAATACTATTTTGTAATGAACCGACCCGGGGTACCATATAACTCGGCCCCCAAACCGGTCCGACACAAGGAACATAGGGTGTTCCAGATCCAAAAATACTAGAAAATATATCTAGGAATGAAAAATAATACCTTGGGAATTATTTTACCCTCATACAATAATATAAATAAGTAGAATGAATGAAAATAGTAAAACAGACAACTAGAGATAATCATAATTGAACATCCAATAAAAAGGATACAACTGATACATGAATAAAGGAAAAGAATTAAAAATATATATATATAAGTTTGAGTATAAGATAAAATCAAACAAATGGAAAACAACTCAATTGAAAGGAATGATCTAGACCATATCCTATGAGCCACTGAGTGACCCAAAAATTACCATTCAACAAAACATCTTTCCCAGAGGATCAAAGGTGGTGAATCAAACTATAATGAACATGGAACTATAAAAATATATGTGTGAGATTAATACCTAATAGGTCACCAAAAATCTCCAAATCTAAGTAGGTATTTTTATATTATATCCTAAATATTTTAGATTAATATACACTAGGAAAAAATCAAAAGAATTTATAAAAATAACATCATGTTCTAAGTGTGTTATAACTCATTTTATCAGATTTCCATTTAATGAAAACAATCACATGGAAAACATTTCCCCCACTAGGTACATTGGTGTAACACAACGTTTTCAAAACCCACACACACCATAGTTTTAAAAACAAACCAAATTCACTTTTCCATTCAAAACACTCTAAAAATCTATGGAATTTAACTTTTCACTTTTAAATATTACCTTTCAAAATCACGATTAAAATATTTTTAAATAACTTTAAAGTCATACTTAAATTTTCCTTCTTTTAAAACCTTTAATATCCCCATTTAAAATATTTGAAAGTAAACAGCCCAAATATGGAAGGAATTACATAGTTAGGCATAACTATGTCAAGTCACTCAACAAGTATAAATAGAAAGAATAGATTATCAAATCAATAATCAAAAAAATAAGGGACATAATCAATAAAATAGATAAATACTCTAAAAAATCTTAAGTAGGATCCGAGTTTCATGGATATAACCAATGGGATCTAACAAATGTGGGATAGAATGACTTAGAATAACCTTGTGTTCTCATAGAACATAGAATTATGACTAAATTTAGAAGTTCTCTTGGTCCTCCTTTGGATCCCAGGGTCCACACATGGGCTCTCTCATTCCCCACTCTCCACGAGATCACTCAGTCTCAAGGGGGGGGGGGGTGTCCCCACTATTGGATATCTAATTACCTGGGTAATGTTAACTCACAAACATCAAACTAGGTTAGGGAATCAACTACCTAAGCCACCCACCCCACCCCCAAGGTCTACCATGAAAATTAAAAGGAGGTGATCATAATCAATGACCACATAGATAAAACTTAAATAAGTTGAAAACAAACCCACCCCACCTCCCATACCCACATAAAGAATGATCCTTATTTATATCAAAAGACAATCAGTATATATGAATGCATAAATTATGAACATCCCCTCATGGGATCAAAAGCTAACACATGCATATAATATTTACAAGGGGATCAAGAGGGTCTCACACATTTTATAAAACCCCACTCATCATAAAATTCGAAAGGGATGTTCTCTTTTAAGAACGTGATTATAATTCCAAGCCAACTCACCCATTTCAAAAGTTGTCTCAATCTAATCTTGGGATCTGTTTTATAAATAAAATCTTGAAACCCATTGTGAAATCAATACAACCATGAAAAATAAATTTTAAATCTCCCAAATCCATGAAAAGGATTTAAGATACAATCCACATGGGATAACACAACCACATAGTTCTCCAAACCATGCACATGCCACTACCTAGAAAAACCCCACACACATGGTTTTCCTAGGATCCTACATTATTGGAAAAACAATGCACAAATATTGTAAAATGGAACTGTCAATTGTATATCCAAAGAGCATGTTTGTTGCACAGTTTAGCAAACTATGAAAAAGACATGCACCACTACCCCAAGACCCAATGGAACCCACACAATTTTTCATAGGACTTGAATGTGTTGGGACTCAATTGTGTACTACCCGTGCAACCAAACTATGTACAACACAAAATGAACAAAAAATTTCTTCTCATAAGGGTAGTCACACTGTTTCGTCCAAACTGTACATGGTATGAAAAATTCCAAATTTCCAAGTTTTAGAAAAAACTCCACAAAAACTAGAAGAAACTTCTTAAATAATAAAATAATATAAAATAAACACCAGAATAACATGGTAAGTGTGACAATAAGAACTAAAATTAGAGTTATAAAATACATTATGATATAGGGAACCACTATAATCTTGAACTCTGGAGGATCATACTCAGAAAAGAATGAATAATAGATAAGATACGTTGATATTAAAAAGAAAACAATAAGAAAAGGAATATACATGGTGTGGTAACTAAGAGAAGGATGTTATTGATTTTATATTTTAGAATAAAGTGCATACATAAGGGTTAATTTGATTATTGGAAGTGTAAGGTGACCATTGGAATCTGACCATTGGGAATCATTACACTGTAATAGTAATATAAAAATTATACATACACAAATGGTTTTATTTAAAATTTAAATTATGATATATAAAAAATTATTTTCATAAAAAGGAATTCAAATTTAGAATCATCATATCAAAATTATCCAATAGTGAATTTTTAATAATTTTTTGAGGTAGATGGAATTTTGGGTAAATAAAAAAAATGATATGAATATATGATAAGTATTATGACATCATAATAACTTAGAAATATTTAATAAAAAATATAAAGGATTTATAGACTGTGAATATTTTTATTGTTTAAAAAAATTTATATTAGTATAATAAAATTAATTTTACAAAATTAAAAAATTATTTCCAAAGACTAAAGTATATTTCATGATTTAAAAAAATTATGAATAAAAATATTTTCCAATGTAAAAAATAGTATAATTTAAAGGGTTTTGGTTCTTAAAAACGTAAAAATAAAAAACATGGCACTAAAATTCAATTACCATGGTTTAATACCATGTTTAGTCTAATAGTTTTCTATATTTACACAACCTAAAGTCCAAGGCCTATGTTTAGAAATTAAAAAAAAATCATCCCCTTTTTCTATAAATACTCACCCATCATCTCATTGGTATGCACTCCAAAATAATTGATCATGGTTTTTAAATCATTTTCCATATCAATAAACTTTGATAATAGACTTAGGTTGATATGGGTTTTAAACTTTATCTACATTTCTCTCACAAAGCCTGTCCTAAGTGTTTTTTTTCAAGTGACTTAGTGAGGTAAGGGTTCAAAAAACCCTTATCTAAATTAATATTTCAGGATTCCAAACTCCAAGTATCTATGGAGTTAATTCTCAATATTTCCAAATGTAAAAACCAAGGAAAGGGTTTCCATTCCTTTATCTTCACTTCTATTTTGAAATTCAATTAAATTCCTTCACATTTCCTTATGTAGTGATGTGGTATTTCATTATTAAAAATCCATTATTATATCAAAAATTATCTTTTCCTATTAGTAATTAACCCTAATCATCTATTATTTTTAAAAAATATTTCTATATTATAAAATTCAATATGTGATTTTATTATGACTGCTTTGGTCTCTAACTATTTCATTCGTTTGACTGATTCCTAATAATTTCCCTATATAATAAAATTATCCCACTATAGTACACCATCATCAAGAATAATTTCTATTGCATTGTAAATATTCTATAATTACTAATAAATTGATTTATATTCACCTAGATATCTATCAAATTAAAATTAATGGGTAAAAGTTTACAATTTTTACACCCATTACTTCTATACAAACAAGTATTAAATATTAATACATGTTCATGTGAATAGTTCTTTTGAACATTATAACATGTATTATTAACAAATATATTTCATGTGATAGATGCATTAGAATTATTATTTGATATCTAGTGATCAAAATATATATCCACTTAATAGATTTCTAGGTATCATGAGAAAAACTATTCTAGTGTATGTCTTCCCAATTATGTTTGAGTTCATAGAATAAGAAAATGATAGTATGGTTATAGTTCCTTCATTAATGACTTTAAGGAGTGATTAAGAGGTCTATAATTATGCATTCTATCACTATGAATTCATTTATTGTTATTCATGTAATATATTATTCCCTTTATTATGTGTTACTTGGATATATTTTTATCATATGGAATCAATTTGAATATTTATTTATAAAATATTATTTATTCCTTGATTATTATATGTTACCTTTCATTGTTCGCTACCCCTTATTGAGAATCTTATCATGTACTATTATTCTGATTACCTTTTCCCTAAGAAACCAAGTGAAAAGTCCCACATTGGATCAATTTAATCAATGAGAGGGGGAAAGGGTGAATCAATGATATATTTTTCATTTTATGTTAAGTTTATTAATAACCTTCACCACCTATTAAAAAGAAAAAAATCAATTGATTTTTTTTTCAAAACACATCTATAAGAACACAAGTATTTACATATTTCACTACTCAATAAGAGTATCTAGTCATTGGCATGGTTTGGAAATAATCCAATACCACATAATAAAATAGAAAGCAATCTATTTTTTAGTAGATATAATAGGTAGGGAATACCCTTACACTTTATAAGAACTATGATGAATAAAATATTGAATGTGATTCTTCTATCATAAAATATGTAAATAAGACTTTTTAAAAAGTTCTAGGAACCTTCACCAATTTTTTCTGACCATATTAATTGTACTGCTTCAAAAACTTTAACTTTTTTAAAATATTTCAAAAAAAATCTTCACTTTCTTACATAGTAGTAGGAAAGAACTTATTCTATATAATTGATACAAAAACTCAATTTGATCCCTCTATCTGATTCCTTAGTTCGATTCATCTGTATGAAAATGGTTCGGTTTGATTTCTCTATAGTGATCTAGAACATGTTCTTCCCTTATTCTTTCTTTGGTTAGAATCTATCAGTCTAATTGTTCAATCTGATCCAATAAATCTTAACCACCACTTCCTTAATTAATTATTCTTTAGTCTAGAAACTTTACTCCATAAACTCTATATTATAAACAATTTAAAACCATATCTCCAAAACCCTACCTTCATTCCCATCAACAGTTTCAAAGTACATTTTACTTACACCCCTTTTTATAGGTGCATCCAAAAAGGAAAATTTGGGAACCTAAAATAATTTTTCCACTCAACGAAATTCTAGATCCTCAAATTCCATGTTTATTTGAATTCCATTTTAACCAATTCTCAATTCTTAAACTTTTATAGAGTCTTCTCAAATATTCATGAATTATATATAGCTTATTAAAACAAAAATTCACTTGAATTTGATTATAAATTTTTTGGTGACTCTAATCATTCTTACTACTTTAGTGTCAATTAGAATATTTTCTTACAAAAATATAGTCTGGTGTATTTTCTTAAAAAAACTAAGAATCTATTGGATTTTATTCATCCACACTTCTTGTTCCATTTGATACGCTTTTCATCCACTTTATTCATCTGTTCAAATACATCTTATTCAGATGAAATAATGTCTAATGGAACAAAAAAACTGATGAATCGGTCCCTAATTATCATCTGATGGATCAGGATCATCATTTATCTTGATTGATTAGTGTCAACATATCTTATCATTAAAAAAAATTATGGTTCATCTGATAAAACCTGGGTAGTTTTATTTTTTGACTCTAAAATTTTAATTTGATTCCTTATCAGTTCCAAGAAATTGTCTGACGGATTAATGTTTTCATCGCCTCCTTTGGATTGGTGTTTATAACACGTCTAATGGATCAGTTCGTTCAATGTATCAATCGATCATAAAAGAATCATCATATTTTTCGATGAATTTTATCAGAACCCATTCATATAGAAAAACATCAACTTCCCTTTAACAATAGAAAAAATAATGTGGGTTTCCACGATTTTACCAAAATTTAGATCAAAATAGATTCATATGATTTTATATTTCAAAAATCTCTGGTGACATTCTGAAGCTGGTACATCTTCTCATCAATTCTGAAAAACTCTATTCTGGACATATGAGTCTGAAAAATAGATTGTTTTATCAACAATTTTTACAAATTGAAGTTATTTTTATAAGTAAAATAGAATATAAAATATCCATAAAACTTCTTTCAAACAACTCCTCAAGCCAACTTATTCCCAAAAATATCCCCCTTTAGAATTCAGATATCACTAAAACTTAATACTTTTGAAATAGTGGGTTCCCTAGACCCAAAAATATCGTACTTTTGATTACCATATCATGTATATTGTTAGTTATATATGATTTCATCTTACCATTATATTAAATACTTTTCTGCGTCCATAATTGAAATGGTAATGTCCAAATATTAATTGACGTGTTGAAAGGTTATAGCAGATACCAAGCTATAATGTGAACCTCAAGATTCAAGGAAATTAATCTTAAATATATGTTCTATAGTCTAGATTCATCTTACTAATCGGACATAGTATATTTTTGACTATCAGGTTTTGGGGGATTATAAGAATTGATATTTCTTCTCATTAAGTTTGAACTTGGTCATCTCTAGTAGTGAGATCATGAGGAAAGACCATCCAATTGGAACACCACATGTTTTGGGTGTCATTTGTTGTTCCTATCTATGGACATGTATATTTTTCTCCTAACTTGAGATCATTACCATTGCATACCATTTTATTGTGTACTTTGATGCAAGAAAAAATCATGATATTGAAATCATGGCGATGCAGCTTATGTTGGGTGCGTCGTTGGTGGTATGACATTGGTTGAATGGTAAAGAAAGGATTTGTCGCTTCCAAGTTTAGGAAGTTGTATATCTCAGGCATGGCTGATCAAGATGGTTCAACCTTCATAAGCCTTTGGCCAAAGTAGTAGAAAGGTAAATCCTTCAAGAAATATCGACATATAATAAAGTAAGAATAGGATGATGACATGAGTGTGCATCCTGCTTTATGATATATTTAATGACAAATATATTATAGTACACAATTAGTATTTGTAGGTTGGTTGTTGTTGCTATGACAATACATATCTATTTAGGGGCCATGATGGGTTGCTAGACTCCACTCTTGGTATGTGGATTTCTTCACTGTTGTCAAGATAAGGAGCTATAGGGTCACACAAAATAGCGTATTCAAGAATCTGACCTATTCAGTTGAATATGTATAAGGACATGGTGGGACCCACCATGGGGTCTGAGTGTTGCCCAAGTTTTTGATCACCAAAAATAATTAAATAAATTCATTATTATTCAAGTTATGAGTAATTGGGATTGAATTTATTTGACGTATTTACATGTTAAGTAAATATGAAAAAATATTAATCGAATGAATATTATTTTAATATTCACGTTCTGTTTAATATTAAGAGGGATTGTGAGTCGAGTTAAATGTCTCAGTTTTTATTACGTAATATATATTATATATATTACAGGTATGCAATAAAATAATAAATAATATTGATGCATTTAGTTCATCAAAATTATTTATTTGGTGGACGTTGAAATGAACGAGTGTCAGGGAACCCAACTGGGTTTTTTTCAACACCACTATAAATTGAGGTGAGGATCTCTCTCCATGTAATTATTCATTCATTTCATGGAATGAAAATTGAGAGACTATCTCTCCTCCCTCTACCTAGAGAGAGAAGCAGGTGATCCAAGAGCATAGATCATGATCTTCCTCAAACATCGAAGGGATATTGATTTCTTGATCTTCAGGACATCGAAGACATTGTCAGATCACCGTGTTTGCACCCAAAATTTGATGATCAATGTTCCAGTGGATTTTAAAACCATGTGCAGATGATATAGAGAGATCGTGATATAAATCCTTCAAGTGATGATCGTCATCGACTTGTTGCAGTCGACCGTGACTTCAGATTTGAAATGGATATGTTTTTATTTTAATTTTTGTTCTCTTTATAATTTACATGAGAACCTTGGACCTTACCAGGGTCCAGATCACTGGAGATGAAAAGTTTTGTCATCCCTTTGATGAAAATTTTAAAATCCCCAGGCCATTGGCATCCGCTGCGGGCCCGAGAAACTTTTAGTGGCACTAGAGGGATCACGTATATTTTCTGATCCTAGAAATTAAATTTGAATTAAAATTAAGTAGAGGGTTTGGAATCGGTCCCAATGGTTCAAACTGTGCATCGATCTGATGTCGAATGCCCATGTTATGGTCATTTTAAATTTTCGGATTGGACTGCTTTTGTGGTTTGATCTCAGGTATTAATTTTTTCAATTGTTTATGATCTTTGGTATTGTTTTTGGTTTATTACTAGAACCCAAACAAGTATGATAATAATTATTATTATTTAACAATTATAATTATCATAAAAATTTATTAATAATTATAATTATTTTATAATTGTTATAATAATAATTATTTTATTATTATTATTATAATTATTAGTAAAATAATAATTTTTATTATCAAAGTCTAATATTTAGCCATTGGAAAATGGAGGGGAGACCTTGACTTGTGGAATTCCACAATTCCACACATAAAAAAGGGAGGGAAGACCTATAAAGAAGTCATAAAGATTAAAAAAAGAAGGGAATCTCCTTTTGAAATAAAAGAAGAGACTTTTTAAAAAAAAAAAGAAGACTTAAAAAAAGGGGTTCGTGTGGACCCCCTTGATGGATTCCTTGGAATGTGGACAGCATGGCAGTCGCCCTCCTTCGTGGCCTCCCTCATGGGTCTCCCCTAGCTTCCTCCTAGAACGGCACTGCACCAGACTGACCAAGCAGCCCGATAGAACCCCCCTGCCCACCGTTGGACCTCGCCAAGCAGACCCTCCTGGTCATCGTACCACCTACCGCCGAGATCATCTCTCTACTGCACTATCATGGGTAGTCTCAACTGATCACCTAGCCTCTGCGCTGCACTAACCTCCAACCTCCTCCCGATCGTCAGGTTCAGACAGATCTGGCCGCCCCGAGCACCCTCTTCTCGACTATTGCCCTCGATCGTCGCCCCGCGGTGCTAGCCGCTGCAGACTTCATTCATCCCGTCACACCGGCCACCGTCCACCATGACGGCAAGATCCCGGTTGGCCGAGCATTATGGTCTTTGCTGGAATGCGATAGCTTTCTCTTCCCAGCACTGCCAGCATCCTCCAATCTTCACCCGGGTGCAGGTAACTCCTGATGGTTTTTGGATAACCTAGTTTGCCTCAAAATAGGACCGAGCAAATATTATTGACCATGTATGGGTCTGGGCATACCTGCATGGCCCAACCTTTTCCAACAAGGGAATTTCTTGTTCCAAAATTTGTTCGCGCAGGTACCACATGAGCCACTTTGGACTTGCATGATATTTTTAGGGTGTGGGTGAATTCAATTAATATAATTAATTAATTTAATTATAGAATTAAATTATGTTAATTAATATATTAATTATGATAGAAAATAAATAAATTTTAATAACCAGATTAAATTAATTCAATTTGGTTATTAAATTAATTTAAATTAAATTAATTTAATTTAATTTTGATAAAAATTAAATCAATTAGTGGATCGATGAATAAATTAAATTATTTTAATTTATTAATTCATTTAATTTAATTAAATAACCATCATACTTAGTTAATTAAATTTAATGTTATCATGCATTTTACCTGCATTCTAGTCCTGAGCAGGGAACCGTGTATGTTTTCATTTATTTAATTAATTATTTAACTACGTGCGATATCTGTAATTAATTAAATAAATGGTATGCGCATCATCTTTATTTTCAGTTAAAATGTATAAGTGCATGCTTGCCCAATATTTACATGATGTACATTTATACCCCAGTCCCCCTTGCCTTCATGCGAGTATTATTGAACTTCAGACGAAGATGATGCAGGAAATGACGTGGACCCCGCCAAGATGAGGCAGTACTTCAAGACGTGACATAGACTCTGACAAGATGAGGCGGTACTCCAAGAATGTGGTAATGACCCCTCCAACACATGGTGACTCTCCAGGAGAGAAGCGAACATACAAGATGGGGGAAAGCTGCATCAAGAGTCAATCTTCGGCTCATGTATGATTCTCTTAGGTCGTTTAGATGCTCTAGACCAGTCATGTAGTTATCTACCTTTATTCATTTAGTTATTATTTTACGCATTTTAGAACAGCGGGAAAATACATAAAATAATAAATAATAAAATGCATGAAGAAGTGACATGTGTTCTTATATTAATGTTCAGTTGTGAGGGAAACAACATAGATAAACAAGATTAATAGAAATGGATTAAATTCATTGAGATAAAAACATAAAACCCTCAAAGAAATATTAAGTCACAACAACCTTCCATCATTCAACTTTGAACAAAACTGGGTGTTTGGGGTGCTGGTCATGCCATAGTTGAGGGTTCCTCTTACTACCAGGGAGTTCTTATTAGGGTGGTGGGTCGACTTAACTAAATTTTCAGCAAAGAAATAGCCATATATAGCTTGTTGTAATTTTATAGGCAAGCGTTGAGTAAACAAGGTAATTATTTTAGAAGTTGAGACTTCATTCAACAGATCATGGAGCCACGAGTTAATGTGGTTGCCCAGCTAAAAGCCTACCTTGAACCCTCCGAGTAGTGGTGTAGCCATAGCTTATAGATTATAAGTGGGGTTCAGGGATCCGTGCCACTAGAATACTCAAATGATAGCTTATTTTTATTCTAGTATAGAGGGTTCCTAGAATACAATACATTAGTGGGAGTCATTTAATGATTAAATTAATCGGTAATGTTGCATTCAGTAATCAACATAAAAGTACTAATCTGCTAAAGTTTATTTTTTAAAATGGAAAGTAATACCACAATAAAACTGAAATAAATATTGGACAATGTTAATGTTAAAACTGGCATGAATCTCAAATATAGTACAGAAACATGGGCATAATATTACTATATCATAAATTCAAGGTGCTAGTGTCGCAACCTGTTTAGCCACCTCAGGAAGTGTGGGTGTAAATTCTTATAGAAGACTCATGAATCAAGCATATGATGGTTCTTCCATAACACTATCATCAACGTATTATGTTAGTTACGATCACTACATCATGATATGTATGATATTACATGTAGCCTCATCTCCAAGAAGTTTCCAAAGGAGAAAGCTAAGCAATATTTGAATGTGATGATTGCACTCGCTTTGTGTAAAGTGAAAGAAAGTTCAAAATCTTTCCTCACATCCCATTCTTATGTCATTTACAACCAATTACTCTAGTTTCGTTTAAGGATAAAAATGAACGGTATAGATTAAGCACTTCTTTACCATTAAGGTAACATTCTCCAAGTTATAATAATATTAAATAAAGTACCATCTTTTGTTCTTATGGATAATAAATTGAAATACATGGAAAATGGACAATGAAAAGTTATTCCAAAGAAACCTTCATAATTTCCTTAAAAGAAAATAGTTTTTTTATTTAATAAGAGGTTATTTTCATTGCATATAATGAAATGAATTTATGGATGTTTAAAAATGTAATGAACTAAAATACAAGAAGCAAGTACCGGCTTCTCTTTCAGGTATATTCATCAATATAAATTAATGTTTCTAACATAATTTTTGGGTATTGAATACAATATTCCAATAAAATATGTGTATTTAAATACAGTAAATAAGTAATTATAGGAACATTATAAGAAGTAAATTGTCTTCTCCAAGTACATGAGAAAGGGTGGTTCCTAAGTCAGTAGTGAGAAACACATAACTTCTATTTATCAAGTGATTGATTCAAATTTAAAAAGTTGTTGAGTATAAATAGAAAATTTATCTCATATTCCCTTTTGTTCATAATGAGACATTATTCCAAGTTTAGGAATGAATGCTATTTGTGGTGTAACATACTCAAAAAATAGTTCAGACATACTTTAATCAAAGGAAATACATGATGAATATAAAATATAAGACTTATCCAGTTGCGGAAAGATTATTCTTTTTCAAGTAAAACTTAAAGTGCAGGTCAATATTATACCCATTATGTTATTAGGCTCAGTACAGCTAAAAAACTTTGGTATTATTGACATCTTTAGTTTAGACAAAAAACCATTTAGAAATAAAGGTATGACACAAAGCTTCCGGGGTTAGTTCAACAAGAGAGTGTGAACTATTCAAAAGAAAAGCTAGAGGTAAAGATACTTCATAAGATTATTTTAAGCAATTAAGGAATGGTAAAGTGAAGTAAGTGTATGGTTAGAATATATGAGTTGCTTCGGATAGGCATGTCGAAGAATATCTTGACTGTGCAATTTTCAATCATGATAATGTAGTGTGGAGTAATTTCTAAATGCATGTTACCTTATCTACATCATGATATTGATATTCATAAGGAGCATCGATGATAAATTCTTACATGTTATCATAGATCTACAAAATTTAGTGTGGAGTAATTCCTAAATTCACATTTTATACATCAGAGTTATGATGTATGGAGTATCAATGTTGCAACTTTCAAAAATATACATTATATTTCAATACGTGCATTGAAAATAACGGTGAAATCCCATAACCAATGTGCCAACTAAAAATGAAAAATGGATATCATACAAGTAATAGTATGATGGAAATCCATTATGTCATAGGACATGTGTTAAAGATGCAAAGAGTTTGTTAAGGAAAAACAAACAAACATGTATCAAGATAAACACATGGTGCATCTAAGTAAATATCCTAAAAGTTTTTTAGGATGTTATGTAAATCCCTAAGATAGAGAAATTTGAAGTCAAGTGGTAGAATACATTTCAATAAAGAAGGTGCACATCTCCACTTGAGATAGTGGGAGTAAGATTGACTTGGTTTAGTCAATGGTAGAGATGTACAAATGGTTGGAATGGGAACAAGTTCCACAAGTACATGTGGAATAAGAAAATTCCAGAGACACAAAATATGTATGAAGGATGAATCCATGGTGATGGTTTTCACTACTGGAAATTCAGGATATAGCCATGGTTTTAAACCATGGCTATAGGTAATAGCCACGATTTGAGGAACCGTGGCTAATTTTGGCATGGCTATAAGACTAGAATTATAGACATGGTTTGGAACTGTGGATATAGGTCTAGAGCCACGGTTCAAACTATGGATATAGGTATAAAACCATGGTTCTAACCATGGTAATATCTCTATAGCCATGGTTCTAAATCGTGACTATAATATTGGAGGGACACAATTTATTTCCACGGTTAGAAACCGTGGAATTAGAACTATAGCCACGGTTAAAAACTGTGGCTATAGGTTCTGAAAAACCATAAAAATATCCCCCCACCCCCCTACACAGCCCCCCTGCAGACCCCTCCCTCCTAGACACTAGACACCCCCACCATACATAACCCCCTCCCATGGACAACCCCCCTAGACACCCCCCCCCCCCTGTAAAGACCCCCTCTTGGACAGACCCTGGACCCCCCCCCCCCCCCAGATAGACCCTAGACACCCCCAGACTCTGGAAACCCCCCAGACAAACCCTGGACACCCCCCGAACAGACCCTGGACACCCCTCCGACAGACCCTTGACACCCCCGGACAGACCCAGGACACCCACCAGACCGACCATGGACACCCCCCAGACAGACCCTGGCCACCCCCCTGACAGACCCTGGCCACCCCCGGACAGACCCTGGACACCCCCCGGACAACCCCTGGACCCCCCCCCCCCCCCCGACCTTAGACACTCCCAAACACTGGACATATCCCCCTGGACAGCCCAGACCTCCACCCCACACTCCTGGACAGACCCTGGAACCCCCCCCCCCTCCCCAGAACATGGACACCACCCCATACCACCCCCCCAGACCCTGGACACCCCCTTAGACCCTGGACAGATCCCCCTAGATAGCCCAGACCTCCACTCCCTGGACAGCCCCCTCCCCCACCCTCCTGGACAGACCCTGGAACCCCCCAGAACCTGGACACCTCCCCAGTCCTACCCCCCCCCCCACCCTGCCAAATTTTCCTCCCCCTGCCCCTGCTATCCCCCCACTTGCACCCCATACCAGCCCCCACTTTCACCCCTTGCCAGTCCCCTCCCCTAAAAGTTTCCCCCTACCCCCCTGTTAGTCCCCTCCAAATTAAATTATACATGAAAGCTACTTACATAATAAGAATAAACAAATCCAAATATAAAAAAACACATAACTGCACTTACATGAGTCTCCCTATAAGACAAACTATCAAAGAAGTCTAGAACCAGCTCAAAAGTACCTACAACATAAGGTAGAAAATAGTAGTGCTCATCCCCTAAAATTATGGTAAAACAAAACATCTTATAATATTCGACAAAGAATATAACTCAATAAACAAGAATAGTGTAAGCCCCCCCCCTACTGGACCCCCCTGGATAGCAGAAACCCCCCAGACCCCCCCCCCCCCCGGACAGCAGCCCCCCTGCTGAACCCCCTGGACAAAACCCCCTCCCCCTACTGGACCCCCCTTGAACAGCTGCCCCCTAGACAGCAGCCCCCCCCCCCCCCCCCCCCCCCGCTGATCCCCTGGATAGAACCCCCCTGCTGGACCACCCTGAACAGCTGCCCCCCCTAGATAGCACCCCCCCCCACTGCTGGACCCCCCCTGAACAGCAGCCCCCCTGGACAGCAGCCGCCCCCCCCCCGGACCCCCCCCCCCAGATAGCACCCCCTACTGAACCCCCTGGAAAAAAAACCCCCCTACTGGACCCCCTGAACAGTTTCCCCCTCTAGACCCCCCTTGATAGCACCCCCCCCCCCCCCCACACACACACATCCCTTACCCCCCCTGCACCCCTGGACAGCTGCCACCCCCCCCTGTTGTGTGGCTAGTTATATGGAGGTGTATAGGTGTGTGTTGTGGTTCTTCCTGGTTTCAGGTTGGGTTTGGAGGGGCTACTCAGGTGGAGTGGTGTATGTTCATAGGGAGTGGTATGCAGGTTACTTTGGATGCTTCTTAAGGTTGAGGCTAAGAGATGCTAGGTTTATCCAATAGAGACTTATAGAGATTCTCATAGTGGGGGTTATAGGTTTCTTGTGGAGGATTTAGGGGGTGGGGTTGTGACTTTCGTGTTGCTATTTGAAATTATAGGACCGTTGAAGATGGGTTTCAACTGGGGGTGTTGTCGTTTGGATTTTTCTACATGGTGTAGTACAGGATACACTTACATGGTGCATGGTGCTGGTTGGTTTTTGATTTCTACTATGGTCGGTAACATGTTTTGAGTGCATAGGGGTTGGCTTTCTGGTGTTTCATCTTTTTTTGGATTACTATTGTAGGCTTCTGGTTCTCTCGATTGTCTAGTGTGGTGGATATAGTTTTGGTTTGGGTCTTCAGGTGGTGGTTTGGAGTAATTTTAGTTGGCTTGTGCTTGGTTTCCCCATCTTGTGTCTATTTTCCATGTTTGTGGAAATTCATATCAGATTCGAATTTGAAGCCACTATCTTCCTTCAATTTTGTTTTTGTAGAAGTGAGTGTCAACAGGTAATAGGTATTTCTCTCAATGAAATCCCCAAGTTGATAGGTGTTTCCAATAGGTAGATATATACAGGACTTTATTTTTTCTCTCTTCTGATTAGTTCAAACTATTATAGAATGAAAAATAATTATACAGACTTACCTCCAGGGAGAAGATTTCTCTACAATACGTAGAACTAGCCAGGCTCTAACAAATAACTGAATACCCATCCCAATGGTCCCGACCTCCAATTTATTTAACAAACCATTTACAATTGAAGTCTAATTACAACACTTCCCCCTAGTAGTCACATTCCAATACCAGCATTGTGTTTGAATCTCTGAGAAGGTTTCCTCCTTTTTAGGGAAACTGACTACACCATTAAGCTAAAAATAGGGGCCAAACTAGTGAATATCAAGCCATACAAACATTCTTACCACATGAAAATTGAAATAGAGAATCAAGTATTGGAGCTGCTGTAATTAAGATTTATCATACACAGTCACATACCTTATTTGATCCCGATAATAGTGGTTAAAATGAAATACAGGGAGTGGTGAATGTGTATTGAATATAATGCTTTAAACTAACTAATATTTCCAGATAAGTATCTTATTCTTGTGATTGTGGAATTTATTCTGGTTGTTGATGGTGTAGGGATTTCTATGGTGGATGTTCTAAAATTTCCTTGAGGTGCTGGATGTTGCTGGTTGGGAGTCATGTTTCTGGTACATGGGTGGTTCTATTTCTAGGGTGGGTGCATGTTGACTACTTGGTGGGTCTAGAGGTGTTGGATTCAGGGTGATTATTATCTCACATTTGGATCAGGGACTGCTTGGGGATTCTTTAGGTTGTATGATGGGTTAGGCGTGGTTGATATGGGGCACTTCATATGGATGGTACTAGTTGAATACTGGGTTATTAGACTTTCTTATGGTGGGGTGTTCCATTTTGATGCAAGGTGTTCAAATGGTGATGGATGGGGCCAGATGGTGGTCTGGGGATGATTTGGTTTCTAGCGGATATTTTGGGTTTTTGTGTCTACTATATGTGCTTATTGTGGTTATATTTGGTGTGGTTTAGGGTTCTTGTGCATGTAGGTGTTTTTTGTAGTGGACATAAGTTGGCATGGTTGTCTAGAGTTCTTCCACTCTAGGATTTGTTTGGATAGGGATGCTGGTCTGGTTGGTTGATGTTGGTTGTGGGTCTGGGGGTTCAGTAGTTCTATTTCTTTCGATAAAGCTAGACTTTTGGATGGGTGATAGATTTTGGAAACTTGTGTGAATGTGGGTGTGGGGGGGGGGGGGGGTTTGAGTGATTTCATGAATGTGTGTGTGTTGTTGGTTTCTATCATTTGTGACTACTTCTTTTTGGGTTTTTATATTTCTCCTTTAGTCGACTTGTTTCCTTGGTTATAATTCCCCTAGGAGTGCTTGTTGGTTTTGTGCTTGGAAGATTCTGTGATTCCTTCTTCTGGTTTGTAAGTGGTGAATATGCTAGGATCTTATGGTATTTTTTGGGTTTCTAGTGTTCTATTGATATGATACAATATATATATATACGGGGTATTCATTAGATAAAATGTGGAAACACAAGTGATGGAAGTTGTAAAAAAGGAAATTAAAAGAAGTGAAAAGGAAATAAAAGTGGAAGGGGGATAATCAATTAGGATCACAATGATACTTTCTCCTTAAAACCCTAATTATAAAGAACCAAAAAGGTTGATCACTCCATTGATAATCCTTACATGAATTCACTTAAGAACATAAGAAACACAAACATAATAATTTTAAAAAATCTCAAAATGCATAATTAACCTTCAATGGGTACAAAGAGGTGGCTATTTATAACCAAATGCGAGGGATACATGTCAAAATACCTATCCCAAAAACTTTGGAGATTCCCACTATGACATTGGAGGTTGGGGGCTGGTGAGGGCTGGAATTGGTGGCTGGGGATCTTTTGTAGGTGGAAGAGGGATGGAATGAATGTTTTGTAGGAGGCTAGGGGTGGTGGCTAGTGTGGTGGCTGGTGCGGGCTATATTGTAGGTGGTTTGGGGCTGGTGTGGGCTCTAATGCAGGTGGAAGGGGGTTGGAATACTGGTGGAAGGGGGCTGTTTGCAAGTGTTGGGGGATGGTGTGGGCTGATTTGAAGGTGGAAGGGGGGACTGTTGCGGGCTAGAATGCTGGTGGAAGTGGGGTGAAATGAAGGTGGAAGGGGGCTGGTGTAGGCTGGATATGGCTGGAGAAAGGCCAAATCATGGAATTACCGTGGCGTGACTGCGGCGTGACCGCGGCGTGACCGCGGTGTGTTGGCCCGGTCCAGCGACATCCATGGGGCAGCATCTTCCAGCCAGAAGTGAAGGGAGCAGGAGGAGGCGGGGCAACATTCTGGTCATCACCCCGCCGTCAGAAATTATGATTAGTCAGTCTCAACATTGATCACAAGACTCATGTAATACTATCGCCACGAACCGTCGTGGGGTGTCATCCTGGAGCATGGCTAAATCATGACATTACCGCGGTGTGACCCATGGCATGACCGCGGCGTGACCGCGGCATGACCGTGGTGTGTTGTCCTGGTCCAGTGACATCTGTGGGGTAGCATCTTCCGGCCAGGAGCGAAGGGAGCGGGAGTAGGCAGGGCATCATTTCGGTCATCGCCCCGCCAAAAAGAATTGGGATTAGTCAATCTCAACATTGATCACAAGACTCATAGAATACTATCACTGCAAACTGTCGCGGAGTGTCATCCTGGTGTAGGGCCAAATCACAGAATTATTGTGGGGTGACTGCGGCATGACCGTAGCGTGACCAAGGCGTGTTGGCCTTATCCAATGACATCTTCTGGGCAGCATCTTTTGGCCAGGAGCGAAGGGAGTAGGAGGAGACAGGGCAACATTCCGGTCATCGCCCCGCTAGCAGAAATTGCGATTAGTCAGTCTCAACATTGATCACAAGACTCATGGAATACTATCACTATGAACCACCACGGGGTGTCATCTTGGATTAGGGCCAAATCGCAGCATTACCGCGGCATTACTGTGGTGTGACTGCGGTGTGATCGTGTTGTGTTGGCACGGTCCAGTGACATCCGCAGGGCGGCATCTTCTAGCCAGAAGTGAAGGGAGTAGGAGGAGGCGGGGTAACATTCCGGTCGTTGCCCCGCCGGTAGAAATTGTGATTAGATAGTATCAACATTGATCACAAGACTCAAGGAATACTATCACTACGAACCACCATAGGGTTTCGTCCTGGATTATTCCAAATCACGGCATTACCGCGGCGTGACCACGACATGACCGCGACGTAACCGCAGCGTGTTGGCTTGGTCCAGAGACATCTGCGGGGCAGTATCTTCCGGCCAGAAGCGAAGGGAGCGGGAGGAGGCAGGGCAACATTCTGGTTGTCACCCCGCCGACATAAATTGTGATTATTAAGTCTCAACATTGATCACAAGACTCATGGAATACTATCACTGCGAACCACCACGGGGTGTCGTTCTGGAGTAGGGCCAAATCACGGTGTGATTGCGGTGTGACTGCAGTGTGACGGTTGTATGTTGGACCGATCCAGTGACATCCGTGGGGAAACATCTTCCAGCCAGGAGCGAAGGGAGCAGGAGGAGGCGGGGAAACATTCCAGTCATCGCCCCACCCTCAGAAATTGTGATTAGTCAGTCTCAACATTGATCACAAGACTCATGGAATACTGTCACTTTGAACTGCCACAGGGTGTCGTCCTGGAGCAGGGCCAAATTACGGCATTACCGCGGCGTGACCGCAGCGTGATAGTGGCGTGACCGCGGTGTGTTGTCCTGGTCCAGTGACATCTGTGGGGTAGCATCTTCCCTCCAGGAGTAAAGGGAGTGGGAGGAGGCGGGGCAACATTCTGGCCATCACCCCACTGGTAGAAATTGTGATTAGTCAGTCTCAACATTGATCACAAGACTCATGGAATACTATCACTGTGAACTGTCGTGGGGTGTCGTCCTAGATCAGGGCCAAATCATGGAGTGACCACGGTGTGATAGCGGCATGACCGCAATGTGTTGGCCTAGTCCAGCAACATCCTCAGGGCATCATCTTCTGTCCAAGAGTGAAGGGAGCGGGAGGAGGCGGGGCAACATTTTTGTCATCACCCCGCCGACAAAAATTGTGATTAGTCAGTCTCAACATTGATCACAAGACTCATGGAATACTGTCACTGTGAACCACCGTGGGGTGTCGCCCTGGAGTAGGGCCAAATCACGACGTGACCGCAGCGTGACTACGACGTGACCACGGTGTGTTGGTCCAGTCCAGCAACATCCCCGGGGCAACATCTTCCGGACAGGAGCGAAGGGAGCAGGAGTAGGTGGGGAAACATTCCGACCATCACCACGCCGGCAAATGATAGAACAGATCAACTATTTAATATGCTATAATAAGGGATCGCCAGAGAAGGTTATAGTGAGCGACATAATGACGCAACCTCTTAAGGGAAACAAAACAACGTAAAAGAATCATACACCCTACACAAACAATTTACAAATTCATTCACTTTTCCTAAACATGGAAATTTTCTTTATAATATTAAAAGCGTGAAAAGGAAAGTGTCATGGTCAAGGCACATGCCTACTCGGGCAAAGTCATTTGAGTTAAACGAGTTTAATAATCCAATTTATATTATTCAAAGAAAACAAAAACTAACTATCCACAAAAAAACAACAACAAGAGGCATATGAAAGACTCAAACCAAATCTAAACATGATACAAATAACTATTACTACTATTTGGTTTAGAAGACAGCGCACCTCAGTTGGAGGGGTTTTATTATAAAATCATGGCATTTCTTTATCACACAATTAATTAAACTATATTTAAAATTTATTCTAAAACTCATTTAGCACAAATCAAATGCAATAATTTAAGCAACTAGATCAACATAACTATCACTGTGAGTTTTCGTAGACAGCAAACCTCTGTTGGAGGGATTTTATTATAAAAACATGAATTTATTTATCAAATGAAACAATTATATAAAAGAACACTTATTAAAGATATTCAATTCAATATAATTAAGAATAACTAAGAAAGAAGGTAAAAGGTAAATTAAATTTAAATAATTCTTGAATTAAAGAGGATAGAAAAGGGATCCTACCTCAAGGTGGAACCAAACCGTCCACTTCGGCTCTTGGAGCTTTCTAACTAAAAGTTGTTACTCCCCTAATGGGTATACGCACCTTCACACATTAAATTTATTTTACAGAAACCTTCAAATTAAATGTGCAATGTCTCAAATACAATTTATAGAGGAAGGTGGAAAACATAAAATACATTGAAAACAAAGTAGAAACACAAACTTGGATGTTTGTTTATGCTTCCAACAACAGTATGATTCAATCTTCAACAGGTGCATGAGGTGTTGTACACCTTTTTTCTTGCCCATAAAACACAAGAAAAATGTTATTAAATAGTAAAATAACTAAAGAAAATAACATAAAAGAAAAGGGAAAATGATTTTTAGGTTTCAAACCCCGAACAAGGGATGTTTTTAACCTGTCCACATCTAGACAGTTCCAGCAGGTCAACCCCAATCCATTTGCGGGTGTGGTAATTAGAGTAAAAACCACCTCATCTTGTTTTTATTGAGTGTTGATTTTAGTTCCCCTTGAACTTCAACTTGAGTGAAGTCAATACGATTTCCATTAAGACGTCTTAGTAGCTCTTCCCGGTATGCACCCCCTTAGCATCAACCGGAATACTTAAGTGACAGTTCTTATACAATAATCAACCTGAACCCAAATGTTTAATGAGATATAACACAGAAGCAGAGTCATGTATATAAGAGTTCATAAAGAACAATTTTTAAAGCCAGGAATTATTGGTCTAATACCATCCAAATAAGCATAATGAATGAACTATTTAATCACGCACCACAAACAAATAGTAAAAATGAAATATGGAATATCAAATTTTTTTAATCCAGATAATGGTATTTACATATTTATCAGGAATTTCAATATGGATAGCCACAGGAATGAATAATGAGAAAATACACCTCTCAACATTACAGTTGTAGTATGGTAATAAGAAATAAATGAACATGCCAAAATGTTACCTTCGACCAGTAGGGCACATTAAGAGTACATTGACTTAAGAGTACATTGTCAAATAGATTAGTCTTATGGATGGTAAAATTGACGTCGTTGGCCTGTCCCCTGCACCCTGCCCCCTGCCCCCTGTCCCCTGCCCCCTCCCCTACCCCCCGCCCCCTGCCCCTACCCCCTGCCCCTGCCCCCCTCCACCCTACCCCCCTCCACCCCGTCCCCCTGCCCCCTGCCCCTACCCCCTGCCCCCTGCCCCCTGCCCCCCTCCACCCTGCCCCCTGCCCCCTTCCACCTAGCCCCTAGCCTGCACAACCCCCCTTCACCCCCCTCCATCCATTCCTAGTTTCTAAATAATGTTTTTGTATTATGTACAAGTGTTTTATGAACCTAATTTTCCTATGATACTAAACATTTAGATCCTTGAATGTATTATTGTGTTATTTATCTTAAAAATTTTGTAATAGACATGTACAAATAGGTTGGTTTTCTATATAATGGCATCCCAATTTACCTTTACATGGTTTTACATGAATATGATAACAAATACCACTATAACCACGATATATTATTGAGTAGATATCATTGTATACATTAAAATTCCAACACCTAAGGAATATGGAACTTTCTCCATGTATTGGCACTCTTCTTCCATTGTGAGTTCTTATGCCTTGGTCAAGTTAAAGTGGCATGCAAGATGGGTAGTCACTGTTTCTCATCTATTCATGCCCAGCCTTTTGACGATCCTATTGATATTATCCTTCTAGGTTATTACAAAATCTACATTCTTATTAAATATTTCTATACTTATCCACAATATCTTCTCGAATTTCTGGTGATTTTTCATCTCAAAACCTACAAAAAGTTATCCATAGATTTCTAAATCATCCAATCATCTAGTCCAAGTAGAAACATGTAATTGAAATACAATATGAAATTTATGAAGGTACCATTATCCCATTTATTTTAGTAGAAGTAATTATCTCTATTGCAACTATCAAAGCCTTCATCAGTGATAAATGATTAAAATTTATGATTCCACTATCATAGTACTTTCTTCATTCTATACAAGATTTTATACAATATACAAACCAAGTCATGGATCCCAATTGCTGGTACTCATATTGGTTGTTTCATGTTGATTCATTCCTTTAACTCACCATGAAGAAAAGTTGTCTTGATGTCCACCAAATCTAGAAGCATATTTTCCAATTCCACCATACATAGAATTGTTTAGATGATATAATGCTTATATTTAGTAATAATATTTCCAAAAAAATAAACTTTTTCATTCTACTAATAACACATTATTACCATCCATAATTTTTATCATTTATAAACATCATTCTATTAATTAATTTAGTAAAAAGACTTATTTTCAAGTTTTTCTTACCCACTTAAAGTTCAACCATATATGATTTTTTTAACTTCAAAGAAGACATCTCTTTATTCATGGAATATTACACTAATTTGAATAAAAAATCATAGTTTAATTTGGATTTTCATGTGTATATTCATTCAATAGAAGTATATAATTCATTTAAACCCCATACCTTTGAACCAGTCTCATAATTTTGGTTGATCTCATCAACTGGATCATATTTTCTAAACTACTTGACTTAGTTCTTCTTATATGTACATGAATTTCTATTATTTTAATGTTGAACATGTACTTTCACTGCTCCCATCCATGATTTAGATACACATAAACTCTTTTGATGAACAAATGATGATTTTAATTTTAATAATTCATGTTTCTTCACCACTGGAATCTGAGTTATTTAAAATTTATTAACTTCTAGTAACCTTACCATGATCAACATGGGATTTAACTATGGGTTCTTCATTAATATCATTCTCAATCAAGTTTTAATCATTCAACAAAACTATTTAATTTAAGAAAATATCTCTCCTTTTGAGGATTTTTTTGTTCATCATCCTACAAATGACATCCAAAATCACTATAATAATATCCAAGGAAGAAACACATTTTATATTTTGATTCAAGTTTGTCTCATTCATGAGAATTTACAAATATATATGGTAAACTACATTTAAATTTTAGATATATAACTTTAGGTCTCTTTACAAACCATGGATCCTTCGGATTTTATTTCCCCTTTTTCCAATAGTAGACTTTTATTGGTGAGATATACCATTGTGTTGAGATCCCCTTCCAAAATCACCTTAGGAATTACTAAGTGAAACCTCATACTCCAAAATTTCTCTATCCGAGACCTATTCATTCTTACAGAAAATTCATTCTATTGTAATGTTCTGATCACCATCATCTCATGTCTTATTCCTTTATTTTGATAGATTTTATAGAAATTGAATCCACCATACCCACCTCCATTGTCTATTAGGAAAAAATTAAGCTTTTGATTGTACTCCCATTATAGAAAAGCATTCCATGAAGTAAATAGAAATACATCATATTTTTTACTCTAAAAACCCTTAACTTTATATTAGCATCATCAATGAAATTAATTAATTAAATTCAAACACCATAGTATTTTATAGGGGTAGGTCCCCAAACATCTTCATAGACAAACTCCAACTTTTGGTTTCTATGATTCTGAAAATCTAAGTTGAAAAAAACTTTTCTCTTCTTTCCTAACACAGAACATTCACACTTTCCAATTTATTTATGATCAATATTTGTTATTATGTTGTCCTATAGAACCTTTAAATTCCTTTCACTAAGGTGATTAAACCAATAGTAAAAAAAATTAGATCATAAAAGTAATACTTATAAAAATTTCCCCTCCAGTTAAATTTCTAGTGAAGTAGAGAGTTCCATCGTTTACTCCGTGTGCAACTATCATTGATCCATCGGTAAATTTATTTACCCTATTTTCAAAACTAGTTCTAATGGATACATAATTATGTTTCCAAATTAAAATTAGATTTATTCACAAATCATGGATGTTTGAAACTTCCATTAACTTTAATAATCATCCATTATTTATTTATATGCACAATTATCCTTTTCCAATAACTTATAGGGATTCACCATTCACCAGATGGGCTCTTCAAAAAATCCTTGATACATAATTAACCATGTATATTTGATCACCAATGGATTTATAAGAATATCTAGAATCACTAAAATCATTCACCCAAGATTATACTAGAGTATTCACACTCAGTAAATAGAACATGGTATCTTCCATTATTTTAATAGAATCTAAATTATTTGACATTGACTCATTTGTGGTGTTACCCTATTGATTCTTGCATTACACCTTGATATTTCCATTCCTTCCATATTTACAAAATATGGTATAGTGACCAGCCAACAAAATTTGACTCCACACATGAGGTTTTTATTTCATTGGTTTTTTCTGATAGACTTTCTTCTGATGGGGTTACCTTCCCCTTCCATTCTTAATAAGGGAACTATCAATTGGATATTGAACATCCCTTTTTTTAATTTATTCAATGAGTATCAAATTCATAATATCATTGAAAAAAATCTATTTTTCCACAAGAATTACTAATATTCATAAGTATATAATCCAATCTCTCTAGACGTGAAGATATAAAAAACACATATACATCATCAAAAAAAGTTTCATTCGCTAATTAAATCTACCCACAGAACATATTAAATTCATTAACATGATCTATCACTGGTGTTACTTATAAAAACATTAATTTTAATAACCATCGGAACATGAAAACATTTTTTAGGGCCATCACTATTTTATACATATCCATCAATGCATTCATAGCATTTGAAAACTCATCAACCAACTCTAAGTTCAATTTTCCAACCCTATCTTTAATTTGATGTTAGTTATGATAGCTCTGAAAACTCATCAACCAAATCTGAGTTCACTTTTCCAACCCTATATTTAGAAACTAGGAATGGATCTCCCTTAAATACTAATGCTTTACATATTCTAGTTCAGGACATGTCAGTGAATGAACTTTCAGGTTCTGAAAACTATGCAAGTATCACAGAGGGTGGATTTGATGACTTCTTCTGATGAATTACTATTCCTATATAGTATGTAGTAGTGTTTATGTCCCTAATGATTAAATGTGTTAATCTAGTTAACATTACCCTCTAGACATGTGGATAAGGCTATCAGAAGATAGATTTGTACTATGTACAAGTCTGATGGAAAATATCAGCTTTCAAATTATTCATTTTTCCTTGTTCTTTTGAAGGAAAGGGGTAGGAGGGTGACTGTAAATCACCATGCATGATAATTGTGAGTTCAAATTACACTAGTAGGCCTATAAAATAACTTTGAATGAAAGGGAGAATAAAGGATTAAAATGTAACACTTATGATACATAATTAGTGTGCTTTTTTGATAATGGAAACCTTACCACATGGCTAGATAAAGACAGTGGATCTTGAGCACCAGCAACATGGAAATGGATAATGGCAACATAAAAACGCATCCAATCTTATTTTATGGCCTCCAGGTAATACTCATGTGTGTTCTACAAGAAAAATTTAATTCCGGCGAAAGTTTTTATTGGTCACATGTATGTTAATAGAAAGGATAGATTAAGGCAGTTGTCATCATCATGTGTTTACTTTTTTTCTTTGTTAACATGAGATTAGACATAACCCGAATACCACCATCCCTACCACTTGGTTAATTTTACCCCTTACATTAGGTAATGCTTTTTAGATCTAATGAGATCACTGTGTCTATGGTACTGGGGTTAAAACCCAATATACTTTTCACATAGGGCATGGGAGTAGAAACAATATGTTGTGTTTTAGTACTAAGTAGTAAACCCAGTCCACTATTATTATTGTATTGTGATGTAAACCAACTCCTCTATTATAGTAAAAAATTCTCTATGGGCAATCAATTTGAAACAACCTATGGCCAGATACAATATTGGAATAATAATAATGTTTTTAATACAGTTATTTTACACCAACATTCAACAAGTCACAAACTGAAAAAAGAGATAGAAAATGAAAATAAGTTATTATCTATGTGTAGAGACATACCTCTATTGAAATTAAGATAAATAGTAGAGAATATAGTAGGCCCAAAAATAGGCCCTTGCTGAAATTCTAGGGAGGAGCAGTAGAAAGAGTTGAATTTCAGGAAACCATATCTTGCTGTGTAGAGATAAACAAAGAAATTGTTAACAAATATAAAAAGATTCTAATTCATTAAGAATAATACCTTTCATGTTTCCATCGCCTGGAATAAAAACCCTTTAACATAGTGCAATCATAGCTTCAAGCTGGCTTGACACCAAGAGGAAGTATCCATCAAAGCAGTTTGATGACACAAAGGCTTGGGGGATCCCTTCCACCTGAGAAAACTATAGGAAAGGAAGAAATGACCATCTTGTAAATTAATACATTGACATATATAGATTCTTTAATGGAAACTCACATAGATCCCCCTTAAGAATATAATTCCTCAAGAATAATATCTTTCATGATTCTATCACCTAGAATAAAAACCCTTTCGCTCGGCACAACCATAGCTCCAAGTTGGACGGACACCTAGAGGAAGTATCCATTAAATCAGTTTGATGATACAAAGGCATGGGGAATCCCTTCCCCCTGATAAAACCTTGGGAAAGTCAGAATCTGTATACCTGTATAGAATAAAAGATGGACCTTTTTGAAAAAAATATATGATCAAATTAGAACCAAAATATGAACCTATTAAATTATAGAATAAAAGATGAACCTGTTTGAAAATATGGCACTAACTGGGCCTTCCTAACTCAGCTCCTTGGAGAGGTTATTTTTCTGTGTTGTGTTGTACTGTTATCTACTTGTGTAATTGTAACAACAAAACATAAAAAATTAAGATATAAGGAATAATATAAAGAATATAAAGATATGATACAGTACACACAACTTTTATCAGTAGAATATCATACACAGTTTAGGTTGTGTTTTGGTTGTGTTTGAATAACACACTTGAAGCACAAAATAACCTCATTTGGGATTTCTAGATCTTTTAAAAGTTTAAAAAATTGCCTCAGTCAAGTGAAAGATCAGGCACTTGCAACAACATAATGTAACCACAACATACCTTATAGACATTTCTAAGGTTTAGGTAGGCATCATAAAATGTAGGTTTCGGCTTTACAACTTCTTGGATGAATGGAATTAGTAGGAATGAAACAAAAATAAAAAATGGTAAAGATAACCAAAGTCACAATTTTTTCCTCACTCATTATAAATAACTTCCCCACCTTCCATATGTAATCAGGTTGAGTCAGGTATAAAGTATCATAACTTAAGTCCCTCAAAATCCTCATCCCTAGGATCTATTTTGCGGGAACATGATTCTTCATCTTGAAACTTCCAGAAAATTCAATATTTATCTCATCAAATATATCTTTTATTGGACTGTAAATAATAATATCATTAACATGGATATATAGGATGATGAAGATCCAATCTTAGAAAAAATTCATGCAATATTAATGATTTTTATTGTTTCAGATGAAATTTTGTTTCATCGCCAAGTAATTAATCTTCTAATTCTACTTCCTTGTTTCCGAGAGAAATAGTACAAAAGTAGCTTTTACTATGTGCTTCTGTTGAATGATATACAACCTAAGTGGATGAATAAGTCTATAAATATGAAAGACTCAAATTAATGGGAGTTGGAAACAATGGTTGATATTGATTCCCTCCATGTGTTTAGAGCATAAGTGATAATAGAGTTGACTTTTAGGAAGAATATTTCTAAAAAATATATGTTTATAAGCTGAAGGAGGAAGGGGATGGTATATTGAGGTATAATATGCAGCTAGTTGTGAAAGGATTTTTTTTGGATCATGGATACATTTTGGAAGACCACTAGAAGATATCTTCTAGAAATTACCTAGGCAGAAACAATGTATCAATATTCAATCCCACACTATGGTTTCAATGACTTAGAAGGATATGGACATAAATCATAACACTACAATGAACAAACCACTTCAAAGGGACACATACAAGAGTATCAAAATATAATTATCAAAATTAAATAAATAAATAAAATATTTACATTGTCAAGATATGATTCATACTCCACAAGGAGAATACTATTTTATTTTTATTCAAGGAATCAAAAATTATTACAATTTACTAATACAGATTAAATAATCCATGTTAATAAATATAGTAGAATCCATATAGTGAAACTACATGACATGCCTTTTAAACTCTATGAGGAGTGATTCTATATATCTCATATCTTCACAACTATCTCTCCATTCCATCAAAGGATCCCACCACCTAAAATCATTCACCTAGTACATTGTGCGCATTATAAAAATATCATAAGAAAAACATTATGTTTGATTCATTGATAAACTAGTATATTATATTTTCTAAAATATTAAAAGAGAAAAAACTTGCTTACTCTTCAATCAGGGAAAATATATGAAAGCCCTTTTCATTTCCCACACTACTTCATTATAATAAGTTGTTGGGTAATATTTGATTTTCATTTTCTGACTGCACCATCCAGTTAAAGTAACTTCTATTCTTCTATAATTTTTAGCTACAACTCTATTATTGCAATCAATGTTCTAGAAATTACTCTTCTAGAATTTATCCTTCTATTTGACTATGTTTTGGAACCTAAAAATGGTTTTCACACACATAGATGAAACCTAACAATCTTCAAAATTTGGAATCTTTTTTTGGGATTCACTATTGAGTCCCCCATCAACTTCTATAAACCTATTTCTATTCCTCAAACTTCCTTAACAGATGTATGGTTCCCCCATGATGATTTTAATTATCTTATCTCAACTGAGGTGAATATCCCCTCAAAACATTCTTAATAATGAACTTTTTTTAGTATATCTACCATATTTTGAGCCCCTTATATCTTTCCATATATCCAGTACTCTATCCCCAAAAAACTTATAGATAAAGTGATAATTTCTCAAAATAATCTTCATAATAGATTAAAACATCATATTTTTTACTAATTGAATCACAATATGTGATTCAAAAAACAACATCTCATCATATTTCCTCCTTTTGAGATCTTTCAATGTCCCCTTCAACCCAAAAAAATCCTTTACAACTTCTGTTAAATAAATATAATCTACTTTTATTATTGAGAGTGAAAATATCAATTAAATATTTGACATTTGACACTAATCATTTCCTCTTAAATTGAACACATATATAGTGGTTCTCTTTCAATTGTAAGAATATCTCTCAAAGTATGACTAAGAAAAACCAGGAAATGACTCATCTATTTTGAAGGAATTTTCCAAGCTTCTAGAACCCTTTATTTTCTATAAAATCCACTTCACATCAACCCAATATTATCTTATGGGATTCTATGTGTTCCTTATCCTTTCTCAATTTTAAATGTTCAACTAGGGGTGTGGTCATTGGTGTCACCTCGCCCGTGATGAAGTGATCCACCAATTTCTAGATGTAATCCAAATAATTTAGGTACAAAGTACCGAAACATAAGTCCCTCAAAATCCTTATCCTAAATATCCATTTATTCAAACTCGTGTTTATCATCTCAAAACTTCTGGACAATTAAATCTTTATCACATTGACCCTTTCCTTCACTGGATTGGAAATAAGCATATTATGAGCATAGTTAAGTGGGATGATGTATCTCCTATCATCAAACACCCAGCAATAATAAAAAATATTGTTATTTCTCTAGATGAAATTCAACTTCACCATGAATTTATTAAACTTTTAATTCTATTTCCTTGGTGCCAAGTACAAAGGTATGAAATTAACTTGTGTTACTTGTATATAATGGATGATGGAGAACCCAATAGCTTAAAAGAGGAAAGATATTTGAAATAATTTAATTAGTGGGAGTTATACATGAGGGATGATAATGATTCCCTCCATGTGTATGGGACATGGGAGAAAATGCAGAGGCCTGATAGAAATAAATTTATTCAGAATAAATGGATGTATCAGCTAGAGTAGGTAGCAGGTGATAGATAGAGTTACAAGGAATGACTATTTTTGATAGGGTTTTTTGGGTGAATGGATATATTCCAGAATACCCCTTAAATATATCCTCCAAAAATAAATTATGAGGAATCAAAGTACATATTGTTGAGTTCATGATTTGAAGTCTATAACATAAAAAACTATGCACCTATATCACCACACTATAATGTAAAAACCACTACAAATGAACACGGACAATAGTATTGGAATAAAATGATTGAAACAGAAGAATTAAAATGAGAAACACAAATTTAACCCCATTGTCTCAAACTCAATAAAATTCAACTTAGTATAATGGGGAATGTGTAGCAGCATCCATATCCTACTTGTTACCTAAAAAAATTGAGCCTCTTTCTAGTAAGTTTATTATTACCCAGTGTGAAGAAGAGTTATAGAAGCTAAGGTTACTCAATTAAAAATTAATCAGAGTTAATATACCAACAGAGTGTAACTCCTAGTAATAGGATAATTTATCTCCTCCAATGAATCCACATCAATAATAATGAACTACTCAACCACTAACGAAGGCAATAGATGAAGATTCCTACCTCAAATCGCCGCATAGGAGGTGCGTTGAAGGAGGACATGGGAAGGAATCCTCAGAGAAGCATCAGAAGGGAGGTGAGGTGACAGCAGGGAGGTGGGTAGGTTGTGTCGGTAGGGAGGTGGGCTGGCAGTGCCGGAGCCGCGTCGACAGGGAGGCGTCAGAGCCGCGTTGGAGCCGGCGGGGAGGTTTGCTGGCTACGTCGGAGTTGAAGGGGGAGGAGTAATTGTGAGAGGAGGGTGCCGCTGTGGGATAGTTCGTCAGGGAGGAGGGTGCCACTATGAGATAGGGTTGCGCAGTGAGATCATCTGGGATATCTTCGGGAGGAGGAGACGTCATCGGGGAGGAGGGTTCTGCGGTGATCGGGCTGCAAATCGAGGGAGTAGGAGGAGGGCTGCGGGGAGGAGGAGACACTGTCAGGGAGGAGGGTTGCGCGATGACAGGGCTGAGAATCGGGGGAGGAGAGGAGGGTTGCAGGGAGGAGGAGATGTCATCGGGGAGGAGGGATGCGTGGGGATAGGGGTGCGAATCAGGAGAGGAGGAGGAGGTCTGCGGATCTGGGGAGGAGGAGGAAACAGATACAGATTGAAAAAAAACGACACTCGCGGTGTAATATTGATTTAGCTACAGAGATTGAATTAAACCGTGGAAATAAAAAAGCTATAGCCACAGACCTATAAAACCATGGCTATAGGTCAGTGGCTATAGCCCAAATTTTTAGTAGTGTTTAAATTCACCGTGGCTGGTGATAAATTATTCATTTAGAATAATAAATCCTACAAGTAGTATATGGCAATTATCTAAGATTTACAAGATCAATTAAATTTCAATAATGGATTCCATGTATCAAATTGCAAAGGGGATTATAAATGGACTATTGTGGTGGGTATTCAAATGAGATGATTCATGGATGGTACAAGCCTTGTACTAATAAGGCTTGTTTTGTTATACCAAGATGGTATGCCTAAATCCATTTGAATTTTACTTATCATAGATAACCTATAAGATCATTAAATTGGTCACTAGATATCATGATCATCTTTCATAGAAGTTTTCTATACAACAAAACTAGAAGGGGATGATGACACCATCAGATTCCAATAAGGTTTGCAAGTTACTAAAATCCAGTTCTAAATTAAAGTAAGCAACAAGATCTTAGAGCATTCGTTTTAAATGAATCTTTTTCTTGTGTCTACCAAAGGTTAGTGGGAGTGCCAATGTTTTCCTAGAGAAATATGTTTGAAAACATATTGAAAACAGATATTGGTCTTAGAATTAGATAAGACCAGGTTAAAAGTAATTCTCAAGTGATTGAATTAAAGTAGCAGCCTAAGTTATAGGGAAATAGTTCTATCGAAATATATCTAATGGCTTCTTGGACCTAGTCAATTGTTCATAAAGTGACATTGTATTGAAAAATACATGTTAGAAAATTTCACGTTTAGAATTTTTGTCAATGTCACATGGATTAATCTCTTCAGTTTGACATGTTCGGAACATGGGAAGAGATTGAAGTTGTGATTTGAGTTCTATATTCTCTAGAGATGGATCAATCACATATGCCATAATTGGTAGAAGAATTGATACTGCCAGTATATTCTTTATTGTAGGTAGATATCATTTATTCCTATGAGCACTGTAGGTGAAGTAGTTAGAACTATCATCTTGTACTTTGACAAGTACAAATGATATGTATCTGGTATATGGAGAAGAATAGATAATAGTTATGGTGGAAAATAAACTAGCCTTTCTTAGATAAATTTGATCTAGTATCATAGTTAGACAAAGGATATGAGTGAGTCAAGATCATTATATCCATTAGTATCGATACCTACAAATACTGAGTATGTTGCAGCTTCTAAGGTATCTAAGAAGTAGTTTTCAATAACAACGAATTTCTTCCAATTCTTGGAATCACACCTACTGAGAAAAATTTTATCATAATGTAAATTATGATATTCTTACTCACAAATTTGTCAATTTATGACAATAAAGGATATGAGGTTGCATACATCATATATTCCATGAGGCGAAAATGTGGTAGGCCCAGCAGCTAAATCCATTACTCAGGAGAGGAATGGTCTTTATCATGTGAGATCTAAAAAGTTTGGTTTTCAAGTTGGCTGTAGTGAAAGTGGGAGTGTTGAAATAGTAGGTTCCCTAGACCCAACTATGTTGTACTTTTTATTACCCTATCATATATACAGTTATCTATATATGATTTCATCTTACTCTTATTATATAGTCTTTTATGCATCCACGATTGAAATGGTAATGTCCAAAGATTAATTATCATGTTGAAAGGTTATAGAAGATCCCAAGATATAATGAGAACCTTGAGATACAATAATATTAATCTAAAATATATTTTTTATAGTCTAGATACATCTTATTGATCAGACACAATAGATGTTTATCTATCAGGTGATGGAGGCTCATAAGAATTGAGAGTTCTTCTCATGAAGTTCTCACTTGGTGATATCCAATAGTGAGATCATGAGGAAAGACTCGCCAATAAGAACACCACATGTTTTGGGTGTCATTGGTTGTTCCTATCTATAGGCATGTGTATTTTTATCCTGACTTTAGATCATTACCAGTGTGTACCTTTTGATTGTGTACTTTGAAATAAGGAAAAAACAATGGTATTGAAATTGTGGCAAGGTAGCCTGTGTTGGGTGTATCGTTGGTGGTATGACATTAGTTGAATAGTCAAGAAAGGATTTGTCAATTTCAAGTTTAGGAAGCGGTATATCTCAGGACTAGTTCATCAGGATGGTGTTACCTTCATAAGTATTTGGAAAATATATTAGGAAGTTAAATCCTTCTGGAAAGATTGAAAAATAATAAAGAAAGAAAAGGATTATGACACGAGTGTACGTCCTACTTTATGATATTTTTAATGACAATGGGATTGTAGTACACATTCAGTGTTATTAGGTTGGTTTTCGTTGCCATGACAATTCTTATCTCAATAAGGGTCAGTATGGGTTTCTGTACTCCTCTCTTGGTCTATGGATTTATTCACCGCTATCGAGATAAGGGCCTAGAGGGTTATACATAATAATGTATTTGAGGATCCTCCCTTTTCAGTTGAATATGTATATGGACATGGTGATCCCCACCATGGGGTCTAAGTGTTGTCCAAGTTTTCAATCACAAAAAAGAATTAAATAAATTCATTATTATTCAAGTGATGAATAATTGGGATTGAATTTATTTAATGTATTTACAAGTTAATTAAATACCAGAAAATATTAATCGAAAGAAAATTATTTTAATATTCAACGTTTGTTTAATATTAAGTGGTATTTTGAGTCAAGTTAAATGGCTCAGTTATTATCACGTAATATATTATATATATATATTACAGGTATGTGATAAAATAATAAATAATATTCATGCAGTTTAGTTTGTCAAAATTATTTTTTTAGTGGATTTTGAAATAAATGGGGTCCGGGGAACCCATCCGGGTATTTTTCAACACCACTATAAATAGAGGTGAGTCTCTCCCTCCATGTAACTGTTCATTCATTACATGGAATGAAAAATGAGAGCCTCTCTCTCCTCCCACTACCTAGAGAGAGAAGCAGTTTGTCCAAGAGAATGGATCAAGATATTTCTCAAGCATCGAATGGATCTCGATGTGGTGATCATTAGGACGTTGAAGATATTGTCGGATCGCTGCACTGGCACCCGAAATTCAATGATCGATGTTCTAGTGGATTTTAGAACTACATGTGGATGATCTAGAGGGATCCTGACTTGGATACTTCAAGTGATGATCTCCATAGACTAGTTTCAGTCGACTGCAGCTTCATATTTGTAACAAGTATGTTTTCATTTTAATTTTTATTATCTTTATAATTTACGTAAGATCCTCGGACCTTACTGGGGATCGAATCGTTGATGAAGACAGGTTTCGTTTTCCCTTCGATGAAAAATTTAAAATCCCCAACCCATCGTATTTCACTACAGGCCCCTTAACCTTTCAAATACCTAAAAAAATGGATCACTTATCAACAATTCTAAGGCAACTTGAGATAATTCGATGTAGGAAATAAGAATCATTGAATATAGAAACCCTTCCATCCATAAATAGTAAATTAGGAAACAACTTATTGAACTTCAAACATACCAACTCTTCATAACTTTTCAGCCTTCCTGTAAGAAAAATTAATCCAACACGAACTTCAATAACATGTTAAAATATTTAACACATTTACATGCTGATATATCAACTTACCCCTTTTAAAAACTCCCCCTAAATATATGATTTTATTAAAAGTTTTAGCACAAACCAATGAATAGATTTATGAAAAAATGAATTTCTCTCCCTCTTGAAAACACTATCCAAATAAAATATGGGATAGGGGATAGAAATATGTACCTCAACCTTGGAGAGGAAGCTGTTGGACACCCATATTCAACCTTAGTTTATAGAAAGCTTCCTTCGGTAAAATTTTTTGAATATATCATCAACTTGTTCCATTGTTGGAACATAATCCAAATTGATTTTATTCTTCTCCACATGATCTTTGATGAAGTGATATTTTACATCAATATTCTTTAAATGATAATTTTTGCAAGATTTATAGTTATATTTATAGAAATTTGATTATCACAAACCAAGATAAGGGCTAACTTTACTTCAACTAGAAAATCTTACCACTATGTATTCATCCACATAAGTTATATTGTAGGTTGAGTGGAGGAAACATATTTAGCATCAATTGTTTTAAGAATTAAAGATTTTTTCTTTTTAGTTTTCCAACTCACACAAATTTCTCCTAGAAATAAAACTCCACTAGATGTAGATCTTCTATTATGCATACTTCCTACCCAATAAAAATTTGTGTAACCAAAACAACCAATTCTTCCTAAGATGTAATATTTTATACTAAAATATGTTGTTCTCCTCATATATCTAATAATTAATTTTCCTTCTAATAGATGAGATTATTATAGAGTAGTTTGGAATATTTTACATAATGTAATAGATTATAAAATATATTGTCTTAAAGTAGTAAAATATAACAAACAAAAAATTATCTTTTGAAATTATTTAGAATGATCTTTCCTTCTTTCTCCATATCCAGACAACTTAGTTACCAATGAAATTGGTGTGGAAATGGGTTTGGAATTTTTTTATGAAAAAATTTATAAAATGTTTATTAACATATTTTTCTTGAGATAGAAAAATATATTTCTTATTTTGTGAGATTTTTAATCCAAAAATTTATTTCATTTAACCATGAATGGACATTTCAAACAAGTTTTGAATCTCTTCTATGCACCTTTCACAAGTTCTTTCATTATTCCCAACAATAATAATATCATCAACATAAATAATTAAAATGAGATAGATCTTATGATTTCCATTGATGTAGAGATTATTTTCAACTCTTCATTTCGTAAATTGATGTTCCTTAAGTAGACATACAATTTGGAATATCAAGATCTCAAATCATTATTTAACACAAAAAAAGATTTATTCAACATTAAGACAAAGCTTTCATCATTAAAATTAAAAATCCACATGATTATTCAATATAAATCTCTTAATATAGTTCTTGATTGGGAAAATATGATTTCACATCCATCAAAAAAATGTTATAACCTCATTATTTAGTAATATCAAGAAATATTATGGCTATTTCTAACTTTGATATAGGAGAAAAAAGTCACTTCAAAATCAATACCTATAATTTTTGAGTAACCTTTATAAACGAATCGTGGTTTTTTCTTATTACTTCAATATCTTCTTTCAAATTTTTTCCAAACACCAACTTTTTATGAGTAATTTTATTATTTTTTGGTTTGGTTACAGGTTCCCAAGTATAATTTATCTCAATCTGTTCCAACTCTTCATTCATGTAAGGAATATATTCCTAATTATCTAAAGATTCATTAACATATTTTGGTTCTACTTTTGAAAATAAATAAGTATGTGAAACACAATTTGATGTTATTCTTGTTTGATTTTTTTTATCACCAATGATTTTTTGTACTTATACATGTTTCCTCATCCTAGGATTAGATGTATGAAGATATTCCATATCACTAGAAATATATGAGTCTGAATCATCTATGTTCATGGCATTACCATTGCTGGAATTATTTTCATGTTTCTCAACAAAAACTCTTTCATATTCTCCATCTTCCTTATCTACATGTGTTTGTGAAACTTCTTTATCTTTTTTCATAAATTTTAAATCATAATAATAACTTGAATTCCTTATTTATTTTTTGAAACATCTATATACTCTACCATTAGGATAATTTCTAAGAAAAGTTCAATCTTTACCTCTTTGTTAAAAATTTCCAAGACTTCCACTATTATTTTTTATGATACCAGGAGTCCCAAAAACCCTTAAGTGTTTCAAACATGGAATTTCACTATAGAAAATTTCATAATTATTCATATTAGAACATGGTATATCAAAACACTAATTCTAAATATAAATTATTGTTCCCATACCCTTCTTCTAGAAATAGTGAGAAAGTCCATGTTCAATTAATATAGTATGTACTATCTCCACTATACTTCTCTTCTTTCTTTCAACAGCACCATTTTTCTGTGGCTTGTAAGGTGAATTGAACTCATGAAAAATACCATGTTTTTTTAAGATAAATTATGAATTATTCATTTTTGTATTCACCACTATTATAATTTTTCATCTTATTCATAGTATATTTACAACTCTCTTACACTCTTATCTTGAAACTCGTAGTCATTTTTAGAGATTCCAAGTTATGCTTCAGGTGCATAATACATGTAATGTGAGAAAAATCATCAATTAAAGAAATGAAGTACTTATCTTTGAAAGTTTATTATTTTCTATTTAAACCCTAAATATCATAATAAATTATCCCTGGGAGATGAGTTGAATTAATTTCAACTTTCTTATGCACAGAGTTTTGTAATTTTCTCTTTCTGAAAAATTGAACAACACTAATATATTATTCATGTAATATTAGGAATATCATGAACATCATATCACATTATTAACTTTATCACATTCCTATGAAACATTTTACCCAAATTTTTATTCCATAATTTATTTTCTTCCATCATTCTTAGATAACATGAATTTTGTGCATCACAATCTTGAAATAGTTTTCCCATTATACATTGGTATCTTATAACAACATTTTCATCTTCAACTCTTTTCACAAAAAAAGCATATTTTCTAAAGAGAAACATTATTACCTTCATGAAAAAGTTATGAAACACTTAATAAGTTGTGTTCATACCTTAAACAAACAGGTCCTTTTTAGATTTTAGTTTTTCTTCCCCAGTAATAGTAGATCCAATATGTTTTATTTTAAATGATTCGTTATTGAAAAACAGAAATATTCTTTATTTAAAGTCTATAAAATTTTTCACCAGCTTCAAATATCCTATCATATGTGAAGATAACCCACTATCCCAAATCTAGGGTTGTTCTCCCTTTTTATATTTGAGAGAAATTTTTATAACAAGAGCCTTTTAATTCCCTTTATCTTCATTTACATCCAAATTTTAAGAATTTTTATAAAGATGTTGTTGTGAAAGTAACTAAACAAGACAAAATTTTACAAGAGGTCTAGACTATTAAAATCTTTCACAGAGTTTCCAAAGCTTGAAATATATTTTCAAACTTTATATAAAATTTCTTTGGATTCTTTCTTTGAGTGGACTGACTCGCACTCAAACTTTTCTTCCTATTAGACATGGGATAAATTCATTGTTGTTAATTGAAACATTTTTTTTGTATGACCAAATCTTCCACATTACCAGAAGTATCCATAAAAATAATATTTTCCTCTATGACATCCATACTATCTGGATTTGTAAACTTGTTTTTCTAAAACATTCTTACTTTCTATGTTCAGCATTTTTTCATCCACAGATGTTCTTATATCTCTCAAAATCTTCATATCTAAAATATATTTCATACCATATTGAATATAATCACCAGCAGTAGAATCATTAGGTTCAGAATTTTAAATTTATGAATCATATGAATTTACAACTTTGTTGGTTTTTTCTACACGTACAATTTTCTTTGATTTCTTCTTCTTATAGACATATTAATTTTTCTTTTCAAAATTTGAAGATAAATTTGTTCGATATTTATTTATTTTACACTTCTTAGAATAGTCACCATTTTATAAGTAGATTTTTTTAAAATTTGTAACTCCCTACACACCTTTAGATAACTATTTTTGAAAAAAATTCCAATTCATCCCCCTTTACTTTTATCTTTACTTCAAGTTATTCATTATATTTATTTTATTTTTTAAGATATTTCATTAAATTATCAATCACTTATAACAACTTAGATTTATCTTCAAGAAAATATTATTAAATGTTTTATATAGAACTGTACTTCTTCAAATTCTTAATTTACTATTCAAATTTTAGAATCGTTTAAAGAAATTATTTGAACTCTCTTTTCAAATAAAATTTTGAGTATCTTCTTCAAAACTATTTCCAAAAAACTACCCATCTTTTTATTTTTCAATAAATGTGTTTCATATAATAACTTTAGTGAATTTTTCAACCTCAAATTCATTATCATGATCTTTAGACAAAAACTTCTCCTTTTGGATTTGGAGATATTTTTATCATTTCCTTTAAGACAAGATTTTGATTTATTATCATGCTTCTTCCAATATCTTCTTGACTTTATATCATATTTATCAATATCTTCTTAATAATTTCTTGGAGAAATATTTGTAGAATAATTCTGAACAACTCCATAGTCAAAGCATCTTAGAGGTAACTTCCATTTTAAATTTCTTATGCCTTTTTTCACATTTTAAAAAAAAATAATAATAAATTTTCAAGATTGTAAATGACCACATATTTGATGTTGGAGTTATCAACTTATTCATCATCAAGAATATTATTAGATTTTATTTTCTTGAAGGCCTTGAAGAAAATTTATTGATCAATGTTTTATTTTCTTTTCATAACTTTATCCCTTCTCATTTCATATTTAATGACATTTCCATGTAATCCAACCAAAGATAGAGTTTCAAGATCTCTATCTTCCAAATAAGAAATTTCAGAATCAAAATTGATAGGAATAATTCTAAAGATATTTTCAAAAAAAAATGAATCTTCTATATTCTCACCAAGAGATCCTATGGTGCTAAAAATTTCATTCACCCTTACAAATAAGTCACCAACAGATTAATACTCATCCATTTTAAGATCTTTGTACTTTATTCTCCATATTTTGTAACATTTCCTTCTTCACCTTCGTATTTCCTTCAAATATATTTTCTAACTATTCCCAAATACCTTTGGAAGTTAAACTACCATAACTATATGTAATTCAATTTTAGAATGTAATGAAAGTAAATAATTTTAATCCCTTCCATCATTCTATAGATTTTTTATTATCAAAAATTGTAAGTGTAGAATTCCTCAAAAGAGGAGGAAATCCATCTATAGTTACCTTCAAAACATAATAAAAATGAGACATAATATATAGAAAGATTATATCTTTCCAGGTATGATAATTCCTTCCATTAAAAACTAGAATCCTATAACTATTCAAACAATTCAGAATATCCATATAAAATTCTCTTCAAACTTAGTAAATGAAGGAACCATCACAGTGATGCCAATTGAAAAGTCCTATACAGGATCAATGTAATGAAAAATAGGGGGAGGGTAGAATCAGTGATATATTTATTTTTTGATGTTAAATTTCTTAACAAACTTCACCTCCTGTTAAATAGAAAAAACTCTACTAAATAAACATTCAAAATGCATTTATAGAAACATAATATTTACATGGTTCACTACTCAATAAGAGTATATTTTTTACAGAATCATTTAGAAATAATTAAATTTCACACAATCCACTAGAAAAAATATATATTTTTGTGGATAAAAAAGTAGGAAATACCCTTAAAATTGTGTAGCACTATGATCAACACAATAGTTTATGTGCTTATTCTACCACCAAATATGTAAATGAGATGTTTTAATTAGTTTTAGAAACCTTCTGTGATTGGAACAAAAATTTTTCATTGTGACGCTTTTACAATATTAAATTTTTTAAATATTTACAAAACAAAAATTTCCTTTCTTACCAAGTAGTAGTTAAGAACTTCTTCTCTGGACATTGTACAAAAAATCTGTCTGATCACTCAGTCTAATTCCTCGGTCTTATTCGACTTTCGTGAAATTGGTTAGTCTAATTTCTCTAAAGAAAACCAGAAATATGATATTACCTTATTATTTATTTGATTATAATATATTTGTCTTATTTTTCATCTAGATATGATGCATCTTGACCACCACTTCTCTCATATCTTCTTTTCCTATTCAGAAGCATTAATCTAAAAACTATATCTCATAAACAGTTCAAAACCACATCTCTCATGCATTACCTTTATTCATGTGAACAATGTAAAAGTAAGTTGTACTATCACCACTTTATATAGATTCATCCAAAAAATAAAAGGCAAGAAACTGAAATAATTTTATAGCTTAATGAAATTCTAGATCCCTAAATTTCACATTCATTTTAATTCCATTTTGATCACTTCTCAATTATTCAACACTTCTAGAGTCTTCTAAAATCTCCAAGAATTATACATAACTTCTTTAAAAAAATATCACCTTAATTATATTATACTTATTTGGTGACTCTAAAAATTCTCTCTGCCTCAATTTCAGTCTGAAGATCTTTCTTACAAAATGATAGTTTGATGGATTTTATTAACAATTCAAGCGCCTATTGGATTTTCCTTATCTTCACTTCATGTTACCCATTATAGGATTTTCACCCACCTTCTGCACCTATTAAATTGCACCTTATTCTAATGAATAATTTTCCAATGAAACCCAAAAAATGATGAATTAGTCTTTAAAACTTATATGATGGATCTCTATCATCAGTTCTCTAGATTGATTGGTGTCAAAAACTCTTCTCATTTATAAAAAACAACTTGGGTCCATCTAATACAACTTAGGAAGTATGATTTTTTATCTCTTATGGAACTCTACATCTGATGCCTTATCAGTTCCAAACACTTGTATGAAAAATCAATGATTACATCTCTTTTAATGGATTGATGTCTGCAACACATCTGATAGATCAAACTATCTACTAGATCGGTCAATTAGTAAAGCATCATCATAGTTTTTTATGCATCTTATCATAAACCCTATGTACGGAATAAAATAAACTACCCTTTAACAATAGAAAATATCATGAGGTTTTCCATGAGTTTAATAACATTTATATCAGCATATAATCCTCTGATTTCATATGTAAAACATTTCTTATGAAATTTTGAATCTATTAAATCTTCCCACTCCATTTCAAAAACTCTATTACAGACATATGTGTCTAAAAAAAGTTCACCCAATCACCATATTTTATAAAGCGAGGTGATTTTAATAAATAAAACAAAAGAAAAAACATCCAGACAACTTCTTTAAAAAAACTACCTATCCAACTTGATGACAACACCAAAATGTGTATTATTCATGATCTAATTATATTCTTGAAGAGATAATGAAGTATCACTAAATTTTAATGTAATGAATTGAATTTTCACCAAGGTATGGATCATTGGTTTTTCATTTTGAATCATTCCTTTAATCATGTCAAAGGTGTGATATGGAATAGAAAGAGGATAAGAACTATTCGGGGTTGGTTCGATGCCCGGAGGTCTGAAAAGTGGGCTATTGGCTGGTCCACATAGTTAGTGGAAACCGTGCAGCCCATGCCATATAGTTTGAATAAACAGTGTGGCTATAAAAAGGGGAACCTACAAGTCCACACAATTTGTCTGTAGTCATGTGAACTAGGAACATGTTTATGTGGTCTACTTTAGAAATGGGACAAATCCCTTCTACATGGTCTACACATGGTTTGTAAACCGTGCACATAAACTGTGCATAGTGGGGTTTCAAGAAAAAATACCATTTCCCCACACTTTAACCTTAAGTTATAATTTTCATTTTCTTCACCTTCCAATAGATAGAACTGTGGGTTCTTCCTCCTTGATCTCTCAGACCCTCCTCCTCCTTAAATTCTTGATAACCCCTCTATCCATTGTCTGATCCATTATCTATTGGGGGGTTTTGTAACCCCTGCAGTAAGGCTCCCTAGTCTCTCTACTCCTGTATATTCTCTTCATGTCATTTATTGTTTTAAATTGTTAGGCTCATATTCTTTATTTTTATGGCATTAGACTAATACTCATATATCTTCAAACTTTCTTCAAATATGAGGTCGATATAAATCATGGCATCATCTACGACCCTAAGGTAGGTGGTCACGTAGTTTTCCATTTGTGTTTTGTCCCTTTCATATTTATTCTCATTGTTCCATAAGGAGTACTTTGATGAGCTTCATAATTATATAGGTTAATTTTTGTCTAAATGAACCTAGATCCTCGATATAGGTGAATTGGGTTTGGGTTAGACATTTAAAGACCACCCAAACTCTGTATGGACACCCTTATGTGTGCCACTTTGGAAATGGTCATTTTGGGCCAAATGGGACAAAATACTTATAACCCAAATTAGCTCCTGGATTAACTTTTAATTGAAATATAAATTTTCCCATGCATTATTGATATATACTAAGGTGAAATAATGGTGTTTAGACCCTTTTTAATTAGAATTGGACAAATGGGTATGTGAGTATTTTACATTGACACTTTGGCCTTGAAACCATTCCTGGAAATGAATTTTCCACATTAGGAAAATTGGATGGTTGGATTTTTAGGTTGTTTAGGATGAGATGGGGTAGAACTTATAAATTAATTAGGTTAAATGCAATGGTTCCAAGGGAATGAATGGCCTTTCCATTGTTTTGATTTATTAAATTCAAAACATGAAACTCATTGGTTGTTTAAATGGAAATGATATAAGATGGATCTGCCCTATGTTAAAAGATATGAATGGATATGCCATAGCAATTATTTTGATCTTGTGATTTTTATATAGATGGGAGGCATTATTACCCCATGCTATCTTATTATATGTGTATGTGTGGGAGGCATGCTTACCCCACGCCAGTTGAAATATCTATATAAATGTATGGACAGAAGGCATTCTTACCCCATGCCATATTTAATATATATATATATATATATATATGGGATGAATTATTACCCCATTCCAACTTATTTAATATGAATGGGTGGGAGGCATTCTTACCCCCATGTCAGCTATGGTATATATGTATGGATGAGAGGCATGCTTACCTCATTCTAGTTATATTCTATACATTCATATATGCATATTGTGACTTTTTCAAACATACTAGCTTTGAGTGCAAGAAGGTAGACCCTCCAGGGGTCCTTTAAGACCCTGAGTGGGAAGTTATTTATTTATTCTACATTTTCATACTTTCCTTACACATTGTTTACTTATGAGAACCTACTCAGATTATACATAAAACCCATTGGTGGTGTTCTACTGATATGTTTATCTCACACCATACTATAGAAGCCTTTAGCACCTGAGAAGACTATTTGATTGCATGTATAGATAGAGGCAAACACCACTCTTCTTGCTATTGATTTTTACTGCTTAGAAGGAGATTGGGACAGAGGAATGGGTTTAAGCTTGGGATTCTATGTAGTAGATTTTGAATTATTTTCTCTTTTTTACTTTTTTGAGCATTCTCATTTCATGCTCCATGTTTTTATTTTATACTAGCATGTCATTCATACATGATGTTTCAAACATATCCAATGAGGCCTTTTTTATGTTATTTGGTTATTTACACTTCTGTTGTATTTATTTATGCTTTGTTTGTTTATTGTATCTTTATATTTGGTTATGCCTTTTCTAATGTATGTTACTATTTCATATGTTGTGTACTCTGACATGGGGGTATTATCTCCCCACTGATTTACCATCACACCCCCCACTACTAGTAGAAAGCCCCTGGCATATGGGGAGACATGCCTAGGGTCATGTGGATAACCGAGCATGGGGCATGAGTTAAGTGGAAGCCGGGTATGATACATCACAAAATGGTATTAGATTGGTTCCTTTTTTACTTTAATATTTGGTGACAATATAATGAAGATTGGGAATTCCTAGAGACTTAGTCATAAGTTAATATTAGGCACCGCGATCCTATGTACGGGGTGAAGACCAAGTTTCCTTATTTATGATTTCTATTTATTCTGCTATTATTGTTGATGCGATTTCACCATCATGTGATTCACATATTTTTTGATGTTATTGATATTTATGATATTGGAATTTTGATTTCATTTTTCAACCAGAAGAAATGAGGTTTATGTAGTAGGACATACATCATGATGGGCACAATATGAATAGGACATCAATTTTTCCATGACACATTTAATTTTTAAAAAATATCTCATGTTAAATATTTGTTATGTCTTGTTACATATATTAAATTGTGTTAAAACCTCTTGTAGGAATTGTATTATGAAATGGGGTGAGGTCAGTGGGTGCCATAATTTGATTCATAAGGTGTATGGGACCTTATGGATCAAAAGATGGAATTATAAATTGATCAACCATTTAGAAATAATATAATAATGTGGATAAGAAAAATTTAAATGATAATTAAACCCAAGAATGTGTCATCTTTTAATGTATAATGTGTATGGGGCCTTATAGGCCAAAAAATGACATATTATTGGATTAAACCAATTTAAATGCTTTAAATATTCTAATGAGCACTATTTGAAATGATAAATGGATTATAACTTGAGAAAAACCATCTTTTACATTCCTAACATAGAAACTCGATTTGAACCTATACTTAGTAGTGAATAATGGGTTTTTCTTATTTCTTATGGTTTGTTCTGATGTCCAGTCCTTTCTTTTGATGCAAGAAGAGAGGGTGTTCGTTCTTATAGAATGTCTTAGTACCTATCCTTGTTTATTGAATGAAATCTTTATATTTTCTCAGTTCTCTATTCTAGGACATATTTTGTCATTGTAGCATTATTTTTCCAAGATGTCCTCGAGCCGCACACCCACAAGGTGGCGACGATCATGTTCCTGATGTTGTGGGCCTTGAGTTTCCAGTTGTTCTTCCAGTTGAGACACCTATGGATTATCCTCTCGTACATGATTTCAGCACTAAATACTATATATAAGATGGATTATTTCATATTATGTAGATTATGAAAGGAAGAGTAATACCTACCCCAAGTATGGCAAAGTTGACTTGGGAGTTTCAACAGTATCATCCTCCCACTTTCTCAGGGGATGGTGGACCACTTGTTCTAGAGTTATAGATCTAGGTGATCCTGTCTATCTTCAAGTACCTAGAGACACCTCCATAGTGTATGGTCATTCTAGCTACTTACATACAATTTGATTCAACTAGTTGGTGGTGGTATGTCATCACCTAAGAAGTCCATCCTAGAGAGATGGTTTGGGATGACTTCTTGATTGTATTCTACTATTACTTATTTCCCTATAAGGACTCGGCCTTAAACATTACATAATCTTGAATTAAATGGATAATTCACATTAATGATCTTTTCAGGTATAGATTTTTAGATAATTAGGTCATAACATTTACATAAAAACATGAATATTACAAGTAGACAATTCTACTCAGTATACATTCTTTCATAAAATAAAAACTCTTGAAAAAATAGTCATGTAGAGTTCCATGTTTTATACAAATTGGCTTTCCCTTGATCCCATCCTTGACCCTTATTCATATTTATGTCATGTGGAAAACATTTTAAAAACTTGGGACAAGCATAAAAAGATCAGTAAGGGATATAAAATAAGGAATTAAAACATTATCCCATCAATAAATACAAAACAATGAAACCATACTTTTCAATCATAACATACCTCATGAAATCATAAGATTTATGAATAACACACAGAATTCATAAATCATAAAGGTAACTTGTGGAATCCATATCAAATTTACATTGTAGCTATCACAGCTACATAGGGAGTCAAATTTGGAATACCCATCACAGTATATTCCCTAAATCTCTTAGGAGAAACATTCACTTTTACCTCTTTCACCTTACCCAATGCATTGGAGAGCTATCTCGGGCTCACCCTCCTTAGGTTTATCACAGAACCACCTGTATAAGTAAAAATATACAAGAACCATAACATATTCATAACACATAAAACAAAAATAAAGGAAAAATAAAATTTACACATTGAAATGACAATATATAATTTCAAAATATTGAAAAAATAAAAGCTTTTATCAAACCATTTTCAAAACCATTTAAAATATTAAATAAAGAGATTTTTGAATCAAAGTGTCCCATACAACTTTGGAGATTTTGAAAGAAATTTCAATTTCAAAACATTCATGTCCATATGAATAAATCATTAAAACCATTTTTAAAACATGTACATTAATGTGAAAGATTTAGAATAATAAACCTTTAAAACATTTAAAAAGATATTTTAGTTAAAGAGTTTTTAACAAAATGAGAGACCCTATAATACAAATAACTGAGGAATAACATTTAATCAGAACTTAATAATATCATGAGAATAAAGGTATTCATGATATAATATTCCAAAATACATTATATACACCATATAATATTTAGTTTGTGCATATCAACAATGAAGTCTCAATGGAAATGGAAATTGAGACGAAATCCCTTATAAAGAAGGTATCCTTAGATTAAGGATAATTGAATTGCATAATAATGTGTGAAAAATATAAATACAGCCAATATAATTGTATATTAAGTTTAAAACAATCATAGTTTATTAAAACATATTCATATCCTGACATAATCAATAAGTGATGTTTAACCCAAAAATTGAAATTGGGTTAAGAATTTTTCTTACCGAAATTCGACAGCCAAACTACATCACTTTAAAATTCAGAAAATAATTTGATGAGAGGGAAACGGATATATAGTCACTTGGAAATAAAATTTACATAAATAAGGATATATAAGAACATATCCCAACATAAAAATATGTAAATTAAAAATACATAACAAAAATAAGTCTTTTAAAAAGAGGAGGGTCAAAGGTTCCCTTACCGATTTGGTAACTTATGAAACATACACCCAATGAAAGAAAGATCACACAATGAATAATATAAATAACCATAAATTATATTATATTACACAAATAATACAATAATGGTCAGTAAATCCGCCACACAAAAGGAAATAGTTTCTAATATAGCATGAATCTCACAGGAATAAAAAGTGAGATGAAAAAAACCTTACCACGTTGTAATCAATCGAGTTGTATGAGAAAAAGTTAATAACAACCAAATGAATCATAGAATAACATGAATATAAATATAATAATGATAATATATTTCAAATGGTAGTAAAAAATACACCACATTCAATATATAGTGGCGAAAATGGAAATATCATAGAATTAAAAGTGAGATAAGAAATCACTTACCTTGTGTCCAACTTGACTCATATGTTCCTTGTTCTTCTTTAATATTAAAATTAAGTTAATTTATACTTGCTTCATAATATTTTTAATTTTTATTAGTACTTTTATATCACTTATTACCTTGAAATAATAGTTAGTTAATTATTTGAGTTTATATCAGACATTTTGTCGATGCTTGGAATTTGAGTTAAAAATGAACTTGTTATAATTACAATTTGTCCATGTGGTCAAAATTACATTATCTCCAGAATGATATTAATGATTTAGATATCATATATATCATATATATCCAGTATATATATTTATTTATTTATTTATTTATAATAGTACATAACATTTTGGAGATAAGTAATGAAATGCACCATTCATGGAGACGGTAAGCTGTACGTACGCATGAACGCTACTTTAATTTCAATTTAATATTTAATGGAATGAAAACTTAATGATAAATAGGTATATTATAATTAAATTATAATATAATATGATATATATGTTACAAAATTTCATTAAATCCATCTTTATACATTCCATGTATGTCATGAACGAATCATATCACCTTGAGGGGGCGGTAGTCCGTACTTCCTCAAATGAAATTATCATGTTTACACATATTGGAAGGCATAAAGGTATGTTTGTAAATAAAAATTACAAAGTAATATAGAAAATAAAATCATAATATATATAATATATAAATACAGTTCCATATTAATGGCCACTATAATAGGTGGTAGGTGATAATTGAACAATCATCGTTTCGTGAGGCGTTAGTTTGTCATTCACAGAAACAGTATGTTCTTCACCCATTAGATAGAGGTGTGTGTAAGTGTAGTTATAATAAATCTCAAAAAAACCTCCTAGTATATTGAGGATACTTTTTTTGTTATAAAATAAAGTAATAAATAGATTTTAGGGGTTGTAAAAGTAAAATAAAAGAAAAGAATTTAAGAGAAACTGTTACCTTTAATTTGGGTAACTCCCTTTAGTTTGAACCAAAAGGACTTCTTGAAGTAACTTCTACCTAAGTTAAGGCTTCTAGGATGAGAATAAGGATATAGGGAGCTTAATTGGGTAGATTTTGGATGATCCAAAAGGATTGAGAGGTGTGTGTAATTGGCTAGATGTGAGGGATTTCTATAAGAGAGAGGAGGGGCTCTTTAGAAAAGTTTGAAACAATTATTTTATTATAACCTCATCTTTGGTTTCAAATGGTCAAATAATCATTAAAGTCGACTTTAATATGACTCATGGTCTAAATAAAATCATCCAATAATAATTGTATAGGTTTTGGAAATTTTTTTAATATTTATAATCTTATTTATTTAAATCATTTATTAATGAGGTAAATAGTGTACCATTATTGTTTCATAAATAATTTAATTTATTTGATGTCAAAAAATTATAAAAAAATACCATGATTTAGGAAATCATTTTATCTTTCCAAATAATATTTATAGTTGAAAAGATAGGTTATATAACCTTATTTAAAAATTTATTTACTAGAAGATATTTGTTTATGTCTTTTTTGTCATTACTTTAAATTAATTTTTATAGTGTCATTATTACTCCCATGTGGCTCCATGGGGTCTCCAATTCGACCCAAGGATGCCCATGGTTGGATATGTATCATCCTATAGGATTAGGACACATGTTAGGGTAATTTAATATTATTATAATATTTTATTTTACCCTTATTTATTATATTTACCCATTAATCATGGTAAATAAAATATTTACTGAAGTAAATATTTAAAATTTATAAAAATAAAAGTTACCTATTTACACAATTTGGACCTAATGATTAAAAATATGGAATCAATTTTTTGAAATTCAAAACACAGAAGTGGAGTAAATTAATTTAAAATTAATTCCCATTGTCAAAACAAAAAAGCATGTTTTTAAGAAATAATAACTATTAAAAGATTGACACTTGTTTATGTACAATTTAAAAGTGAAATTAATTCCAATGTCCAACATAGAATTAACTGATAATAATATATTCTAATTAAAAATTAGAACTAATTAAAAAGATAATTGATATATATTAATAAATTATATTAAAATGTGCTTTTGAATTAAAATATAGTATTTTCACTATTCATTAAAAAATGAACTTTTTTAGAAAAATACCAAAAATTTACCCAAAGTAAATTTTGATCTCCCAAATCTAAATTTTATTGCATAAATGTAAAAACATTTAACAAACATGTATAATCATATTTTTGTTATTTGTTTTATTACCGCCATTATAACGGCTAGGCGTTAACTACTATTTAAAATAATAATATTATATAATTAGTGTGCAATGTAAGATTTCAAAGAAACTCATTGTTGTATATCAGATACGCCATCAAACATAGCATCACCTTTAAAGTAAAATTAATATTTAATTCACAAATATTAATAAATATAAAAAATTTTATGTTCCTTATTTTCCTGAGATGTTACATCCTTCCCCCTTTTAAAAATTGTGTCCTCACAATTTTAAAGTTTGGCTCAGAAACTTAATTGAAAGTCCCATATCGGAGAAAGAGTCAATAAAACTATCTCTTTAAAATAAAAGAAGATAAGTACAAAGGTTACCTGAGACAACAGATACTAGGATTCCATGAAAACATGGATATGGAGGAGAAAACAAACCATAAATTTCTAATGGAGAGTGATAGAAAACATTATTAGGAGAAAGTTAACCACCAGAAAATCACAAACTTGTGATGGGTTAAACAGGTCTTGATTCCCCAGTAGAAAAAGTTAACATAAAACGTTTTTTTAAGTTACTTATCATTGAGTAATTCATTTATGAGATTAAATAAAAACATAATGAAACATACTTACTTGTCATATAGACTTTCATATATTACTAAATTATACCACAAACTCATCTTTTTCTCCAAATGATGAGTATTCAAACCGACTTGGTCACATTAAAAGTGCTAGAATCAACTTCTAAATTTTCACATAATCGAAAAAAAATTACTATATATTTCCCATGTCTTTAGACATCAACCAAAACAAAAATGGTTAGTGCGAGATCAGACAATAACCAAAAAGGATAATCGTTTATAAAAAAATACTACTCTTAATCTCCAAAATTCAACAAAAAGTACCCAAAGTTCAAGAAAGTCCATTCAATACATAATTGTCCTTAAAATGCTTCAAAATAATCCAAACTAAGACTGAAACCCAAAACTGAGAAGGATTTAATCCCATATTCTTCCATATAAAATCTTAACATTTATCTCCAAATTGCATCGACTACTCTTAAAGTATCATAATGAAGTGTAATTAACCTAATCACATATTCTCTATGATAGGATAGTTATTTCCATAAATAACCCGGATATCCATATTTCCAAAATAAAACATAAATTCTTCCAAAAATAATATTTTAACCATTACTCCACAATTTAAATCCCATAGTATTTCATTTTCCTTAGGTATATATTGTTCCCCAAAAGAGAGAACGTCTTCCAAAATAACCTTTATCACTTAATTACTAAATCATTTACATAATAAGGCTATACATTTGATAAAACATAAGATCAAATTATTCTTGATTCATAAAATCATTTAACTTAAATAATTAGTCATACTAATCAGGGACTTCACGTAGGCCAGTGGTAAGCGGTACGCCCTTGTCACCCTTTAGTTGTGGGTTTGATTTCCACAGCCTTTCCGGATGCGATGGGTTATCACCCTTCCTATATGTTTTCCTTTTTCTAAAACAATATAATTTTATATCATTCCCCAAAATGAGATAATTTTTTCAAAAATAACCATAACATATTTAACCACAAGAGTTCTCATTTAAGCTCCCATTTCCTTCAGTATCTCATTAAGAAAACTACTAAAATTTCTTTCACATCTATTGTTACATTGGTTAATTCTAGATCCAACCATTTACTACAATCAAAAAGGTTAGTGTGATTTTATCCGTAAAATAGTCATATATTATCTTATAAGGAGGGTAAACACTAAGATATACTTATTCATGTTAGCTTAAACTCATTTGATTTATCTAAAATAACCATGAATCTTTGTAATATGATAAACATTATGGTTATTTCACTTATGCTTAAATAACACCTTAACCTCAAAAGTTATCAAAACCTCCCTCTAATACCAACTATAAGGACCCGACCTTAAACATTACATAATCATGAATTAAATAGATAATTCACATTGAGGATCTTTTCAGGTTTAGAGTTTTCGAGAATTAGGTCATAACATTTACATAACAACATGAATATTACATGTATACAATTCTACTAAGTATCCATTTTTTTCATAAAATAAAAACTCTTGAAAAAAAGAGACATGTCCAGTTCCATGTTTTAGATAGCGTGACTTTTCCTTGGCCCAATCCTTGAACCTTATTCATCTTTAAGTCTTGTGGAAAACATTTCAAAAACTTGGGACGATCATAAAAATCTCGGTAAGGGATATAAAATAATGAATAAAAACATTATCCCATCAATAAATTCAAAACAATGAAACCATGCTTTTCAATCATTACATACCTCATGAAATCATAAGATTTATGATAACACACAGAATTCATAAATCATAAAGGTAAATTATGGAAATCCATATCAAACTTACATTGTAGATATCACAGCTACATAGGGAGTCACATTTGTAATACCCATCACAGTATATTACCTAAATATCTTAGGATAAACCTTAACGTTTACCTCTGTCATGCTACCCAATGCATTGGAGAGGTATCTCGGGATCACCCGCCCTAGGTTTATGACAAAACCACCTGTATATGAAAACAATGCCCAAGAACCATAAGATATTCATATCACATAAAACAAAAATAATGTTAAGATAACATTTCCACATTGCAATTACAATATATAATTTCAAAATATTTACAAAATCAAATATTTTATCAAACCATTTTCAAAACCATTAAAAATATTAAATGAAGAGATTTTTTAATCAAAGTGTCACATACCACTTTGAATATTTTGAAAGAAATTTCGATTTCAAATCATTCATGTCCACATGAATAAATCCATAAAACCATTTTTAAAACATGGAAATTAATTTGAAAGATTTAGAAAAATAAATCACTAAAACATTTAAAATGATATTTTAGTTAAAAATTTTTTTAAAAAATGAGAGACCCTATAATACATATAATTTAGGAAGAAAATTTAATCAGAACTTAATAATATGATGAGAATAAAGGTATTCATGATATAATATGCCAAAGGATAGTTTATACACCATATAAGAGTGAATTGGTGCATATCAACAATGAAGTCTCAATGGAAATGTAAATTGAGACGAAATCCCTTATAAAGAAGGTATCTTTAGATTAAGGATAAATAAATTACATAATTATGTGTGAAAAATATAAATACACCAAATATAAGTGGATATTATGTTTAAAACAATAATAGGTTATTAAAACAATTCATAGCACGACATAATCAAGAAGTCGATGTTTAACCCAAAAATTGAAATTGGGTAAAGAAGTTTTCTTACCGAAATTCGACAGCCTAACGACGTCACTTTAAAATTCAGAAAATAAGTTGATGAGAGAGAAAATGATATCTCGTCACTTGGACATAAAATTTACGTCAATAATAATACATAATAACATATACCAACATAATAAGATGTAAATTAAAAGACATAATACAAAGAAGTCTTTTAAAAAGAGTAGGATGAAAGGTTCCCTTACCGATTTGGTAACTTACGAAACATACATCCCATGAAAGAAATATCACACAATGAATATTTAAATACCCATAAATTAAAGTATATTACACAAAGAATACAATCATGGTCAGTTCATCCACCCCACAAAAGGAAATAGTGGCTAATATAGCATGAATCTCACAGGAATAAAAAGTGATATGAAAAAAACCTTACCACGTTGTAATCAATTGAGTCATATGAGAAAAAGTTAATAAAAACCAAATGAATCATAAAATACCATGAATATAAATATAATAATGATAATATATTTCAAATGGAAGTAAAAAATATACCACATGCAATAAATAAGTGGTGAATAATGGAAATCTCACGGAATTAAAAGTGAGATAAGAAATCACTTACCTCGTGTCCAACTTGACTCATATGTTCCTTTTTCTTCCTGAATATTAAAATTAAGTTAATTTATACATACTTCATAACATTTTTAATTTTTATTATTACTTTTATATCACTTATTACCTTGCAATAATAGTTAGTTAATTATTTGAGTTCTTATCGGACATTTTGTTGATGTTCGGAATTTGAGTTAAAAATGAACTTGTTATAATTACAATTTTTCCATGTGGTCAAAAATCCATTATCTCCGGAATTATATTAATGATTTAGATATCATATATATCATATATATCCAGTTTATATATATATATATATATATATATATATATATATATTTATAATAGTACAAAACATTTTGGAGATAAGAAATGAAATGCACCGTTCATGGAGACGGTAAGCCATACGTACGCATGAACGCCACTTCCATTTCTATTTAATATTTAATTGAATGAAAACTTAATGATACATAGGTATATTATAATTCAATAATAATATCTTATGATATATATGTTACATAATTTCATTAAATACATATTTATACGTTCCATGTATGTCATTAACGAATCATATCACATTGAGGGACGGTAGTATGGACTTCCTCAAATGAAATTATCTAGTTTACACATATTGGAAGGAATAAAGGGATATTTGTAAATAAAAATTATAGAAGAATATATAAAAAACATAATATATATCATATATAAATACAGTTCCATCTTAATGGCCACCAAAAGAGGCGGTAGGAGATAATTGAACAATCATCGCTTCGTGAGGCGTTAGTTTTCCATTCATAGAAATTGTATGTTCAACACCCATTAGATGGAGGTTTTTATAGGTGTAGTTCGAATCCTTATCAAAAAAACATACTAGAATATTGAGGATACTGGTTTTTTTATAAAAGAAAGGAATAAAAAGAGTTTAGGGGTTGGAGAAGTAAAATAAAAGAAAAGAATTTAAGAGAGACTTTTACCTTTAATTTGGGTAACTTCCTTTGGTTTGAACCAAAAGGACTTCTTGAAGTGCCTTATGCATAAGGTAAGGCATCTAGGAGGAGGAGTGGGATATAGGGAGATTAATGGGAAAGATTTTGGATGAGCCAAAAGGCTATAGAGGTGTGTGGGATTGGTTAGATGTGAGGTATTTTTATAAGGGAGAGGAGGGGCTCTTTAGAAAATCTTGAAATAATTATTTTATTATAACCTCATCTTCGGTTTCAAAAGGTCAACTAATCATTAAAGTTGAACTTAATATCACTAATGGTCGAAATAAAATCATCCAATAAGATTTGGACAGGTTTTGGATATTTTTTTAATCTTTATAATCTTATTTATTTAAATAATTTATTAATGAGGTAAATATTGCATCATTATTGTGTCATAAATAAATTAATTTATTTGATGTCCAAAAATTATAAAAAAAATACCGTGATGTATGAAATATTTTTATATTTACAAATAATATTTATAGACGAAAATATAACTTATATAACCCCATGTAAAAAATGATTTACTAAAAGATATTTCTTTATGTCATTTTTGTCTTTACTTTAAATTAATTAATATAATGTGTCATTATTACTCCCATGTGGCTCCATGAGGTCTCAAATTAAACCCAAGGATGCCCATGGTCGGCTGTGTATCATACAATAGGATTAGGACACATTTTAGTGTAATTTAATATTATTATAATATTATATTTTACCCTTATATATTATATTTACCCATTAATCATGGTAAATAAAATATTAACTGAAGTAAATATTTAAAATGTCTAAAAATAAAAGTTACCTATTTACACAATTTGAACCAACTGATTCCAAATATGGAATCTATTTTTCCAAATTCAAAACACATAAGTGACAGAAATTAATTTAAAATTAATTCCCGCTATCAAAACAAAAAGCGTGTTTTTAAGAAATAATAACTATTAAAAGATTGACACTTGTTTATGTCGAATTTAAAAGTGAAATTAATTCCAATGTACAACATTGGATTAAACGGTAAAAATATATTATAATTACACATTATAACCAATTAAAAATATAATCTAACCATATAAATAAATTAGATTAAAATCCACTTTTGAATTAAAATACAGTATTTTTCACAATTCATTAAAAAATGAACTTTATCATAAAAATACAAAAAATTTACCCATAATAAATTTTGACCTCCCTAATCTAAAGAATAATTTTATTTTGTCAAATATAACATATAAAAATGACCAAAACAATATTTAAAGAGGGTTCTCCATCAAAAGGCGGTAAATCGACCTTTTAAAGAATATTAGAGTATTTCTGCTTAGATTCATTCACATTTTAAGCCTCTAAATTTTATTGGATAAATGTAAAAACATTTAACAAACATTTTTAATCATATTTTTGTTAGTTCTATTTATTCCCGCCATTATAATGGCTAGGTATTAACTACCATTTAAAATAATAATATTATATTATTAGTGTGCAACGTAAGATTTCAAAGAAACCCGTTGTTGCATATCAGGTACGCCATCGAACATAGCATATACTTTAAAGTAAAATTAATATTTAATTCACAAATATTAATAAATATAAAAATTTCATGTTCTTTATTTATTTGGGATGTTACATTCCCCAGACTCTATGTGATAATAGATCCAGAGAGTTCATAAGTCTTTAGTAGGGAACCATGTCAGTTATGGATTACATTCCCATTTCACTGAGCTATAGTTTTTCACACCTTCTCTAGTTGCTAATGATATAATGGTTGTTAGGAGATTTGAGTATGGGTTGTGTTAATCCATCTGATCACATGTCAATTTGTTTGGTCTGACAAAAATTTTAAGATCGTCAACAAGACGCTAATTATAGAGATAAATTTGAGTGATGTTGATGGTGCGAGATGAGGTGGTTCAGAACCGAAGGATTCCAATGGGTCTTCTTCAGAATGAAAGTGATGCTTTGAAGAACCTCATATAGGTAGAATTAGTTAGGCTCCTTTATCTAGTAGTTATCCTATCTTTTAGCAGTATGGGGTGCCTGGACATTTTAGGAGATAGTGTATGTGGAACCTAGAAGAATCCAGAGACTGTGGTAGGATGGGTCATCTCCAAAATATTTGCAGGAATTTCCCTCTAGTACCTAGTGATTAGGGATCCACACCCACTCCTTGATCGGGAGAGGGTTCCCAAGGTTCATGACAGAAAGGTAGATGGAATACCACTAGATGATCAAGTCAAGGTGGTGGTCGAGGTAGAGGAAACCAGACATAACATTCTCAGTGCCAGTAGAGTGGACCTACTATGGGAAGCCAAGAAGTGACTCAAAGCCACGGTACATACCAATTACATGCATTCCATCCTATATTACAGGAGAAGAGACCCAGACCATCTACAGTATGAGGTACTATTCTAGTATCATCTACTTTAGTTCCTTCTTTGTTTGATACAGGTGCCTCTAAATCTTTTATATCTGAGAAAATCATTGATAGTTTGAGCCACTACATCGAGTCTTATCATGACCTCATGATTCTAGATACACCAATAGGTATCCATTCAGAGGGCGTTAACCACTATTATAATTGTCCTATTAAGGTGGATGTTAACCTATTCTGTAGAACCTATATACTATTGACATGATAGGTTTCGATGTAATCAATGGGATGAATTTCCTAGTTACCTATAGAGAATGTATCGACTGATATCATTAAAAGTTGAAATTTACACCCTAGAGGGCATTACACATGTGCAAAAGGGAGAATGGGTTGTCAGTGAAACACGATCAGGACCTGAGTGGTAGAGGCTGGGTAGTGTTACAGTACAGGTCTCCAGTATTTACTTTGATGATTAGGGTTTACCACCCATTGTTTTCCCTCTTGTAGTGGAGTGTTTTAGATATGTATTTATAGTTGATTTCTCTGGTTTAACTCTAATGAGAGAAGTAGAGTTTACTATTAAAATTGTGTCATGAGCAGTACATATAACCATTTATCATTATAGGATAACACCGAAAGAGCTTCTAGAATTCAAAAATCAATTGAAGGATCTACATGAAAAAGGATTTATACGTCTTATAAATTTTTCTTGGGGTTCACCTATTCTCTTTTCCAAGAAGAAAGATGGTACCCTTAGTATTTTTGTGAATAACCATCGGTTAAATCAGTTGACTATCAAGAATCGGTATCCATTTCTTAGGATAGAAGACCTCTTTGATCAGATCTGAGGAGAGAAGGTATTTTAAAAAATAGATCTAAGGTTGGAATATCATAAGGTGAATGTTAGGACTTCAGACATATCTTTCATAGATTTAAAGAGTAGGTATGGTCTTTACGAGTACCTGATTATGCCATTCAGACACACAAATGCACCTGGTGTCTCCATGGAACTTATGAATCAATTTTTTCCAACCATATCTATATAGATTCATGGTTGTCTTTGTGGATGATATCTTGGTGTACTTATATTACATAAATGACCAAGCAAACCATCTTGAGATCGTTATGAATACATTGAGAGAGCATCAACTATATGATAAGCTCAATGAATTCCACTTCTAGATCTATAAAGTCCACTTACTGGGTCATATCATCTTGGATTCAGGAGTTTTAGTCGACCTAGAGAAAGTGAGGGATATGTTTTCTTGGGAACATCATAATAACATCTTTTATATCAGGAGTTTTTTGGGGATTTTTGGATATTAAAAATGGTTTATTCATGATTTCACATACTTTGCAGCACTGCTTATGGGTGTTGTCACCAAAATTTACCCAAGTTCTAAGGGTTAAGTGGTCGCTTGCAGTGTAGCTTGGGTTGTCGAATCCTCAGAGACCTAAGAAGAACCTTTAGACACACAATATAAAGAGATGGATTTTTGGCTATGAAGTGACCAACTTTGTTTGATTTTAGATGGGTTTCAAAAAATCAATAATATATCTATGTGAATTAAATTTATGAGAAAATGAGTTGATCCTAGGTTATTGCTCGGGGTGGATTGGATAAATTCCCTTTTTTATGATTTCAATTTCATTAACTCGGGAAGGATTCATCAAATGAATTAAAACTAACCACATCAATTACTTATTAAAAACCTTAAAAAACACATTATAATCACATATACACTGTTAGGATCATTTTTATGAGAACTCCAAGGTAAAGTATCTAATTAGAACATAAAAGTGGAGCGAATAAATTCAATAAGGAAGAGTAAGAGAGAGAATCATTGAATGAAAGAAACTCAAATAAGAGAAATTAATTACAATTAGAGAGTGAGAAATAACATCCACTCTAGCCCCTTGAAACTATATTGGATAAACCCATAAAATATCTAGCCCTCCATTGATGACATGATCTCAACGGAAGCGGGAAGTAGACTTACGATGGTGGAATTGAAGAAGTAAAAAACAAAAAAATAACGATCCCTCCACCATTGTGTGAACAATATCACAAGGTTTGGTGTGAACAAGTTCACACCATGATGCAAAGGTATCAAGGTGATATGAATAAAACACAATAAGAGAATAATAAGAAATTTTATTCAAAGATAATGTGATTCGAACAACTTAAATGAGAAGGAATAACAATACAAAGGCAAATTGGCATAATAACATTACAATGAAAACAAAAGATCCAGGATCCCCAAATCCTCCACCACTACTGCCTTAAATAGTCATTGAGGAAGTCTTTGGCCGAGATCCCATCTTACCATGTCTCTTTAATTAATTGTGGTGGGCCTAGGTGGGTGGAAAATTAATGGAGAGGAGACTTTTCAATTCTTTCCCCGAAGTGGCAGTCAGCTTGCATTCACCGAAAAGATATGATAAAAGGGCCTTTTATATGGCCGAATTAGAGTAGGACATAGAAGTTTTACATGTATCTCCGGAACTCCCCTAATATCTTGTAAAATTTAACATGCAAATATTGTGTGGTTTGTGAGATATGAGTTAAATGGTGGGCTGTTTTTTGGGCCGCAGAATCGGGCCTAGAATTCCATCTTCAACTTGGGATGCCTATAAATCTATTAAGGCATCCGAATTTTCTTAGGAAAAAACTTAATGAAATGTTCTGAAGGATGTATTCTATATTCAGATAAATTTTTAGAATCATTGGGCTTGAATATTTTCTTATACCATACTTTTATTGGGCTGCTGTCCAGATCACTTCGGCTAGAATGTTGTTGGTCCAATTTCCACTTTGGTGATCTTCCAAATTGAATATACAAGTTCTCCAAAAGAATTAATGGTTCCTTATAACATGGGAGACCTAAAAATAAAATATGAATATAAAATTTCAACCATTTTTTGTTTTATGAGATGTTCAAGAATGTACCATGTAATAGTGCTTTTTAAGAAGGAATTACAATCATAATGTGAAATAATATTCAAAGTGTAAAATAATCTAATAATGGTGTCTATGATTAATAAATAACATGAATATTATATTATAAAAAATGAATATTATCCTCTTTTAGGGGATAATCACACCCCCAACTTTTGTTTTTCTAGTTCCGAGCAAAATATATCTCAAAAATATGAAATTGGAATTCCCTTATCCAGAAACATTTTAATACACATTTCTCAACCTATGGCCTCATACCAAAAACTTTATGAAACCCATAAAAATCATTTAAAACAAGCTATTTCCATAGGAATATCCTAATCCCAATCCCATTCCTTTGTTCAAATTCATCGACATATTTCATCCAATTTAATTTAAGCATGATGAAGTGTTGTGCGTCACAATAGACACGGGGGTTCATTTTCATTCGAGGGAAAAAATATGGAAGGTCTATGAGGGATAAAATTTTAATATTAAGATGATTATTAATTTAAAAAAAATTGGTTTTTTTTTAAAATTTAGCCATGGTAATTTAAATTGAACTCAACTGAGTCAACCCATTTAGCAAGACTTTGCCGATGTCTCCCAGGCTCAAAGACCTTAGGAAACCAAGTGAAGCTCACATACTTGGGAATAATCTCAAGTTAACTCAACCCAAAAAAAATCAAATTATTACAAATAGAGATAAAATGACCAACTCCGGGCCAGAAAACTATGGAGTCACGATCCCCATGTACCGAAATCCACACATTAGTTCAATCCATTGCTCTAAGAACAATTGATTTTTTTGAATACCAATGTTAAAATTAAAATGATCACCAACCCTATACCATATACAATGGACCCCAAGAAATCAAACTAATACCCCCACAATCTAGAGGATGTGCATTGTGTTTTTTTATTAAATGGATGAAAATATAAATGGTGAAAAATCAATTAGACAACCACATTTTCCAAAATCAATGCTCCTGAACCTAAACTTTCATTAAAATCAGAATCAAGGCATGAAAAATTATTTGATATCCAATTTCAGAGTTTTCAATGTGTGTTATCTTGTTCAAGGTTAATGAAAATTTTTTTTCCACATATTTTATGGTGAAAACAAAATCAATTTTTTTATTTCATCTCCCCCAAACATAGAATAATATTATCCCCAGTGTTTAAATAAATGAAAACATAGAAGGGGTAGGATAAAAGTTCATAGAAGACATTGAAAATGAAAATCATGGAATGAAGTCACCTAGTGTTTGATGTTGAAAATTCATTCCCCAGTCTTTCTTCAGTCCTCGTTTGAGTCCTAGTGGCTTGGATAGTTTTTACGGGCTTTTCCCAATGACCTACAAAATGTATTTAATATTTTTTAATTATATATTTTTTTTGTTTCTTTAAACTAAAAAAACATAAAAATAAAATAAAATAAAATGATCATACATTGTCTTCTCTTAAATATCTGGGTAAGGTATTACTCAGGGATCACACCATTTGACACGGATGAATATGGTTCTCTCCTTTCATACCCATCCTTGCTCTTAAAAGAATAACAAGTCAAAAATGTCACGACCCGTCCTCGGGGCCCATGTCGTGACTACCCCAAGCCCGCCTTCCATAGGCCAGGGGCTGGTGACTAGCACCAAAGGTGTAAATCTCGATAAAAGGGAAGGTATTGCCTTTATATAAGAAAACAAACACCACGGAGTACGCAAGCTGAAGTAAACACTAAGTAAATTGAGTAAAAAGAAAGTGTTGGAAAGTAAATGGTCCAGAATACAAACCCAACTGAAAGTACAGTACAACTGAAAAGAATGTACAACAATAGTAAAGTAAATCAGCAACCAATGAGTCGTCCTCCGGCTATCCCACCTGAAGGGTGGGTACATATGGTCTCCTCAGCTCCTCGGGTCTAGTCGTCCGCTCCATGTACGTCCCGCCCGATATTCCACCTATGGATACCGTTCCGCATCCACAAGCTTCAACCATGATCAGTGATGTCCGTAGTCTGTAACCAACACAATGTAGTGCGGGCATGACCCATGCAGGGGTGAGTATGCGATACTCATTAGGGACCCCGAGACCCCCGAAGGTCTCCCAGAATCCACAAAGGATATTCCACAAAGGAAGGATACAAACACGAAGTATCGACCAACTCTAATTAGGTGTATGCTCATACATATACTTAAGTCATCAATTCTAGCTTGGTTCCAACACACGAGCCCAAGTACAACCCAGTCCACACAGGAAAGCATAACCCAATCCACATAGGAAAACACAACCCAATCCACACAGGAAAACACAACCCAATCCACACAGGAAAGCATGACAATCACATCGATGATAATGATCGAAAGTCAAGACTCAGCTCACACAGGTATACTACTCACGAAGAGGGGTAGAGATGATTATATGTAATCTATGATTCATCTCCCCGACCGAACCCACGTAGGATCCAAGTATTGAAGTCGTCACTACCGAACCCACGTAGGATCCAAGTACAGTAACCATCACTGCCGAACCCACGTAGGATCCAAGTACAGTCGTCATCGCTGTCAAACCCATGGAGGATCCAAGTACAGTCATCCTTGCTACCGAACCCACATAGGATCCAAGTACAGTCGTCCTCGCTGTTGAACCCACGTAGGATCCAAGTACAGTCGTCATCGTCGTCGTGGTCGCAGCCAGCTCTAGGGTTCCCGCACACAGCATGCTCAATTCTGGGAGGGTCCTCTCCATGAGCCAAGGGGGGGTCAATACATCAACTGTTAAGAGGTCCAAATTTGATGTATCACAAAGTTCTGTCTCATCAATAGGAACTCAACGCGACATACGGCGCATCAATCGGACGCCCGGTCTGAGAGTTATTGGATTTTTCGCCCCAGGGGCCCGATTGGTTTTTAAGTTAAAACAATCCCGACCGTACTCTAGCTACATCAAAACCTCAAGAGGAGTAATCCAAAAGAACCGTCTCACTAAGAGAAAATCAACGTGATTGACAACATGTCATTCGGACGTCCGGTCGTTAAGTTATAAGCGTTTCTGCTCCATGGGCACGGTTGATTTCGGGTTTGAACCAACCCGGACATTCCCAGAATTTACCAAAATCTTATGTGTGACATATAGAACGACCGTCTCAATCCAAGGATCCCAACGCAACTGAAGGTGCGTCGATCAGAGGTCTGTAGCCTAAGAGATGGATGTTTGAACGAATCTGTCCGAAAATAGGGGGTTTGGGCCCGGTCCGACCCAGCCCAATACCCCCTGGGTCGGCCCGATCCGGGTCGAACCGACCCGGGTTCGGGTCTGGCCCATTTGGGCAAGGCCTGGTCCGGCGCTAGCGGCCCGGCCCAGTGCAGTCGGCCTGGCCCGGTGTGGGCGGCCCGGCCCGCGCGGCCTGCGGCCCGGCTCGGAAGCCAACTGCGGATCAGCTCTTGGTCGAGCGGCGTACAAAAGGGGGGGGGGGGGGGGGGGGGGTCGCCCCCCCTGTTTCTAAAACGGGGGACCCTAAGGGGTCTGTCCTGTGTATTGGCTGGGGGTTTCAACCCCCCTGTTCTTCCGAAAAAACGGCCGACCATTATGGTTGGCCGGTTTAACTGCCGCTGGACCCGCGGGGGTCCCGCCTCCTCGAGCATCAGTGGCGGGCCAAGCCAGGCCTCCCCTACTGGTGACCTCCGTAGACTTAGGTCGCGACTCCCATCCGACCGGCACGACGTCGCGCCGCGCCCCTCCGCGGCGGCCCGCTCCGGCCGCGGCCTCCTTCGGCCAAACCAGCATGGTGTGACGGCATTGCGGCCCGCTCCGGCCGCGGTCCTCTTTGTTCCCACGCGGCGCAATGGCACCACGCCGCCTTCACCAAAATCATCAATGAAGATCAACAATAAAAAGGGGAGGAGGATCAGCCATGTTTGTGCGGTCTGATCTCCTCCCGTTATGACGATAACAATAAGTCATATTTAAATCCACAAAGATTGATAAATAAAACTTGATCGAAGGAAACCCCTACCACAATAAACGATGATGAACGTCGGTGTTGCGGTTAACGACGTCACGTGGTGAGGTTTCCTAGACATTGACGAAGAGCGTCTGAGGAGGAAGCGACATCTCCTCTTTTATCACGGTGAAAACCAAGCGTGACGTCGTTGGAGAATTCCCACGTCGTTGTTTCCTTCTTTGCCGCGGAGGAGGAAAAGGAAGAAGAATCTGGGGTCTTCAAGTCGATGTTCTTCATAGGAGTCTTGGTGTTCTTCAACGAAGGAGATTAAGTTCTTCTAGTCATAAGAGCTCTCTCCCCTTTTCTCCAAACACAACAAGACTAACCCCAAATAAACTAAGTCTCAACTTATTTTATAAATTCATGCCATGAATTTAAATTTTAAAATTCAGACACATAACTCTCTTAATTGATTAAGTGTGTTGGCATGATTTAATGTGGGGAGAGGAGAAGTTTCATAATTAAAGGATACCAAAAAATTAATGGGGAGTTTCCATGTATTTATCATGGGAGTTCAAATGAGTTTATGGAATGTAAAAAAGATGAGGGCTCGTGTGGGCCCCGCCTCCCTCATAACCACACATGGGAAGTTGGGTGGTTATGGGCCCCACCAACAACTTCCCATGAGAGAGTTTAACTTCCAAGGATAATAAAATAAAATTGTACACAATTTTATTTACTTCTTACTTAAATCCCAAAATTTAACTTCTTCTCCTGAGAAAACGCATCAACGGTAAAAGTCATCTTAATAAAATACCGATGTTGCGAGTTCATCGGTGCCCTTGGATTTCAATTCTGAGCACCGATTAAAAAGATAGAAAAACCCGCTCGTTTGTTCACTGAACGTACCAGAGCTAAACTTTGGAAATTGATTCCGGGCACACCAGTCCTCAGAATCAGGTGCCGTCAAAAACTGCATACTCATAAAATCTCAAAGAATTTAAGAAAACAAATTTCTTGAAATTTACGGGTCTTTACATTACTCCCACCTTAGGGATTTACATCCCCGTAAAGCTATATCGTAAACTAGGGAAACAAATGAGGGTACTGTGCATGCATCTGAGCCGCCGCTCCCATTTTCTCTCCTGGAGGTTCCCGTGCTACCACCTGATGCGTACTAGAGGAATCAACCATCCACATAGGACCCACTCCTGTCGATCCTCGATCTCCACCGGGACCTCCGCAAATGTCACCCCGTTATCGATGTCTAGCTTCTTGTGATCAATGATATGTGTCGGGTTGTGCACGTATCTCCTCATCTGAGATACGTGGAAGACATCGTGCACCCAATGCAATTGACGAGGAAGAGTCAGGCAATAAGCCACCTCGCCTATCCTGCTGAGAACCTGGAATGGTCCGATGAAGCACGAAGATAACTTGACACCCTAGCCAAATCTCCGTAATCCACATCATGGTGAGACTCATAAGAAAACGTGGTCAACATCCTCGAACTCTAGTGGTCTCCCCCTCCTGTCAGCATAGGACTTCTGTCGGCTCTAAGCAGTCCTCATCCGCTCCTGGATGATCTGTACATTCTCTGTCGTGGCCTGGACCATCTCTGGTCCTACAAGTGCTGACTCTCCAGGGTCTGTCTAGCACAGAGGTGATCTGCAAGTTCGGTCGTACAATGCCTCGTATCGTGCCATCCCGATAGTGGAGTGGTAGCTGTTGTTCTATGAAAACTCCACCAAAAGAAGATGATTCTCCCAGCTGCGACCAAAGTCGAGGACACATGCACGGAGCATGTCCTCAAGAGTCTGAATGGTTCTCTCCATCTGGCCATCTGTTTGAGGGTGAAAGGTGGTGATTAGGCGTAGCTGCGTCCCAGATGCCTCCTGCAACCCCTTCCAAAGCCGGGAAGTAAATAGAGAGTCTCGATCGGAGATGATAGACGATGGAACACCATGAAGCCATAAAATATCTTGAACGTAGAGGATTCCCAAGATCTCCACTGAGCCCTACTCTCTGATGGGTAAGAAGTGGGTCGACTTGGTGAGTCAGTCTATGATCACCCATATGGAGTCATTTCCTCTGGAATTATGTGGAAGCCCTGTCATGAAATCCATAGATATCTCGTCCCACTTCCACTCTGGGACCTCTAAGGGATGTACCAAGCCTGCTGGTACCTGGTGCTCTGCCTTCACCTACTGGTAGATGAGACATTGTGAAACGAACTCTGCAACATCCTTCTTCACACCTGGCCACCAGTGTTGTCGTCTGAGATCCTGGTACATCTTTGCTACTCCTAGATGTACCACCAATGAGGAAGTGTGAAACTCCCTCAACACCTCCTCCTGTAATGAAACTGGTACTATGTTACATCCTCTGAAAAGGATGATGTGCTCTCCTCCTAGAGAGAATCCATCAGGTGCCTGTCCTGAGGATATCTATGCACGTCGTGTCTCACAGTCAACGTCCCCACGCTGTGCCTCTCTGATCCACTAAAGTAGTGGATGAGTGACTATGAGTGACTGTAGAAAGGCTACCTTATCTCTATCCATGAAGGATATCTACAACGCGGCTAGCTGCTCTGTCGCCTCTCCAAGTAGCTGTATGACCAACCTTCTACTGAGAGAATCAGCTACTACGTTCCCCATCCCGTGAGTATAGAATATCTCGAAGTCATAGTCCTGGAGGAACTCGAGCCATCATCACTATCTCAGGTTTAGGCCCTTCTAAGAGAATATGTACCTGAGACTCTGGTGGTCAGAGTAGACTGTAAAGTGCTCGCCCATCAGATAGTGCTAACACATCTTCAAGGCGAAGACCACTACTGCTAACTCCGATTCATGGGTAGCGTAGTTCTTATCATGCTACCTCAACTGTCATGATCCATAGGTGATCACTGCCTGCTCCTGCATCAGTAAACACTCGAGTCCAGTCCCTGATGCATCGTAGTAAACTACGTACCCTACTCCCTCCTCTAGTAGCCTCAAGATTGGTGCACTAGTCAATCTCTGTCTCAGCTTCTGGAAGCTCTGCTGACATCTATCTGACCATATAAAGGGTTTACACTTCTTCTTCAAAGCTGAATGTGGTGCTACAACTTTGGAGAAGTCTAGCACAAATCTTCGATAGTACTCAGCCAGACCTAGGAAACTCCGCACCTCCGTCACGCTCCTCAGTGGCTCCCAATCTAGAACTACCTCGATCTTCGTAGGATCCACCGCAACTCCCACCTCAGAGATGACGTGTCCCAAGAAGTGGACCTCTCGAATCCATAAGTGACACTTAGAGAGCTTACCATAAATATGGTGCTCTTGGAGTGTATCCAGTACATCTCACAAGTGGTAAGTGTGCTCCTCAGTAGTTGAGTAAATCAATATGTCGTCGATGAAGACTATTAAAAATCGATCTAGATAAGGCTGAAATATTCTGTTCATGAGACTCATGAACATTGCTGGAGAGTTGGTTATGCCGAAAGGCATAACCAAGAACTCATAGTGGCCATACCGACACTTGAAGTTCGTCTTCTGCACATCCTCATCTCGAAATACGAGCTGATGATATCCTGACCTGAGGTCTATCTTCAAGAACCATCATGCTCCCTTGATCTGATCAAAGAGTTATTCAATCCTAACAATTGAATACTTGTTCTTTATGCTCACCTAATTAAGGTGATGATAATCAACACACAGTCGCAAGCTCCCGTCCGCCTTCTTGGTGAACAAAATTGGGGAAGCCCAGGGTGAAACACTGGGTCGGATGAATCCCTTGCCCTGCAAGTCCTCCAGCTGTACCCGTAGCTCTCGAAGCTCAGTGGGAGCCATCCGATATACTGGAGTAGATATTGAAGATGTCCCGGGGTACAGGTCAATATAGAAGTCTACCTCTCTGCAAGGAGGTAGTCCTGGAACGTCGTCAGGAAAAACGTCCGCATACTGATCCACCACAATAGGAAAACTCGGACTCCTCACATAAACTACTCCCAGGATGAGACTAGCCAACTGATGATTGATCGGTTGTCCTCTCCTCTGTGTGAGTCCATCCTATGCTTCAAAGGATCCCTTCTCGCCGGTGAAGGTGAACCTACTCCCATCGGTGCGGACACACTACACCTTGTGCCTAATACTGTCGATCTGAGCATGGACCGTAGATAACCAATACATACCCAAGATGACGTCATAAGGCCTCTACGCCTCTACAAGAAGATCCTAGCTGAAGCTCTTGCCTCCTAGAGTAAGGTCACACTACCGACACCAGTGTGTAATCGCTGAGTCTTCTCCTGTAGAAGTCTCTAGCCGTAAGGATCGATCCAACGACTCTGTCAGAATCTCCGAGCTCCGAACAAGGGCAGCGGCAATGAAGGAATGACTCACTCCTGTGTCTATAAGAACTGCACAAATGGTGGAGTATCCACAGATAGTACCTAGAATCATCTCAGGTGTGCCGTGGTCATAGGCCTCCACAGCCTGAAGCTGAGCCTATCTCTATTCACCAGCTCGTTGTGGTCTAGGTGGACCTCCTAGTGGTGGTGGTGGTAGAGCCCCAAAGCATCGTCCACCACCTGCTGCTCGGCCATATCCTCTTCCTCGTCTGCCTGCTCCCTACAGACCGCCACGGTTGAAACTCTGACTCTGCCTGGGTGGTCCCTCAACTGTATGCTGCTCCTTTTCATGGCAGGTCAGGCAGTCACGAGCCATGTGGCTCTGCCCGCCACATGCATAGCACTGTCTGCCTCGTAAATGACTGGCTCTGCTGCATGTACCCCACACCTCTGAACCAGTATCCTGAGGTCATCCACCTGATGGTCTGGTCCGCTTGGACCTCTGTGACGTCTGTCTACTGTCGGCTGCAGAAGACTCCGCTATGTGCCGCCCTACGGTAGGTCTCACGGCTGGTGAAGGCTCAGCAAGAAAGCTCTCCACAGAAAGGCTCACTCTAGTACTCCTTCCTGCGTTGGAATACTGAGGGATATAATCGAAGCCCTAATCTCATGCCTCAGTCCCTGCTCGAAGGTCCGGGCCCGGAAGAATGGGTCTCGTACCATGTCAGTGGAATAGCGCAAGAGGTCGGTAAATCTCGCCGAGTACTGGGATACTATCATGCTACCCTTCCACAGCTGTAGTAGCTCCTGAATGCGCACTGCACGGAGGGTGGCTGGAACGAACTTCGAGTGGAAGAGGCTCTCGAAGTCCGACCAAAGTAATGATGCCTCGTCGTGCACCTGGAGCATCAGGATCCACCATCTACCTACTGCTGCATGTAGGAGACTCACCACAAGGTGATATGAATAAAATAGAATAAGAGAAGAATAAGAAATTTTATTTAAAGATAAGTTGATTCGAACAACTTAAATGAGAAGGAAAAACGTTACAAAGACAAATTGGCATAATAACATTACAATGAAAACAAAAGCTCCAAGATCCCCAAATCCTCCACCAAAACTGCCTCTAATAGGCATTTAGGAAGCCTTTGGATGATATCTCATCTTTCCATGTCTCTTTAATTAATTTCGGTGGGCCTAGGTGGGTGTAAAATTAATGGATAAAAGAATTTTCAATTCTTTCCCCGAAGTGGAAGCCAGCTTGCATCCACCGAAAAGATACACCGAAAGGACCTTCTATATGGACGAATTAGAGTGGTACATAGAAGGATTTAATGTATCCCTGGATGTACCCTAATATTCTATAAAATAGAAGCCGTAAATATTTTGTGTTTTGTGAGATATGAGTTAAATGGTGTTCTGTTTTTCTGGGCCATAGATTCTGGCCCAAAATTCCACCTTCAACCTGGGCCTCCTGGAACTCTATTAAGAAATCCAAATTTACTTGGGTCACTATTTAATGAAATGTTACAAAGGATTTCTTCTATATTCAGTGAAATTTTTAGAATCATTGGGTTTGAATATTTTCCTCTACAATACTTTTATTGGGCTTCGGTCCAGATCACTTCGCCCAACATGTTGTTGGTTCAAAGTACACTTTGGTGTCTTCCTAATTGAATCTCTATATTCTCTAAAATAATTAATTGTTCCTTATAGTATGGGAAACCTGAAAATAAAATATGAAAATAAAATTAAGAATATTTTTTGTTTTATTAGATGTTCAAGAATGTACCATGTAATAGTGAATTTTAAGAAGGAATTACAATCATAATGTGAAATAATGTTCAAAGAGTAAAATCCACTTATAATGGTGTCTATGATTAATAAATCACATGAATATTATATTATAAACAATGAATATTATTCTCTTTTAGGGGTTAATCACACCCCACAACTTGAGTTTTTTTTCCTGAGAAAAATATATCTCAAAAATATGAAATTTGAATTCCCTTGTCCAAAAACATTTTAATACACATTTCTCACCCTAATACCTCATACCAAAAAATTTATGAAACCCATAAAAATAATTTAAAACAAGATAGTTCCATAGGCATATCCCAATCCCAAGCTCATTCCTTTGTTCAAATTCATCTCCGTTTTTCATCCCATTTTATTTAAGCATGGTGAAGTGTTGTGCGTCACAATAGGCATGGGGGATCATTTTCATTAGAGGGATAAAAGGTGTAAGCGCTAGGAGGAATCAAATGTTAATATTAAGATGAGTATTCATTTTTTAATTTTTAATTTTTTTTTGGTTTTTTTTTTCAATTTTTCCACGGTAATTGAAATTGAACTCAATTGAGTCAACCCATGTAGAAAGACTTTGCCGATAACTCCCAAGCTCAAAGACATTAGGGAACCATGTGAAGCTCACATACTCGGGCATCATCTCGAGGTAACTCAACCAAAAACAAATTCAAATTATCACAAATAGAGATAAAATTCCCAACTCCAGGCCAGCCAACTATGGATTCATGATTCCCAAGTTCCGAAATCCACACATTAGGTCAATCCATTGCTCTACGTGCAATTTATTTTTTTGAATACTCACATTAAAATTAAATTTATCACCAACCCTATGAAATTTATAATGTACCCCAAGAACTCAAACTCATACCCCACAATCTAGAGGATGTTCATTGTGTTTTTTATTATATGTATGAAAATATAAACGGTGAAAAATTACATCGGACAACCACGCTATCCAAAATCAATGCTAATGAACCTAAAATTGCATTAAAATCAGAATCAAGGCATGCCAAATTATTTGATATCCAATTTCAGAGCTTGGAATGTGCATTATCATGTTCAATGTTAATGAAAATTTCCTTTCAACATATTTTATGGTGAAAAAAAATCATTTTTTTTATTTCATCTCCCCCAACATAGAATAACACAGTTCATAGTGTTTACAGAAATGAAAACTTAGAAGGGGGTAATATAGAAGTTCAAAGAAGACATTGAAAATGAAAATCATAGAATGAAGCCACCCAGTGGTTGATGTTGAAAATGCATTCCCCAGTATCCCTTCAGTCCTAGTTCGAGTCCCAGTGGCTTGGACAGTTGTGACGGGATTTTCCCAATGACCTACGACATGTCTTTAATTATTTTCAATTATATATATATTTTTTTGTTTTTTTAAACTACAAAAACATAAAAATAAAATAAAATAAACTGATGATACATTGTCTTATCTCAAATTTCTAGTTAAGGTATTACTCATGGATCACAACACGTGACACGGATGAATATGGTGCTCCCCTTTCATACTCATCCTTACTCTTAAAAGAAGAACCGGTCAAAAATATCATTTTTTTTATTTTTCATTTAACCTACAAAAACATTAAAATAAAATAAAATAAACTGATGATACAATGTATTCTCTTAAATTTCTAGGTAAGGTATTACTCAGGGATCACACCACATGACATAGATGAATATGGTGCTCCCCTTTCATACCCATCCTTACTCATAAAAGAAGAACAAGTCAACAATCAAATTTTTTTCTGTATTTTTCCTTTAACAAACAAACACATAGAAATAATATAAATTGATGATACACTATATTCTCATAAATTTCTGGGTAAGATAATACTTAGGGATCACACCACATGACACGTATGAATATGGTTCTCCCCATTCATACCCATCCATACTCATAAAAGAAGAACAGGTCAATAGACTGAGGTACTAATTAAATGAATGGAAACATGAAAAACACAGGTTTCCTCCCATGAAACACTTTTGTTTAACATTTCTAACTCGATTTAAACCCCTAATTGTTTAAGTATTTTCCTCATCTAAGATTGGTTCACACAAGTCTTCATCAACTTCTTGTTTTTGAAATGGTTCAATTAATGGTTTGACTCTATGGCCATTAACTTTAAAGGTTTTACCATTGTTGGGATCTTGAATTTCTGCAGCCCCATGGGGGTATACCTTATGCACTATGTATGGACCAGACCATCTGGACTTCAACTTTATTGGGTGTAAATGAAATTTATAACTATATAAAAGAATTGGTTTACTCGGTACAATGTGTTTAGTTTTAATATTTCGAGTTAGTAGGATTGTACTTTAGCTTTATTGATCCTTGAATTCTCATAAGCCTCCATCCTAAGTTCCTCAAGTTCATTGAGATCTAATTTACTTTTTGTTTTAGCCAATGATAGGTCATAATTCATTTTATTAATTTCCCAAAAGTCATTGTGTTCAATCTCTACTGGAAAATGGAATACTTTACCATAAACCAACCTATATGGGGAAATTACTAAAATGATTTTTAATATAGTTCTGTAGGACCAAAGAGAATCTAAGAGTTTTCTCGACCAATCTTTCCTAGATGGATTAACTATTTTCTCAAGAATTTGTTTGATTTCTCGATTAGCTAACTCATATTGACCATTGGTTTGTGGGTGGTAAGAAGTTTACACTTTTTGAGAAATTCTATACTTGTCTGTGAGTTATGAGAATGGGAGATTTCATAAATGAGTTCCAAGATCACTAATGATAGTCCAAGGAATTCCAAATCTACAGAGGATGTTTTCCTTGAAAAATCTAATCACAGTTTGATGATCATTAGATTTTTTAGGAATCACCTCAACCCATTTTGAGACATAATTGACATCTAATTTAATATACAAATATCTCCTAGAGTTTGGGAAGGGGCCCATGAAATAGATTCCCTAGCGGTCAAATATTACAATCACTAAGATGGGAGTGAGTGGCATTTGATTCCTTTTTTTGATGGACCCTACATGTTGACACCTAGGACAACATTGAGAAAATTAGTAGGAGTCCCTTGAGAGGGTGGTCCAAAAGATACCAATCTGAAGAACCATAGTAGAAGTTTTCTTAGAGGAAAAGTGACCTCCACATACATCACTATGACGGAATTTTTGGATAGACTCCTGTTCAGATTCTGGGGCACACCTCCTAATGACCTGGTAAGGATAGAACTTAAAGAGGTATGGATAATCAAACACATAGTCCCTGATATCATAAATGAATTTACTTCTAGCTTGAGTCCCTAATAATTTTGTAATGACTCTTGTAACTGAGAAGTTGGCTATGTCGGCATACTAAGGGTAGTCACTCATAGAGTATAGGTGTTCATTAGGGAATGAATCAGACACATAAATATGAGATAATTTGTCATTAAATTCTACCCTAGATAGATGATTAGCTATAATATTTTCAACACACTTATTTTCCTTGATTGTGAGGTCAAATTATTGTAATATAGGGACCCACATAATTAGTATAGCCTTAGTATATTGTTTCTGGAGGAGGTATTTAATTGAAGAATGGTCAGTGAACACAATGATGGGGGGTCCTAAGAGGTAGGACCTAAAATTTTCTTATGAAAACACAAAAACAAGTAAGTCCTTCTTAGTGGTGGTGTAGTTGATTTGGGAATCATTTAATGATTTTATTGCAAAAGAAATTACATAATGATTTTTATCACAATGATGTCCTAACACATCTCTTGAAGAAAAGTCACTTGAATCACACATCAGTTCAAAAGGAATGCTCCAATTTGGTGATTTTATGATCAGGGGAGAGGTGGGAGATTATTTGAGGGTTTAGAATGAATCCTCACAGCTTTATGTCCAAACAAATGGTGCATCCTTTACTAAAATACCACAAAGGGGACAAGAAATATAACTAAAGTTACTATTGAATCTTCTATAAAAATTAGCATGTCCTGAGAAAAACCTCACATCCTTGACAGTTTTGGGTGATGGAAGGTGACGAATTATGTCAACCTCGGTTTTATCGACTTCAATCCCCCTACCTGAGACAAGATGGACAAGGAATAGTCCCTCTTTAACCATGAAATGACATTTTTCCCAGTTTAGGATAAGATTCTTTTCTTCGCATATTGAAAAAACTCTCTCCACATTCCTTATACATCTCTTAAATGTATCCCCAAACACAGAGAAGAAATCCATGAAGACCTCTAGAAAATACCCTACCATGTTCGAGAAGATTCCCCTCATGCACCAATGGAAGGTTCCAGGGGAATTGCATAACCTGAATGACATGTGTTTGAAGGAAAAGGTGCCAAATGGATAGGTAAATGTTGTCTTCCCTTGATCCTCTAGGGATACCTCAATCTAGTTGTACCCCGAGTACCCATCTCAGAAACAGTAGAAGGAATGACCTTCCACTCTCTAAAGAACATGGTCAATGAATGGTAAGGGGAAATGGTCCTTCTTGGTAAATGATTTGAGCTTCCTATAGTTGATGCAGACTCTCTAGCCACTACTCACCCTAGTTGGGATAATATCTCCATCCTTTTTGGTTATCACTGTGATTCTGGACTTCTTTGGAATGACATGGATTGGGATGACCCACTCACTCTCAGCTATGGGATAGATCATACAATATTTTAACAATTTCATAATTTCTTTCCTCACAAATTTCATGAGATTAGGATTGGGTCTCCATTGAGGTTGACGACATGGCTTTGAATCATATTATAGAACAAACCTATGAGTCCTGATAAGTGGGATAATCCCAGGAATATCAGATAGGGACCATCTAATGGATTTCTTGTGTCTCCTAAGGACATCTAGAAGCATCCTATCATGAACATATTGAAGATAAGAAGAAATTACCATAGGGTGTGTCCCATTTTATCATAATAAGACATACATAAGTGAAGTAGGAAGTTATTTCAATTCAAGATTTGGTTGGTTCAAAATTTCAATATAACATTGGGAAATTGGCTCAAAATCAATTTCTTTTTTCAGTGTTTCAAGTAGGATTGATTCCCCATGTGTAGAAGTTTCAGCTATTAGATTTGTTTGATTAGTGTTAGGGAAGGTAGTTGGAGTGGTCTCCATGAATGTGGCTTCCTAAAAGGTTTCACTGATTGATGGTCTTGAGATTTTATCATTGGAGAAATCTGAAATTGATTCCATCCAAGGGGATAAACATCCTTCATGTGAACAAAGGAAATTAATCTCTTCCTGACTTAAACATTCCTCAAATATTCCTTGATGTTCTATGGATTCATTATCAATGCATATTATCATGTTCACTTCATTAATATACTCATCATCCCCTATCTGTGAGCTTGCATTATAGATGTTAAAGTCAACACACATGTTTCCAAATGTGATGGTCATGTTCCCATTTCAAACTCAGATAATAGAGTTGATTGTTGCAAGGAAGGGATGAAAAAGGAAGATTGGGCTTTGTTCCTTTTTACCTACGTTTGTATTGTTGTCAAGTACAATGAAGTCAGCAGGGTAAATGAAGTTTTCTACTTTTACCAGAACATCCTTTAAAATCCCCTTTGAAACCCTAATGCTAAGATAGGCAAGTTGAATAGTGGGAGATGTGGGTTAGAGATATTCTAGGCCTAACTGGCAGTACACAACGTAGGGAATGATATTGACACTGGATCCTAGGTCACACAAGGCTTTGACAACTTTGTTCTCTCCTAGTTCAACATTAATGTAAGGTCATCCTGGGTCTTTTATCTTTGGGGAAGGGTTTCTTGGATTGTTTTACTAACATTTGTTTCTATAAGGACTTAGTTCTTATGTGATAATTTCCTTTTAAATGTGCATAGGTTATTTAGGTATTTTGATTATGCAAGAATGGTTTGAAAAGAATCGCGGAGTGTAATGTTCAACTTGACTTGTGATAATATTTCTATCAATGTTTCACTCAATTCATGCTTGGATTCCCCCCTCATGTGTTGAATAAATGGTTCATGTTGTGGGATTATTTGTTCAAGAGGTGTTTCTTTCTCATTGTAATCAGTTTTCTCAGTTTGATCATGGGGTTTATTTAAATTTTCATTAGAGTTTGAAGCTTTAGATGGTCTATGAATTATTTTTTTAGGTTCCTCAGTTGATTTTCCACTTCTTAAAACTGTCACAACCTTCAGTTTTTCATGAGTTTTTTGAGTGAAACATGACTCTCCCCTTGATGTTTGTTGTTTAATGGCCTGTGTGGGCATGGTTGACTTCCTAGTTTTGATGGTTTCAAGTTATTTTTTAATGGAAGATACTTCTGAGTTCATTTTATTCATTTATTTACACAACTATTCAAGGATTGGAAGAGGGAGAGATTGGATAGGGGATTTTGTTGGTTGGTTTATCCTAGGAGGATACTTTAGTTGTTGGATGGGTTGTTGGTATTGGAAAGGAGGATGTTGGTATTGGACTAGTTGTGGTTGGAATTGGTTATGTATTTGAAAATTTTGTGTAGGGTGGGGGTTTGGTCCTTGTGGTTGGCTAGGTTGTTGGTTATCTCTCTAGTGGAAACTTGGGTGGTCATTATACCTTGGGTTGAATGTGTTTTGGTATTGGGGATTTTGAAAGTTTAGGGCATTGAATTCAGTAGGTGTTCCTCCTATAAGAACATCCTTGATGGATGGAATGGTTGGGCAGTTGTCTTTTTTGTGGTCATGTTAGTCACAAATTGTGCAAAAGTGTCTAAAATTTGGATTTCATGGATTTTTCTAAGGTCTATCTCTTCAACCTTCCTAGTGAGTGCTGAGAGTTTATCCTTGAGTATTTCCTCTTCTATAAGTGTATTCATTCCAGTAGTTCTTTGTGGCTTTTCAAAATAAGGTGATGTTCTCCATGTTTGGTTTTTTTCAGCAAGGATTTCTAGAAACTCATAAGTATCATTTGGGGATTTGTTTTTAAAGGTCCCATTACACATCATGTCAATGAATTGTTTGTTCCCCGAGCCTAACCCCTCACAGAAAATTATCTCTTGTCTAGGAATAGAAAAACCATGGTGTGGAACCATGTTTATGGCTTCTTTGAACCTCTCCCATGTTTCATAGAATGACTCTCCCTCTTTTTCAAAAAAGTTTTAGATGATCTTTTTAAGTGGTATGGTTTTGTGGTGGGGAAAGTATTTTTTGTAGAATTATCTTTGTAATTAGTCCTAAGAGTTGATTAATGATGGTCTTAAATTGTTTATCCAATTTTTAGCTCTATCCTTTAATTAAAAAAGAAAAGGTCCTCATTTTAGCTGATTCTAGTTGATATGGGGTACACATGGTTTCTACAATGTCATTGAAATTCTTAACGTGAAGGTAGGGAATCTCAGACTCCATTCCATGGAATGTGGGAAGGTGGTTTAGAACATGGGGTTTAAAGATGTAGTTTTAATCTCCTAGGGAATTTTTTTTAATGCATGAGGGGGCATTGGTCCATGATGGAGTGAGGGAGTTGTTCATATTTTGATAGACCACATTCCCTATGTTTGGAGCTTCTTGGTTTCGGTTTCCCATTTGATCACCCACATGGTTTACCATTTGATTTCTTTGAAGACACTCCATTAAAATTGTTTTAATTGTTGAATTTGGACTTTAAATAATATTTGGTTCAAGTGTAAACAATCCCTTAGGTGCACTTGAATCCCCTATCCTAGGACTTTCCACACTAACTAATCTGTTTGAGTTATCACGGGTGTAGGCGGACATGCGCCACAAGAAAAAAAAGAGAGAAAGGGAAAAGATAAGAGAAATTGGGTGATAATAGAAGAACGAGGGTGAGAAAAGAAGGTTTTTGGTCTAAGGAAATTATTTGGTCCCCGGAAACGACACCAAAATTTGGTGTTACCCAAATTTACCCACGTTCTAAGGGTTAAGCGGTCGCTTGCAATGTAGCTTGGGTTGTCGAATCCTCAGAGGCCTAAGAAGAACCTTTAAACACACAATATAAAGAGATGTATTTTTGGATATGAAGTGACCAACTTGGGTTTATTTTTTATGGGTTTGAAAATAGCACTAATATATCTATTTGAATTCAATTTATGATAAAATGAGTTGATCCTAGGTTATTGCTTGGGGTGGATTGGATGAGTTCCCTTTTTTTATGATTTCAATTTCATTAACTCGAGAACGATTCCTGAAATAAATTCAAACTAACCTCATCACTTATGGATTAAAAACCTTCACAAATACATTCTAATCACATATACACTTGTAGGATCATTTTCATGAGAACTCCAAGGTAAAGTATCTAATTAGTACATAAAAGTGGAGAGAATAAATTCAATAAGGAAGATGAAGAGAGAACATCATTGAATGAAAGAAACTCAAATAAAAGAAATTAATTAAATTTAGAGAGTGAGAAATAACATCCAATCCATCTCCTTTATACTCCCTTGGATCAACCCATAAAAGATCTATCCCTCCATTGATGACATGTTCTCAACGGAAGCGGGAAGTAGACTTACGATGGTGGAATTGAAGAAGTAAAAAAACAACAAAATAATAATCACTCCACCATTTTGTGAACAATATCACAAGGTTTGGTGTGAATGAATTCACACCATGAGGAAAATATATCAAGGTGATATTAATAAAATATAATAAGAGAAGAATAATAACTTTTATTGAAATATAAGTTGATTCTAATAACTAACAAGAGAAGGAAGAACGTTACAAAGACAAATTGGCATAATAACATTACAATGAAAACAAAAGCTTCAAGATACCAAAATCCTCCACCACTACTACCTTAAATAGGAATTTAGGAAGGATTTAGATGATCTCCCATATCACCATGTCTATTTAATTAATTGTGGTGGTCCTAGGTGGGTGGAAAATTAATGGAGAGGAGACTTTTCAATTCTTGACCCGAAGTGGTAGCCAGCTTGAATCCACTGAAAACATATGCCTAAAGGACCTTCTATATGGCCGAATTAGAGTAGGCCATAGAAGGAATAAATGTATCCCCGGATGTCCCCTAATATACTATAAAATTTCAACCGCAAATATTTTTTTTGTTTGAGAGATATGAGATAAATGGTGGGCCATTTTTCTACGCCACAGAATCTGGCCCAGAATTCCATCTTCAACTTGGGTCACCTAGAACTCTATTAAGACATCCAAATTAGCTTGGGCCACTATTTATTGAAATTTTCCAAAGGATATATTATATATTAAGTTAAATTTTCAGAATCCTTGGGTTTGAATATTTTCCTCTACAATACTTTTATTAGGATTTTGTCTAGATCACTTCACCCAGAATATTGTTGGTCCAAAGTCTACTTTGGTGGTCTTCCAAATTGAATCTCCTAGTGCTCCAAAATAATGAATTTTTTCTTATAGCATGGTATACCTGAAAATATAAGATGACAATAATATTAAGACCATTTTTGGTTTTATGATATGTTCAATAATGTACCATGTAAAAGTGAATTTTAAGAAGGAATTACAATCATAATGTGAAATAATGATCAATGTGTAAAATGCGCTAATAATGGTGTCTATGATTAATAAATCACAAGAATATTATATTATAAAAAATGAATATTAACCACTTTTAGGGGATAATAAATGGGCTTGAAAAATAAGGGTGTGAAATTTTAATGTTTAGAATCTTGTGAAGTAGTCTTTTAGGAAGTGAAGGGTAGACTAACTTCAGCACCAATATTGATTCTGTCAGAGCCAGGTAAGACTTATACAGTAAACTATGACACATTAGGTTTCAGGATTGGAACTATTCTGATACAGGATGAGTGATTCGTTACGTATATTTCTCATCAAGTGAGGCCTCATGAGTAGAATTACTTGACGCATGATCTCGAGATCACCATTATTGTTCATTCTTTATGTTTTTGGAGATACTATTTATTGGGAGAGAATTTTTTTTGTTCACAAACAAAAAAAGCCTCAAATACATATTCACTTAGTGGGATCTAAATATCAGGTAGTGTGGGTGGATCAAGTACCTACAATCATTTGATTTGTAGCTTGCCTAAACTTTAGGGAAAGGGAATTCAGTAGCCGATGATCTGAGATGAAAGAATTAGACTCAGGTGGTTCAGGAATGCAGTGATGAATGGACGATTATGGGATTATTTTTGGAGATGAACATTGAGTTTCAAGAGTACCATGGTCAGAATATCCTCTCATCCTTAGTGGTGACATCAACTCCTTTGTAATGAGTAAAGTTGAGAAAACTATTAGATATAGGAGGCATTATCCTATGGGAAAGTGTCTCAAATGATGATGATTATTCTTGTAGGGTAGTCGATGGGGATGATACTCTAATGTTTTGTAAGCATGTATGGGTACTAGAAGACATCAGAGAGTATCTGATAAGGTATTTACATGCCTCATCATGGGAAGTTCAACCCGGTGTCACCAAAATGTATTGAGATCTATGACTTTAATATTGGTGGACCAGTATGAAACATGAGATAACTGGTTTTATCATGTGATGTTTCACTTGTATGTAGGTGAAGGAAGAACATCAGCATCTAACAGAGATTCTTCAGTCAATGTCCATTCTTGAGTGGAAATGGGATGATTTTTCAATCAACTTCATGACTAGTCTACCCAAATCACCTCATTGAAATGACATATTGTGTCCTGTTGTTGATCATCTAAAGAAGGTCGCAAACTTGTTACCTGGGTGATAGACCTTCTCGATAGAAGAGCGAGGAAGTATATACACCAAGTAGGTGTTATGCCTTCATGGATCACCACGTTGTATTGTTTTTGATATAGATTCTCATTTCACGTCATGGTTATAGCAGGGGTAATAGAAGGCATTGGTTACACAGGTACTTTTGAGCATAGCCTATCACCCATAGATTTATGGACAGACATAGCATACAATTCAAGTGATAGAGTATATGATTAGTGCATGCGTTCTTGACATTAGGTGTTATTAGCAGAAACACATTCCCCTCTTCGAGTTTTCTTATAACAATAGCTTTCAAGATACCATTGGGATGGATCCCTACAAATACTTATATGGTATGATTTTTCACTCCCTCTGTGTGGGATAGAGTTAGGGGAGGTAGCTATTCTTGGGCCCCGTCTCATTCAAGAGACTAAAAAATAGGTCTGCCTGATCAAAAAATGCATTTTGACAGCTCAATCTAAATAGCAGTCTTATTCCAGCAGATGTCGGTGACCTCCTAAGTTTGAGGTCGAAGTCCTAGTTTTCTTGAAATTATCACCTAGGTTAGGGTATAGACATATTCGTAAGTAGGGTGAGCTATCACTGAGATTCGTTAGACCCTTCAGGGTTTTAAAGCAGATCATACCAGTGGATTTATATCTTTTAATTCCTCAGATATATTGGTCCATGCATGATTTCTTTCAAGTATCTCATCTTTTTTGATATTATCCAGACCCATATCATGTATTTCAGCTTGATAAGGTTGATATGGATATAGATACTTCCTTCAAGGAGTATCTGGTGCATATTATTGATCAGAACATCCAGACACTCTAAGGTAGGTTTGTTCCTCTTATACAGGTTCTATGGCATCACAGTTGGGTGTAGGATGAGACCTTGGAGAATGAAGATGATATAAGATCTTAGTGGTTGGAACTCTTTTCCGATAGTACCTCTTTACCCTCATAAGGAAAAATTATGGATTAGTTGCTATAAGAAGGGGAGGTTGTACCGACCCAACTTTTGAAAAAAGTATGGATAATTGGTTTCTCATTTTGAATCCTTCCATTAATCATGGTAAATTTTTTCTGTGACCTAGGAAAGGTTCGAATATCATATGAGGCTGGTTCGGAGCCCGAAGGTCCAAAAAGTGGGCTGGAGGTTGGGCTTCACGGTTAGTGGAAACTGTGTGACCCATGCCACACCATTTGAGTAAACCATGTGGTTGTAGACAAGGGCACCCACAAGTAAGCATGGTTTGTTTGAAACCATGCGGACCAGGTGCACAGTCATGTGGTCTATTCTATAAAGGAGACAAATCCCTTCCACATGGTCTGCACATGGTTTTTAAATCATGCGCAAAATCCATGTGCAATGGGGTTTGAGGACAAATTAATATTTTCCCCTACCTAAACCTTAAGTTATAATTCTCCTTTTCCTCACCTTCCAACAGGAAGAACTGTGAGTTCTACCTCCTTGAGCTATCAAAGCCTCCTCCTCCTTGGATTCTTGATATGTCCTTCATTTGTTGTCTGATCCTTGATCTGTATGAGTCATTGGAACCCCTGTGGTAAGATTCTGTAGTCTCTCTACTATTTTCTCTATTCTTATTTTCATCTATTGTTCTATGTTGTTTTAGGTTTATATACTCTATTTTTAGGGCATTGGACTGAAACTCATATATCTTTCAACATGCTTAAAAAATGAGGTTGACTTCAATTGGGGAATCATCTACGACCCTGATGCAGGTTGTTACGTAGTTTTCCATTTGAGTTTTAGATATTTTGTATTTATTCTCATTTTTTCATAAGTCAGACTTTTTCAAGATTAATAATCACATTAGTTACTCCATGTATAAATGACCCTAGATCCTTGATATATGTGAATTGGGTTTGGGTTGGAGGTTTAGATACCACCCTCAATCTATATGGACACCCTTAAGTGTGCCACTTTGGAAATGGTCATTTTGGTCCAAATGGAAAAAAATTCCTAGAACCCAAATTTGCTCTCAACTTAACTTTTAATTAAAATAGAAATTGTCCCACGTGCAATTGATATATACCAAGGTACCTCAATGGTATTTAGCACATTTTTAATTGTAATTTTACAAATTGGTATGTGAGTATTTTACTTTGACACTTTTTCCTTGACACCTTGCCTGGAAATGAATTTACCATGTTAGGAAAATTGGATGGTTGGACTTATAGGTTGGTTAGGATGATATGGCCTAGATATTCTAAATGAATTGGGTTAAATGGAATGGTCCCAAGGGATGGAATGGCCTTACCCTTATTGTAATTTATTAAAGGAACAACATGAAATGCCTGGGTTATTTAAATGGAAAATGAGATAAGATGGTTCTACCTTATTCTATATGATATGAATGGATATGCCACTTCTATTATTTTGATCTTGTGATATGTATATGGATGGGAGTAATTCTTACCCCATTCCATCTTATTATATGTGTATGGGTGTGAGGCATGATTACCCCATGCTAGTTGAAATCTCAATATAAATGTATAGTTGGGAGGTATTCTTACCTTGGGCTAGATGTAATATATATGGATGGGAGGAATTATTATGCCATGCCAACTTATTTAATATGTATGGGTTGGAGGCATTCTTACCCCATTCCAGTTATGGTATATATGTATGGAATAGAGACATGCTTACATCGTTCTAGTTATATTCTATACATTAATATATGCATATGGTGACTTTTTCAGACTTACCATCTTTGAGCTGAAGCAGGTAGACCCCCCACGTGTCCTTTAGGAACTTGAGTAGGAAGTTGTTTATTTTTTCTGCATTGTCTTACTTTAATTTCACATTGTTTACTTATGATCACCTAATCAGATTATTCATAGGCACCATTAGTGGTTTCCCATAGAGATGTTTATCTCACACCCTACTCAGTCCACCTTCCGCACTTGAGAATACTATTTTCCTACAGGTATGGATAAGTGAAAACACCACTCTTCTGGCTATTGAATCTTATAGAGCTTAGGAGTAGAGGATTGGGCATAGGCTCAAGATGATATGGAGAAAATTTTTTATTTTGTTCTCTTTTCTACTTTTTTTAGCATTCCTATTGTTTGTTCCCAATTTCTATTTTGTACTGGCATGTCATTCATACATAATGTTTTTGACACTTCCTATTAGGTATTTGTTATGTTATTCATTTATTTAGACTACTGTTGTATTTATTTATGCTTCTGTTCTTTGTTGTATATTATTTTTGGTTATGCTTATACAATTTTTTGTTACTGTTGCATCATTGTGTACTCTTCCATGGGGATATAGTCTCTCCGCTGATTTACCTTCACACCCCTACTTCTATTCAGCAGCCCTTGGCATATGGAGAGATTCACTAGGGGTCATGTGGCCAACTAGGCTCAGGGCATCGGTTAAGTGGCATTCAGGTTTGGTACATCACATTTAGGTTGTATTTTATGTTTTTTAATGTAATTTATAGATAATGTGTGTATATAGCCTCATAGTTATACTAAATTGATGAATTCTATAAAATTTAATCTCTTGTATTCTATGACAATGTAATAAAATATCCACTAGGTCTAGGTTATTATAGTTGGGGTTGTTACAAATGTTGTGGGAATGGAACTGATGTTAAATAATAAGGGTTTAAGGAATGAATTTGGCATGGTTTGGTTGTGGAAGTGAGATTTTGGAGACTCTCAAATGGCAGCTTGAGTTTAATTGCTCAGGATAAGGGTGTTGGTGGAGATAGAGGTGAGATGGTAGTGTAAGGATATAAAAGATGATGTGTTATTTATGGGTGATAGTGAAAATGGTGATGGAGGAAGAGTGATCGGTGTAAAAATGATATCCATAAAACAAGAGCCAAATGAATGATGTGTAGTCTAAATATCACACACCATGTTTAGTTACGGCCTCCAGCTATGGTTTCTATGGGAAGTTAAATATATCATTGCATGTTACCATATACAACATTCTTTGAACGATATTTGGTTGGAGTCTTTAGTTTCTCATGGGATGTAAATATCAAATTATGCATGAATTTGGGTCACACGCCATGTTTGGTGAACCACATGACACATGGGGTTCAATGGTAAATTTCTTATTTTTCCTCAAGATTTAAAAAAAATTTAATAATGGGAGAACATTTTTTCCAGATTTTGAGTACACACCAAGGTGTTTTATAAAATTCAAATGTTGTATATGATATTAGAACATGCCATCTATTTTAGGAAACACAACATGAGGCTTTCCAAAATACATGTTGACTTGCCCCAAAATTTTAAATGTTGTGTATATTAAAGTAACATGAAATGGACTATGAGTTACATGCCCAGAAGACTCTTTGGATTGACACACCATGTCAACAGAATGAAATTCTATATAATAATTAGAGTAAAATATGGTCATGGAATACAGTCATCTACTACTTGAGCTAGAAATATTGTTTGAGGTTCGGCACATGTCATTTACTTTCTATTTCTTTGTGTTTTTTGTATCTTCTCATCTAGGTGTATTAAATGAGAGAACAATAGTAAATTTTGAGTGTTTTTCACATATAACATTATGGTGTTTATTTATTCATCATTAAGGGTTAATTTTGAGGTAATATCGATAAATGGAGCCCCTTATCTTCATGGGGATGATGATAGAGTGTGGGTGAGAAATCTAGAGAGGGAATGGAGTTGGTAATCCCTTAGGATATATACTAATGATTAGGTTATAGTCCTCCATATACTTCAGGGATTTGGTAAAACATCATAGTTCTAGGGAATGGGTCCTCTAATTCAAAAATTTATCCATGGAGATCGTACCCCTTATTCCTAATAGCGTGTGGGTCCTCTATAGGAATTGGATACACCCTCATTTGATTTTCCTCAATGAGGTGAGGGTCCTCTATATAACTGATGGGTTATGTAACCCCCTATGAGTTAGTGAGAGGTTCCTCCATCTATTGGGTTAGTAATATATTTGACAAACATGCATATCTTTTTTAGGTTTGAGTCCCCCAATATGGTTCTATAGAGGTGATGTTGGGATTATGTGATTTTGGATATTTTGGATCTTATAAAATGACATAAATACTTGGTTTTTTTGGAGATTCCATAAACTTTTAGGATATCAAATTCAGACTTTTCATGTCTTATGTTATTCTGAGTGTCTCTGTTTATGCATGAAATGAGAAACATACTGGATTTAAGCAATGAAATTATGACTTATCTATGATCAGTAGTTTTTCACTTGGTCCCTGGGTTTCCCATTTATAAAATCATATACGGGTTCTTCTGTTTTCCCTTTTAGTATTGGTTTTTGAGTTAACCTATTGTTATGTCTACTCTTTTTTGTTTTTAGGATATCCTAAAGGGTATTTTTATAGTCATACCAACAAGGTAGTCATGCCCACATGTGTTATTTTTGGAAAAATGATCCCCAAATCAGATGCGATCTTGGTGGATGTGGAAATGTTGTATCTTGTGTGGAGATGATACTTAGCGGTTCTTAGTGGTGTTTAATAGTGGTAGATACTATTGGTGATCTATTTATAGAAGCTCTTATTGTGAGGTGGGTCTTCCCTTGTTGAATTCCTATTATTATTGGTGAAATTGTCTTATATATATTTTTCTTCTAATATTGAATGTTATTATTTGTGATTTTATATATCGTGGATATCTCACGCATACATTTGTTATAATGTTAATTATTTATATATTTATGGTGATTGTATTATTTTTACATTATTCTAAAGTTTTATATCAATTATAGGTTTTCATATACTAAGGCCTCTAATGTATGTTATGTCTTCTTAGTTCTCATCACCAGCCCCCGAGCTATTAGAGGTGGGCTTGGGGTGGCACACTCACCTTACCACCAGCCTAGGAGAGGTCCTGATGGGTTAGTTCATGTCATAAAAACAAATCAAATTGTTATTAAAATGATTCGACCATTTAATATTAAGGCATATTTTCAATTTTCTTTTCTAAACCATTGTAAATATTTGCTTTCAGATCACTTCATGGTCCAATACCTTCTTCAAACAATAATTTTATTGTTATCGATGCTCTTGGTTTGATCATGTAAATAAATTTAGATATTTTTAAACTCTTTCAAGAATCTATAGATACAAATTTCATATTTTATTCACTTTTTTTAATTTTATTTTCATGAAACATTTTTTAATGCCACCATGAAACGAAAAGAGATTCATCCTTCAAGACAAAGAAGAAAACCCATAGATGATTTACCATCTTCCAAAGATGGAAAGGAAAAAAATATAAGGCCGTGATTACCTCATATATGAATAAGAGATTTGTAAGGACTTAATAATATATCCCCATTAACTTTTTAAGCTCTAATGCTTGTTTTTAAATAAACAATGAGTACATTACCTTCAATAACTGTTACTCAAATTGGAGAGGTTTCACCCACACTGGTAGGGAACAATTAAAAGTATTTTAAATAGGTTCAATATAAATCAACTGATGAGGTTTTGAAGATAATTGAGGTTTTGGAAAAACCAGTTCCATAAAAAATAATTATTATTAAAGATAAAGAGAACCCCAAGGAAATGTAAGAACAAAATATTAAGATATTATTCTTTTTATTATTTTTTATTCTAAAATTCAAGGATGTATTATAACTAGTGAAGAATGATTCATAAATTTCATCTCAAGGAAGAGATATATCCAATATATTATGTGTTAAGACTCAGAAAAATTGAACTAAAGAATAATACCTACACCATGGTTTCTTATTATCAATTATTTATGGATTGACTTTCATCTTTTTATTTTATATTTTTTAACTAAATTAAAATAAAAATATCATGTTTTTTTAATAGTTTATTGATATAAAAAAGATCAATATAAACTCTATTTTATTCATTTATACCTTAAATCAATTGGGAAGATGAGTAATAATGATGTAAATATAACAATAAGCCAACAAATCATTGAGAATCATTCTAAGATAGTGTTAGTACAATGTGTTATGTGTTACTCTGTAATTGATTATTTTATGTTTCAGGAATAAAAATATTATAACCTTAATAGATTATTGTGATCATATGTTGACAGTGAACTTGAGAATGTTGTACTAGTAAGTTGATACATAGTATAAAATCATGTCATTTCTTTGTTTATTATTCAGATGGGACAACATCGTATAGAAAATTTTCTATCGAGAATCAATGAAAGATGGTGTTGTCAAGTGAATTCACTATTAACTTCAAGAATATAGTCAATGTTGAAGCAAGAATATTTTATTACTATCCAATGCAGACAATGATGAAATGAGAATATTGTATCATGACTCAGTGAAAAAAAATTAACAAAAGAACATGTTATTGTGTATTAATTTAAATATTAATCTTGTATAATTCTCTACTATATCTTGTCTTAATGTAGCATCATGTACTCAAAAATTTATTAACCATGAATTTGATATGTGAACTTAAGATAATGCTTTAATGGAAAATAGTAGATATGGAAACCAATATCTTAATACAATCATGGTTATTTTTAAAACATCATATTTTGGAAATAAAAATCATTTAAAGAAATAATTTATAGAAGGAAGATAAAGAGAACTTATTTTCCACTATTAGTAATATTGTTTTGGATAAATCTAAATAATACAAACACTTTGATACTATGGTTGTTCATTATATTATTTTAATTATTTATTCAATTTTTTTGTGCTATATTGTATTATAATTATGATTTTCTTTATAAATGTGGTGTTATTATAATTGGTTTTACCTATATAAAAGGTATATGTTATAATAGGTTTTTCCACCTTACTAAAAATTAGTAAGTCTTGGTTATGCCTCTATTAGAAAAATATTTTTATAAAATTACTATGATTTCTCTTCAAAATTAAGTATCTCTAATGTATTATACACCTCATTAGGAGTTAAAAGGTCTATGAAGAGTAGAGTAATATTTTTTATTTGACCCACTATAAAAATATATGTGATTTCTATTTTTTCTTTATTTTATTTAAATTTATTCACTTTCAATTCACCCCCTCTTCACCTTTATATGTTATTATATATGGAAAAATATATTATGCATATTTTTTCAAGGATATTATCTTTTCAACTTGAATTATATCTTCTTCATTATTAATTGGATTAAAAATTATATTAATTTTTTTATAATGAAATAATTTATTCTCAATTGTATCAACACTACTACAAATTTGGGATTATCCAGCGCTATACTTTATCAAAATTAGATAAAAGCGTTGATAATGGCCCCCTTTATTAGTTATAGAAAAAATCATTGATAAAGGGGTGTCTTTATCAGTGATAATAAAAAAACACCAATATAGGGTTTCATTATTGGTGATAAAAAAATTCTAATAAAGGCCCCCTTTATCAGTGCTAAAAAAGGACCCTCTTTATCAATGCTAATAAAAAAGAGATGATATCACGTACCTTTTATCAATATTGATACAAAACCAATCATAAAGAGGGTTCATTATCAGCTCTAAAAATCACTAATAAGGGAACCTTGTATTAGTGCCTGAAAAAAATCATTGATAAAATGTACCTTTTATTAGTGATAAAATAAAAGTACTAATAAAAGGAACCCTTTAATAACACTTTTATTTTAGCGCTGATAAAAGGTACCCTTTATCAATATTTTTTTCTAGCGCTGATAAAAGGTATATTTCATAAAAAATAATATATCATTAAAATCATATATTAATATAGGAATATATTTATTTTGATATAAATATAATATATATTATTAAATATGACTTATAGAAGACTAAATATGCATTTACACTTAATATATAAGATATTTAGTGAAAATGGATTATAAAATAACTAAAAAATATTAATTAATATTTTTCTAGTTATTATCGACTAAAGTCGTTTAATAACAATTTTATGATATAAAATACAAATAAATAAATTAACTATTCAAGATAAGTTGAAAACATGACTTAAACTTCAAATGACCATAAATTTTGATTCAGGTATCAGTTTTAGCTCTACCACATATCAAATCAAATCCTACAAAGATATATATACCATGTTGTCCTAGAAGGACCCTGGTCACTATTTTTTAGATGCCAAAAAAGGCATATAAGGCCTCTAAAACTGACTATTTAGTTGGGATACCCTAATTTTTCATATTTGATGAGATTTCAACTTTCTTTAAGAGGTTCTTCTTGTCATTTTTTAGTGAAGACTGAATTTATTCTCAGGTTTTACATTTATATAGATATTATGGTTCTAAAATTTTATTGCTTTTCGTATTGTAGTTTTTATTATAATTAAATATATGGGTATTTTATTATATTTACATATAATAAATCAATTTTATAAATACATATTTAGACATATTTACATATAAATTTAATTTTAAATATATAAATAAAATGGAAATAACTATTTATCATTCTTTTTGTTCAAAATAAAAAATTATCCATTTTATTTACCATATAAAAATGAATTAATATGTATATATATACATATATAAGTAATTTTTATATATAAACATGTGTGTGTTTGTAAACAAATATACATTTATATGTATATTCTAATATATGTAAATAAATACATATATATGTAAATATTTGTTTGTGTATGTGAGAAATATAATTGTATACTTTTGGGTGTAAATATGTGTATCTGTGTGTTAATATTATGTATATGCATCATATATAAATGTATTTTTATAAATAAATCATTATCATTATCATTAAATACAGTATATAAATTTATTTTATATTAAATATTTATAAATACATTATAAAAAATTATATGTAAATATAAAATTATATGTGAATGTGTATAAATATATATATATAGACATATATATATATATATGAAATTTATACAACTTATATCAAAATATACTATATATAGACATATTCTAAATATGTATTTAAAACAATTTATAACCATTTTATTACATTATAAAAATATATGAATATATATATATATACTTACACACACACAAACATATATATATATGTAATGTTTATATATACATATGTAATGTTTATATATACATATGTGTGTGTGTTAATAAATAGATATATATTTATATTTATATTCTAATAAATGTAAATGAATATTAATATATAATATATTTAAATAAATATAAGTATATGTATCACGAACACACACACAAACATGTATTTTATAAATGTATTTAAAAATAATTATATAAATATATGAATAAAAATATATATGTAAATATAATATAAATAAATAGAAATATCATAAAATAGAGAATAAAGAACCTTGGTTTAGTGGTAAATGTGTTCCAGTTTCAAAAGATAATTACAAGGATCAAGTCCAGCCATGAAAGGGGGTGAACAAGAGGATAGGCATTGGAAAAGTACTCAAGTAGGACCACTCTAAGAACTGATAGGGGGTGTGGAGAATTGTGTTATAGATGTTATGGGTTGAGTGGGTGAAAATAACTAACATAGAGGGGGAATCACTGTAAGGAGGTGAAGAACTCAAAAAATAATAATTTCCCCCCTTATATTAGCGCTTAAAAAATGCAAAAAATATACCCTTCATTAGCACCTTTTTATTCACTAATAATGGTCCCCCTTTATCAGTGTTTTTTATTGACAATAAAGGTAGCCTTTATGAGAACTTTTATACTGATGCTAAACTGTGCCTTTATCAACACTAATAAAAAGAGCTAATAAAGGCCCCCTTTATCAGTTAGTTTTTTAGCACTAATAAAGGGAGGCATTTAACAGTAACTTAGATTAACAGTGGTTTTATAGCGCTATTAAAGCCATGTTTTAGAACTATTAAAAGTACAACCTATAACAGTTAATGTTTAAATATCATTTGGTATACTTTCCTAAAATAATGAAATCATAAATTGGTTATATTTTCCTATTAAAAATTAGACGTGGTTATGATTACCATTTAATCAAGAAGGTTCAGTTATTCTTCAGTTCAAAGATAGTTTAGGTTGTTCTTCTAAATTAAAAGGTGGATATAGTTATTCTTACTATTTAAACAAGTAGTGGGTTCTAATTATTTAGAAATACAAGGTAGTTAAAAGGGGTTGGATTATATTTCTAAGAGAGTGGACAAGATATACATAAAAAGAAAGGACTTGAAGAAGATTAAATCCAAGAAACATGAAAACACTACTGGAAAATTTCCCTATACCCACGGTTTGAAACTGTGGGTATAGGCTATTCCCATGGTTTCATAAACTGTGGGATCCCAATTTTTCATGAACCATGGGCTCCCAAGGTGTCAGGATTTCCCTATACCCATGGTTTTATAGAAACCGTGGGCTTAGCCCACTGAAAGTTCATATTACCCAAGGTTTACAGAAATATGGGTATACATTTTTACAGCCAAAATTATATATCCACAGTTAAGTAATCCATTAGTATAGATAGTTTTCTTCATATCACACATACCCACAACTTAAAAAACCATGGGTATAGATGGTTTTCCGAGAAACAGTAGCTTCCCACCTTGGTTTCACCTTGCTCCTAAAAACTAGAATGAAGATCACTGTGAAACAATGGAAAAGTTATTATCAAAATCAATGGAACCACTGTGAAACCAAAACCCCCTCCACCCAATAAACCCCCCACTCTCCCCCTAGATAGAACCCCCTTACACCTCCCCAGACACCCCCCTACACTCCCCTGAACACCCCTCCCCCCATAGACACCCCCTGGACACCCCCTCCCCTTACACCCCCACACCCCTACCCCCTTCACCCCCACTACCCCTGTCCCTTCACCCCAACTGCCCCTCAAATCTTCACCCCCACCCCATGCCCCCACCCCCATGCCCCCCCACACCCCCACTGCCCACCCACCCTGGCACCCAGCCCCCCACACCCAGCCCCTCTACACCCATCTCCCCCTCGCCCTTGCACCCAGCCCCACCCCCTACACCCACCCCCCCCCCTCCCTACACCCAGCCCCCACTCCCCTATGAAACCACTTTGAAACAATTCAAACTGGAACAGAAAAACAATGTAACCACAATGCATTGTTTTAACTTATTAAAACATAAGCATAGCTAGCCAAAGTGTTCAAAGAATAAAAAAGTTCTTATTAGAAATGGAATCCACTACCCATGGCCCATATCCATCATCTGGAATTTCCACATCCACTAGCCCAATCATTACTTCAGATCCCAAAACCTAGTTTTTTTCTTAACCATCCTATTCAATTATTCCTAATTCCAAAAATTCAAAGTAATTGTGAGTACTCACCTTTAATTTTTGAGTCCCCTTAACATGATGATCCAAGTTTGTGCCCGGTGTGTTGTCTTCCTTATCTTTCATGGGAGTCTCAAAAGATGAAACCCAATGATTATCCCTGAAAGAAGTATTGTCACTAGTAGACTGCTTGTAATACAAGGATGTATCATTCCCAACTCATTCTATATTAAGATAAGGGGTTAAGGAAATGGAATCTTTGTTGTGTCCACCCTTAACTGGAGTAGAGGTCTGAATCTGAAAAGAAGTTGATCTAGGAACCAGGCTAGTAGTGGTACTGGTTAGTGTTGGATTGGATCCTCTAAGTCTATCAGAGCTCTTCAAGGTAGAAGAAATCACAACATCCAAAATATGAACATTGAATAAGTCACAACTCACAGGTTTTCTAGTCGGACACGCACTATCCATATGAGAGGTACATGTGGTATTTTTTTTAATAAAGATCGAACCTAGGACATATTAGAATTACCACCCTTAGCAGAATAACTTTCCATCATAGGTACTGATTTCACACTAAAAACAATAGCTATTGGAGGTTGAGATTCACCAACTGTCTTGTTGGAATCCGTAGAAGACAATACAATACCAGAAAGGGATTTCCCCAAATTAGGGGCAGAGGAGTGAGAAACCAAGTTTCAAGGTTTTCTCTTGGATTTCCTTGAAGTGGAAACCACTATCTTTGACATACCTTTGCAGTTCATTGAATAAATCATTCATTGCTCTTTCTATTAGTTGGAATCCACCTCATCCTTCACATCATATTACATTTCATATTTACTATGTTCATATTCTTATCCAATATGTTCATCAGAGATGACCCTTGATAGAGAATATTTAAAATAAATTACCTCATAGGATGGATGAGACTTTTCTACTATATCAGCCCATAAAATATTATTTTTCACCTTCTCTTGAATAGGAGGAATAGGGCCACTAACCTTTCCACCATAAGAAACTAATTCAATAATATGATCATCCAACTGTGGGGGTTATTTCGACCAAGGGTTGATTGGTTGGATTCATAGAAAATATATGAGGTATTAATAAGGTTTGTTTGATTAAAGATGCATGGGATTTGTCAAGAATAATGGAATGAAGATATATTGCATGAAGATGTGTTGAAAATATATATATATAAAGAGTTCATTTGATCTGTTAACATAAATAAGAAATCTTGTAATAGGATCAAGGGTGAAGGTATTCATGAAATAATTTCATAATGAAATTACATTCATGATTTGGAGATGTTGATTTATGTTTGGAGCATGGATGAAAGTTGATAAAGGTTGGAAATTGAATGTGGATCATGTTCACTGATTGAATTGAAGTGTTAGTTGATATATTAAAGCTAGAATTGATCTTAATATCTGAAATCTAGAACATATTTAAAATACATGAATGTTGAAGAAATTTTTAATTGGTTTAGTGGGCTGAGGTTACACAACATTTAAATGGGCTGCATAAATATTGTTGCATAGGGATTCAGAAGCTTCCATTAAGCTGGTATAGAATGGGAACTAAGGCTTTAGATGTGTACAAGTAGGATAACAGACAGTTTTCATGAGGAAAAACATGAATCATGTGAATGCAACTCTTGCATGGTTTAGATGTTTTCATGAATCAAGTTTTTGGGTCTCATTCCAGTGATGTTTTTAATGAATATTTTTGGTAATATATAATCCATAATATTAGGAGTCTTAAATGAATAACATAGTGTTTATATATACGAGATTTGATTTTATGGAATGTTTTTAATGAAGAATCAGCAGACCAGGTTCTTAAATAAAGATTCAAATGTCATTATTCTCAAGAGTTCTGAAGGAGAGTTTGAATGTGGATATTCCTGGATTTTAGTAGATCACATATTTGACTGTGGTGAAGGTTTTCACGCCTATAAATCCAGAGTATAAAGAATAAAAACATGAAACTTTATTTTATATGTGTTGTGCAGCACTCCCTTTGGTATCTTAGATAAGGGATTAATCACCCTACTTCAGGGCGTGATATGTTTGAAAGTTGAAAGTATTACAAGGGGAATTTATTTTTTTCCTGTAGAGATTCAAAATTCAATCCATAGAACCAAATTATCATGAGGCATTTACGATTCCTTTTCTAGATGAGTGTAATTCCTTGGAAAAGTAAAATTGTGTGGGGTGGCTCTAATAATGAATGAAATTTTCATAGAAGAACTAGTGGTAAGATTCACCCTATTCCTAAAATTGTATCAGAGGATTAAGGTAGCTTCAGACAACCTTAGGTATTTATTTTGAGGATATTATTGTATTTACAATTGTGTGGCACTCCACTCAGAATATGTGATAAGAGAGTAAATGATTCTTCCCCAGTTGCAGTCTGCTAACCAGTCCTGATCCCTGCCATGAGGTCAATAAAGGTTTTACTGGGAATTTCAAAACAAACTATCTAGTGTATAATAAATTATTTTTGGCACCAAGTTATTTCTATAGTTGTATTGGGATGGATTCTAATAATCAACTCCAACAATGTACAGTATCTCATGATCTAATATTAAATTATCAAATTGGTTGTGAATGTTAATTTCCATTTATTAGTCCCAACGCATTATCATTTCACCACATTTTATACCCATAGCATTTCCAAAATCAATATATATTACATAGTCTCCCATATCTATCCATTATAAATTCCAATTTCCTTGATCCTTATTCATGGGAATTCACAATTTATTCCTATACATTCTTAATACCTCACAAATTAGACTTGTTTCCTAGGCCTTCCCATGGTTTAGACATAGACTCTCATATAGGAATACTAGGATGATCTAAGGTGTATGGGCTATGCCCATGGGCGGGCACAAGTGTTCGGGCATCAAGGAATCACCACTCGGAAATCCTCACTAAAGGAAAAGAAAATAAATAGAAAAAACACAGTACAAAGGTAGAAAAAAATTAAACACACTAATTAATCCCTTCACTACCCCTATCTACCTCCACTAAAAAGAAAACCATGTAGCCACCTCCATTGACCTTCTGGCCCCCTTCGCAGAATATAACTACCCTCCATCTATAAAAATCAGTAAAAGGCCTAAGTAGACGAAGTTATAAAAAAAACTAAACTAGAACATGCATGTCTTTTGTGACTGTACAAGTCACCACCCAACATATAAAAACCACAATTCCCCATGGGTTCATATTATTGCAAGAAAGGGTAATAGAAATATGATGATAATGGTTTCACCTAATTATCTAAATAAAATATAGAACAAAAATATGATGATAAATGGAAAATAATATCAATGAAATATAAGTTTAAGAGTGTTAAATTCTGAAAATGGAGTCTCTATAATTGATAATTCTAATGTAAATGAAACCCTAAGATACTAAAGTTTTTTTAGATATTTGAATATAATGATTCTATTTATAGTAATGATTCATGCTTATGTTTTAAGAAGATCAACTATGTGAGAATATTTATAATGAAAATGAAACTTGAATAGTTTTCAAGAATAATGAAAGTGAAAGAATTTTGATTCTCAAGTAAATTTCCATTGATAAAAATATTACAAAACACAATCTTATTGGTGTATGGGAATGAGATGGGGGTAATGGGATGCTTTCTGAAAATTAAAGAACCAATTTGAGTCTGTAAAGAATTCATGGGAATACCACAATGATATTAATAAAATAACAAAATGTTCTAAGACATATTTATGATTCTTCACACTACTTAATCTCTTCAATAGTTTCTTGCACAAGACTTGGGCTAAGGTAAGAACTTATCCAAACCTCCACCCTAACAGAGAGGTTTGAAACAGAGGGTGGTACAATGCTAAAAACATAGAAATATGAATTATTTTAGGGTAACTATTGATTTATGAAATCTTTATTAAAGGATAATGGTCCTCCCATGAACTACCAAAGTTCATCACATGAACTCTAAGAACCTCCTCATAGATTTAAGATCACTCAAATTGTCTCTTGAAAAGAACAAGGTATAATGAAATCATGGTTAATATAGTTCCCAATAATTAATGAAATGATCACCCAACCCCTTGAGAAAACTAGGGATTGTGTCAGAGATGATGGTAATCAGTTCAATATACAAGATCAAGAATTAATAGTTATACCCCATTGTTGTATCTTTATAGACTTCATCACCTGAATTGGAATGAAATGCACCAAGTCGGTCAATCTATTAACCACTACCCCTACAAAATCATGATTATGAACCATCTCAGGAAAGCCAATAGAAAATCCTAAGGAAACTCCCTCTCATTTTACTAAATGGATGGGTAATAGTCGCAACATGACCACTAGTCATTGGTGTTCGATATTTATTACCTGTATACTTTCTCAAATTTTACATGGACAGTTCACTAGAGTATAGGTTCAGAGAAACTATCCTAGAAAAAAGAATAAACTAGATTTGGATCCCAAAATTAAAGAGATAATTCTCATTCCCTAACCACCCATTGATGGATCCTCACAATTAAGGATTAACCTAATGGTAGGGCTAATAGAATTTGACATTTAAACATCCTATAACTTAGTCACCAGAGCTTATAATGAGATCTAACCAATAGAAAACCAAAAATCTATCCCATTATGTACAAACTAAGTGAATACCAATAATTTCAAGACTTTATGTTTGGGGAATGAGATCAGATCTTGGGTATAGAGAAATTATTGGGAAAATTTTATGATCCCTTTCAAGGAGGTGGGTGTTCCAAGAAGATGGGATCAGGTGATCTTTATAATAACTACTGGAAAATGGAGGTAAATAAATTCCTCCTATAATAATTTCATATATAAAATAAGTAAAATAAAAAACTAGGATTAAAACAACATATTTCTCTTTTTTATAATCTCAAAAGGAGGTCATAGAAAAAAATGAAGTAAATATGAAACTAGCTATTAAATTCCTTCCTCCACCACTCTCCTGCTAAAATTTACAAAAAAATTCCCTGTAACCCTTTCATAAGATATATAATAACCATAAAAACATTGATAATTGGATTTATATTTTGTTTACAAACCTTATTTTGGTGATTTTGTGAATCTTGGTTCAGTGAAATCAATGCTAGTGTCTTCAATCTCCCCATTTTCCAACTTCTGCATATAGTGTTGAAAATAAATATAACATGTTCATCATAATCATCTAATTGGTACATCAAAAAAATGAGATGAATCTAATTAATTACATCATCCATATGTTGGGCATTTCTGAAAATTGTAAATAAGAATTATACAATGAATACAGGAAATTGTATGATGGAAGTACTTGGTATATCATTAAAAACTAATTTCTATATGAATTAAATAAGAAAAAAATATACACCATAGACATATATAGAACCAACCAAATACATAAATAGAAACAACTTATTCCACAAATTTAAATTGACACTATCGTATGCCAGAAATACACCTATGAAATAAGGCATCCCATCTGAGAGAACCTTGTGTAGAATTAACCCATTAAATCATCATCTAGACCGAGTTATCTAAAAATTCACCAAAAAACTACTTGTATACAATGAGTGAAGCTTCATTTCCAATTAATTTAACATGTATGGTTTATGCACAACGACACAATGGGTACCATCGATGATATATATATATATATATATATATATAAAGGTTCTATAAGAGGTATAGGTGAGGTAGAGGTTGGAATTGATGATGTAAGAACCCAATTTTTTTTTGAAAGGGTCAAATCCCACCCCTGTTTGAACTTTTTGACTAGTTTCTGAGAAGTCTAGAAAATCTGGGCAGTTTCTGGAAATTTCTAGACTACACGCCGTGTAATTTAAGTACATTCCATGTATGTATTAACCGAATGACCGGCCGTGTGCTCACCGAGTACATGCCGTGTGTTGACCGTGTACTTAGTCCAAGCCATGTACTGGATTTCGCTTAAGTCAGAGTACGGAAACCCATATATACGGCGTGTACTTTGAAAATACACGCCATGTACTTTTATTTTTATTTGATCGTCCATGACCCCATCGTGTCTTATTTCCAGAAAACACTTCTTCTTCCCCTTTGGAAGAACCCTTTGTTCGAAAACCTCTGAACAATAGAAATATTCCTAGATCCGCCATACGACCTCCGTTCTTCGATCCGTCGGTGGCAGCGAGACCGCATTAAAAAGGCTAACCATGCGCACGATTTCTAAAAAGATTCTATCCAAATAGAATTTCTTGTATTTGACGTAAACAGAGATCTACCGTGATTCAGACTGATTCAGAGGCTGATATCAAAGGAGTTTCATCATACAAGTACGAGGTGGGTGGTGCATACCTTATTTCGTGTTTTCATGGACAATTGGGGGTTGCGACCTTTAGGCGCAATGTTGGGTATTGAGCGAAACCCTTGTTCATTTATCTTTAATAATTTATCTGCATTTTGGGATGCCTCTGGGTATTCCATGACCCTTTTTGTGCTTGAGCGAGTCCGGGTTAGAGGTCATAGCTCATTTGGGGCAATTCGGCTGGGGGTGACGAAATGTGTATAATTTGGACCAATATTCCAAATTCTTAGTTTAGACTACTTTTGACACTGTTAGATTAAATTGCTGGGTTTGATTTTTTAAAGCATGTTATTAATTTGTGTAAGGAATTTAAGACCTTAGGTGTTGATATGGGATAACACGAGTTAGTGAAATTTGACTCTTTAGTAATTTCCTGTGTTGAACTACTTGTTATGTTGGGCATGGCCCAGATATATTGTTGAGTGATGGGGATCACAGGTTGGGGATTTTTCTCAGTTTATTTTGGGTGGTTTCTACCACGGGATTGGGGGTCATGGACGTCGTTTGAGGCAGTTGGACTATCGGGTTGGGCTTGGCCTGGGTTACTTGGATGGCGAGGACATCAGACTTGAGCGACAGGTTCGCAGGGGCATGAGGTGTCAGATGTGTTGTGGCTTTGGGACATATTGAGGTGATTACCACTCACCGGGTACTTTTGAGTAGTGTTCACACAGATAGACTCCGAGATGAGGTGGTACGACCACTCACTGGGTAGAGACCCCCAGTAGATGCGGTTAGATATATTTGGTTCGGTGGTGCTTGTCATAGGAAGCCACATGGAAGGTGAGGAGCCTTCAGGAGACAACTTTGTGGCGGTCAGGTCGGGTTGGGCTTGGCCTGGGTTACTTTGAGGTCGTGCCTTGCTAGAGTTACTTTGGTTAGTTTTCCCTTTTTTTATCAGCATGCTTACGTTATTATATAGCAACTATTGGTTAGCCATTAGCGCCACTATATATTGAGATGTATGAATTGCTTTTGATGCATGCCTTTTTTGTTTATAGTAGTAGTTGCTTGTATTCTTCAGCATGTTGTTCTATTTACTTTCATCAGTTATTGTTTCTATATTACTTCTGCTGGTTTATTGATATTTTATATGCTTCCTCTATGCGGGACTCGTTCGAGTCTGCTGAGTAATTTATTTCCACTGCACTTTTTAGTATTATACTCAGACCAATAAGATTTTTATTCCTCCAAGAGGGTATAGACTCCCCACTATACCTATTCAGACCCTCGCTGCTAGTCGCCAGCCTTTGGCGTTCAGGGGAGGTGCGCCTAAGGTAGTGACACCCAATCCATTTGGCACTGTTCGGGTGGTTGCTCGAGTCTGGGTTGTTACATAGGGAGGTTCTTGACAAGGATTTATTAGCATTGCTTTTCTGGATACTAATGAGTTTGGGAATTCTCTTTTTATTTCTGGTGGTTTTAATATTTGGGATATGGTAGACTGGATATAGGTGGTTATTTGAACTGGATTTTGAACTCGTGCTTGGGTGCCTGCAGCCCCATGTATGAGGGATGGATTGAGTTGTCATGGGTGGGAGTTGCTATTTGTTTTTTCTCAGATTACGGTTTATATGATTTCCACCTTGGTGGATCACTTATTGTGTGATGTTATTTATTATGATATAAAAACCTTGGCCATTATGGCAAGTCTTATTTGTTTAGCTTTTGATAGGCACATTTTAGGGTATTTCAATTTCATAACTGCACGTATGCTTTGTGAAGTGATAATACCATGTGAATATAATAAATTTCCATGATATGTATGACCTGAAATGTGAATAGGGGAAACTCATGATAGAATTTCTTGTTTATTGCAATGTATATGCCATGCTTTGTATTTTTTAAAATTGCATTTGGTAGGATATATGGGCCTGGATCTTATGAGAGTAGGTAGGTACTATGGTTGAGGCAGTGTAACTGTCAGGATTGGGAAACTTTGTCATTGGGATTGAGGCAACATTGGTTGTCAGGACGGGCATGGCCCAAGGTACTATTGATACATGGCTCTGTTGAGGGCGGTTAAGGAGGCCATGAGGTCGGGATGCTGAGGGATTGGGTTTCGATAGGGGAGAGTAAGGTTAGTTATTATACACTGCCTCTTTACTACTTTTTTTATCTACGTAGAATATATTGTAATATATATATATGGGTTGTCTAACCATTTTTGGTATTCAGCGGGTTACTCCTTCATGACTCGATGGAGCATCAGGCAGGAGATGATACAGTGCCGCAGGATCAGGTTCAGAATCCAGTGCAGGCAGAGCAAGATCCACAGGTACAGACTCAAGGATAGGATCAGGTTCAGGATCTTGTGCAGGCAGGGCAGCAGCCGGGTTTGGCAGCATTCGGACCGTGGCTTGACGAGCAGCTCCGTGCTATCCTGGTATGTGTCTTGTAGGGGATTGATAGAGGCACACAGGGTGTAGATCCTTCTATGGAATATCTGACGTGGGAGTTCCATTCGCAGCACCCACCACTTTTTCAGGGTGAGGGTGGACTATAGGTGGATGAGAACTGGATAGAGAGTATGCATATGATCTTTGAGTAGCTCGTCATGCCTCCAGGGTGAAGGGTCAAGCTGGAAATGTACATGCTGAGAGGACCGGTGAAGCGTTGGTGGGATGTGCAGGTTCAGGCTCGTAGGCATGAGGGACTGACATGGAAGGAATTTTAGGACAGGTTCTTCGAGCACTTTTATTCGGAGACGCTGAGGGTAAAGAGAGCTCGAGAGTTCTTGATTCTTCAGTAGGGAGATATGTCCGTCATGGACTACGCAGCCACCTTCATAGAGTTATCTCGTTTTGCACCTGGTATGGTGAGCGATGACGCAGATTGGGTGAGGTGCTTCGAGGATGGCTTATGACATGTCATTCGGGTCCAGGTAAACATCTTCAGGCTGGGCTCCTTCTTCGAGGCGGTGAACCAGGCGCTTATAGTAGAGGGCATCCAGATGGATAGGCCCCATATTGGTAGGGTGAAAGCTTCAGGTGATCGTTTAGACAACAGGAAGCGGGGGAGATAAGAGTTCCAGCAGGGTGGGCAGGCCAAGGACTCAGCTAGACCACCCTATGGCAGTTCAGTGGTGGTTTGCTTTCAGTGTGGACAGCCGTGACATGTTCGGGATCAGTGAGATAGGACACCGAAGGAGTGCCGGGTGTGTGGACAGGTTGGGCATCTGGAGAGGTTTTGCAGGTAGCCTTCTAAGACAGTCGGTGGGCAGGGACCAGGACAGAATGTGACGTCAGGTGTTGGTTAAGGTTCAGTACAAGGAGAGGATAGTTTAGGTTCAGCTTCACGCGGAGGACGTGACAGGGATAACAGGATCCAGCTGAGGGGTCAGTGGCTAGTGACTAGAACAGCACCGCAGGGAGGTCAGGCATCGGGCAGTTGTGCTTTAGGCCAGGTGCACATTGTGGAGCTGCAAGGGATTGAGCATGCTGGAGAGCTGACGACGGTGGCAGGTACACCATGGGTGTGGCCATGATTTTCCTTACTTTCTTTTGGCATGGCCTTTTGAGGCATGTATGGTTGAGTGCACAGGATTTACATGATACTTGTGGACTGACTAGATGCTAGTTAGTGGGATTGGTATCATATCATATGTGTTATATATTTTATTTATATATTTTAGATGTGTGGCATCATGAGCAGCAAGGATTCATGTTACTTGAGGTGTCATGGGCATCTGGGCATCGAGGATGCGGGTTACATGAGATGCATGTTACCAGTTTTGATTTGAGCATCTATTAGATGTAGGACCTCATGCAGGAAGACACCGATGCAGTGAGGGTTACATTGGGTGTCGGAAGCGACACGTGAGCATCGAGGAGGTGCAGGGGTGACGATGTGTCACGGGAGGACCATGGGTCCGGTAAATAGGTCGTTGGGACTTTTTGTTTATTTTGACTTCTTTGATCTTTATTCGGGTTGAGACCGTGTAGGCAATTCCTAAGGTAGGGAGACCTTTAGGAATTTAGCCAGAACCTTGAGATCGGGGTAGTCTGGGTTGTTTAACCAGGATGGGCGTGTTCAGTTCCATATTCTAGTTTCATTCGGTATCTCAGGGATGAGCTACGTTAAGGTGGGGAGTTTGTAAGAACCCGTTTTTTTTTTTGAAAAGGTCAAATCCCCCCCATATTTGAACTTTTTGACTGGTTTATGAGAAGTCTGGAAAATCTGGGCAGTTTTTGGAAATTCCAAGACTACACGCTGTGTACTTTAAGTAAATGTTGTGTATGTGTTAACCGAGTGACCAGCCATGTGCTCATCGAGTACATGTCGTGTGATGACCGTGTAGAATTTTTTTACTACACATCGTGTATTTATAGACATACCATGTACCCTTACCCGTGCGAGGCCAAGTACATTCCGTGTGGTTCCTAGGTGAAAATTTCCATCTACATGGCGTGTAGTCTTCCTTGACACGTCGTGTAACCATGTTCTGTGTAGTGGTCGAGTCCCTAGCCGTGTGTTGAACGTGTACTCAGTCCAAGCCGTGTATTGGATTCCACTGAAGTCGGAGTACGGAAACCCATCTACACGGTTTGTACTTTGAAAATACACACCGTGTAGTTTTATTTTTATTTGATCGTCTGAGACGTCGTCGCGTCTTATTTCCAGAAAACTCTTCTTCTTCCCCGTTGGATGAACCCTTCGTCCAAAAACCTCCAAAAAATATAAATCTTCCTAGATCTGCCATACGACCTCCGTTCTTCGATCCTTCGGTGGCAGCGGGGCTGCATCGGAAAGGCTAACCTCGTGCACCCCTCTTCGTCCTTGATTCCTCACCTATTTCTCCACAGATTCCATCTGAATGGAATTTCTAGGATTTGACGGAAATGGAGATCTACTATGATTCAGACAGATTCAGAGGCTGATATCGAAGGAGTGTCATCGTATGAGCATGAGGTGGGTGATGCATACCTTCTTTCGTGTTATTCTGGACAATTGGGGGGTGCGACCTTCAGGTGCAACGTTGGGTATTGATCGAAACCCCTGTTCAATTATCTTTAATAGTTTATCTGCATTTTGGGATGCCTCTGGGTATTCCCTGACCCTTGTTGTACTTGAGCGAGGTCGGGTTAGAGTTCATAGATCGTTTGGGGAAATTTGGTCAGGGGTGCCGAAATGCATATGATTTGGACCAATATTCAAACTTCTTATTTTAGACTACTTTTTATGTTGTTGGATTAAACTACTGAGTTTGATTTGTTAAAGCATGTTATGAATTTTTTTTAAGGCATTTATGACCTTAGGTGCTGATATGGGATAACACAAGTTAGTGCAATTTGACTCTTTAGTAATTTCCTGTGTTGAACTACTTGTTGTGTTGGGCATGGCCCAGATATATTATCAAGTTATGGGGATCACAGGTTGGGGATCTTGCTTGGTTTACTTTGGGTGGTTGCTACCATGGGATTGGGCATCATGGATGTCAGTTGAGGCAGTTGGACTATCAGGTTGGGCTTGGCCTGGGTTACTTGGATGGTGAGGCCATCAGACTTGAGCGACAGGTTCGTAGGGGCACGAGGTGTAAGATGTGTTGTGGCTTGGGGACATATTGAGGTGATTACCGCTCACCGGGTACTTTTGAGTAGTGTGCACACAGATAGACTCTGATATGAGGTGGTACAGCCACTTGCTGGGTAGAGACCCTGGTAGATGCGGTTAGGTATATTTGGTTTGGGGGTTCTTGCCATAGGAATCCACATGGAAGGTGAGGAGCCTTCAAGAGACAGCTTTGAGGTGGTCAGGTTGGGGGTAGAGGCTCACTTTGATTTGAGGGCAGACATCACTGTCCCTCCGGTTATTTTTTGAGGATAGGTATCGTTGTTCCTCCAAATGTTGTGCCATGGGAAGGTTGACCTTCCGAGATGGGTTACGATTGTTGGGCGTGGCTTCAGGACATCAGTGCTTGACACACATGGTGTCAGGTGGCACGTGGTGCTGGGTTACATCCAAAGATTCTGGCACTGGCCGAAGCAGGTGACACTTCCTGGTGGCTGCTGAGTATCAGTGAAGTTCGTGTTTACATTTGGGCATTGTACTGTTTACTACTTTTCTTATATAAGCATGTCTGCCTAAACACTTATATTATGTATGCACTCTTGGGTGGTATCCAACTGAGACTTGTCTCACACCATACACAGACCCTTCAGGATGCGTGTAGACTTTATGAAATTACGTGTAGGTAGAGGGTCAGCCTCAGAAGCTAGACTTTAGTGTTTTTGGCATAGAGACTGGTATGGACCTTGAGGTCGTTCCTTGCTAGAGCTACTTTGTTTATTTTTCCCTTTTTTTATCAGCATGCTTACCTTATTATGTAGCAATTGTTGGTTATCCATTGGCGTCATTATATATTGAGTTGTATGACTTGCTTTCGATGCATGCCTTGTTTGTTTATAGTAGTTTTTGCTTGTATTCTTCAGCATGTTGTTCTGTTTACTTTCCACTGTTGTTGTTTCTATATTTCTTCAGCTGGTTTATTGATATTTGATATGCTTCCGCTATACGGGTCTGGTTCGTGTCTGCTGAGTCATTTATTTCCGCTGAACTTTTTAGTATTATACTCAGACCAGTACCATTTTTATTCCTCCAAGAGGGTATAGCCTCCCCACTATACCTATTCAGACCCTCGCTGCTAGTCGACAGCCTTTGGCATTCAGGGTAGGATCACCTAAGGTAGTGACACCCGACACATTTGGCACTGTTCGGGTGGCTTCTCGGGTCCAGGTCATTACAGATGATGTGGAAGTAATTGAATCCGAGCATGAGGCTAGGTAATGAGTGGTATAGATGTGGGTTAAAGGAAAATAAATTGGTTCTAAAACAAGGACATTATAAAAATACATAAAAGGCTCAAGGATCATTGTGATATTATCCACGTCTCTAGCCCCATGTTCCAAAAATTGACGAAACTCTTCATTCACTAACCTGGATTGACTGAGAAGAGAAATCATTACCAATAACTTATCTAATATACAAAAAAAAAATTGTTTGGGGGAGGCATCTTAAAATATCTGTCCAATGATATGAACCAATTATTGAGATATTATTAGTGTAAAACCATTCGAGATAATAAATAATTTTACCCTTGAATAAAAAAATTTATTTAGTTATCTTAATGGATTCATATTTAATTAAATAATATTTCTTTTCTCTTTGAGAATAAGTGTCCATTTGAAACTTATTTATAATATCCTTCAGATTATCCAAAATATTTTAAATTTCATCATGTATAAACAATAAAATAAAATCATCATCAATATATAATGAAGGAGTAAAATAAGGTGTTGATGCATTTCTTGAAGGTCTGGTTGGAGTGGTTATCACATTGAGATATCTTATATCCATGATATCTAGAATATCTATGATTCAAAATATAGCGATCTAATTTGGATTCTAAAACATCAAACTTATCTTTCGAAATATTGAATCACTTTAGTTATATTATCCATTTTTAGGAACATTCTAGGACATATGTGTGGAACAACAAATTTAATAGTGTATGAAATATATTCCTATTTTTCATGAATATTTTCCCAACTAAGAGAAAAAATAAATTATTTCAAAACATAAAAATGGTAATTCTTGATATAAATTAAATGTTTAGAAGTTATTATATAAGGTTTATCAAAAGAGGGTTCATCTGGTTGAGATGGACCAACATGTTCTTGAGTAAGAGAACACCATAATAAGAGGAATCATCATCCAGATTAGAATATTGAGATCCTAACTCACAAGTCTTTCTTCATGATTCCATATTAACAGAGAAATGATAAGTATGTTGATAAATATATCTAAGGTAGGCCTCATATTCTTCTTATAAATACTCTATTACAAAACTATTTTTTGAGAATATTTATAGATATTCTATTCTTGAGAGTGACTTATAGGAATATCTCTAAGATAAGGAAAAGTAGACAGAATCATTAATATATGTTCAAAAGATCCAGGTCAAACCAGTGTTTCTAAGAAATGAGTATAAAGAAATTTTGGATTAACAGATTCATCATTCCTTTCAATAATAACCAAAATAGTTTTTCAATATTTAGAGGATTTTCATCATCATTATCATCCCTTTTATTATCACTTTCCTTATCATGCTTATCAACTTTTTAATCCTCTCTATCATACAATTTATCATTTTTTTTATTCCTACTTCTCTACATAAACATAAATAAGATAATATAAACCCATATCATAGAAAAAATAATATAGAGTGGATTCTTCACTAAATGGAGAGGAATAAAAATTCAGATCTCCCCTTATCGCAAAGATTGGTCAACTCTCTAAAATAACTGGATCCATATCCTCGTCATATTATAACTTTTTATGATTTGTTCCAAATATCCTAGACTTGTGAACTCTAATCCCCCTTTAAGAGTTCCATATTCTCATATTAATTCAACAACCAATGGTAATTCAGGTTCCCAGGTAGCTTGAACTGCAATTTCAGAAGATTGTCCAACAACATGAGTATGAGGCACCTCTCCTATCACAATTTATCCCTCATCTAGAATATCTTCATTGTTTATAATATGGTGTGATCATGTTTTAGGATAATAACTTAAGAAAACCCTTCTATTTATAACTTTATCTAATCAGGTGGAGGCGAAGGTGACCACAACCGGGAGGAGGCGGAGGCAGAGGCTGGCACAGAGGAGGAGGCGGGGACCGGGAAATGGAGGCTGAGGCGGATGCAGCTGGGAGGTGGTGGAGGCAGCCGCAGAAGTGAAGGTGAGGGTCGAGTATTAGAGGCGGAGGTGAGGGCTAGGATTTGGAGGCAGTGGCAAGGTCCAGGAGGTGGAGGTGGCGGTGAGGGCTGGGATGCAGAGGCAGGGACCGGGAAGTAGAGGCGGAGGCGGCTACGGAGGCAAGAAAGCAGAGGGAGGGAGGCGGGGGCTAGGACGCGGAGCTGAGGGTAGAAGATAGAGATCGGGTATGGGAGTAAAGTTTTGAAGGCCAGGTCACGAGGAGATGTGGGGGAAGGAAATGAAAAATTTGGAGGTGGTTTCTGATAAAAGCCTCAAATCATTTTTAGTATTCCCACAGTTTTAAAAAAACTATGGGATTAGGTAAAAAAATACTATCTATACCCACGATTTAAAAAAATGTGGGTATAGATGCCTAGGTAAAAACCCATTTTCTAATAGTGTAAACATAAAAAAAATATGATTAATAAAATTAACATGTGTTATTTGAGTATAGGAAACATTTAAATTTGAATTTTGGTTTTCCACTAACCAAGAATAAAAAAGGTTTTTGATAAAAATAAGTTTTCATGAGTGATTATGGTAAAAAAAATTAAAGTTAATGGAAATTAGGAATTATGGGAGAGGAAAGAAAATTATAATATGTGAATCATTGAAAAAATTTCAATGTAACTTTATCTTATTTCATTTACTATTGTATATTAATTTATTCTTCTACAGATGAACATGATAATCTCACTATAAATTGAAAGATATGTTTCATGAAAAACATAAATATTTTAGTTATGTTATTTCATTTTATGTAATATTAAACTCATAATCCTGTTGCTTTAAATAATATATTATTGATAGAGGAGGTTGAAAAATGGAAGTGTTGGAATTAGGATAATGTTGGAACATTGTGTTTTGTTTATGACAATTCATGCTTTATCTTGAATATTTATATGGGTTTAAATAATTATAAATTGTATTAATTTTTTGGATATGATTTAAAGCTAAATTAAAATTAAATTATAAAGGATATTCAGACCACACTATGGTGGGTTACCATAGTTTGGAACCTGGTCATTTTTTAGTTAAGAATATTTTGATTAAACTATTTTGAGGTGTGAAATTAGTACAACCATGTAAAAAAGAATTCATTTTTTTGTTTAAATAAATATTTCATGGTATTTTATAACATTACATATTGTAAGGCGATTTGAATAAAGGTTAATTAGTAATCTTTGGTACAAATTAGATGTTTGTAAAGGTCAAATCATAGTGAACTAGAACTTTGAAGAAAGGTAAATTATATACTCTCTATGTACTAGGGGATATTATAAAACCACATTATTTCTATTAATAATTATTTCTAATACCTTAGTATATTCCTCAAAATTCCACATCCTAAAATGAGAATCACTACAATTTCATTGGGAATTTTAAAGTGAAATGAAATAAATTAAACATTTCACTAGGCATCACCTAGTGTGAAAGGATTAATATTTTTAATTATAATACCACATAATAGTCAATAAAAAATGGTTTTAGTTTTTTTATCTATTTTTCTTAAATTAAGGTAATGGAAAAAAATAAGGATAGATTTTTATATTAAAAAATGATTTTTATAGTTTCATTTTTACCTATCAAACTATGTTATAGTGAAGCATGGGCATGTCATTTTATGATTGATGAAATTAAAATCTGAATATTTTATCCCATTTGATTTTTTAAATCCGGATAGATTTACAGAATATATAACTTAAAACTTTGTGATTCTTTTGATTACCATTTAAGTAGTATGACACATGGACCATGATAAGATAATAAATAATATTTAAATAGAATACAATTCATTTATTCTAGTATGGGATATTTATTGATATACCATGGATTAAAAAACATGAATAATGGAAGAGTGTAATTGATAATAATATAGAATATATATAAAAGAAATACATAATAAGGGTTTATTATATTACATAAAATTGAATTGAATATTATACAATACAAAAGAATACTAATATATTATTCATAACGAGATGAAAATAAAACTAAATAGAATATTTTTTTTGTAAAATTTCCACTTTGATATTTTCATTGAATAACCTACATTCCAATGATTTTCATAAACCCTTTCTAAAAGTAGTGTGTTGAGAGAGAAGAATATAGATATATCCTTGGTATTGGTAGTGAACTAAACTAAAAAAAATTTAATCATAATACTAAGTTAGTGGTTTTGGAATACTATAATGTCTTCATGTGCATAATACTTGAACACACCATATTTCATGAACTAAGTAAAAAAATTATTATGTCTATAAGTTTTAATTTTTATTATATGGTTTCTTCACTAACTTATTTTTTTAACAACTTCATTGTTTATTCTAACTTGGGAAAAATAAATAATTGAATACTTTTAATGAAAAATAACCCTACTTCACCCCCATTTTAAGGTATTTGGTACATTGGTTATAAAAACTAGTATCAAATTCCAATGGTTCAATATTATTGAATCTATTAATTAAAGAGATATAAATATGAAAATTTCTTGAATCTCAAAAAAATATTATATATAAATCCATAACTTGACCCATCACTAGCCTTACCTCCCTTAATTACAAAACACCAATCCTAAAAATAATGAAAACTAAATTTCAAAATAGTAAAATAATTTTCCAAACATTGTATTAATAGTTTATGAATTTTTTAAAACTAATTACCATAATTAATTAAAGTTTTTAAAAATAAATTTATTTCTAATATGTATGTAAACATGAAAGGTGATTTTCTTATTCTCATTTAAAATCAAATAGAGGTGTGTGTAAAAATACACAATACATTTTAAATTAACTAGAAATAAGTAAAAATTTATTTTCAAAATAGAAATTTTATTTATCCCCTTGAAATTCATTTCAAAAACACCACTAAAAAAATTTGACATTTTAAATCCACTTAAAATAAAATAAATCCAAAAATATTCCCAAAGGTAAAAAAAATATTCCACTTTAAATTATAAATCCAAAAAACCTTTATAAATATTACACTTAAAAGTATTAAGGTTACCTATATATAGATCACATCAACAATATAGTCTTAATATACATAGCTATAACCAACCATCCATTGAGCTATCACTACACTACTAGACCAAATAAATAACTCACCTTTGGTATCGGAGAACCATAAACCATGTGGAACTCATGCTATCAATATCCCACCACAATGTAAAGAAAAAAAATCAAATCACCCATCATGATACATCTTGAACCACCCACACCTAGAGATTATAATTACATCTAATAATTAAAGGATTTTCTTTCCCTTTATCTTCTCAAAACATAAGACCCATGACTCATAACATTCACCTCACCTCTCTTAGATCCGTGAAGATGACTCTCTTCGTAACTCCCTCTCCAATAAAAATCCCATTATGTTACTTTTTCATGATCTTTCACATTCTTAAAAACTATCACCTATAGAGAAACTACCCATTGTTGTATCTACATCTTCAAACCATGCTAAAAATTTCATTCTCACACATATTAACCATATTTAGGATTAAATAATTTACTAATCAATCATTGGAATGGAACATAAAGTTCATGAAAAGTAGTTCCTCCTTCTTGAAACCCCTGAAGTTATTTCATACATTTATCCTTGAGTATATAAGAAATAAACTCCTCCTTAAATGAATTGTGGAACTCCTATAAGATATCTCATATAGAATTCCATGATGAATCATCCATTATAGTCAATATATACCTAGAAACACTCCGAGCACCAAGGAAACTCAGAATCGGTCTATATAATTCACCAATTCAAAAGTAACTTTGATATCCTCTATCAAATTCTCAGCCCTATGACTCGATGCTCCAACAAGAAACTCCATTACTCTTTTTAGTTGGAAATTTAATATCACTTAATTTCTAAAATCCTACTTCTTAGTCTCATGCAATGGGTTTTAAAGATTTTTTTATGATATTTACTCAAATCAAACATAAAATTCTAAAACTGGTCATTAAAAAAATTTAATAACAAAAAAATATCACAATTTTTTTATCAATCATAAAAACACATATATCCACTAAGCTCATTATTTATATTATCAAACTAACCCAATAATAACAATAAATTCCACTATTGTACAAACCAACATCACTAAATATTATTTCCCATATAATGGAATCATCGTCACCTCCTCACCACCAATCAATAATCTTTTTAGTATAATGAATTAAACAAAAAAAACCCCTATTCCCATAAAATATGTCCACCAATGTACATAATTTAAAAATCTAATACTCAATCATGATAGTTTCTCAATAATAATATTTCTAACGAAACAAAAATACATTTTTTAAAAAAATTAACATGTCATCATAATTTCCCAACATATAAAATCTAAAACAAAACAATTTTTCATTAAAAGTAATACTATAAACCACTTTAAATCACAAATTTAACTCACTATACTTTTCATTGAAAACCACCAAACTCATAACTTGTAAATTCATTTCAAACATCAGCATTTTAAAACATTATACTTCTAAAATCCATCTAAAAACTTTTAAATCCTTTTAATTTATATTTTGGAATTACAAATTTAATTATACAAATTTAAAATAAAAAACACGCCTTTTACTTTAACAAAATTTATCACTTTTCATCCATTATTTAAATAATGAATGTTACTAAAAAATCCTTTTAACATGTCCCAAAATAACATATTAACATTATGTGTAAACTATTAAGACTAGAATATAGATCTAAAAATAATATTTAAAAAAAATACATTCCATAGTTAAAGTCAACATAAGGGGATTTTTTACTTTTGTAACTAGTTACATAAGATACTCACATTATCAACATTTCATATTATCGATCATATTGTTTACATTATTATTTCAAAAACTAAACATAATAACTTGAATCTTGATAATATTTATATTAAAATTACTCATCTTTATTTTAATAAATAATGAGAGAAAATTTTCATTTAACACTTGCTTTACTTACATATTCCATATTATCATGCCCAAACTAAAACATTTTCTAGAATATCTTATTCACAATAAAAATGATCAAGGTTCAATATATCAATATTTATAAAAATATAATGAAATTTATAAAATTATCTAACATATAATCATTAACACATAACTCATATGTCATAATATTCACAAATAAAATTTTAACATGTCATATATTTTAGAATACTTTCAAATTTTCCATTTTAAAAAAGTTACATAACATTATTTTAATGTTTCAAAATTCTAAACATTATTTTCAAATATTTAATTTATAAACATGAAATTATTCATGATATCAAACATAAAATCAACTAAACGTATGTCATGATATATCTTAACATTAAATTAAACTTAAATGAAGCTTCTAAAATAATCCATTTTGTTAATTTTAATGATATTTGAACTTAATATTATTTCATAAATCACTAAGAAATACAAAATTTAAGCACATAATCATAGAATTTAAGAAACCACTGTATAATTATTCCCCATTTAAATTAAGACAATTTCTATAACCTCTGTAATTTAATTAACCATTAATTATTATCATTATCAAGAACCATTACCTATTATGGTTTTAATTTAAAACTATTTACACTTTACATAAAAGAACATATTAGTAATATAAACACTTTAAAAATAGAATCAATATCATTGTAGATCAATATAAACATTCTTAATAACCTTATCACATCTGCAAATCTCCAATTTAGGAGCAATCAATGATGATTCATGTACCACAACTAAGTCTTTATGAAAATATCAATAAAATCATTCTTAAGCATGTTTAGTTGGCTATCTATGCCATTGTGTTAAATCGTAGGTCTTATATTGTGCCTTGGTCAGTTTACCTAACCTATGTCACATTCCAAGTCAAAGGTTTTTGTCTCCCTATAAACCAATATAATCTTCACCAATGATTGATTCAAACATTGTATTAAAAGAAAACACTTAATCTAAAACAACTCTATCACAACCTAATTCTACTATATTCCCTTTTATTTTAGAATTGGAAACCATTTTTACCCTTGAATCCTACCTCTAACATACCATAGCTTATAAACTAGCACTGTGGGTATGTAAAATTAAATATGGTTGGAATTATTATTCTTAATATAAAGAAAGTAAAAAAATACACCAATCAAAACAAAAAACCATAGATAAATGAGTCCAATCATATAATTTAAACAATATTAAATACATTTAATATCATATAAAACTATAATAACATTACACCTCAAAATTTATTACTAAGAGATCAACAACTCCTAAGAATGAATAAAATCTCCCCACCAATGTCTACTAATCACCAATTCATGAGCTAGTGAGGTCCAAAATGATCTCAAAAACCATACTGGAAATCAATAAAATTAGTATATTGAAGTATGTGTGGTTAAAAAAATATACTCACCAGGTTTCTTCCCAAAACTCTCATGTCAATATTGAATAAACATACTAAAGATTCAGTGAATAAATAGAGAAACTAACAAGTTCCCCTTCCTAGTTCATTTCTGTGAACCAATATCACCATAAGAACACTATATAATACTAAATATATCATAAGTAAAGATAAATGAAGAAAATTTATCTAAAAATATACCACACACACACTTCCCCACCAAACTAATCACCCTCACATCCTAATGAAATATGTCTTTTCTACATCCATCCCTTCCCAAATCCGCATACCACTTGTAAAGATTCGTAGCTTCCCAACCCATTACTTTTATGTTTTTGTGTTTGGATAGTTCTTATAGGATTATATATGAGGTTTTATGTAGTTTTATCTACAAAATACATTTTATGCTATAAAATAAGAGTTTACGATGTAAGTTTTTGTTTTACAGATCGTCAATCTAGCGAGTTACGACTTGTGTGTAATGAGAGAATACCACATGAAATTTTCTTACACCATAATAAAGGGTTTAACAATATAAGTTAATTCCATCCAGATCTTCTATTTTTTTGGTGTAAAATGGGTTTAGGACCTAAAGGTTGGTTTTAAGGTGTATGTTTTATAGACCTGTGGATTTAACAAAATAAAAGAGTAGTTTACCCCATAAATAGAGTGAGTTGATGGTTGTTTATAACCCATATTTGGATGATATTTATCTCATTCTCCCACCATCTCATTTGATTTTAGATGAACCCTAGGAACCCTTCGGATATCCCTCATACCCACTTCATCCTGTTAAGGTCTTTGGTTCCGGCAGGCATGTTTTGGAAATTTGAGGCGAGTTCTCCTCTTTTTCCCATTATTTCCCTTGATTTATTCCTCAAAGATCATTTTTAGTGATGTTTCTTGGGTTTAGTTATGTTTTTTGGTGTGTTTTTATGATCCTTTGACTTGTTATAGGTAGATATGTGGTTTCCCTTGAGAGGTTGTGTGCTGCGGATTATTTCTTAGTCTCTATGCAATGTGAAATGAGATTAAAAATCATCTTTGAGGTAGGATATCCTTCTTATTAGTCCTTTCACATTCCATATGCGATATTTGTATTTTTTTTATTTTCTTTGGGTGGATATTAAGGTTTGGATTAAATAATATAATGAATTGGAATAATTAAAATTTATGTGTATCGGAATATGTCATATGTTTTGACTGCTTTGATATTGTTTTTGATGTTATTATTTCATATTGTTTCCTCACTGAAAATAAAATTTATTAGGATCCTTGATTACTTAGTATATGTTATGAGTTGAGAACCTTACCATGTTTTTTTTATCAAAACCTAAATAAAAGGATAAGAACACATATTTTCCTAATAAGTTAGTTTCCCATGGATTCTAGTTGGTGCGATAGTATCCATTATAAATAAATAAGTAATGAAATAGAATCCCTTGAATTAATTGTGAAATAAGAAATGTGTTTTGTAATGAGATATTTTTTATGTTGTTTTTCCCTATGTGGGTTGGGATATTGTGTGGCGATATTTATGATCGACTGGGATTTGTGAGGTGTGGGGCTATGATACGATGGTTGATTGGAATGAATGTGATGTAGATGGTGGTGTGATGTGTTGCATAGTGATTGTGGCACACAATGGTGATGATGTGTGGTGGTTTTTGACGATGTGTTTATGGTGTTCATTTTTACTTGGATGTGCAGTGATATGGTATGGTGCGCGGTGGATATTGTGTGGCGGTTGTGGTTGTGTAGTTTTTATGTGTGGTGGTTATGTTGTGAGATGTGGTTATAATGTATGATATTTCGTTACTGGGGTTAGATGGGTGGGGTGATGTGGTGTGGTGATGATGGTCGATGTGTGGTGTAGTGGTGTTGTTTGTATGTGTTGGGATAGTTTTTGTGTGGCATGGTTCTGATATTTTCCCAGTTATCCATGGAATAATTATGATGATAAAATGAAACAATATAGGCTGGAAAGTAAATGAGATAGGCCAAAAATGAATGTATTGTTAAATGGATTAATTTCATTGAACGTTAAATGAATGGTCAGGATAAATATTATAATGTTAAACTTCTAAACAAAAGTTGAAATATCATGTGTCTTGCGTGTGGTTTTTTGATGTGTTTCATATAGTGGTGGAAGATGTAGTAACGTTTGATGTGTGGTAAGGTAGTGGTGATGTGGTGTGTAATATTGCAATTGATTTGAACCTATAGGTTAGGTTTTGAGTGTTATCTATATATCATTTATCGTTATGTTATTTCTATATGCACCCCACTTGATTTGGATAACCATACAAATTCTCATAGGTTCTAGGTTTTGAGTGTTTTCCCCAATATTCAATATGGTGGTGATACAGATGGTTCTATACCCCCTCTTCCCTGCTCTGACTTTAGCAGTTATGGACTAGGTGTCTATGGGATAAATATATGGTGATATCCCAGGTATCTTTGGGTGGGACGTGGTTGTTGATGTTGTGATGAGGTAGTGATGTGATGTGATAAGCGGCGGGGGTCATGTGTGGTAGGAGGAGATAATGAGGTTGATTTCATTCACATTCACCATACCCTACTGCTCAAGTTATGTGATGATATGAGATGTGATGGACTGGATGTCTTCAACTGAGATGTGGTGTGATGATTCCTAATTCTAGCATAGGATTCTAGACCTTGCGAGGGTGGTGTAGGTAGGGATGTATCTAGAACCACATCAAAGATGGCTTAGGTGTCTTCAGTCGAGATGTGGTTCTATGTGGTTGTGATGAGATATGTGTGGAAGGTATGGGAGTGCAAGACGATCGACATTCGGTAATGAGAGTGTAAAATCAATGGGGAAGTGGAAACGGGGTTCCTTGATTCATTATGATCTTGAATCTATATTACTTTGTTGAGTGATAATTTGGTGATTGAGATATGGTGAGATTGTAATGGTTAGTTTCCTTGTTTAGGTGCTTGTTGGTAATTCTATCTATTCACCGGTGCATTATCTTTATCTTTTCATATGAGCACCCAAGTCCTTGGTTATGTCCCTACTGAGTATACTTGTTTTCTCACCCTACATATATAAACCATTATTCAGGTTTCTAGGAGGAATTTTGGGATCAAGATTGAAATTACTAGATGGGTTGGACCTATTTTTGAGATGATGACATAGAATTTATTTTTTAGTATATATATTGGATACTTTTATATATATTATTTATACTTTATTAGTGCATTATGGGATAGATTTGGGTTTATTTTATATTATCCACTAGTGGTTTTTATGGTTTTTATCCTATCTACCAATATTGTTTCATTTATAGAGGGTCATTCCGCACATACAAAGATATTTTTATACCATCGATGCCAGTTTCTAACCTAAGGTCTACTGGATTTGGGACTCAGGGATCATTATCAATTTTTCTTCATTGCAACATATTTGGAGGGATGGGGTCATGAAGGAGTTGTATCAAATTTTTTGGTTGATAGATATGACCAAGTTTAGAGTTAGGAATAATAATGATTGCACGAGTTGGTAGAGAAACTATGCCATTTTATCTTGGTGTGTGACACAGTACTGGTATATTGTCTAGGAAATGAGATTTTAGGGGGACCTCATGATAACATTCAAGGACTCTAATATTATTGAATGATCAAGTGAGGTGGACCTATTTTTTGAGTAGAGACCTAGGAGAGGTACATGAATCATTATTTATTATGTTCATATATAAATTGGGTTTTTGTTTAAAATAAAACGAATAAAATAAATAATCTTGATAAAAATTCCATGCAACCAGGATTAGGATGTTCTGTTTTATTTTTAGGAATGCATCAAATTCCTTTTCCATGAGTGGTTAAAGAATTTGAGTTTTAGCAGGCTAATCTGGTTGATCATCTAAAGGTTGACCCAATAGAGGAGAACGAGGCTTTGAATAGATATTTTCATTTCTTTCAGTGAAAGATTTTGGGAAATTATCATGGGAGAGTCTCTGATTGGGATATAGAGCACTGGTTGGATGAGCTCAAAATCTTTTTTAGTTTGATATAAGCACAAGGTGAGTTATGGGTGTTTTTTTCATTTATTCAGATGTAGGGAGTTACATGTCAGTGGTGGATGATATTTTTTGGTGACTATAAAAAGGAATATATCTTGTGGACTGAATTTCATAGGGACTTCTGGGTAGAGTTCCAATCACTGATGATGAGGGAAGCTATGAGTCCGGAGCTTATATCACTTTGATAAGAGATCTTGAGTGTCAGGGATATTGGGATCAGGTTTAAGGACCTCCTTCACTTTTCATGATATTTTTTTCTAGATGAGGAGTCAAGAGAGCGACATCTAGATGATGATTTGGACCATGTGATCTGGTATGTGTTCACTCCATTTATTCTCTTGATATATCTTGAGGTGTAGAAAAAGGATTAGGTTAATGAGTGGATTCTTTCACTATTATTTGCACCTCAAGAGAGTTCCTAGAAGAAAATTTCAATGAGAAAGGATTTAGTTAGTGGGTATCAGGTTTTTAGGTAGTCAAGGTTCCTGAAAATGGGTAGTCGGTCGTGATAGATCCATTTTCATTCTTCTGGGGAAGGTGGATTCTGAGCACCTACTGAAGGTTTTCTATTTTCGTGATATGTGTGTGGAGGACATGGGGACTTCCAGACTCGGTGTCTAATTTCTTAGTGAGGCCAATTTCATTTGGTTGTTCATGCACCATTTCAGTAGCAGCAGTAGTTCCCTCCTAAGCAGTTACAATAGTAGGGATCGCTAGTGTTTGTTCAGTGTTCAAGAGGAATTTGAGTTGTTAGAGGGGATCCTTATGATGGTCACCATCCATAGGTACTTAGGCCATAGAATGGTCATGGATGTCAATAGAAGGGTGGATGAGGGGCTGGGTGTGGTTAAATGAATGCATTATAGGTGGAAGTTCTAGCATATTTGGGAGTTTTTTGAGGTACAATCAGTTTATCATCTACTCTTTTTTGTTCCTTGTTTCATTTTGAAGCCTCACATTACCTTTTTCTTCTTCTCTAATCCATTATTTTGGACTCTATGTGGAAAGGATTCCAATTACCCTAGTTTTATTTATTCCAGTTAGAGTTCAATCTTCTTTGTTTGATGTATTTCGAAGGTGTTGGTTGGTGATGGGGAAACACCAGTCCATGAAAAACTTCTTTTTGTTGTATATATAGACATATTATGTTATCCTTGGAATGGATTGGTTGTATACCATGTGGGAAGTCTTTGACTATTTCTGGAGGGGAGTTTTTTTACTGATGGGGAGGGCCAGTGAGTGGTGTTCATTGGTGAGCAAGGTTATCAGATGGGTGGTAGGATATTGGAGCCTATTTTATCTTATTTGATGGAGATTTCAATGGATTCTCGGGTGATGGATGTTCTATGATTTATGGAGGAGTTCATAGATGTTTTCCAAAATAAGGTTATTCCACTACCCCCTCAATAAGATGTCAAGTTCATGATATAATTTTAGTCGAGTGCATCTATAATTTCAATGGATCCCTATCAAATGGTACCTATAGAGTTTCACAAGTTTAATTTATATGTGTATGATTAGATTTATAAGGGTTTCATCTAATCCAGTGTGCTTTCATGGGGTTCCCTAATGTTATTCACAAAGAAGGAGGATGGTAGTCTGAGGTTGTGTATAGACTACTGGAGGTTGAATCAGGTAACAGTCAATAATTATTACCCTACTACTAGGATATATGATCTTTTCAACCAGTTGAGAGGGGCTAGTTTCTTTTCAAAAATTGATAAGTGGTTTGGATATCACCTTTTGAGGGTGAAGGATGAAAATATTTTCAATAAAACTTTCATATGCAGTTATGGGCACTTTGAATTTGTGTTCATTCCATTCAGTGTTATAAATTAACCGACCATGTTCATGGGGATTATTAACACTTTATTAAATGAGTTCCTATACTGGTTCACCATTTTATTCATTGATGGTATCTTGATTTACTAAAGTTCATAGGAGGAGCATGTTGAGAATCATAGAGCTATTTTGTAGGTCCTTCAACACCACCATCTCTATGGGAAGTTATCCAAGTGTGACTTATGGATGTGAGAGGTTTTTTTCCTTATAATTGCGGTGTCTCAATAGTGTGTGGAAGTTTACTCGTCCAAGATCATGGTAGTTTTTTCCTTGGAAGAACCCAATAACATGGCATAAGTTCACAATTTCCTTGGTCTAACCTATTATTATCAGAAGATTTTTCCTTATTTATCATGATTTTTAGCCCATATAATAGTGTTAAAAAATAATTACCATGATTTTTTTTGGATTTATTAGTTTTTGGAATAATTGGGTTACCTAAAGAAGAAGTTTTTTGGTGCTCTAGTGATTCAGTTTCCTAAGGATGGTGTGTTGTCTGAGGTTTTCGATGACACCTCATGTCTAGTATTGGGATGAATGTTGATGCAGTAGAGGGTGGTGATCTCTTGTGGTTTTATTCATTTACTTCCCCATGAGAATAACTATTCCAACCAAGATATGGAGTTGGTGGAAGTCATGTTTGAGTTAATTTTGTGGTGTCATTACATCATTGGTGAGTGCTTTGTGGTTTTCATGGACTGCAAGAACATGAAATATGTTTTCTCTCAGAGAGATCAAAATATATTCTAGTAGAGGTGGATGAATTTTCTTCTAGATTATTATTTATATATCTCTTACATCCTAGGAAATTTCAATGTGTTTTCTAATTCATTGTTCTAGAAGATCCAAAGATATGTAGTTCGGGAGACAATGGATGTTTAGAAAGGGATGGAGGAGCCTGCTGCAATGAATATTGACATCAGAGAGAGAAGTGGTTATTGTTTTCTTTATCATATGATTTTTGATTCATCCTTGATATGGAAGTTATAGGATTATTAATGGTGATACTTATAGGCATAGGTGATGTGTGATCATGTTGGACATAGTGATACTCCTGATGGGTAGTTAGAGGATGGTCAAAATCAGGTGTTGTTCGAGGGGAGGTTTTTTATTCTAAAGGTTATGAATGAGGGATTTATACATTATTTTCATATACATCCTTTAGCGGTACATCTCAATGTGATAAATATTTATCATGGATTGAGGAGATGGATTTAGTGGACAACGATGAAATGTTATGTGGTAGAGTTTATGGCAAGGTATCCCATTATTAGAAGATAAAAGTAGAACACTATAATCTTAGAGGTTTATTTCATTCATTGGATGTTCCTAAAATAAAATTGGAAGACATATCAATGTATTTTTTCATAGTGTTTCCCCAATATTAGAGTGGTTTTAATAAGGTTTGTGTAATTTTGAATCAATCGATGAAGTAAGATCATTTTCTGGTAATCTGTGAGTCAAGTATCATGGATATTTTAGCAAGGTGGTATGTGGATGATTTATTTAGGATTCATGGGTAATGAGGACCACCATCTATAATTAGGATCCCCATTTTAACTTGAGAGTATGGAGGATATTGTATAATGATGTTAGCTTCTAGTTGTGACTTGGAACTACTTTCCAAACATAGATAGATGAGAATATGGAACGGACCATCTAGATGTTATAGTATATGTTTCAATCTTTTATATTGGACTTTAGTGGATCATGGGTAAGGTAATTTCCTCTAGTTGAGATTTTATAAAACAAAAAATATCACTCATTTATTGACATAGATCCATTTGAGATATTGTATGGACGGTCATGTCATTCTCTATTATGCATGATAGAGTATGGAGACTCAACAGTTCTTGGTCCTTATGTGGTGCAGATCATGGTTGAGAAGATCTAATTTGTTGGAGAGGGGATTAGGGTGGTACATGACCATCGTAAGGCCTATTACGATCATATGTGGAGGACCCTGGAGTTTGAGGTTAGAGAATATGTGTTCTTGAGAGTCACCCGTCAACATGGGAAGAAGAGGTTTAGTAGGGGGAGTAAGCTGTCTCCCTAGTTTGTTGGGACCTTTGAGGAATTGTGATGAGTTAGTGAGGGATCATATCAGTTTTCATTTCCACCATAGATGGAGAGGATCCATAATTTCTTCCAAGTGTCTCAGCTTCATTGGTATCTTCAAGATGACTTTCAGTTCATTCATTAGGGAGAGTTAGATATTGAGAATGAAAAGACATTCATTGAGTTCCCAGTAGAGATCTAGGATCATAATGATATGTGTGATTTAGAATAACTATTCCCTTATTTCTTTTATTGTGGATATATGGTAGCTGGGAGGATATTACTATAGAGTGAGATACAAAGATATGTTCCCAAAACCTAGAGTTGATTTTATTTTTTACTTTCTCTACTCTATTTAATAATGTGATGCTTGTATATTGTTGTTTTATGAGATCTGTTTTTTTTATTAATGTGTGATTCATGATAATTATCCCAACATATGGAAATGGGGGACCAAAATCCAAATAAATACATGTTATACTCTAACATTATTAAAACCATACGGGTGAGTCAGTGTCACCTAAAGAGGATAATATCTTGACATGGAAGATGGGATTCCCTGATTTTTGTTCTAAGGTTAGTTTTTTGTATTGGTTATAGAAATGTTTGTTTTGTGTTGTGAAGAGGTTTATATATTTATATGGATGGTTGTGTGGGAAGTAGTGCCTTGTGGCTGATATCATATGAGTGGTTTTGTGCCTGGTGGGTGGTTTTGATGTAGTCATGTGTTTATGTGGTTATGTTGGATGTTTTTTGGGTACAATGCTTGTGTGTGTTTGGGAGGTAGTAATATTGAGGTGTAATTATATCCTTTAGAGGTATCTCATGGTGTGGTTGTTTGGACCGCTTTTTCCCTTTCATTGAGCTTAGGATATATTCTCAAGGATGAGAATAATTTTGAAGATATCTACTATAATGGTTTGTTCCTTCTTGACCCATTAATTTTCTAGTTTTATGGTTGTAGAGTTATAAGAGGAGGATAAAGGAGGTTTGACAGAGTTAGAGCAGTAGTAGACCCTTTACACCATAAAATAGGTGTTTCTAGTGTAAATCTATGTTTTACATATTGTAAATCTGACAACTGATGGTTTGTGTGTTGTGGGGGAATATCATGTGAAATTATTCTATTCCATAAGTTAATTCTATCCCGAGGTGCCATGTTTTTTGGTGGAAAATTAGTTTATGACTTAAAGGTTGGTTTTATAGTTTATGGTTTATAGACCCTTTGGTTTTATGAGGTTGTGGTTTATTCCATAAATTGGGTGAGATAAAGGTTGTTTATAACCCTAGTTTATTTGATCTTTATCTCATATGGTTACCCTCTCTTTTATATTATGATGAACTCTAGGAGCCGTTGAGTGATATCTTATCCCTTATTCTTCATGTTTAAACCTTTGGTTATTGTTATTGAATTTTTTAAATATGAGGTGAGTTATCCTCCTTTTCCCCATTATTTAAATTGTATTATTCCTGGAAGATACTCTACGAAAATGTCTCTTGAGTTCAGGTATGTTTTGGGGTGTGTTTTGATGATCCCTTTATTTGGTAAAAGTTTATTCATGGTTTCCCTTGTGCAGTTGTGTGTTATGAGTTTTTTCTTCTTCACCTTGCAGTGCGCAACGGGATTCGAAAGATTATTTAAGGTAGGATATCCTCATTCTCACTCATTTTACATGCTATGTATGATATCTACGTGGTTTTTCTTTCATTTGGGTGGATATTAATGGTAATCTAAAATAATATAATAAATTGGAAGAATTGAAATTGATGGGTATGGGGAGAAATCACACATTTTGGATACTTTGATATTGTTACTGATAATATTATGCCATGTTGTTGTCTTGCTAGAAATAAAAGTTGTTGGGAGATTTTCTTGTATAGTAGATGTTATCAATTGAGGAACTTGTTGTGTTTTTGTTTTATCACATCCTGAATAAAAGGATAAGAACATGTATTTGTCTAATAATTTTTTTCCCATTGAAGCTAGTTTATGTTATAATACTAATGATAAATAAAAAAGTAATGAAATAGAATATGTTGAATAAATTGTGGAATCTAGAATGTTTATATGTTATGTGTGCTTATTCATGTTTTGTTTTCCTATATAGTTTGGTATGTTGTGTAGTGGTGGTGATGACTAGGCTGTATTTTGAAGGCTTGCAGCTATGATGTGGTAGTTTGTTGGAATGGATGTGATAGGGGTATTTTTGTGATATGGTGGGTAGTGGTTGTGGTGCATAGTGGTTATGATGTGTGGTGGTTTTGTTTGTGTGGTTATGTAGTTTCTATTAGTTGGGATGGGTAGTAATGTTTTTTTGGTGTGTGGTGGATGTTTCATGGGGGTTTTGGATTTGTGGCTGTTGTGTATGGAAGTTTTGTTGTGAGATGTGGTTGGGATGTTTGATGTGTGGTTTCTAGGGTGAGATGGTTTGGGTGATGTGGTGCAGGGATGATGGTGGATGTGTGGTTCATTGGCAGTGGTTGTGTGATTTTTTCTAGTTTTTGTATATTGGGTTGTGATAGTTTCTTGGTTGGCCATGGAAACTATGGGTTTCTATATGATTAGAAAGGTAATAATGAACCCTTTCATATTATATCTTAGGTTGATTCACTATTTATATTCCAAATCACTTTTACTCCTTCATCCTTATGCAATATCATATTAACACCTCAAGGTGAGGGTTAAACCTGTGTCTGCCTCGAATCATAGTGGACTCAACACCCATATGAGGATAATTCTTCTCAATAATTATCCCGTTTTTCTCTTCTTTAACTAACCAATGAAGAACTATTACTCCTCCTTCCTTCGATCCTCATTTCTTCAACAACACTTAACATGTTCAAAGGGTTTATTTTATGGATCCCCCATTTATTCTTTTTCTATTTAGAACTAAAATTTCAATATTACTAAAAATTATCTCTCTTCCTTCGATGTAAAGATATATCAAAGAATAATGGTCATGTATCCCAATATTTTTTCCTTATTTTTTAATTCTTTTTATAGAAATCACCGATCATCCATGATAGATAAATTTCTATATTTCAAAAATGGAAATACCTCTTCAATATCAGTTTCGATGTCTCTCTCATTCAAGAATCCAAAATTCTCATTTAAAATTTTTTAATATTTATTCATGCAACATATCCCATACATTTAATATGGAAACATCAAAAAAAATCCTCTTTCCATTCCTTATAATCCTCTTTATTGTTCTAATAAATCATGGTCTTCAATTCTCAATCCATTCCAAAAACCCCTTTTTAAAATTGACAGATTTATCAATCATTTATTAAAACTGATAATTAAAAAAGTAATCCACATTTCTCCCGACAATTGGATCACTTGTATGAAGATAGAAAAAATATTTCATATTAATTCACTAAATATTTCATAGCATGGTCATCATTCAACATCGTCTTGATTCTCTTAATAGTCTAATTCATGATGTGGATTATTTTTTCATGGAATATAAAAAATTAATATTAATTTATTAACACCAAAAAAAATATCTTGAATCATGGTTATATCCCCAATCATTATTTTTTAAACATTTAAGTTTGGTACATTCATCATATAATTTAAATCCTTTTACTAGATGTGACAAAGGGAATATATCTAATGATAATTCCCTTGAGTTTCCTCCTAACTTCAACAATTCAAAATGGAAATTATCCTTATGAGAATTCCCTTGATAACTAGATTGTCAATTTCCTTGAAATTAATCCGAATCTACCTAATTGAAATTACCTTGATTCTTGAAGGATAATTTTACATGGGAAAACTAAGATCACCCATAAAACTAGGCTTCTGAACTAGCTCATAATAATGCCTAAAGAGAATCCTTGATCAACACATGCTAGAAACTATTGTATGGGAATTGATGAACACCTTTGGTAATTATTTTTTCCAAAAAATAAAATATATTTTAAACATACAACTAACATATAACATAACCAAGAAGAAACAACAAAGTGGTACACAACAAAAACATGTCTGGACTTTGATAAGAGACAAAAAAGAAGCTAATATAATTAAAATCCCAACAAGAAAAACTAAAATCCAAACTCTGTGTCAAATTAGGGTCTGCATCCCACCACTCCACCAATAATATCCCACACCCTCAGCCAGCATACCCATCATCACCAAGAGGTGCCTTGCCTATACCTATATCTCAAAAAAAAGTCTATATATACTGAATGGTATATAAAATTTGTGAGAACAGAAAGCTTTGTAGGGTCCCACCAAGTGTTCTATAAGTATAATTTAATACACAAACTTTTCTAATTTTAGGGACATAAATACAAAGAAAAAATGATTTAAATAGTTTTATAAAAGACATATAGAAATAACCATTTTCAAATAATTTGGAGAAACATGTATCAAAGTAGTATTCACAAAACCTTAAATGAATAAATAATTTAAACAACATATGAAAATTCAAAATTTCAATGAAAAAATATTTAATTTTTTTTGTAAGGCATAAATAATTAATCATTTCATCAAGATAGAACTATGGGATAAGTTACTCGAGTAAGTTAGGTATTTTTCATATAGGATACTCAAACCTTAGTGATCAGTGACATATCAAGTGTGTGTGAAAACCTCCTAGGGAAAGCAATGTCAATGCCTATGGAAGGATACCACATAGTCTAGTCTCTCCCCCATCATGTCTACAAAGTTTTTAGTCAATGTTCTAGCATAAATCTATTTATAGGTAGCAATAAACCATCCTATCATGATTACCATATCCTTACCACAAAAATAACCAAGGTCCCATGTTCTATCATCATCACATATTCAAAAAAATTATTTTGGGTATTTCAAAAAACACATGTAGTTCATCAATCATAAATCAATATCCCCAAAACCATTTTCACATGTCTTTCTATTTTAACTCCAAATCATTTCCATTTTTAAAAAATATTTTCACCATTCAAAACCTATTTCATGGTACTATGACATGATTCAAAAAACCATTTAGAAAAAAACATTAAAATGTGTTCAAGCATCCTATGTTTATAAATTAAGACAACTTATGTTACCATATACCTCAACGATCAAATTCTCGAAGAAAACACACCAAATCTAAGGAAATGTGATTTCTATATCCCTATCCTTTGATCGATTTAAAATAATTTCCATTAGATCAAATAAAAAATATAGATCTATAAATGACAATCTGATTCTATCATTCCTTTTAATGAGAGAAGGGGATATTTAGAAGAAAGGTCAAGAACATGTGAAGAACTGAAACATACCTTTAATTTCCTAAATTCACCTCCCTCAAAATCAATATAAATCCTATTTTGAGAGGAATAAATCACCAAATTAATCAATGTAGAGCTTCATGTTTTATAATCTATGAATATGATAAATAATGAGGATTTTGAGTCTAAATTAAACTAAAAATATTCTTTTTTTAATTATTAAAATCTAACAGTATGCATTGGCTGCATGTTTTGATTAATTGTATGCTAATTGTGTGACACTTATTGTCTCTCTAAATATCCATTTGGTTTGGTCACATAGTTATAAAAATCATTACCCAAATGTTATAAAAGCCACTATACGAAGATTAATTATTTTCTTGAGAAGGCCACATTTTTAGCCCAAACCATACATTACACAAGCACCCCCCCACTCTTGGAAACCTAAACCTTATGCATGGTTTATTCGGAAATTGACATGGTTTACACTTACCACGATCCCACCATGAAACTTCCTTAATAATACCAAAAAATCTAAAAACTAACCATAATGACCCAACAAAATCTAGGGAAAACACATGGTCAAAAAATAAAGATCACAAGTACTTGAAAGTAACACCTGGGTGTGAAAATTATCCTCATTATATCACTTTATACCCTTATAAATTCAAGTCAAAGAAGGTAAAATCTTAAAAATATGAGTCCAATGCTCCCTAATAATTTATTCCCTTTACCAAGTTTAATGATAATCTATACAATGTTTCCAAATCACTCAAACCAATAGAAAATAATTCCCCTGTAATAAAATTTCCTAATAATAAACTGTGAGAATAGACTAATCAAAAATCATTAAATCCATTTCCAACTCAAGATCCTCCCAACTTAAAACATGAGCGGAGTTTGGATGATACTTCTGAAGCTAAGATATGTGGAATAAATTATGGATTAAATTCCACTAATATGGTAATAGTAGGTGATATTACACCATACCAATCAACTCAATGATCTAAAAAGATTCCATGTATATTAGAGATATCTTTACTTAATTTACTAATTTTCAGTGTCCCAACGAAGGTAGAACATTCAAGAAGAAATAGTTTCCAACTATAAACTCAAAAATACAATTCCTATAATCTATATAGGATTTTTGTAGACTCTATGTTATATCCATCCATTGATGCATAAACTGGATCTTTGTTTATGTCTCCTAAATGATGTTCAACCTCATCATGGAAGTTTCACCCATCTCCATCCAATTGAGGGGTGATTTGAAAGATCATCCATACAAGGATTCAAATTGTTCTATTTTTATATATTATTGGAAACTACTATTATAAGTAAACTCATACAATACTAAATTGATATCCCAAGATCCTCCAAATTCTAGGGTGAAAGCACAAAGAATTCCCTCTATAATCTGAATAGATTACTCCATATATCAATCAATATAAGAATGATAATTCATGATCAACCTAACCTAATATCACATTGAATCCTAAATAAACATATAGAACTAGGAGGTAAAATAAGGATCTATATTTGATATGATGGATAATGGATCTATATTAAACCTCCCAATCTCTTGTATGTATAACTTTACTAATTATTAAACTCTGGTGGTGTCTTGAATTAAAAGGAAATGAGATGAATTGGTGAGTCAGTCAATCTCCATCCATATGTCATTCCTCCCTTGTGAATTCTATGGTAGTTCAATGAAAAAATACATGGACACTTCATCCCATTTCCATTTTTTCATAGGGATAGGTATAAGAAACCAACTTTTTTATAGGTGTTATGCCTTAATTTGTTGATAGGTATTGCTATGATACATGGTGTTAGATATATCTCATCAAAGCTGGTGATACCCTGGTCAATGGTCGATTTTTGAGAACCAAATTATCCCTCCAATTTATCAAAATAATAATGTATACCTGGAAAAGGGTATTTATTCTTGATCACCACTGGATTAATATTTCAATAATCGATATATAAATAAATCATCACGTCATCATTATTTACAAAAAGTAAGGGGGATTCCCAAGTTAACACACTCGGATGGATAAAAACCATGGAATTAAAATCATCCAATTGTACCTTAAAATAATTTAACTCTAATTATGCTATTCAGTAAGAATAAATAGATATAGACTGGGTTCCTAGAATCAGATCTATCAAGAACTCCACCTCCTTCTCTAAAGGTAGACTAGATATTTCCTCTAGAATCACATTAGGAAATTCCATGACCTATTGGGAAATTCATAACATGAAGGTTACTATTCATATTTAATTGTAAAAGAAGATAAATATTTCCTAAAATATGGAAAAAAGTCCCTCCTTAGCTATACCACTAATCTAATTCCCCTTGAAAACCCTAAGAACACCCATAGGGGAAGTAAATGACATACATTGATGGTAATAATCGATCTGAGCCTTATGAGCAAGTAAATATTCCACCCTATAGATAATTTCAAATATGTCAACATCTAGGACTAGGAAATACCATAATAAATCTACATAGGATATAGAGAATTTGAAAAGGGGCATTAAAATACTTATTCATTCCTTTTTCCAGGATGGGTTTCCAGTTCTATAACACAAGGCACGAGAACCATTGGGAGATTCAAGGAATTAATGAATCAGGTTGATATAAAATAGTTAGAGGAACTTGTATCACAAAAATAATCTCTATATATTAAATAATGAAAACAAAAACTCTCATAGTTATAATACTTTCATCCACTCACACTGAATATTCTGTTACTACACACAACTATTTTAACCCTTAATTATCATATTTCACACTAAATGTTCTTGGATGAAAACCTTTTTAATCAAAGGAATCAGGATTTTCTACATAACCTATAAATTGCTGAATTTTTTTTTCTATATGGAGCTAATATGTCCTGAAAAATCTGCTGTAAATGTCCTTGACATATACACAAAGAACAATTTTTTGAATGTTTTTTGTAGTTTCATTTCACATTCTATTTCTTGACACACTAGTGGAAAGTAAGATGCCCCTACTATATATGGAATATGTGGGATGAGAATAATATTATACACCACTTCCACTTCCTTATATAAACTCACTATATTTTCTCCTCTTTCTATAATAGCTACCAGAATAACACCGAGTGTGAGAGGAAAACTGTATAGCCTAATCTTTTCATACTGGTCAATCTCTTCCATCAGTTCTCTATATAATATTTCAAAATTGTTATAAAGATTCATCAAGAATACCTAAGAACATATTTATATTTTTATACCTAATAAAAAACTTCAATCACTCAGATGTTCATTTTATATAACCTTTAGTGAGAAACATTAAATTTAAGCAAAGTAGTTGGAATACTCCATAATTATTCGATCACCTCATTAAAGAGTAAGAAAATATATAGAATTTTCAAACATTAATGTATTTGGGAAATTGTTTTTAGAGAATATGGCCTTGAAGTTATTACAATCAAATCCCTCATATAGTTTATGAAAACTACCATATCCCACGTCTCTTGTTAAGACCTTCAAGTTTTAAAATAACATAATTCACCTTAATTGAGTTTGGTGTTTCTAATAAATTGAATATAATTTTATTATTTCCTAACCGATATTTCATTTTTTAAGGATTATTTATCCCTTGGAAGGAACTAAGTTTCTAGTAGAGAAACTATATGGGTTGATCTCTTCCTCCTCTAGCTTCTAGTTTGGTTTCTCTATCTAGAACTAGAACATGGTAGGAACCATGGTCCATGGTACAAACCACACCCACTACAACCTCAATAATATTTGTTTACAGGGGGATTCTCCCATACAAAATTATCAATATCTCCCTCTTTGAAATTCCTAAGATGTCTTCTAGGAGTCACTGTACTAAAAAATAATAAAATAAGAGAAGATAAAATCAAAAAAAGTAAACTCCCTTTAATTATAATCCACCATTAAAGATGTATTTTTAAAATAAGAAAACTAAGGTCACGTCAAGACTGGAGTCAAATAACCATTTTTCCAACACCCTATGGTAACTTAAGGTTTTTTACGATAATGTTTGGCATGGCACTTTCTCATAACCTATGCATTAAGTCCTAATAACACTATCTCATGTATACCCAGACCAAAAACTAAAAATGATGAACTTGTACTTTGATAGAAATTTTTCATGAACCAACCTGGATCACCTATCAAACTAGGAACCTAAACCGGTTTGAAATAAGTCCTGAAGAGCATCTCTGATCCCCATGTGCTGGTAAATAGTGCCTATAAATTGATAAACACGTTTTGAAATTAATTTTCTCATGGTTGATAATATATATCAAACATCCAAGTGACATATATCATAACCAAGAAGAAACAATATAGAGGTAAGAAACAAAAACATGTACAGACTATGATAAGAGAAAAAAATAAGTTGGTATATTTAAAAACACAACAATACAAACCAAAAGACCAACTCCTTGTGATATGAGGGTCAATATCACATCACACCACCTCTAACATCCCACACCCTCTAGCTCACATACCCATCATCACCAAGATACACTTTTCATTTACCTATACTTCACAAATCAAGGTCTACATATACCCAATGATATATGTTGGGTGTGAGAAAAACAATCCCAATAAGGCCCCACAAAGTGTTCCATAAGTAGACTATAATAAATAAAATAACTTTTCTCATTTTAAGAAGATAAATAAAAAGAAAAAATGTTTTATTCTATTTTATATGAGGCATGGAGAAATAAACATTTTCATATCATTTAGGGAAATATGTATCAATGAAGTATTCCCAAAATGATAAATGAATAAATAGTTTGAAGAATATATAAAAGTTTCACATTTAAAAGACAAAATATGTTAATAGTTTTAAAAGGAATAAATTGTAAAAAAAATAATCAAGTTAACACCATGGGGTGAATTCATCAGATAATTTATGCCTTATCTATCTAGGATACTCACACCTCATTGATCAGTGATATATAAATCTTGCATTAAAACCCCCTAAGGAAAGTAATGAAAAGTCCTAGGGATGGATACCATGAAATTTAGTGGCTCCCCATCATGTACAATAAATGTTTAGTTAATGTTTTAGAGTAAATCCATTAAAATCTATCCAGAAACAATACTGGTGTGATTTTCATAGCCTTCCCACCTAAATACCTAGGTTCACATGTGCTATCTCAAGGTTTCGGGCACAGTAGAAGCTTGTGATGGGTCATTCCTATATTTTCTTTTTATCATGATCGATGATCAATCTTATATTTATATGACGATGAACACCGTGATCAATGGAATTGAATCAAATAAAATATAAAAGGGATAAATTATAGAACCAAGTACAAGATCATCACATAATATTTATAATTAATTTAAAAAATTAAATAATTAGCTTGCGTAATTTTTTTATATTCATTGATGGGTATATTAGTAAATCTATGTTGTGTCATTATTTCATTATAGGAATTAATATTATATTCAATATAGAGGTTATCCACATGTGTTTCACAAATATTTAAATATTACCACAGGAATCTATGGGTTCAATCATGGAAGATCTCATTACTTTCATTGTTCACCTTTGATCGCCATGAGAATCACTTCCTAAGGATTCTCTTTGATCTCTCTTGACTCGAGAGTGGGGGTGGAGGAAGATCGCTCTTCATTCTTAGGAGCTTTCTTGGATAAGGTATCTCTCTAGGGTTTTGAGAGGATTCTCTAGATTCGTTATGCACAACCAAAAAAATTAATTGCATATCTTGAAAAAAATAATATAATTGGTTTTATATACCACAAGGGTTAGAAATATATAATTTCACAATTTACCTTTATTATTTATTTAATCAGTTGTGCAAATCCATGTCTAAAATAATAATATTATTATTATTTCTCGACATGATATTAACTTGATAATTAAAATTAAATATTATATATTAAAATAATATTCAATATATATTATTTGTCACCAGACTTATAAACTTGGTCCACCATTCCTTTATAATATTTATCGATCCTTGAATAATGAATATTTATTTAATAAATAAATATTAATGTATTATTATCCAATAAATGAATAATTAATATATCCAAAAAATAGAAAAGAAATATTTATTAAGTATTCCACTCAAATAATTTTCTCTCGAATAACCAGTGAAAAAATTATGCAGTCAAGAAAAAATTAATAATTATTAAAACATGTGTGGGAATAATATTTATTTAACTTTTTAAATAATAAATAAGAATATATTATTTAATTGAGATTTTGGATGCACTTAGTATGTGACCCTCCAGACCACTTCCTCAGTGGAATTAGGCTAAGCAGCCTAAAGTCCAAGGTTAGTGTCTAGAAACATGTCCAGAGACTCGTAGAGAAATAATTTAATGCTGCAATGAAATAATACCTCATATGGATGTTCATTGTGAAATATAATCCCTTTATCATGATATCTCTAATCAAGAATATTTCATGTTGGCGCCATTAACCTATGTTCTCGATGTCGCTTTATTTGAATTTAAGAAAATTGAACTTTTCTATAGAACACCATGACCATGGATTTATTTAGGCTATATTATTTCCATCAATGAGCTTGAGATATCAACTTCTATTAAAAAAATAAGGGATAAATAATTTCTTTCATTATTAATTAATGAAATACTACTCATGACACACTTAACGTATCCTACCCTTCTATGAACATATATCAACAAAATTTTTGTAAATAAATTAAAGTATATCAATTATAATATTCATTAATAATATTATTAAATTATAAGGATCAATACACACATTCGTAAATATAAACATCTAATGATGCATATAAATGTGTATTTCTTATTGGTGGGTCTCATTTTAATAATATCCTACACTGGATATTACTAAGGGTGTACACCATGAGAATATGCCTCAATATCCTAGGAGTCTCCAACCCTAATAGATGTTTTTCCTTTGAGGGGGTGCGCTTACGGGTTTGGAAAATATTCAATGAACGGTCTGACGGGTAGCGAGCATTTTTCCATTATTATAGAGACTTTCACATCGCCATCTTTCATTTGACATGATCTATGTCATTATACTTTGTGGGTAATTGGATTGACCTCATGAGGACTTGTTATTTTATCGCTTTTGCATTATAAAGAAGGTTCCACGGTCAAATAGTCTCAACGGGTGATTTCATGGGGTTAAGTTTTTGTGCAATCGGTCCTCTTAGGATATTGCTTCCTTGGATGGTATCCAGTGGGTTTATTCTTGGATCTAGAAACACCCAAAGGCCCTATTATTCATGATTCATGGACCTACCTTCCAAAGGCTGGCACTCGTTGGATGAAAATTTGTCCAATGATGCTTAATGACTCTATTGGTCAACAGGATGGGAGTTCGGCCTCATCGCACCCTTTTGGGGGGAATTATTTTCTATTCTCGGACTCTCTTATAGATTTAATTCATGTTCATATGTTCATGAATACTTGGTTCATTCTCTAAGAGTGTATCCATGGGCTAACCCTATTTTTCAAAATCATCAAGTATATACATGGATTTGATGTTATGGAGTCAATGCTAACTTAATCCATGAAATAAGGCACTATATAGTTTATCGTCATCTAGGAGGGATGGAAGGTGATTTGATGTTGCGATCAGACCCATAAGATTGGATTTTTACATATCCTCAAGAGAGGAATCAGAGCCCATGTATTTTGGTTTGTGTTGAGGATTACACATGGAAGCTTCCCATTTGAGGGGACATGATTGGGTGAACCCTTATAGAAGGGAACCCATTTTGATCTCTGTCCTTCAAGAAGGCATCCTACATATCCTGGTTTGACAAGGAATCATAGTTCTCGTAGTTTAGGATGGGTGATTGTGTGGATGTTGTAATAATCACAAACCTCAAAGACCACGTGATTCATACTCGGTGTGAGAAACAAGAGGATGTGAGATATTCAACCGACCACACACCTTCTCTCCCGATGATGGTAGAGGGTAGGCCTATGGCAGAGGAAGCCAAGGAAATGGTGGGAGAGGGTGCAGAGTGATGAACCCTTGAATGTGGGATGACATTGGGGGTCATGTGTCTCGGTTCTCAGAAGGTTAGGGACTTACCTCAATGGGAGTGCCTTAGAATGTGCTATTGTAAAGGGGAGTAATGTTTCCTCTCTTAAAAAGGATAAGTGAGCATGATTCCTTCAAATGACCATTGTTCCTCATTGAATGGAAAAGCAAGGGATCACCCTTGATCCCTAGAATATGGAGGTTCACATTGGCATCCTAAGGTTGGACTCCAGGTTACCATGGGAATGTAGACTTACGGACATCCCGGGAGTCTGAACCATTGTAGGGACTACCTTAGGGACTCCTCTTACCGTGGGTATGTAGACTCAAAGGAGTGGGTTGATGCACCCAATGATATGATCATATGGTTCTGGTGGATTTGGATGAGGCTATGGCTTGATGTCGGTGGACTGGTAAGCGAAGGAGCTATGGAGGACTGGACAGTAATGAAGGGTCGAGATTAGAGCCAGAGGGAAAGACACCTGAAGACACCCCATTCTGCTTACTATTTTCTCATGCAGGATAGGGGGATCTCTACATACCATAGTGGTATGTGGGTATAGGATTTACCTGTGTACCAAAGTAGTATATAGGCTTGGGAAAGGACAACCACATACCTAAGTGTTATGCGGTCCTGGACACGGTACACCACACCGCTTTGGATTCCATCTATGTACTGATGTGGTATACGACGCGTGGTTAGATCCTCATAACAATGCACTATGCAAAGCACCATATTGAAGGAGGGTCCTAGAACCTGTTGTTTGTAGAGAGTTCATCCGTGAGGAATTTATGGTTCGCGATGACACCAATTAGGTTTGTGTTTTATCCATTATTATTAAGTTTCTTCTTTTTATGGTTCACGACTAATTATACCTTCAAAAACTTGGTTCTCGATTTTCACATCAGCAATGATTTGAAACTGAAGTCGAAATCCTCTCCAAATTCTTTCTTCCAATATCTAGGGTCTCTTTTGTACTTTATTTGTCCATACTTTTATTATTCCTCCCATTATAATTTTATAGAGTAATAGTGGAAATCATATCAATGGGCATACATCACCATTTTTGGAAGCCCATGAAGATGTATCTCAATCTGCAGAACACTCGGTCAACCAGGGTTTGCGGAAGTTGCAATTCGTGAGTCATGGTTTGCAGAACTGTTCTGATTTTCTTCGTCCACGAACTACTAAGTTCATAGGATGGTATGTGGATGGACATCAGTGTCTTTATTCCACTAATGATGTGGTTCATAGCTTCATGTTTTTGTTGGCCATCTCCCCATGGGCCAGCACCTTGCAGGTCCTTTTGTATATCGGTGGTTCGTAATTCATGAATTTCAGAAACTCTCCCTAGTGATGGTACACATGTCACTTAAAACCCTTGAAAAATCCGATTTCTTCAAGTTTCTTACAAAGTTCACAATTCAATTTTCACCCATTTTCCTTGCTGGACTTTTAGGAATGCTTTCTTCCTTCAGAAAAGTTCTTGTGGGAGTATTTACCTTCCATTGTAAAATTTTCAGGACCTTATAAATGCTCCCCATCAGAATGGGGTCAATTTGGAATGTACATGAGATTATTTCGACATAGAAGTGGTCCTGAACTGAAGTGGTTTGTGGTAGAATAGATAGGTTCAGTAGAAGGGGACCATACCTATTTATAGGGGCCCATGTCATTTGTCTTTTACCGATTCCCTCAGCAAAAAGTTCTCTCGAACTCCCTTGAATTTTTCTACATCCATGTACTGACTCCTTTTCAAAATCTGTATTCGTGAACCACTCTATATGTTCCTCGAAACAAACTCTTCACAAATACTTCTACTCGTGAACCGAATATTGGGTTTCATGAACTACATTGTGGAATTTAGAACTAAAGTCTTGACTTCCATGTAGGAAAACGCTACTCAATTTACATTTTTTGCACACTGAACATAAACTGGAGAACTGAACTTTTAGCCTTAATAATCTGAACATAAACTCTTAATCAGTATTATTTGAATATCATCATGGTGAGACCTTCATTTGCGGTTTCTTCCTTCTAAGAACCCTTATGTTTTCTGTCCAACACTCCAAGGGCCAATACCTTGTGGTACATTCACATACTGCAGCTGTATGCAGTATATATCTTTCATGTACCACTGAGGTATGCGGGAAAGGGATTTAGCATACTGTTTAATACACGTGAAATGGTTATCTTGTACCACTTCCGAGACAAGTACACAGATCCCCAAGAGAACTCTCTTTTAATTCCCTAGGACATTTTTTGTGACCTTTATCCAAATAAAGTCTCATTTGACTGAATTTCGGTAGGCTATTAGATCTTACTGTGCATGCTGTAATGTACCTTACACAGACTTATATTGATGTCATTATTCCTTCTAAGGATACCTCTACTTCCCCTATTTCTATTTCTAATGAATCATTGAAGAACATGGTATATTTGGTTGATAAAAAAAATAATGTCCATCCCATTACATAAACTCTTGGTAAATATTCTTACAGCAAGTCAAAGGGAATACCTTTTGGGACTACATTGTGTATGAAGATTATATTTGTTGTCAACAGTTGTCAATACTAGTCAAAATGAAGAAGAAGATGAAGAAAGACTAAAATTTTAGTGTGGATTGGCTAAAGTAAGGTTTCCTGGATAATTGTTATGGAATCATAATATTGGATGTCATACTTGAGCAATTCTCTAAGTATATCAATTTAGATGATTGTTGAACAGATACTAAGTTCAGAGAACTTGTTTCAAAGGTGACACATTGTTTACAAAAATGAAGAATGGTGAAGTATCATCCATCTAAGGATGATTGAAAAAGAATCGGGATTTAAAAAAGACCATGTAATGCTTTGCGATTGCATGAGAACCATGCAAGTTCTTACTTGAAGAAAAGAATCACATGATTTGAATGAAGTAGATAATGATGGTTGAAAAAGAAGATAGTGTGTGGAATGTCTTGGAATTATAAGAAGTTCATGAATTACACATTACCTTGAAATCAGATGATTGTTGCACTGTTTTTAAGGTTCCCAATACATGTGTCAAAGGTGAAACATTGTCTGCAACATTGAAGGTATTTGAAGAAGCTTCAAGCCTCCACTTTTGGATGAATAGAGATGATTAGAGTTCTTTGGAATTAACACTAGAAAAGGAATTGAGGATTTGAAGTGAGGATGAATAAGTGATTTGGAATTCATATTCCAAAAAGAATGGACAAAACCAGACGATGTTTTACTGATATGTATTTCACAAATATCATAAGTTAGGAGAACTTGTGATGCAATCCTTATGAAGGATAGGGGGCGTAAAGAAGTGTTTTTGGAAAAGGAAAGAAAGTGGCTTGAAATTCAAAAGTGGTGTGCAAGTTTTGAATGAAAGTGTATGTTGTGCTCAAGTAATATTTCAAGATCATCACATCAAAATATGACAAAGGAAATAAAGTGTCATGCAAGTCAAAAAGTGGTGTGCAAGTATAAGCAACGTGCAAGTGTGGCGTGCAAGTATATGTGGAGCGCGAGTGTATGTTGCACACAATACATATTTCAACATCCTCATATCAAAATATGACAAATGAAAGAAAGTGTCGCGTAAGTGATGGAGCGGCCCACAAGTGATAGAGCAGCGCGCAAGTGCTGGAGCGGCACGCATGTTCTGGAGCGGCGTGAAAGTTCTCGAGCGGCGTTCAAGTGTAGGTGGCGCTCAAGTCACAAAAAATCCTATAAATAGATGACTATCATTCTTATTTTTTTAGGATCAACACTTAAGAGAAAATTTGAGTTCTGATCGCGAAAGTAGTAAAAGTGGCACACAAGCTGAAGTGGCGCACAAGCTGAGGGTTATTTATAAGGTGCGCAAGTAGGAAGTGGCGCGCAAGTAGGGTGGCACACATGTAGAGTGGTGTGCAAGTAGCCCGGCGCACAAGTAGAAGTGGTGTACAAGTTGTGATTTGTGAACAATTGTGGCGCGCAAGTATTTGATGGCATGCAAGAAGGGTGGCATGCAAGTAAGGATTGGCGCGCAAGCTATGAGTTGTTCTAGAAGTTATTTCCTGCTTCTATTCAACTGTGATTATGCTAAGTTGATCTGACTTCATTGACTTTACAATCATAAAGAGAACGTGTGGTTCTATCAAGAAGAAGAAGAAGAAGAGCTTTGTGCAGATGGTTTTGCACTGAGAGAGAACATGTGAAGAAGAGTAGGTTTTAGTGCAGTTAGTTTTTCATTGAAGAAGTAGAAGAAGAAGAATAGAGTGTATCTTATAGGTTTTCTCCATAGAAAGAAGAGAAGAAGATGAAGAAGAAGAATAGAGTATGCCCAATTAAAGCCTACAATTATTTAGGGTGGTTTAATTAATATGATTCTAAGTGAACCGATCTTCACTGCCTAAATAATCACATTAGTATATTTGATTCTATCCAGGAAGAGAGAAAAAGTTTTAGTGCAGTTTGTTGTTGCACTAAGAATAAGAAATAAGAAGCCTAGTGCAGTTGGTGTTGCACTAGAAAAGAAGATAAGGAAAAAAAGGAAGAATTGCTTTCCTACTGCTTTGTAAGTAATCAAGTGAAGAGCATTAAAGAAGACCAAGAGCATAACCTTCCCTTTGAAGAAGAAAGAAGACTGTCTCCATAAGCAGTATAAAGAACCATCTAGACAGTGCAAGTTGGGATAGGTCATCACCAATCTAGGGAAGAGAATTCCCCCCCCCTCTAAAGTGTAGGTACTCACACTAGCTAGAAGATTTTTTTCCTAGCCACTCCACAATAGTTTCATATCACATCATAGTGGAGAATCCATGAATTGGTCATATCCCTACATGTCAAGTATGTAGCTACTCTTATTGAGTGGTGAAACTTGTAGAAATATCAAGAGGTACATGGATAACAGTTGGAATTGGTTTAAAAAGCCCCCAACACTGATTCACCTCCTCTCAGTGTTAGGTATATCCCAAACTAGTCCTCTCAAATTGTATCAGATAAAAAGGTTCACCTATTTTGGATTCTCTACAGTGATTTATTCTCTTTTGAAGACCTGAGTTTCTTTCCTGAGTTATCAATGAAGTGAAATTTCAGTGAAGATTCGGTTATCTTTGAGCAGAAGACTATACCTACCAAGACCATTATGAACAGGAAAAATAAGGAGAATAGAAAGTTGAAGAAGAAGTCCCTCCTATCTGAAGAAGAGGATGCATCTGATTCTCCATATCTGGCTGACATTAAAGACACACCAAACTTGGAAAGTAATGAGAAGTTGGATCAATCCCCCACCAAGAACATGGACAACCTTCCTACCTCAATTGATCAAGAGGTACGTGTTAGTACATTTGTGAAGTCTTCTCATGGTGAAGATGCTAACACAAGTGGTGATGATCAATCTACAACATCTCAAGAAATATCTGTTGATAGATTAAGAATGATTCTTCATGGTATTCATGAAGAAATTACATCCATGGTTTGTGGAGTATTTCAATACATGAAGGAAAAAATCACTCATCTAGAAGAATAAACTGATGTTTTGGAGAAATAATTACAAGAAAAAATTGTTGAATGTCTAAAGCTATCCAGACAGGTTGGAGCCTTTGAAGAAACAAAGAGTGGATTTGATTAATGTTCTTCAAAGTGGCTCAAAGATGTTGAAGAAAAGGATGGAGTCAAAAATACTCTAGAAGAGAAGATCCGTGCACTTGAAAATGAGTTGAAAAGAATCAATGAAATCAAGGAGGAATATTTGGAAGAAGACTCCACGAAGATCAAAGAACTTGACTCTTTGTTACAAAACAAAGTAAAGATGCATGAATATGAAGTTGAAAGATTAAAGAAGGCTTTTTAAGAGAATATGACCATGATTGAAGACCAGGAAGTCATCCTCAATATAATATGTCTAGAATTGGAAGCTGAGTTGACGAATCTTCAAAAGACACATATTGAGTCTCCATAAAAGAAGGAAACAGTTGCTGCTAGTACTCAATTCTCAATGGAGGATTCTACTCTCAGAAAACCTCCAAAATGTGATAAGAAGATCGTGGATTCACTCATTGATCTATCAAAATCAGCTGAGAAAGTAAAGGTTTCATCCATACCAACTTGTACTAATGTTTTTAAAATTGTTTCTACAAAAATTATAGGTTGGAAGAAAAATTATAAACAATTATGGATGAAGAAAAGTGATAAGAAACTTACCACCATGTATATGGTGGATAAGAGAAAGAGTGGGGAAGATATCTCCCCACAAAAAGCACAACATACCAAGAAGAAGATTCAGAAACCTTATAAAGAATATGGGATGAAGTCAAGGTTTTTTTGTCAATGCTAGTACTGTAATAGATTTGGGCATTGTGCACTAGATTGTTGGTACAACCCCTTAAATTTTAAAGCATAGAGAAAGATCATCAGCCCCTTAAATGTAAAATCACATAGAAAACTCATCTCAAGGGGAAGAAATCTAGAGAAGAAGAAGAAACATCCACATATCTAGAAGCATCTGTATACTACCAACAGATTTGGAATGTTAGATAACATATGTGATGTATGCAATAGAATTGGTCACATGAATGGTACATGTTCATTTAAAAAAGGTACCCAATGCTGATAAGAAAAAAAGATCACAAGAGTTGACTAAGAAAGAAAAGGCATCATTGGTATGTAGTCAGAAGTATTTTGTAAAATCAAACACTCCCAAGAAGACTCTAAGGAGGAAAGTTGAGAAGAACTTGGATTTTAAATCCAAGAATTTGAAGAGTGTAGAATCCAAAATAACTACTAATAGGGATGCCACTCAGAAGAATCCATGTAAAAGATCCAATCATGATGCCTCAGTCCCTAATGATATTTTGGTGGTTTAGACAGAATATTTGGAAAGAATGAGAAAATTGGAAGATGCACAGGCTAATACTTTTGCTAAAATCAAAAAAAAGATTCTACATGAAGAAAAGGAAGTTTTTTGTGTGAGGTGAAACAAGGCTGGACATACTGTTAAATGATGCTTTGAATTTACTCCATCCCAACAATAATTCCTCAAAAAGATGAAAGTTGCACCAAGAGATTCTAGTGCTTTGAAATCCCTTGAAGAAAGAATATTCACGCACAAAGAGATGGAAGAAATAGTGAGGCCCCCACAATCACAGTCAGCATTGAAGATAAGTTGTGAAAGTGTCAAGAATGGATCATCTGGGTTGATAAGATCATCTCAGACTTGTTGTTCACATTGATGGAGAAAAGAGGATTCACTTTATTCCATTAAATATTTGTGTATTGTATTTATTATTGTCATATGAGGAATTGAAGGTGAAGTAAGATATCAGGGGGAAAACTTGGGATTCAGTGAGGAGAAGTATTCCCTTGAGGGGGAGACACATGAAGAAGCTTCCAGAATCATTATCTCAATCATTATCAACATAAATTGGTATAAAATTCAATCACTCTGAAGATTGTCTGAAGACTATGTCATTGGAAAAGGTATGTTGTTTTTTAATCTCTCATCCTTGGTTACTGAAAATAAATATATTTTTACAAAGGGGGGTAACTAGGTCAATCAGTGACATAATAATATTTAAAGTTCCCCAAGTCCACTTATCCTACTAATTACACTTGAATGTTTTTGATACTTTTGTTCAAGTGAGTACAGGAATTTCAGGATTGATTATTTCCTATCACATTCAATATATTTATCCTGGAATGAAATGGGAAAACCCTTGAAGACAAGTGTAGGAGACCTCATCTCATGAGGCATCATGATCAGTGGAAAATGGAAAACTTTGTTTTCTAAATCAAACTCTGTTGTTTTCTACATCGAGCCTTTCTCAAGTAGACTTAGAGTGAAATGATTGATAGCACACTGATTAAGTAAGGACTAATACCCTCTCTACCATTAACTTAGTATTTATTGTCAATAAGGGGGATAGAAAGTGAAATGAAAGTTTGAAATGAAAGGGGGAGAGAAACAAGTAAAGAGGAGAGAGAATATTCTTATTTTTACATTGACACATTAATTTGGGGAGACCTTGTGGTACTGAAAAGAAAATACAAAGGGGAAGATTGTTGGGACCACTTTTTGTATGAAGATTGTATTTGTTGTCAACAGTTGTCAATAATGGTCAAAATGAAGAAGAATATGAAGAAGGACTAAAAAGTTAGTGGAGATTGGCTGAAGTGAGGTTTCCTGTAGAATTGTTATGTAATCATAGCATTGGATGTCAAACTTGAGCAATTCTCTAAGAAGATCAATTCAGACGATTGTTAAACTGATACTAAGTTCAAGGAACTTGTGTCAAAGGTGAAACATTTTTTACAAAAATGAATAATAGTAAAGTATCATCAATATAAGGATGATTGAAGAAGAATGATGATTTAAAGAAGACCATGTAATGCTTCATGATTGCATGAGAACCATGCAAGATATTTCTTGAAGAAAAGAATCACATGATTTGAATGAAGTAGAGAATGATGGTTGAAGAAGAAGAGAGAGTGTGGAAGGGCTTGGAATTCTAAGAAGGTCATGAATTACACATTTCCTTGAAATCAGATGATTGTTGCACTGTTTTTAAAGTTCCCAATACATGTATCAAAGGTGAAACATTTTCTGCAACATTGAAGGTATTTGAAGAAGCTTCAAGCCTCCACTTTTGTATGAAGAGATATGATTAGAGTTCTTTGAAATTAACACTCCAAAAGGAATTGAGGATTTGAAGTGAGGACGAAGAAGTAATTTGGAATTCATATTCCAAAAAGAATGGACAAAACTAGACGATGCTTTGCTGATATGTATTTAACAAATATCATAAGTCAGGAGAACTTGTAATAATAGCATTATGAAAGATAGGGGGTGTAAAGAAGTGTTTTTGGAAAAGGAAAGAAAGCAGCGCGCAAGTAAAAAGTGGCGCGCAAGTGTGGCGTGCAAGTGTATGTTGCACGGAAGTCATATTTCAAGATCATCACATCAAAATATGACAAAGGAAATAAAGTGGTGCGCAAGTCAAAAAGTGACATGCAAGTATAATCAATTTGCAAGTGTGGCGCACAAGTATATGTGGTGTGAAAGTGTATGTTATGTGAAAGACATATTTCAACATCCTCATATCAAAATATGACAAAGGAAAGAAAGTGTCGCGCAAGTGATGGAGCGGTGTGCAAGTGCTGGAGCGGCCCACAAGTGCTGGAGCGGTGCGCAAGTGCTCAAGCGGCATGCAAGTATAGGTGGCATGCAAGTCACCAAAATGCCTATAAATAGATGACTATCCTACTCATTTTTTAAGGATCAACACTTAAGAGAACATTTAAGCTCTGATCAGGCAATTAGTAGAAGTAGTGTGCAAGCTAAAGTGGCGTGCAAGCTGAGGGTTATTTATAAGGCGCGTAAGTAGGAAGTGGCGCACAAGCAGAGTGGCACGCAAGGAGGGTGGCGCGCAAGTAGAGTGGCGTGCAAGTAGAGTGGTGTGAAAGTATTCTGGTGCACAAGTAGAAGTGGCACGCAAGTTGTGAGTTGTGAACAATTGTGGCGCGCAAGTATTTGATGGTGTGCAAGCATGGAGGCATGCAAGCAGGGTGGAACGCAAGTAAGGATTGGCACACAAGCTATGAGTTGTTCTAGAAGTTATTACCAACTTTTGTTCAATTGTGATGATTCTAAGTTGATCTAACTTCATTTTCTTTACAATCACAAGTAGAACTTTTGATTATAGCAAGAAGAAGAAGAAAAAGAGCTCTGTGAAGATGGTTTTGCAAAGAGAGAGAACATGTGAAGAAGAGTAGGTTTCAGTGCAGCTAGTTTTGCATTGAAGAAGCAGAAGAAGAAGAAGAGTGTGTAGCTTATAAGTTTTCTTCATAGAAAGAAGAGAAGAAGAAGAAGAAGAACTGAGCATTCACAATTGAAGCCTACAATTATTTAGGGCAGTTTAGTTCAGATGATGCCAAGTGAACCGATCTTCACTGCCTGAATAATCACATTGGTATATGTGATTCTAGCCAAGAAGAGATAAGATGTTTTAGTATAGTTTGTTTTTTCACTAAGAAGAATAAAGAAGAAGCCTAGTACAGTTGGTGTTGCACTAGAAAAGAAGAGAAGGAAAAAGGGAAGAATTGCTTGCCTACTGCTTTGCAAGTAATCAAGTGAAGAGCATTAAAGAAGACCAAGAGCAGAACCTTCCTTTTGAAGAAGGAAGAAGACTGTCTCCATAGGTAGTATAAAGAACCAGCTAGATGCTGCAAGTGGGGCTAGGTCATCACCAGTCCAGGGAAGAGGATTGTTTCCCACCCCCCTCTAAAGTGTAGGGACTCACACTGGCTAAAGGATTGTTTTCCTAGCCACTCCACTATAATTTCATATCACATTATAGTGGATAATTCATGAAATGGTTATATCCATGCATAGAAAGTACATACCTACTCTTATTGAGTGGTGATCCATGTAAAAATATTGTGTGCATATTTTTACTGCTTTCTATTATTTCATGTGACAGGGAAAAGAGAATAATTGAATCAAGATCCTAACTGGTCAAGAGGTACAGGGATAAAATTTGGAACTGGTTTAAAAATTCCCCAACACTGATTTACCCCCCCCCCCTCTCAATGTTAGGTATATCCCAAACTGGTCCTCTCAATAACCAACTTTAGACAGGCTTTCAACTTATGGGTTTAGTCTGTTATCTGATACGGCGATTCCAGAACCAAATCCAACTGATCATCCTGCTGCCTGGATAAATAACACCTCTATCCCGAAGGCCTTTATTTCTTCTAGGGGACAATAACTCCAAAAAGATATCATTATTGGGTCCTTGTTGATCTATACACCTTGAACCTTAGTGGAGGTGCAACAGAAGCCATACGAGATGGCCCATTTCTACCTAATAATTGTGAGGAAAGCTACAGCGAATGAATAGCATGGTTGGTCATCTAGTTGGGATCTTTTCTCTAGAGTCTTGTTTAGCTTAGACTGGGGTGGCCTTTTTGGTTTCTCCATAGTTGAGGAGAATTTCGGTCCGAGATGCAGGTTGTGGGACTATAATAGGCTACTTGGGTATCTCAGACATACACTAACCATCCCAACACCCTTATTTCATAGCTCCTAAGTAGTTGGTTCCCAATCACCAATATAGTTCATTTAATCCATGGGGAGGTTGGGATTAGTCTTTGGGACATCCGGATAATCTTGGGAGTCCCTATTTTGTGGGATATGTATGATGAATTCCTACATCCTTCCTCTATTTTGGACGATGAATGGAGGACCCCTTCTTTATCCAAGAAACTCATCGTTTAGGTGAAGACACTTTTGAAGGAAGTCGATCCATGTCTGAAACAGGACATTCCTTTTGTCAAGTGGTTTGGTGCCTTTGTTAAGTAAATTGGTCTAGAGACCAATTCGCACAAACCCAGGTCATGTCCTACCAAAACAACCTCGAGGAGAGCAGGTATCTATTTTTTCACCTTGGAAGAGGGGAAATTTCATGAGTGGGGATGGGGGATCGTCCCTGATGTTAACTGATTATTTCAACTAGCAGCCTTCTTGGACATGTTTTTGATGAGGTGGATATTATCAGTACGGGAATCTAGTGGTGTGACATCTTCAACATTCATCATAGCCACTCAGCTGGACACTAGTAGATTCATCAATCTAGCTATCCCAATGATGGCCAAGATTTATTGCCTGATGGGTCGAATCAGTGAAGGGGGTCCACCTTACCAGATTATTGGACCCTCCCAAATCCTTTGGGGAAAAATAAGAGCTCACATAGTAGGTTACACCTTTCTCAATTCCTTACCAAATTCTACATTACATCCTCTGACCGTATCTATAGAGTATTAGTGGGGTTATTCCAACGACTTGGAACTCAAAGGATAATAAAGATGAGAAGACTGAATAGAATGAGCAAGACTTAATGTACCATCTCAACATCAATGAATGTTTTTCTTATCATCCTTGCGATTACCCTACCATTACTATTATTAATAATGCATCTGAACATTTTTTCAACTGAGCCTACTTTTTTTCTTTGAGAGAAGATGTTTTGATTGCTAGCATTAGAGGGGAGATCATCTGCGAGGGATATGAACCTTGTAGATTTAGTCATCAATTTAACTATTTCCATAAGTTGTGTCCTCCCACTATCAATAGTACTCGTCAAGAGATTCATCTAATGATAGCTCGTCAACTATGGTTGATGTTTACCCGACAGGGCACCCAGTGCCTGGTCATACATTTGGACTCTGGGGATTTCATTCCCTTCCTTACCAAAATCTATGATGAGGCCTTGGTTAAATCATACCCAGATGATCAATTAGTCGATCTGTTTCCTATCGTGAAAAAGGAATCTGGGGCCAATGGGAAGGAGAAGAAAAAGGGAGTTGTTAGGAACTCTCGGGAAGGAAAATTCCTTCAAAATCCTCACAGCTCTTCCCAAAGGAAAGTTGTGAAAGATGAGGTCGTGAATTCATGGTTGGTTGGACGAGTTGTTGAAGCTGCTGCTGGGATCCCACCATCTATCCCTCCCGAGGCTAATTTCCTAATGGCCTAGAGGTAATGGGACCTTTTGAAAGGCTTCCCTTCCACTCACAACCAGTCCCCACATGATTTACGAAAGCTCCTCTAGACTAGGAAAGTTTTCTTACCAGTATTGGTTATGTTTCATCACCTACTAACGTCTCTTTTGATGAAGAACCTAAGAAGTCGGGTCATTACCTTAAGGACCTAGAGACCTTGATCTATTCTCGAAATGGCCACTGAAAATAATCGCATCAAGTACTTTCCATGATTCAACTAGAAAATGAGGATGAGGATGATGATCTCCCTAGATCACCTATTGCTTCTACAATGAAATAAGATTATTACCTGCTCCCAACGTCTCATAAACGTTTGTCTCCTGGGGGTCCTGAGTCTATAGAAACACCCAGGAAACATTTGCTGCTGAAGAAACCGGCTCTTCTCTCCCACACCAATCTTCCAGGACTACTTATCCCAGTTACAGCTGCATTTCCAGATTCCTGGAGGTTTTGGGATGAACTAAGGGAGAACGCTTCCAATGAAGATATTTGGAGGATTCTTCTCAGAGGACGTTTCGACCTCCCAAATTTTGGGGAATCCATTTATCCTACCTATATTTTTTCGAAGAAGAGCCTGATGAGTTGGATGCTTACTAGAATGAAATGGAAAAGTGTCTTCATGCCCCCAAAGGCAGACATTACTGGTCTGACCAAGTGGCATTGATGGTGGTACTCCCATGGTTGATGATCATCATGGGATAGGTTGTTCTATCTGCAAATCCTAGATTTTAATTCCTTCTTTGTGCATACGCTAAAGGTCCTCCCCCACTTTTTATTTTATAGGAGATAATATGGTCTTGGGAAATGGTTCTTTCCCTAATTTATTCCCCCATGGGTACCATAGATGGGGAGTTCCCCTACTGATTGTGGGGGGTGCTGTAGAAGGATCTAATGGATCCCAATAACACATAGAAGCAGTCATCATAGACCCTTCCATGGAATTTACCCAACTAGATCCTATGGGTTCTCTAATTCTAGATCATCTCCACGACAATCGAAGAAACGCAAGTTGGCCTCCCAACTGTCAAGATGTATTAGGGGGGGAATCACAAGTAGTCATCTGTTCACTTGGTAGTTGAACATGGTACCCTTATATTGTTGACTTGCTATTGCGTGGGTGTATTTTGAAGCAAGGACTATCAGTAACCAGATGGAGGTTACTTAGGAATCTATGGATCATGTTCCCTTTATGGAAGAGGAAGGGTCACCAACCATTTTGATTGATCGAAGTAGAAAAATAGGGCCAACCATGGGGTTTGGGGGTACTGTCAACCCTCAAAGAGTGCCTTCTCATTCTCAAATGATCTATGCCTCAATAATGGAAGAACATCCAAAAGTTGAGGGCTCATTTGACCATGTTGAGATAATTTCCATTTAAAGAGATAGGGTAACCTTTATGGCAGGGGCTGAATCTCGTGGAGATCCCCAAGCCCTGCAGGATTTTAGATGGACTTTAAATCTTGAGGAACCAATAAATTTTAATCAAATATTCTTTACCCATGTGTAGATATTCCCTTTGAATATTGATACTCCACTTTCACATGCTGACTCTGAAGAATTCACAATCCCCAAGGAGGCTAATTTCACAACCTTTGAAAATTTGGAGCAGGCTACTGTACATTTTTCTCCAATTCTGAGATAAGTTGTGTTTTTTTCCCCTAGATCTCAAGGTCAGTTCCATTCTTTAGACTGACTATCCCTATAGGCCTAATATCAGCAAGAAACATTTTGAGGCTTCCTCATGGATTACTGTTTTGGTTGGGCACGGTCTCGGGCCATCTATGTTCCCAAGTGACAATGATGCACAACTGTGAATTGAAGATGTGGTTCCACCTTTTACGGGTGGCGATATTGCTGAGGAGGTGGAAGGTACTGATTTTATCTCTCATATTTTCACAAAATTGAAACCACAAGCATTATAAATTATGGAGGATTCTCTCATTCTTTCCTTCGTTAAAATTATTATAGGAAAGGTTGTATCGGGATCAAGTCGTTTTGTAGCCACAGAATTAAGTCCCTATCTTGTAATGTTCATCCCTAGATATATTTCTTCTCCATGGAGTGACTCAGGGACAAGTTGAGAAGGACTAGTCGACCATCATCCCATCCGTCAAAATGAATGGAGGAAAATTTTGAGATTAATCTCTCGGACTCTATTGGCTGAGATGCTGGAAATGTTTTTGAAACTACACTGCCAGTTTGTGGTCTTGGGATTTGGTGGATTTGACTACCATGGAATCGATGATATAGTGAGGCAAGTGGTTTTTGCTTGGGAATCAAATGGTACACATGAGTCTCAACTTTCTATGGTAGAGTTGATGGCTCATCTTTCTTCTACCTGGAAAATTCTTATTAATGAAGATTCCAATCAAGATGGAGCACTTGTGAGGTTGAAAAATGAACTCATGAAGTAAGATTACTTAGTGGAGAAACTCAACCAAGAAGTGGAGCCATAGAGCCCAAATTTGGAGTGGATTAAACAGAAGTGGGCTCGGGCCATAGTCATCATCGAGGAGGGGCGATGGTAGATGAAAAAAGGAGAAAGGATTGGCCTCGAATCTATAAGGGATGTGGAGGAACTGTGGTCAGGCATGGAGGTTAAGACTGTAAATTTTTTAAATCTTCGCTGATCTATTGAGGAGTCGCATCAATTGTTGATTCAACTTTTTGATTCTGCTGAACATCTTCTATAATGATCTGGTACCACGTGTGAGGAGAGGATCCAGGCTGTAGATTCCCTCCATATCTTTATAAAATAGGATGTAATTATCCCCCCCCCCACAATTATTCTTCTTTTACATTTCCTGTAATTTAAACTAATCAAAATAAACCATGTAAGCATTATTTAGATCAGGTATTAATTTTAAACTGTGATTCGAAACCAGTAAATTGAAATAATTGAATTAGGCTATAATATTTTCCTGAGTCATTGGACTCAGCAATAATAGTTCAACTATTTCTAGTGTTTCATGCAAAACCTCATGAACTTTTGTGTCTTCTTCATTATCACCCTAATTTTTTCCTAAGCCTATTTTATACGGTCTTAGTGGGTATAACTTGGATTTTTACTAGGTTTCCCTTTGTATATTTTCAACCTAACAAGATTTATTTCTCTTTTGAGTATGTGATATCTCAATATTTTTTTCCCGAAACCATACACATTATAGGTTTAACGAGCTGATACTTGACTTTTATCTAGGGGTTCCCTTTGGGGGTTTTTACTCTATCTAGTATTGTGTATTTTCTTTTTTCATTAGTGGTTTAGAGTCTTTCCACTCAAACTTATTTTTTATTTTTAGGTCAAACATATTTGACCATAATTTATAGGTAAGGTCCCTAATTTGGGATTCATCAGCCAGGAATGTCCTAATAACTTTCAGACATATATGAGGGATTTTTCCTGATTTTGACTTTGTGATTTTTGGATTCACATGAGGATTTGGAGCCATGTTAGGCATACATAGGTAGGATACGACTCTATTGATGATGAATTTTCCTTTTATTGATGTTTGTTTTGTAGGAAATATATGCAGAGCCACCGGGGCATGATGTGCATAGTCAAACAAAGGTGTCTACAGGTCACTGGACTTCCATCTTTGATGTCTTGGTGGGTTTATAACACTTTGGGTTTTTTTGGATATTGGGGACTAGAGTGGGAAGCCTATTTGAGGGAAAATGTCTAGATTAGGGGCATCTGTATTATATTTTAATGGGAAACCACTCCCACATGAATTTTTATTGTGTAGGGGATAGCTAGTGAATCATTAGTTCAATTAGAAATTATTTTCTTGTATGGGATTTTGAAAAGGGAAAGATATGTAAGCTTTAATCCAGAGGGTTTCAGAATCCGAGTGATACGAGACATAAATGTCATACAGAAATACGAAAACTAGAAAGGACTCTCATGGGGATGAATTTTCCTTTGATTTACATTCATTTTGTGGGAATCATATGAAGAGCCAATGGGGCATGATGTCCATAATAAAACAATAGTGTCTGCAAGACACTGTCCATCCATCTCCGATGGCCATGAAGGATTATGGAGATTTTTACCTTTATGAACATGAAATATGGCTTCTAAAATGAGGTGCACCAAAACATGAAAGGGGGAATTTCTTTTGATGAACTTTACCGGGAAACTCGGAAATAGGTGGGGTATTTTATTTTTTGTACACAGATCAACTTCATGCATATGGATGGGGTATCTTTAATTTGTAGATTCCTTAAGAGAGACCAGAAGTGAATCGAGACAGGATGTTATATATATCTAGGATGTGGGTAAGAAACATAACATAAACCATGACTTTTAGGGTTCTTGAATCAAGTGGGATGTCACAAGGCTTGGGAGCTATTGGGCATACTAAGGTAGGAGAGGACTCTCCTAAAGATGAATTTTACTTTAGCTGATAATCATTTTGTAGGTAAAATATGTAGAGCCACCGAGGCATGATGTGCATAGTCAAACTAAGGTTTCCATATGGCACAGGACTTCCATCTTTGATGGACATGGAATATTATGGAGATTCAAGATTACTCAAAGCATGGAGTTTTATATATGGCAGAAGTGTATCCAGATACATTAGAAACTTTTGTGTTGTTATTCACTCATTGGATCAGGTAATCCCCTATATAGATCTGACTCATTCACAGGGTGAGGCATTCGTCCCATCTTTATAGTACCCTATAGTTTAACGTTTTATAGCTAGGACCTAGGGTTCCTTATGGAGAAGGGAACCATAACATGGATTTTTGGGTCGTGCTACTAGGACCCAACTCTGGGATTGATTTTCCATGATGTCATGGCAGATCTCTTACTGAGGTCCCAAAGATCACGTGAGCTATGCTTGGTCTGAGAAATAAGTTATTACAAGGATTTCATGTCACCACTTATTAATCGAATGACCAATTTCCAGGAGCATTTTATGTTTAAACCAATGCTATTCAGTTTAACATCAGGAATGAAGGACAAATCCCACACAATTTATCGTCATTTGGGGTCGTTGTAGGGTAATCTTGACGTGAAAGAAGGGAAATAAAACCACCCTTAATTAGCCTTGTATATTGGACTTGTTAGGGGATTTTCTTCTTTAATTTGATTTGTTTGCAGAAAAGGGGACATTTCAATATCTTCTGTGGTTGGGTCTGGATCGTAGAGTTTGGTTCTACCACAAATTTTCTCATGGGGAAACCAAGTAATGTAGGATTCTAAATGAACATTCCTTGCAGATGTTTTTACCTTATGTGGGAAGGGAAGACATTTCGTTTTTGGAGGTCAAGACAAGATATGAATCTAAGCATTGTCATTGAGCGGTGCAGTTTAATGTTGTGCAACTAGGACCCTTCTGGCCTTGCAGTTTCACATTGTGTGGTAAGGACATTGGAAGCACAATTCACTATTGTGTTGTGGAGATAACTTTTCACAAAGACCATAAATATATTTTAGTTAATTGTGGTTGGGATATTCTAGCATTCCTTATACATGATTGTTGATATAAGGTGTGAACCATAGTTTTGGGGGGCCTTGGGTCTGAAGTAATAACATGGGGATTGAAATCCATTAGGCGTACGGAAGTAGGAAATGGATATCCTGAGGAAGAATTTGCCTTTTATTGATGGTCGTTTTGTAGGAAACATATGTTGAGCCACCGGGGCATGATATACATAGTCAAAAAAAGGTGTCTACAAGAAACTTACCTTCCATCTCCAATGGTCAATAATGTTTATGGGGAACCAAGATTTCTCATATTATAGAGTTTAACAAATTGGAAAGATGTGTCTGGGAACATAAGAAATATTCAGTCCATGATCATCCCTGAACCACTGAAGCTTATACATAGATTTAACTCATATATAGGGGGAGCATGATCTTTTGAATCCTTATGAGTGTCAGAATTAAAACTTAGAATTTTCTTCATCTCTTTAAATTTCTCATGTAAGAAATTGGGGGCATGTGCGGGATCTCATAACGCTGAAAATTGGGATGCACATGACTCTTGAGGAACCTTACAGTTTAATGTCATGCGGTTTGGACCTTTCATGGATTCCCCTTTACAATTCTGGCCAATGCACAAAGGAAGGGTCTTTTTTTTTGTTTTGGTGGATGGACTGGGATAAAGGATATGGGTGTCACTACATATACCCCTGATAAATGGGAATCAAGTTATACGTAGTTATGAATGTCACCCACAAAGGTCTGGTCTACATGTAGGTACATGAGAGGTTATTTTTTTCTTTAATTGATGGTTGGACTCAGCTGTTAAATTTGGGCATCACTATGTATCCTGAAAGGGTAGGAATCAACCCATCCATAGTTCTAATTGTTCACTGTACCGATCTGACTCAGACGTAGGAGTAGGGGAATTTTGTCTTCATCTTCTATAGGTGTCAGGTCTATTATATTCCCCTTTAGTTTTTTTACATAAGAGAATCCTTACCATTATTCCTAATCTTGCGTGAGTTATATTCAATGTTAGAAACAAGGAGTGATAAGGATTTATTTAATAATATGGGGAGATATAGGATACAATAGAGGAATTTTTTCATGTAGGCGTTGGTCCAAGATCAAGGGTCGAGGTGTCACTACATATTTCACTGATGAATGGTAATAAATCTTACATATTTCTTTGGGGACCGTGCAGTTTATCGTAGTGTGATTAGAATGATTTATGCTATATGGTTTAATGACTTACATGTAGGATTCTATGATGTGTAGTTTAGAGTCATGAAGTGAAGAAATTGGTATCACAGTATAATGTCGTGTTTTAGGGAATAATACCATATAGTTTAATTTCATGTGTTTAGGACTATAAATCATAGTCTAGGGTCATATATTTTCGACCATATACGTCGTTGTTACACGATGCACTTCTCCAGAAACCTTGAATTTGTGGGATTCTTTATGAGTTATACATCCATTGATATCAAGGCATATGCTCCATTAGAATACAACATATGTATTACATATGCCCCCCCCCCACTTTGGTTCAAAATTTGGGGGTTTCTTCCCGAGTATCATCGGGGTTTGGAGGGCAAACATCGTCTATCCTTTGAGGAAAGACCGAAGGAATTTTTTTTTGTTGAATGATCATACGTTCCTATTTTGGTAGACTTATAAATGGTGAAAAGTGTGCCTCCTTTTCTCATCTAGCTGATCTAACTCATCATACCATTTATGGGATTTATCATCCATGGAAAGTTGATCACAAATGGATACACAGAGTGATGATACTTGAGTTTCAATGGGAAAACTGCCTCTTCCCTGTGTACTAATGAGTATGAGGTTGCCTGGGTGGTAGTGCGATTCGTGGTTCGGTAATCCCATAAAGCATGAAGGATCTTGTTTGGTCATGATTTCTTATCCTTTTCTACCATCATCTGGAGTATGTTGCACATATTCTTGTTGAACGCCTCTATATTCCCATTGGTTGCTTCATGGTTGCAGGATGAATGAATGTCTTTGATTCTATACTCCTGGTATAAATTTTCCAACTCAGAAGACCAGAAGTTGGTGCCATTGTCTATCAGTATTGTATAAGGGACACCAAATATGGTAATGATGTTGTACTTCACAAAGATAACAATGATTTTTACCCAACATATTTAAGGGGTATTTATTCATCAAACTTAGGGAATAATTCAGTTTCTATGAGAATGAACTAGAATTTTCTGGTTGTAGTGGGAGGATATGTTCCCACAATATACATACCCCATATAGAAAATGGCCAGGAGTACTTAGCTATGTGAAGTAGCTTCGAGGGTTGGTGAATAAAATTGGCATGAACATGGAAGGAATAGAACTTCTTGGGGAATGTGGAACAATCCTATATCATAGTTTTCCAATAGTATACAAGCATTATAATTTGATGGGAGATCTTGGTTTTTGATTGGTGTGCTCCACAAGCTCCAGTGTGCACTTCTTTCATGATGACAATAGTCACTTCTCCATCGATCCACCAGTGAAGGACACCATCAAGGAATCATTTGAAGAGAACCTTTTCTTGGTTAGTTCCATTGTACAAGAAAGAGTTGACTTCCCACATTAGGATATTTTACCTTCCATCCCTGTTTTTCAGTAGTTCCCCCCTCCGAAGGTAATTTTCAATGGGGTCATCCAGTAGGTGGTGTGACCATAAGGCTCTGAAAAGGGGCTAATCTCCTAGATTTCCTCTGTATTATTATTAATGAATAGAAATACCATCTAACGGTGGGAAATTTTGATGACTATTTCATCCCGGTCTGTATCATTCAAGGTCGTAGCTACATTTCATAGTGCATCGGCCTGATCATTTTTGTGACCCGAAGACATAAGTCAGTGTTGGTTCTGATGGGAATTCTACCATCATTTCTTGAACATGGTTCATCAAATGTACCAATACTTATTTCTTAATGTCATAGTCACCATTAACCTTCTTGATAACTAGCTCTAAATCACCTCTTATCCTTAGGAATTCAGCTCGTACATGAAGCACCAGCTTCAGGCCAACAACGAGGGCCTAGTATTCTGCTACATTATTTATGCACCCCTTTGAATGTTGGAAGGAGTAAGGCAAGATGGCTTTCTTAAGAGATATGAGTATAACTACTAGCCCTACTTTTTTTATCTTGGGATCCTACAACCTTTTCTCCATTGGGATTCTGGAAGCACCATCAAAGTATATTTCTCATGCCTGAGGTCCCTCTTATATAGAATACTTCTTCATCAAGAAGTTTAGTATCCAATGGGGTTGTTTCTTCCAAGGGGTGATCCGACATGAAGTCTGCTAACTCCTGGCATTTTATGGATTTCTGGGGCATGTATCATATTTAAAACTATTGTAGGATGACTTCCCACTGTGACATGCGTCTATTTAGCATGGGAAAGTTGAGGATATACTTGAGTGGGTTACAGTGGGAGACTAGATGGATCTCGGGGTGCTTCAAGTAACTCATGAATTTATAAACTATGAATATTAAGGCTAGGTAGTTATTTTAAATTATTAAATATTGAGTCTCAGTATTGATCATTTTTTAGCTAAGGTAATAGAGATTGTTCTCACTACTGGCATCATTCTTCTATGTGAGGAAAGCACATAATGACTATTCGAAGGTGGTTACAAACAAAAAAGAGTGGTCTCCCCTCAACTGGTGGCATCCGGACCAATGGTCTTAGGAGACATCTTTTAATATTGTCAACTTATTCATGACAATAATTATCTCACTTTTATGTAACTCCTTTATTCATTAACCATGTGAAATGAAAAAATTTATCTGCAAGGTTGGATATGAAGTGTCAGATGTAGGCCAGGTTCCCCTGAATACACCTCAAATCAGTGAAGTTATGAGGCGGATACATGCCAAGGATGGATTTTTTCTACTCAGGGTCTATTTTGATGTCGTGATGGTGTATGATAAATCTAAGGAATTTTACAAAGGTAATTCCAAAATCACACTTTAGGGGATTCATCTTTAAACTGTATTGTCGTAGTTTGTGGAATACAGTTTCAAGATATATCAGGTGATCTGAGCGCTGTTGTGATTTAACCACAAGATCATTGACATAGCACTCGATTAATTTTCCTAATAAGGGATTGAAAATGCAATGCATAGAACACTGATATGTAGTACCATAATTTTTTAGGACAAAGGGATCACCCTAAAGCATAAAACTCTCTGGGGGCCCAAAAAACAGTGCCTTCTTCATCTACATGGTCCATTTGGATCTAGTTGTATCTATAATAGCCATCCATGAAAGAGAGGGCCACATATCCGGCAGTCTCATCGATCAAAAATTATGTGATCAAGACCGAGAAATCATCTTTCTGGCAGTGCCGATTAAGATCTCTAAAATCAATGCAGACTATAATCTGTCCATTATTCTTTTTATAAGGGATTATGTTTTTCATCTAGATTGGATGCTGAACTTCTCGAATGAAGTTATCTTTGATTAGTTTTTCAACTTCAACCTCCATTTTGGAATCATGCGTCAGGTGGGTCCTTATGGATTTCTTCTTATAGCCACGATGGTCCTCTGGAAGACCCAGATGATGAGTGGAAACCTCAGGACCGAGTATTGTAATTTCTATGTAGTTCCAAGAAAACAAATCATGATTCTTATTTAGGAAGGAGGTATATGCCTCTTTATCCTCGAAAGGCATATCCACACTAATCATAGTTGGTCGTAAGTTGTCTTTGGTGCCCAGGTCTATCTTCCTATGTTCATCAATTTTGGTGGAGACACCTTATTTGAATGCGGGAGGTGAATCTTTGTGGTCTTCTTATTCTTCATCTTCATATTCTTCTTCTTCTTATAATGGAGAGAAAATTCTCGAGATGAACTCTCCGGTGTTGGGAGATAAATCATCTTCTGCCTTAGGGAGTAAGGGGGGAAATGTATGGGGTCCTGAGGATGGGTCAGGAAAATTTTTGTTTGGGATTTCCCTGACATCATATGAGTTAACGCGCTCTTTAGGGTATTTGGACATGGTAGCCATAACAGAAATCATACAGATGACTGAGCATATATCTCATCTTGAAATTAGGCATTAAACTCAGTTGATGGGTAATACATATTATTCTTCAATCCATTGGAGGGGATCAACTGGATCTATTTACAACCCATTTGGGGAGCTAATCTAATCAACGTTGTCAGCCAAAGACTTATTATCCTTCAGTTCATAGAACCCTACATTGATGTAATGCGACTCACAGGATTCGAATTGGGGTTTATCGCTTTGAAATTTCACATTTTTTCCATTAGATCAATATTTGGTTCACTGATGGTATGATGAGGGAATCTTCACACACTAATTCATCCAGAGCCTCCCTAACAGGACGTGGAAGGCTGTACTTTGCAGTGTTACCTGAAAATCAGAATCAGACACGAGGTCACCAAGACAAGTTTTAATATTGATTTGTCCCAATGACTTCTGATTGATTTTTTCATATCCTGATTGAGTTGTGGTGTAGGGTGTTAGACCGTCCTCATCATATCCTAACTGACGAAGTGTTCGTAGTGGGAGTAGGTTTAATCCAGATCCATTGTCAAAGAAAATTCTCTAAACATCAATGTCATTTATCTTTCTAGACACATATAAGGGTTTGATATTCCATTTCATGATGGTGTCTTCATCCTTTTCTATAAAGGTGATGACATCATGTCATTCTCCGGGATTGGTCTCCGTCTGGTAGACTTTGTAAGATGCTACTTTAGCCTTGAATTCCTAGGGACTTAGTAAGACTTTTATGAGTGGATACCTACTTTAGAATATCATATTTTTCCTCTAAAGTTCAGTGCTTCCTGGTTTCAGGATTCCATTTAATGGGAACTTTAGGGGCTTCATCCTTGTACATAGGTGGTATAGCCTATGTGATAGAACCTGATAACACTACTGTAATTTCTGAGTTTGTTCGAATTGATCTGCCTATATGCCTTGGGTGATTGAACATATGTTTCTCCTCCGATAAATACTTCAAGATGATTGGGCTCCGATTTATTCTAGTGGGGGCAGAGAAACACTCTGGTCCTTTTTGTGTCTTCTGGAGGGTTCTTCTATGAGTTTCCGCAACATTAACTATTTTAGTTAAGGCATGGATATGAATTTGACTCATGCCATGATAGTGCCTTCTAGAAAACCCTCAGAATCTACAGACTCTTCCTCTAGATCTCCAGTTGGACATAATGAATTTGGGTTTGTATCCATATTCTCCACTAGATAAGTGTTCCATCAAGTGAATAACATTAATGGAGATGAAGATCAGTTCTTGACCCAAAAATGATTTTGTCTGACTATCTTCTTCTAATGGTTTCATTTGGTGGGGGGTGCCCATTGTCCCATTTGGTAGGACGGTGCATGTTGTCCCATTTGGCGAGGTGGTTCTTGTTGTTCAATTTGGAGAGGCAGTTCCCATTCTTTCAGGTTTTTTGGCATGAAGTATGAAAGTTTCATGATTGGCTTCGTCTTTGGTTCCAATTCATCTTCTTACTCCATCTTTCTGCCTTTTTGTCCCTCAGAGGATTGTTGGGTTGAGGATGATGGTTGTGTTGCATCAATACTATTGGGGGTATGTATGCTTGTGTCATATGTGCTTGGAGGATTCCATGAGCTCGGTTGACTATTTTCTGAGTCATTTAACTATCAAAGTTTTTCTCCTTTTTGATGATGACTATTTTACATTCTTCTTCTTCTCTTAGGTCTAAGGTGTGTACATATGCCACTTGTGTTGGGGGAGAACCCAAATTGACTTATCCAGAATCCACCATCTTTTTTAGGATATCTATGAAGAAGAATCACTCATATATGGTGTTCCCAAATATATCATGATAGGGAAAATAATTTGTATAGTCATCGAGACCCACTTCGCCGACTCTCTTTGGCTCTCGTAGCTGGAGAAAGTTGAAATTCATGGAATCAATGAAGTAGCCACGAACTTGGTCATCTCAGAATTAGTATACTTTATTTATTTATTCCTTGAAATGATTTCTTTTCACACCTCATCGCTCATCTTGTTGAGGTGGGGGTGGTTGTAGGCATACAGGTGGTCCCGCACGGTTTGGTGGAGGCCTCGTAAATAGAGCTAGTGTCAGGGGTAGATTAATAATGACAGAAGATGATTTATATTTTCCTATTATTATTCATGGGGATTATGGGACCACATAGGACTTTATATTGGTCCTTTTCAAGGATTATTATATCCTTTTGAAAATGTAAAATAATTATCAGAACCCACTTTTGTACATCACTGGGATGAGCGGTGTTCACAATTCATCACTTCCATCTGGAGATGATGTCTGAAACTCTTTCATTATCTCTCTACATGCAGTTCATGAGATCACTAAACATTGTCTTAGGCAATGTCGAACTGAACTGAAAGAGAAACTATCATCGGAGGTCCTCCCAGGCTATGATTGAGTTAGTTGGAAAGCTAGTATACCACGCGAAGTCTGAACCGTGCAGTTTTCACATGAAGCACCTGAGTTTCACCACTTTTTACTACTCTGGGGTTCCCATCATGGGATCATAGTAAGATGCATAGTGTATTAGGTGATTTTCTAGGTCTCCTGAACCATTGAACACTAGTAATATGGGGTTCTTAAATTTTGGTGGTGGCGGAACCTTTCTTACCCAATCAGGGTAGGGGTTTCAATCTGGTTGAATCGAAGCATGCCACCCTATCATGGATTTTAGTCGAGCTTTCAATTTCTCGACAATATTCAAGATCCCTTGATGGATATCCCACCAGACTAGATCTTGGGTGGGTGAAGGAGGAGGAAAAGATGGATGTGTCGGCACTACTGGAATTTGGGGTGGATACCCAGCTAGGTGTATCCTTTTTGGGTTATCCTGAATATACTCTGGATACTTTCCTAGTGGAGGGAATTATTAATGTCATTCCAGGGACGGATTTTAGTAGGTCGATGGTCCTAGTGCTGGATTGGACGGGTTTCCGAGCTTAACTTCATTTATTGGGATGAGTGTATGTGGTAGAGGTACCTCTTTTGGGAACACATGTTGATGTTTTTCTTCAGAAAAAAATCTGGACAGATATCTCCCTCGACGTAGCTCAATATTTATTTGATTAATCTCTTTCATTTCTTCCATCTTATTGGTGAATCTTTCCTCGAGAGTGAGGGAAACATTCTCAGGGGGAGGATGAGGATGGTCATATATGACCTTGGATTTATTATTCTCCTTGTTGGGGATTTGTACGGGAGGTAATGGAAGATTAACTGAGGGGGTGCCCAAATTTAAGACTGCTCTCTGGTTCTAGGTATTCACACCATCAATCTTGGTGTGTGATGCCTCCATAAGGGAACCATCTTCTCCTGTTTCCTCTCCTTTTGTTTCATTTTCTATGAGATATGTGGGGTTGATGTTTACCATGTTCACTAATACATGCTAGGAGGGAACTATCTTATCTTAAGTCCAACCCTAATAGTTTTTTGTCTCCAAGTCAGATTATTTATGGGTTTGGGAAAAATGTAAAGAATGGTATGACAGGGGATGGGCATTCTTCCATTATTATGGAGACTTTCCCATCGCCATATTTTTTTTCCGACTCGATATGTGTCATTATACTTTGGGGAAAATGGGATTGACCCCCTGAGGACTGGGTAGTTGATCCCTTTTGTATTATGAAGGAGGTTCCATAGTCAAATGGTCTTAGAGGGCGATTTCATGGGGTTAAGTTTTTCTTCAATCGGTCCTATTAGGACATGACTTCCTTATATGGTCTCTAAGGGGTTTATTAATGCAACTAGAAATACACAACGACCCTATTATCCCTCATTCATGAACTTTCATTCCAAATACAGGCACTCATTTGATGAAGATTTGGCCAACTATGCTTAAGAAATCCATTGGTCGAGAGGATGAGAGGTCAGGCTCATCCACCCTTTTGGGGGAAACTATTGCCTATTCTAAGACTCTCTTGTATATTTAAGTCATGTTCATATGTTCTTGAATCCTTGGTTTATTCCCAAAGAGTGTATCCATGGGCTAACCCTGGTTTGTAGGATCATCATGTATATACATGGATTTCATGATATGAAGGCAATGATAACTTAAGTCATGAAATAAGGCACTCTGGAGTTTATCATCATCCATGAGGGATATAAGGTGATTTGATGTTAGGATTAGACCCATAATATAGGATTATTATGTATCCTCATAAGAGGAATTAGGGTCCACATAGTTTGGTATGGGTTGGGGATTACGTGTGGAAGCTTCCCATTTGAGGGGACATGATTGGGTGAACCCTTATGGAAGGGAACCCCTTTTGAGCTCAGGCCTTCAAGAATTCATCCTACGTATCCTAGTTTGACCAAGAATCAGAGTTCTCGTAGTTTAGGATGGTTGATTGTGTGGATGTTGTAATCATCACAAACCTCCAAGCCCACATGAGTCATACTTTGTGTAATAAACAAGAGGATGTGATATATTCAACCAACCAAACACCTTCTCTCCTACTGATGGGAGAGGGAAGGCCTATTGAGGAACAAGTTGAGGTGATGGTGGGTGAGGGCATGGAGTGGTGTAACCTTCAATGTGGGATGACATTGGGGGTAATGTGGCTCAGATCTTATCAGGTTAGGGACTTACCTTAGGGGTAGTTCCCCAAAATGCGCTATGAGAAATTTGAGGAATGTCACATCTCTTCAAAAGGAGAAGCGAGCATGATTCCTTCGACTGATCACCATTCCTAATTGAATAGAAAATCAAGTGATCGCCCTTAATCCCTAGAACGGGGTGGTTCATGTTATCATCCCAAGGTTGGAATCTGGGATACCATGGGAATGTAGACTTACAGTCATCCCAGGAGTCTGAACTGTTGTGGGGACTACCTTCATGAATCTGATTACCATGGGTATGTACACTCAAAGGGGGACGATGATGTACCTGATGATCTAATCATATGGGTCTGGTGGCTTTGGAGGAGGCTTTGGCCAGATGTTGGTTGACTGGTTAGTAGAGGAGCTATGGAGGACTAGATGGTAATAGAGGGTTGAGATTGGATCCAGATTGAAAGACACCCAAATATTCTCCATTTTGCGTACTGTTTTTTCATGTGGGATGGGGGGAGCTCTGCATACTATAGTGGTATACAGGAAGAGGGATCATCCGCGTACTAAAGGATTGCGTGGGATTAGGTGTGGACCACAATTTACCTATGTGGTACATGATCCTATATGCGATCTTCCATGCCTCTTCAGGTTCCATCCATGCACTGATATTGTACACGGTGCCTGGTTCAATCTGCATAGTGATTCAATATGAGCAGCACCATATTGAAGGAGGGTCTTAGAACCTATGGTTCGCAGGGATTTCATCCATGAGGAATTTATAGTTTTCAATGACACCAATTAGGTTAATAGTTTACCCATTATTATTAAGTTCCTTATTTATATGGTTCACAACTGGTTATACCTACAGAAACGTGGTTCGCTATTTTCAATTTGGTGATGATTCGAAACCGAAGTCAGAATCCTCTTGGAATTCTTTCTTCCAATCTCTAGGTTCTCTTCCTTTATTTCTTAATCCATCCTTTTCTTCTTCCTTCCATGTTCCATTTGTTGAATAATGGTGGAAATCATATCTATGGGAATTAGAGACCATTTTTGAAGGTCCATGAATATGTATCTCAATCCGCAGAACACTCAGTCAACAAAGGTTTGCAGAAGCTATGGTTCACGAGTCATGGTTCACAGAACCTTTCCGATTTGCTTTATCTATGAACTACCGAATTCATGAGATGGTATGAATATGGAATTCAATGTCTTTATTCCACTAAAGATTCTGTTTTCAGCTTGCTAGGTTTTCTAGCCATCTCCCCATGGGCCAGTGCCATATAGGTCCTTCCGTGTACCGGTGGTTCATGATTCATGTGTTTTGTGAACCCTTCCTAGTGATGGTATATAGGTCACTCAAAACCTTTGAAAAATTTGATTTCTTTAGGTATCATCCAAAGTTCTCAATTCAATTTTCATCCATTTTCCTTGTTGGACATGTGGGAATACCTTCTTCCTTCTGTAAAGTGCTTTTCGGAGTATTTACTTCCCTTTACGAAATTTCTAGGACCCTATAATAGACTCTATCATTTTTTAACTCAAATGATTTCATTCAGATATATAATATTAATTTAATAATATTTTCATGGTACTTCAAGGTTCTCATTATAACATGGAAATTTTATGACCTTTTAGTGTGACAACTACTCTTATGACAATATCATATATTATGTTTCATAGAATAACAATCATGTTGTAATAAATAGGTTATTAATATTTAAAACAATGAATATGGGTAATAATAAATTACAAAAAATTTGGTTCTAGGCCCCCAAATCCAATAGAATCCCACCTGAACTAGACACAACCACTAGAAACCTTCAATCAGCTAGCACTCACATGATACTCATGCTTCTAATGAGATAGTAATTTAGTAAAGGGGTTTGCGACATTTTCTTATATGGTAATTATTCCTATTGTAAATTCACCCCTCTGATAAAAATCCCTCAAGATTTGATGCTTTTGGAGTATGTGATTTGTCCGTTGGTGTGACCTTGTCTCTTCTTCAAGTGTCACTACTGTAATATTATCACAATACAATGTGATATGATCTTTACTTATAGGTACCACACCAATATCCTAGAAAAAGTTTCATATCAAAATGGATTATTTGGCTATATAAAATTTTATTATGTACTCAAACTCTACTATAGAATCAGCAATAACTATTTTATTTGAACTATTCCAACTCATATCTCCTCTTTTGAGAAAGAAAACATATCTTGGATGTGACTTCAAATCATTCTAATATGTTTGAAAACTAGCATCAGTATAACCCATATTGATTAGATCTTCATTCCCTCTATACACCAGGAACATATTCTTAGTTTTTCTCAGATACTTGAGGATAGCCTTAATAGTAGACCAATGTTATGCTCCTCGATCTTATTGATATCTTCCACCCATGCTTAATACATAGGAAACATCAAGTCTAGTACATAACATGGAATACATGATTGATTATGTCATTGAAGCATATGGGATCATACTCATCCTATCTTTCTCTTTGTTTTTTCTAAGGACACATTTACTTAGAAAGATGTATACCTTAGGCCACTAGAACCAATCCCCTCTTTGATTGTTCCATGCTAAATATTTTTAGTATATATTCAATGTAGGTACTTTGACTTTGTCCACATAGCCTCTTATATCTATCACAAATGATCTTGATCCCTAGAATATAGGTTTATTCACCTAATTCCTTCATGGATAAATACTTATTTAACCAGTCATTAATAGACTATAAGACTGGTATTTCATTTCTAATAAGTAATATGTCATCAACATATACTACTAGGATAATGATTTCATTTCTACTAAACCTATTGTAAACACATAGATCACATTAATTCTTAATAAAACAAACTTATTTTATATATTTATGGAATTAAATGTTCTATGACCTAGATGCTTGATTAAATCCATAAATAGATATCTAAAACTTTCAAATCATTTTAGCAACACTTGTAGTCACAAACAATTCTGGTTGTGTCATATAGAAATCTTCCTGGAGGTTCCCATTTTACATTCATCTTCTAAATTTTATTTTCATGGTAAGATTCTATAGAAAGTAGAATTATGATGTATTTAAACATGTAAACTAGTGAAAAAAAAATTATTGTATTCAATCCCTTGATAATTTTTAAACCATTTATCCATTATACTTGCTTTATAGGTATTTACATTGCCTTCCATATCTCGTTTTCTCTTGAATACCCATTTGAAACTTATGGGATTACATCAACTAGAACATTGACCATAACCCAAACTTGGTTTTGATACATGGAATACATCTCATAATTCATGGATTCTTGTCATCTTGTAGATTTTAATCTCTCTACTACCTCTTTATATGAGAGAGTTTCATCATTGTCAACCAATAATGACTCATCATCTTCTGTGAATATAAAACCATATCTCTCTACTTTTCTTACCTCTCTTAAGATCCTGTATAGTACTTTTGTTTCAATAACTACTTCTTCCATGGGGACCTATGGAATATATTCACGTACCAAATCTTGTGTATCTTGAGCATCAACTTCATTGAACTCAATATTTCTCCCACTATCCTTTTTAAGGATGTTATCCTTGTCAAGAAATATGATTTTTCTGGAGATATCCAATTTATTTTCTGAGGTATTTTATAGGTAGTATCCCTTTTTTCCATGGTAAACTTTATAAAGATAAACATTGTGCCTTGGGGTTCTAGTTTTTTGTCTGGGAGGGCCATAAAAATGCCTCACAGCCCCATACACATTTATGGGGAAAATGGGTTTCTTTTTACTCCATAACTCGAATGGAATTCCATTTATAATTTATATGGTAATCAGTTTAATGTATATTCCACAGTTTGTAATGTATATCTCTAAATAGATAATGGAATATTTTCATGATTCATAATCAACCTTACCATATATAAAAAGGTAAAATTTCTCCTTTTACTAAAACCATTCCACTATGGTGTGTAAGGTGGAGTGAGTTGAGATAGAATCACAAACATGTGTAGAAATTTGATAAACTCTTAGTTTATCAAGTATACATAACCACATATACTCAATTCATCAATAAAATTTATGAAGTAAGAATACCCACCTCCAGATTCTACTAGAAATGGTCCACACACATCAGTGTGTCGCAATCTTAGAATCTTTTTGTCCCTTTCATCCTATCCATTTAATAGTAGTTTATCCATTTTTCCTTATAAACAAGCATGACATATTTTAATTGGTTTTAGATTAAAAGATTCTATATAATCATCTTCATAGAGCTCTGTCAAACACATCTTGTTTACATGACCAAGACGGTGATGCCATATTTGGGTGTTATATGAGCCATTTGAACATGATTTATTATCAATTGTCAATACTTGGTATTTATAATTTAATAGAAAAAGAGTGTTATTTAAATTCTCCATACAATAACATATATTGTATTTATAAAAGAAACAACTTTTATTTCCAAAATTGAAAATAAAATCATCTGCATCTAGGCATGATATATAAATTTTGTTATTGGTAATATTTGGTACATAATAACAATCCCTTAAAACCAATATCAATCTTATTGGAAATGAAAGGTGGTAGTCACCAATAGATAGAGCATCCAACCTCACACCATTTCCATCTATAAAATTCACCTATCCTCTATCAATATTTCATAATCTAATTGGTTCCTACATTTAGTTATATACGTGAGCACCAAAATCAGTATCAAATACCCAATGTGTAGATATTGAAATATTACAATCAATAATTAAAACACCTTTTACTTAACCTTAATTCTAGTCAAAGTTCTTCTTCCAGTGTCCTTGGTTTCTATGTGAAAACCATACTACCTCCTTTTTCTTTCCCTACATCTCGATCTTCCTCTTATTAGAAGGATGGTTCTCTAGAATATTTGGACTTTTTATGAGTATTTTTACCCTTCTCCTTGTTATTTTTTTCTTATTCACCATAAATAATGGGATTTTTCCATGACCCATGTCCTTATCCACTTGGTGTATCAGATTAAAAAGTTACAAAAGACTCTTCTCGTTATTTCTCATGTTATAATTAACAATAAAACTAGAGAAGGTCTTGGGTAGCGAGGAATGTATAAGATCTGTGTGAAACTCATATGCGAATTAATTCCCTAATATTTCTAATAATTCAATATAGCCAATCATCTTAACTAAATGATGCCCATCTAGCATCTACTCTCCAATATTAGTTGTAAACAAAGTATTAGAGATCTCATATCTCTTTTGTATTTCCTTCCCTTTATAGAGATATCGAAGGTGAAACATCATGCTACGCACATATATTTCTTCATATTTCTTAAAGATAACATTGTTCAAGTATGAGAGCATGAAACATTGGACATCTATAGCATCAACAATTTTTTTCTCATAGATAGACAACTCTTCATCACTAGCCTCGTTACCAGGTGCATCAGTAATAGGTTCTTTTAGCACATATAACTTCCTTTAATGGTGTAGGATAACATACAAGCACCTTTTTTAATCTTGGAAATTTGTACTGGTGAGAAGGTTATCCTTCTCAATTATTGATTATGGTGATATGTATGAATTCAGTTTTATTATTGTTTCAACAAATAATATAAGAATATATTTAGTACTTTATCTGATAAAATTTAGAAAAATAAATAAATATTATATTTATTAATCACCCACTATTTCATCAAAACACAATTTCCCTCACCATTAGCTTCAAAATATTCTATTTAATGGACATTATAGTGGTGATTATCCATATTCCCCTTCTCATTCCCCCCAAATTTGGTTGGTCAAGAAATTTGAAGGGTTTTAGGTAGGAATTAAAAATTCCAACTGCATTAACCCATAGTTCCTTAATTCGTTGAGTGGACTCCCCTATCCTAAAATCCTTAAATTGGATTTCTCTTACCCTTTCCTCTCAGGTACACCAGTCCTTATTTGGAAGTCAACCCTTGCTGTGAACTAAGTTAGGTAAACCAAAAACATCATGTTAGAATTCCATGATAATTGAAATCACCCCAAATTTGGCAAGTCATGAACTTTAAACTATGGTTTGCTTTTAACTAGAGTAGTTTAAGGCTATACCAACTTAAAATATATAATTGATAGATTATTTATTTTATGTGTAAATTTACAATTATTATCTTTATTACATGTTTGTTAATATTAAGTGGATTTAATTAAGTGATTAACTATGTCTTATATAATATTTATGCATAAGCTAATTTATTTTAGTTCTATCTTTCATGATTATTAATTAATCAATTCACGTGGTCATGAAAAAACATCCACATCCAAATAACCATGAAACATTATAGAAATAAAATAATAAAGTGGTATGATTATGAGTTTTTACTAATGGTTAGTTTATATAGTGGATGATAAACTAACCGTCGACCTAGGGGAAAACCACCTTGAACCAATTAAGGTTCATGTTATATCTTTCCACCTATCCACATATGTATCTCTCTTGGATTGGTTTTTCCTCACCTCCAAAATTGAACCACCTCCACAAGATTGGGATCTCCATTAATTATATATGTTTTTACTCACTTGTGGGTGAGGGGAAGGGTTTTACATAAAAGAAATTGTGAGCATGAAGGCCCTTACATAATAAGAGGAGAGATGGAACACAGACCAAAAATTTAATTTAATAATAAATTAAAATAAACCAATCACATACAAAGGTCTGGTCTAAGCTCATGATCATCTATATGCATGCGACTAATTATGCATTTAATAAAATTAGTATTCAGTTCCAGTCATTCCAATTTAAGATAAAATGTGATTGAATTAAATAATTATCTTCTTTAATTAATAAATTATCTTATCTTAATTATCATCCAAATTTCCTTGATATTATCATCCACTATAATTTTAAACAAATTAAATAAATTTATTTAAAATTAATAATGTACATAAATGTACTTTGGAGGAAACACCGAGAGTACCCATCCAAACCACCCAACATATATTATACCTGAATACTATTTACTCTTACCAAAAGTGTCATACATGACTTATTACATACTATCAGGATGTATACTATCAACTTAATTATTACACAAATTACATGATTTTTTTGTCATGTTTTATGCTTCAATGTAAATATATTAATAACTATAACACGACTCATACATGATATGTAGATCCAAACATTATGCAGAAATTAAATAAATATTTATATATATTAAAACCCATAACATGGCATGACCAATCAATGTAATAAACACACACAAGCGCATGTTGATAAGGTTTACATAGTATAATAAATTAATTTTAATTCTGTGTAATTTAGTAAAAGTACCCAGCATGTACATTGGAGCTACCCAACATGTATATTTTCTCACCGTCTATCCACGAAAAATTATTAGGGACTCGATGTGTAACCATGACATAGAAACATTTGGAGTACACCGAGTGTACATGGGATACATGTGGTCTTTGAGTTATATGGTCACTAGTCAAGTAGTTCAGATAACAAAATACATGGCATGTTTGTGACCAAAGAACTACATGTTGAGTATAGATGTTACACGGTGTGTACTCTAGATGATTGTGTGCTAGGATGGACTGGTCAACATGTGTTGTATAATTAAATTCACTAAGTTTAATAAATCTACAAACCTTAAATTAATTCCAAATTAATTCCTATTGAATTTAACAATAGTACACAACATGTACCTCTAGGTTACACGGTGTGTAGTCTTTTGTCCTCCATCAAAATTCCTCATAACCTCTGTATGAGATCATTAATTTTATTTCATTCATAAAATTAATTTATTTGATTATATTTATAAGAAATGAAAGAGGAATAAGATCTCACAGTTCAGATTAAATAATGATTAAACTTGAATTCAAAACTAAATTTAATATTCATAAATCACTCAATGAAATTTAAATAATTATAAATAATTTTGTGCAGGTATGATACCACTTGAAGGTTCAGGGCATAGTGGAAGCATATAATGGGTGGTGCCAAACTTTTCTTTTTTCTATGATCAATGATCAATCTGATATTTATATGACAATGAATGTCATGATCAATAGAATTTAATCAAAGAAAATAGAAAAGGTATAAAACACCAGAACCAAGCATAGGATCATCCCATGATATTTATAATTAATTTAAGAAATTAATGAATTACCTAGTGTGAAATTATTTCTTCATTGATAGATCTGAAAACATATCTATATTGTAACATTGTTTCATTGTATTAATCAAGTGCATATTCCCTCTAGTGGGGATCCATGTGTGTTCCACAAATCTCTGAACCTCTGTGTAAGAATATTTAGGCACTAGAATGGTAGATCTTATCACTTATGTCATTATCCTTTGATTTCCAAAATATATGATTCCAAGGTATTATATTTTACATCTCTTAACTTGAGAGTGGGAAGTGGAGGAAGATTACTCTCCATTCTTGGGATTGTTCTTAGAGATCGGAGATCTCCAAGGCTTTAAAAGGATTCTCAATTTTTTTTCATGCACAACCAAAAATAAATAAATTGTATCTCTTAGAAAAATAATATAATTGTTTTTATATACTTCTAGGTTTAGAAATATATACTTTCACAAGAACCCTTTATTATTTATTTAATCCCTTATGGAACCCAATGTCTAAAATAATAATATTATTATTATTTCTTGACATGAACTTAACTTGAAAGTTTAAATTAAATAACATTTATTCAAATAATATTTAATATATATTATTTATCACTAAACCTATAAACTTGGTTCACTATTCCTCCACAATATTTATTGGGTCTTAAATAATGACTATTTATTTAATAAATAAATATCACTGGATTATTTTCCAATAAATAAATAAAAATTATATTCACTAAATAGAAAGTGAATATTTATTAAATATTACGCGCACATAATATTATCTTAAATAATTGATGACAGAATATACTCGATCAAGAAAATATGAACAATTATTAAACCACATGTAGGAATAATATTTATTCAACTTGTTAAATAATAAATAATAATATATTATTTAACTGATACTCTGGATACACTTAGTGTGTGACCCTCTAAGCCTCTTTCTCAGTGGCATTAGGCAAAACAACCTAAAATCAAAGCTTAGTGTAGGACCCCAAAACACCCTGAGAGGGGAGGGGTGAATTAGGATGTAAAATTTTTCTTCCAAAGTTATGGATATTATTCCCATGTTGGTAGTAACTTGTTAAATATTTCTAATTAATACATTTAGAAATCAATCACATGTAAAGAAACACCAAAGCAATTCTACTTGGTTCGAAACTAATGGCTACTCCAAAGGGAATAAGTTGAAATTATGACAGTCGTACCTAAATCCATTAATCTTACCTAGTTTTGGAATACATAAGTTCATGCACAGTCACTTTTTATCAAGGCACACTACCTTTATAATAATTTAGAGATGTCAAACTATCTCCCTCCGAACACTTCCATCGATTCCCCTTAGTTTACTTCAATGGATGAAGTTTTACTTAGTTTAATGTCTTCAAGGTCACTTCATTAGATAAGAATTTAATCCTTTGTCCTTATCTGTCATGAGACTCTTCTTTCATCAAATTCTTGAATTGGTTCACCTGAAATCACTGATCAAACAAATTGGATACTCAAAACCTACTAGTAGCTCAAAACAACACTTCCGCGTAACACCTGTACTTGCATGAAACTTTTAGGATTTTCATGCAAGATATATTTCATGTAACCCTTATATTTTTCTAAACCACACCATAAGTTCCACTTGGTCTTAATAGACCCAAGGAATATTCGGTGTCAAATATATATTGTGAATATGTCTTCTATTTGCAACCCTTTCATGCAAAATAAACACCAAATCTTCATTAGAAAAGGTTATAAGTATTTATTAGGGGTAGCCACATATTTATAGATCTGGATAACTCTTCATGTAAGTTTACAGTGCTTCTCCCCCATGAACATAAGATCCTTTTCCACAAAATCACATTTTTCACATAGCTCATGCATTTTCCATATTTTGGTTTGTTGATCTCGAAACTCCACTTTTTTCTAAATTAATTTTGACCATGTATTTGGCATGTAAAACTATTTTGAACCTTCCTCTTTTTACAAAATACTTCCTATCATGAAAACCTTCTTTCACACCCAAAAAAATATTTCGCATGATTATTTCCTTTGCTGTATTTTGATGATATGATCCTGAAACTCAACTTGCACACAACATTCAGATTCACCATAAATCTTGCATGAAACATCCTTTTCCAAAAATACTTTGATCCATTATCCAAAATTTGTATCAAGAAAATTAAAAACCACTAGGAAATGATGCCACCTTCAACAATGTACTTATCTTGTATTGTAAGATCACTTTCCTTAAAAACTCCATGATCAACCCAGTGTGGATTGAAAAAAAACACAAACTAGAATCCATTTATAGCTTTGAAATTACTTGGTTCCAATAATCTCCCCCTTTGGATTTGTTATAAATTTTTATATAAATTCAATAAACCATTATGCGCTGTCAAAACCCTAAAACTCAAGACACAATTCATCCAACACTCTAAGTCTACATGATAAAATATTAGTGTAGAAAACAAGAGGGGAAGCTTGAATTGGGTTACCATGTTTTGTAATGCTTAATGATGTCCAAGATAAGCTCTAACTGTTTACTCATAATAATGAATTTTCATCGTGTCATAGAATCATTACATACAATTGATGTCCAAACTAGGCTCTGATTGTTTCCTCATAACACTAAATACTCATCATATAATAGAAAAATTGCATACCATTTATTTCCTCAATTTTTTATTATACCCATTTGTAAATAATCCCAAAGAACCTATATTTGTACTTGTAGAGATCAAAACACACCCCCCTAGATCTCATCTCCCCTATAAACCTGCATCACTTCCACAAAAAAGATTAAAAAAATTAAGAAAAATGGGGAGAGGGGATTATCCATAATGTCCTCATGTAATGGGAGGTGGTTGAACGTCGAGGTTCAACTGATGTTTCTCAAACACAAGATTTTCCGATGGCTTAGTCGGAATGTCAGCCACTTGGACATCAGTTCCAACATTCCCTCTTTTAATCACACCTCGTTCAACTTTTTTCTAGATGAATTGATATCTTATCTCAATATGTTTTATATGAGACAATTGAACCAGAATATTTTTAATATTGATCATACTCTTTTTGTCACAATGAATCATCATTGGTTGTTTCACCTCATCACCAATATTAGTCAATTGTTTCTACATCCATAATAATTGAGTGCAAGCCTTTATAATAGAGATATACTATGCTTTTATAGTACTAAAAGAAGTGATTTCCTTTTTCTTTCTCAACCAATCCACACATTTTTTATAATGAAAATAGCACCACCACTTGTGTACTTTCTATCCAGCACATCTCTAGTCCAGTCAACATCAGAAAATGTTGTTAATTAATTATATATTCTAGTTGTAAAGTATAAGACAAAATTGAGAACACCTTTAATGTACCTCATGATTCTTTTAACTGCTCCCAAATTCTCTTCTTTTGGATTATTTTGAAATCAGTTTGCTATGAATGTTACAAATATGATATCTATTCATGTTTTAGTCAAGTATTGTTATCTTCTTGTGATTATTTTGTATAGGGTGGGATCCACATTTGTCCCATACTCATGTTTTTCAAGTTTTTTTCTAATCATAATGGGAGTCGACATTAGATTGGAGTCAAGCATGTTGAATTTCTTTAGCATCACTGTTTCAAATTTCTCCTGATAAATGAAAGTTTAATCCTTAGTTTTAATCACCTATAACCCCATTAATCACGTGAGTTCACCAATCCGAGACATTTAAAATTCTAATTTCATGTTATTGGAAAATTCTTCCACTAATCCATGCCTTCTTACTCCAAATATAGTATGATCCACATACACAATCACTATAAATTGATATTTCATTAAATTATTCACATAGAGATTATGATAAAAACATTTTACTTTTAATTTAATATTATTTAGATAATAATATAATTGAGAATACCATGAACACAGTGCATGCTTAAAACCATAGAGGGATTTCTTTAATATAAAAACCTTTGATTCATAATTTCCAATCAAATATCTCACTGGTTGTTCAATGTAGACTTCTTATTAAAGAAATCCATTTAAGAAAGATGTTTTTAAATACATATGATGAACTTTGTATCCTCTTGGAATTTCCATGGTAAGGAAAATCCTGATAGACTTCGGTCTCACTACTAGAGAAAAATTTTCTTCGACGTCAATTCCTTAAATATATGCATAGACTTTATACACTAAGTGTTCCTTGTTTATGATCACATTTTCATTCTCATAGATTTTTTTAAAATATCCACTTTGTTCCAATAAAATTGTGTTTTTCTGGTCTCTTAACAAGATCCCATGTCTAGTTCTTTTTAATCTGGTCTAGTTCTTCATTCATGGATTTAATCCATGATTCGTTATTTTTTGCTTCTTCAAATGGTGTTGGTTCCACAATTGATAAGAATGAGTAATTTGAATCATTCCTCATTATCCTTATCTATATGGGTGTGGTAAAATCCCCAATGATGTTGGATTGATCAATTTCTACTCTTATATTTATTCTACGAGGTTTAGATGATGTTTCTTAAATGATGGTTTCCTCTTCCGATTCTTCTTCTAAATCATCATCATTTTGAGATCCCTTATTGATGCTCCTTTTTGTCACAGAGTACAATGAATGTAAAAGGGGAATACCTTAAGCACAAAGAGGGTCAGCCTATGAAGAACATCAAAAAAATTGATGAAGGCATGAACTAGGAACCCATTTGGAGTAAGTCGCACAAGTAAATTTCTCACCATGCAAGTAACTTGAGCACCACCTATGGGTCGCGCAGCTCACTTGCATGCCCGATTTATTTTTTCTCCCAAGGTGCAAGGTGGCCTATAAATAGCCCCTTTGGGCCCCCATTTCGAAGAAATATTTTCCAAAAGTAAAATTCAAGCTCCGGTCGCCCAAGTCTTCAACTCAACTCTTCTGAAAGATTCTAAGGTAACTTTTTACCTAGAATGGAAGACTTGAAGGTGTAGAATAAGGCCTAAGTGTTTAGAATTCATCAACACTTGAATGCCTAAGTGTCCAGACCTCCTTAAAAATGGAAACACTTGCGTTCCTCCCTACCATTTCAATGAAACTTTTGTGCCGCCCTTTTTGGAAACATCTTAGGATAATACTAAAGGCTTGAGTTAAGTATTTACCAATTATTACCCAATAGATTATTCATTTCCCAGGTGAACCCATGCCACGCAAGTACACTTGCGCGACCAAGACTTGCGCGCCAAATGACTTCCGCATCAACTTCATATGTGTGCCTCTCTCCCATTCACCTCTCCTCTTCAAGATATTATCCCTCAAACCCCTTTTCAAATCCATTTATGGCATGGTTCCTTTGTTGGATTCCTTATCTGAAAGGAATTCTGTGAGAACCTCTCCCAAAACCTCATGACTTACAAGCTTTATGTAACTACGGTTAGAGGTTTCCTACATATAACCTCAACCTTTAATATGAGAATGTCTTTTGATTTAGGGAATACTCCTCAGTAGTAAGCCCCAAGTCCCCTTAACCTGGGCCTCCTTCTCAGGAGTAAACCCCAGTCATAATTTCCTTTAACATTTGGCATCCTTCTCAGGAGTAAGCCCCAATCTTAATTTCTTTTGATTTGGGACTCCTTCTCCGTAATAAGACCCAATCATATGTCCCTTTTTATTTGGGCCTCCTTCTCAGGAGTAAGCCCCAATTTAAAATCCCCTTTAATTTGGGAATCCTCCTTAGGAGTAAGCCCCAGGTTAAAACTCCAAATATCCATGTACAACTACCTTTATGGACCCTGCTCCTAGGATTCTTTCCTGAAGTAATTCCTGGTCTTCATTTACTTGGGAAGTCATACATACGTAAGCCTCGCATCATTTCTTGTAACTGAATCTTTCATGGCACAATCATCTAGTTTATTGATACCTCTTGTTTCTCACACTGATCATGACTCACGTGAGCTTAGAGTGTAGAAGTAATCATGAAATCGCTTTTTGGGCTGTTAACCATGCATAATCCCCATATTTCTTCACCCAAACTATGTGGAATTTGATCTCTTCCTTAAAAGTAGAGTACGTAAGAATTCCATCTAAGGTTTAAGCCCATATTTCATTAATTCTTTTCTATCCCATATTATGTTAAACTATATCCTTATTATTGAACTACGTGGGTTATGATTCCTTTTTAATGAGGATACGTAGGTAGCCCATCTGTGGGTATGATCCCAACTCTAAAATAATCCCTGTCTTTCTAAAGGATAATAAACTTCAAGTGCCCCACTAAGTGGATTTAAAACCAGTATGGTCATAATAATGACCAAGAGATTTATATATAATGTATTGAAGGATACCATTGACTAAGAATTCTAATACATACGGATGATTCTCCACTGATAAAGAATCTCAAATACATATAAAAGATTTTCTAAATATCATATATATCAATCATTGATTTCCAAATCTAAAGGAAAACTCATTTTCATGCTTGGTGAATTAATAAGGATTCATGAACAAAACTTAAAACTATAAAATTCCCAGATTAAGCAGTAATTCCCCCCAAAAAGGTGTGATGATACTGACCTCCCATCCTCTCGACCAATGCAAATTCTTAAGCCTCATCGGTCCACAACTAATGAGCACCTACCTTTGGAAACATCCAATGATTATATATCCATTTGGAAATACATTCCAAAGGTAGGTTCTCATTAGTTGTAGACATATTAGGCTTAAGAATTTTCATTGGTCAAGAGGATGATAGGTCAGGATCATCACACCTTTTTGGGGGGAATTATTGCCTATTCTGGGACTCTCTTATAGATTTAAGTTATGTTCACGAATCCTTATTAATTAACCAAGCATGAAAATGTGTTTTCCTTTAGATTTGTCAATAAATGATTGATATATATGGGATTTAGAGAATATTTTATATGTATTTGATAATATTCGTCGATGGAGAATCATCCGTATGTATTAGTGATGCTTAGTCAATGGTATCCTTCAATACATTTGATAGAAATCTCTTGGCCATTATGATGACCATACTGGTTTTAAATCCACTCAGTGGGGCACTTGAAGTTTATTGTCCATCAGAAAGATAGGGATTATTGCAGAGTTGGGATCATACCCACAGATGGGCTACCTAGGTATCATCATTAAAAAGAAATTAGAACCCACATAGTTCGATAAGAAGTATATAGTTTAGTGTCATATGGGATGGAAAATAAATAATTAAAGATGGGATTGAACCTTATAAAGGCTTCCTACATACTCTACTTTTAAGGCAGAGATCAAAGTCCAAATAGTTTGGGTGAAGAAATATGGGGCTTATGCATGGTTAACAGCCCAAAAAGAGATTTCGTGATTACTTATACACTCTAAGCTCACGTGAGTCATGCTCGGTGTGAGAAACAAGAGGTATCATTAAACCTGATGATTTTGCCACAAAAGATGCAGTCACAAGAAATGATGTTGGGGTTATGTATGTATGACTTCCCAATTAGATGAAGACCCGGAATTACTTCAGGAAAGAAGACCAGGAGCAGGGTCCATAAAGGTATTTATACTTTATGGAGATTTAGAGTTTTAACCCAGGGATTACTCTTAAAGGAGATGCCCAAATTAAATGGGACTTATAACTTGGGGATTACTCCTGAGAAGGAGGACCAAATCAAAAGGAAATTATGATTGGGGCTTATTCCTGAGAAGGAGTCCCAAATTAAAAGAAATTTATATTGGGGCTTACTCTTGAGAAGGATGCCCAATGTTAAAGGAAATTATGTCTGGGGCTTACTCCTGAGAAAGAGGCCCAGGTTAAGGGGACTTGGGGATTACTCCTGAGGAGGATGCCCTAAATCTAAATATCTTCTCATCTTAATGGATGAGGTTATATGGGGGAAACCTCTAACTGTAGTGACGTAAAGCTTGTAAGTCACAAGGTATTGGGAGAGGTTCTCAGAGAATTACTTTCAGATAAGCAAGACAACAAAGGGACCATGATATAAATGGATTTGAAAAGGGGTTTGATGGATAATATCTTGAAGAGGAGAGGTGAACGAGAGAGAGGCACACAAATGAAGTTGACGCGCAAGTGTAGGTCGCGTAAGTCATTTGGAGCGCAAGTCATGGTCATGCAAGTGTACTTGTGTGGCATGGCTTCACCTGGGCGACAAAGAATCTGTAGGGTAATACTTGGGCAAGAATTCACTCAATCCTTTAGTATTATCCAAAGATTTTTCCAAAAGGGTGGCACACAAGTTTCATCGAAAGGGTAGGGTTGCGCGCAATTGTTTCCATTTTTAAGGAGGTATGGACACTTAGGCACGCAAGTGTTGATGAATTGTAAACACTTACGACTTATTATACTCCTTAAAGTCTTCCATTCTAGGTAAAAAGTTACCTTAGAATCTTTTGGAAGAGTTGAGATGAAGACCTGGGCGACCAGAGATTGAATTTGACTTTTGGAAAATCTGTCTTCAAAATGGGGACCCACAGGGGAAATTTATAGGCCACCTTGCACCTTGGGTGAAAAAATAAATCACGCACGCAAGTAAGTTGCATGACCCCTCCGCTGCGTGCAAGTGACTTGCGCGACTTACACCAAATGGGTTCCTAATTCATTCCTTTGTCAATATTTTTGATGTTCTTCAAAGGGTGACCCTCTTTGTGATTAAGGTATTATCCTTTTCCATTTGTTGGACTCTGTGACAAAAATGAGCATCAACAAAAGTCCCCCCTCAGAGTTGGATCTAAAATGGAAAGAGGATCCCGCTCTGAGTTAAAGCTGTAGAAATCAAGGTTCTGTGGTGCGCAAGTTCAGAACGCAGATTTTGGGGCACACAAGTATGGCACACAAGTGGTCTGGATCGCCTATATATATAGGCTGATTCCCACGCACACTCACTCGACTTCCAACAACTTGAGCTCTCGTCGCGCAAGTGCTTCTGTCTTCGGCGAATCACCCTTCTGGATTTTGTCGCGCTTTTGTTGAAGGTATTTGACATACGCACCATTAATAGTGCGGCAAAACTTGTGCGACCGATTTGACTTGTGCGCCAAGTTGGGACTTGCACGCCTTAATGCGTTTTCCATTTTTCTTGATTTCATTTATCAAAATTTTACAAAACAAACTTACTTACAATTTGATTGTTTGATCTTTGTGTAGATTCAATGGCTCCTAGAAGAATTGGATCAGCTGATGAGTAGGCCAGCAAGAGAATAGAAGACATGATGAACATCATCGGCCATTACTATTATGTTATCTGCGACAGCACTCTCCTAGATTTGGATAATTACTTGAAGAAATATAATGTCAATTTCCCACAGAGCATCTAATTTCCATTGTATGGTCGTGGTCATCTGCAAGGATTCAACGTTCCAGAGGCAAAGAATTATATCCCTCATTTCTAGTTTCAGACCTACACCATCTTCTCTTCGGAAAATGTCTCAGTTGCAGGATCATTTTTCAATGTTGGGATAGTGGAGAAGGAATACATAATGCATCATAGTCCATGTACTCTAGATCTGAAGCCTCACACGCCTGAGCTGCAGCCGCATTATTATCCCTCTATTTTCTGAAATTCTCATATGGACCAATCTATGGGATGGAAGAAGAGTTGGGATTTCTGTCCTAGAGGAGATGTGAAGCTGACTTGGATGTGGGAATATTGGGTGCGACAAACCAATGTAGAGTTTGTCAATGATATGAAGGGAGCTGCAATATATGAAGCTGTCTGGGCTGGGCGGACATATGTCTATAAGAATGACAATTTCGTGTCAGAGTTAATCAGCCGTTGGATCCCAGAAACGAATTCTTTCCATCTGAATCATGGAGAAGTAGGCATCAGTTTGTGGGATGTCTACAAGATTTTAGGGGATCTAATTTTGGGAGATATGTATGATGAATTCATCCCCCCCAAGGTGACCTGGAATGATTAATATAAGACTCCGAATTTTTCTCAAGAGTTAATGAAAATTTTCTACAAGATTAAGAATACCACCACCACGATAACACACTCCAGAAAAGATATCCATCCAGAGGAGTGGATGGACATGTTTTTTATTAAGAGGAGAGAGGAGGGACCTTCCTGTACTCATCCTACTATTTGCCATAGAGCAGCAAACAGGGGTGCTCCGGGCATATTTTGGCCAATTTTGGAAGCAGAAGAGTTTGATAGGTGGGGTACGAAGTGAACTAGAAAATTCTAGTGAAGAACCGTCTTGTAGGATTTTTGGCCTTGTGAATCAGTGTTTACCTTTTACTAGTTTGGGATTCTAAAGGAGTTGTGGGGCCGGGGACCTTTTTTGTTGCAGCCAAGCTGGCTGAAAGGAAAATGGTTGGGTTGGCCAACCCAGTTTTGGAAAATATTCATAGGAGCTTACTTCATGTTTATATGGGTAAGCCTCCTCTAAGAATAGTGGGACCATTACAAGTTTTATGGGGATGGATTGCCACCCACTTCAGGACATATATTGTACAAAGTGGGTTACAGGTTCCTGGAAGTTCTTTCCAATCGTCTGTTCATCAATTTTCTGGAATTTCTCCCTTATCTATCAATGCTTATAATATCAAAATAAGGTTGTGCATGTTCAATGAGTTTCACTTCTTTCCTTATGGAAATCCGTCAATAGGGAGATTTTTTTATGATGGAACAGCCAGTCTGGAGTTAAGGGCATATATGCTAGCATGTAGAGATGGTACACTGGCCATGAGGATTGACGGAGAAATTATATGTGAGGCCTATGATCTATATAGATTTGCACGTCAATTGAAATGTCTACAGAAAATTACGGTATCCCCTCTAGTGCAGGTCAGGTTAGAGTAGCATCCGATGGTTTCTCATCATCTATTGTTGGTGACATCTATGGAAAAGACTAGGGAAGTATTTGATCTATCAGGTGTTGAAGCAGAAAGTTGATTGACTACATGGTATGCAGAGAGCTAGGTAGCATCATACCCTAAAGGGGTATTGAATCATCCGGTCTCTCAGGTGGGGATAAAGAAGAGAGCCATTAGGAAAGAAGCTCTTAATTTGGAAGGTGAATATTCCTCATTAGGAGCTGATTCACTGGAATCCTCACCCGGAGTTGATTCACTAGATTCCCAGGATGGGGATGATGAGGCATGAAATGCATCAAAACAGCCTCGTGCTAGATATAATCAACCTGCCAGAGTCAAGATACCTACTCCATCGACTCCTGGTGAGTTACATCATTGAGGAAATTTATTCATCATTATTTTAAAGAGTAACAAGTTTCATTTTCTTATCCTTTATCTGTGATTGCCGGAGCTGGGAAGAAGTTGAAGTCCCAGATTGCAGGACCCTTCTCGTGGTATTCTAGTGCACATTCTGAATATTTACGACCCGAGGCTTTCCGGACATGGAAAAGTTTATATTGTGATGCTGAAACCACCTGAATGGACTTATAAGAAGGGTTGCATGTCCCTGGAGTGGGGAATCTCCAACCTTCCTATGACATCCACTTTGAGGACAACCCCAATGAAGTTAGGGCTTACATCAAAGAGCTATAAATGCTCACATATACCACTGATGAGTTAGTTCCTGTCACCAAGCGGGTGAAGGAAATGATGTATTGTGGTACCACTGATGGGATTAGTCCTTTATTAAATGAAGAGTGGTGTGATTACATGGCTCTTGAATATGTAAGTTTACTTTTTCTCATATTTCTATTTTATTTGCAAGTTGAATTTAGTCAAATCTTTGTTATTCAAGGAAATAATGTTCTTCATCCTGCAGCTTGTAAAGGAAAGAATCATTGATATCCCTTCGTCGTGGTATAGCCCTAGTGGCACCACTCTTGGAGCCACTGAATCTCCTCGTGAGTTGGGCGAAGTATCTCTAGTCCATCAAGTCATGGATGAGGAGTTAGAAAGGGTGTTATTGTCTTTGATACCCATTTTCAAAGATTATGATGCCAGTCCACCCAAAAAGCCCAAGAAGAAAAGGCATCTAAGAAAGAATACCACAGTAAAATGCTTTATCAATAGTGGTAAGTCTTTCTTGTAGTCATGAATCTTAACTTATGAAAAAGTTCTCAAACTTCTCGGGATTGCAAGGGCTTATTTAGTTTCCCCTTTATGGGAAAAACTGACCATCCTCAGAGTACAATGGAGTGTGTTATAGAACAACCACAATTTCCTGCTAAAATAGATATTCTTGAAGAAATACTGAGAGTAGATGAGCTGGTGTCTGTTCCCAGCACCTCTCCTGTTTCTGATGCCAGGAAAGAAAAGACTTCTGGTAAATTAACAATAATTCATAGAACCTCAAATGAGACAACAACTGACTTCCATTATGTGATGTTTTAGGTTCAACACATGCACCAGAACATTTGGAAACCAACGAAGCTGACCCCACAACTGCCTTTAAAGAAGCTATCCAGGTTCAGAGATTACTAGATTAAAGTCACAAAGAAGACATGTCGAGTGCTCCCACTAGTGAGACTAACCTAGGATCTGGGAAATCATTGGATAAAATGATTAATATTGGCATGTCCTTTGAAGAAATTTTAGAACATGTTAAATTACCATGTGATTTAGAAGATTTTGGAGATCTAGTTATAGAATCAATTGAATGTGAGTTTCATTATTTTTCCTGTTAATCTTCTCATGATTACACTTCTAACCATGTTTGGTTAAAAAATGTACAGTTCCATCTAAAAAAACCGTTGAACCAATAATTCTTGAAAGGGGTGTAGACATTGATGTCAACACTGTTAATGCAGAAACACTGGCTCAGGTGGAACTTAGCACGACAGACTCTCCTGAAACCCATCCTGAAAATACTGTTGAAGCTAAGGAATATGGGGAGGAGTCTTCACAAGTTGATGATCTACTGTTAGGTAAAATATGATGATATTTGTGTCTTACTTAACCTGCAAGACAGTCAATAAACTTTTACTGTCCTTTGAAACTAACCATACTTTTAATTGACCAAACACGCCTATTAATTTCAATGGCTAGATCTGGAGGTGAAGCAACCAGGGTCAGGGAAGGAGCAGAACATGGAACTTCCTTAAGTGCATTAATCCCAGACTATGTTCCTATCTGTGATAGCGATACCGAATCAGACCTAGAGCTGCAAAATGCACTCCAATTCTCTTGACGCAAGGCATGGAAAATATATAGAAGATAATATCTGAGGTGCCCCTTGAAGAGTTTCCTTCAAAAATTCCAAGACTTTCATCCCTGTTCATCATGTTGGGACTTGGCGATTTTGGATATCAAGAAATCCATGTCGTAGGGAAACAATTAATTCAAAGGAGAGAGCAAGAGCAAAGGTGTCATCAAGACCTGATCAGAGCAAGATTTCTGACCAATATTAGTTAATTTCAGGCTGCAGTGTCTCGAGCTGAGGCTGATCATACTATAAAGCTAAAGGAGATGAAGCAAAAGATCAAGGAGAAGATTGTCTAGCAGTTTCACCTTCAGCAAAAGCTAGATGTTGTTACTAGGGAGATCGAACAGATTCATAATTATTTGGAAGAAGTCCAATAAGATGGTATAAAATCCATCACAAATTCCAAAGAATCACTTCATCATGCTGAAGAGAGTGATGCTAGTTGAGTAAATTAACTTCAAGTGGATGCTGATGAAGCTCGGGATGCTGTGAAATAGATGAGAACTCATGTTGAAAGTCTTCTGTAATTTTTGGAAAAAAAAGAGAGAAGAGACTCGAGTCTGTGGATGTTCTTATAATCTTGTTCATCAATGAAAAATAGTTCATTTTCAATAATTTATACCTTAATTTTATTGATAATTGCTCTTATTTTTACCTAATCTAATGGGACTAGTAAACATAGTTTGATTTTTACTAGGGTTATATAAACAATCCCACAAACTTTTCATCTTTTAATTTCTCAATATTGCCTAAATCATACAAAATGTAAGTTTAGTGAGCTGGGACTCGACTTTTGTTCAGAGTACCCTTTATAGGTTCCCAATTTAATGAGTATCATGTCTTTTGTTATTGGTAGTTTAAATTCATTCATATTTTACTATAAAAAGGCTAATATTTAAGGTCAAATAGCTTTGACTAAATGGATGATATTGACTCAATTCTTGAAAATTTGTTTGGAAAAATATTACCATATTCATGTATGGAGGGGGAAAATTGTAAACTGTGACTTGAGAAATTTTGAATATGGGGAATGACATGGGAAAAGAGCTAAAAGGCATTAGAGGAAATATTTTCTAAGAATGAAGTTACCACTACCTGACAAACCCATTATGGGGGCTGAATTGTGCAGGGCCAACTAGGGAATATACTGCATAGTCAAATAGTAGTATCTTTTGGATGACAGGTCTATTATGTAGAAAACTTATGCAAGGCCACCTAAGGGCATGTGCTGGATATTTCGGGAAAAGAACTCTCAGAAATTCGACTTTCTATTGCTAAAAGCCAAAGAAAGTTTTATGGAGATTCAAATTTTCCCAAGCATATAGTCTATTTTATAAAGAAAGGTACTTGAATATGGAGAGGATATTTCCAATCAGAATTGTCAAAGAATTTGAGGAATTTGACTTCTATGAAGGTCTGACCCAAACATAGAAAAAAGGTATATGCGGTTTTTAAATCATATGAACAAAACTGAAGATAGAAACATTATACAACATATGGTCAAGTGGTCCAAATTTATTTCATATTTCTCGGAACATATGGAGAAGGGGGAAAATGTAAACCATAGACATGAATACTCTTAGATCATGGAAAAGAGTATGGAACAAATATGTTAAGGATGGCAGTTTTTTGCAGATCCCTACATATCATCATTAAGACCAATAGGGACAAAAGTGGATTCTCCTAAGAATAAAGTTTCCATTACTTGAAAAACCCATTATGTAGGTTGAATTATGTAGGGAAAACCGGGGCATAAGCTGCATAGTCAAATAGTAGCATCTTTTGTATGAAAGATCCATTATGTAGACAACTTATGCAAGGCCACCTAAGGGCAAGTACTGCATATTTAGGAAAAAGAATTATCAGGTAGCAAACATTTTGCGACTAGAATTCAAGAAAAGGGTTATGAAGACCATGAATATTATTTTTATAATGTTGTGGTTGGGTCCTGAATTGAGATTATGGATGTCACTACGCATCTCATTAGGATGAGAATCAAGACACACGTAGTTCTTGAAATACAGTTTAACATCACACAGGACGAGAGCATGGAAGATCTTAGTTTAGGGTCTTAGAGCTCAAACCATAATGAGGGAGACACATCATTCATTTGTTATAAACCTGATGTGAATAAATACCAGAGTGTTCCATATCACACCATGTGCTCCAAGGGGGACTTTTTTAGCCAAGGGACCAAAAGTGGAGTTTGGGGTTAGGTCCAAAGGCTTCGGGCTAGACTCGATGAATGCTCAATAATTCCTACATATCTCATAAGGATGATAATCAAGATGCAAATAGTTCTTGAAATACCCTTTGTACAGATTTGGTTCGTACATATGGGGGTAAAGAGGACTTTATTGCAATTATGGCTGGACCCAAGATTACAGAATTGTGTGTCACTATGTATCTCATAAGGATGATAATCATGCCATACATAGTTATTGAAATACGACATGGTTGGAGACTATGTCAATGACGATTCCTCTCGAGTGAGGGTATCAGGGATTGTTGCAGTTTATTGTCATATAGGACAAAAGTGCAAATAGTTTAAGGTCATATGCATGGACCAGTGCTATGCAGTTTAATGTCTTGCAGCAAGGACAGTGGGGGACTATATAGTTTAACGTCATATAGCTAGGACGATGGGACATACAAAGTTTAACATCATGTAGGACGAAAGTTAACTGATATGAATAAGATGGTTGACAGGGGCTTCACAGATCAACATCATATGGGATTGAGGTGAATCGATGTGAAGAAAGTGGTTTCGGGCTTGAACCTCAAGAGGTTTCCTACGTACCTAGCCTAGGAGGAAAGGATCAAAGTCTTCATAGTTCAATTGAGAGGGATTCAGTGATTGGGGTGTACTTGAGGACAATAACCCGGAGATGATGTTGGGGCTTAAGTGTGGTTAGTGGCCTAGAAAGGATTTCATGGTCGAAGCATACTCTAAGCTCACATGAGTCATACTCAGTGTGAGAAACAAGAGGCAGCAACAGACCTGATGATTGTGTCATGAAAGATGTGACCACAAAGGATGGTATGGGGATTATGCATGGTTAGCTGCCCAGGTCATGCATGGAAAGAGAGTTTAGAGTACAATTGTGCATGCGGCGATCATAGTTTAATGTCATGTGTCACATACATGGGGTGCTTTGCAGTTTAATGTCCTGCATCTCAGACGATGCACAGTTTAACGTCATGTTGGACAATAGGGGGACATAGTTTAACATCATGTTGGATGATAGAGGGGGCTATACAGTTTAATGTCCTGCAGCAATGACAAAGGGTGTATTTGTGTTACACAAAATACTTCTTCAAGAATCTTGCATTGGTTGGAGTTTTAATGAGTTCTCCATCCATTGAGATTAAAAAATAAGCTCTATTGGTGTAGACCTTATATATTGAGTAAGGTATTTCCCACTTTGGATCAATCTTTGGAGGCTTCTTTCCCAGTATCATTGGGGTTCTAGGGACCAATACCAATTCTCCTTGAATGAATGAATGAAGATGAACTTTTTTATTGAAAGCTTGTGTTATTCGATTCTGATAGACTTCTAAATGGTGAAGTGTGAAAAATATTTTTTCATCTAGTCATTCCAATTCATCCAATAAATATTGAGATTGTTCATCTGTAGATAACTGATCACAAATGGCGACTCTAAGAGAAACTGTCATTGGCATAGGGATCCGTTAAATGAATCATGTTAACAGAACCAAAGATCAATTCTTCATTAGATGAAGATTTTGCCTGATGAACCAGTTAAGGATGTGTCATTTTATGGGGTGGTGCCCATGATTTTGAAGCATATGGCATAAAATCTGTCAGAGTCAAAGACAACTTAGGCATTGACACGAGCTCCCCTTCTTCTTACTGCTCTTCTTTCTTCAAATTACGCCGCTTCTTTGAGGATTTTCCTTATGATGAAGGAGGTTTTGTTGTGGCATAAATAGCAGAAGAGACAGTTGGTTGATTCAATTGTGTTTATAAAATGGAATGATTTCAGTTGATTGTTTTCCTAACTATCCAATCATCATATTTCCATGCATTTTTACTTTTGACTTCATGGCACTCGCCTTATTCCTCTGGATCAGTAGCAGTAATACATGCTACCTAGGCTGAAGAACCTTTCAGTTTTACTTGTCCAAAGTACACCATCTTTTGCAAGAGGTCTTTGAAGACAAAACACTCCTGAATGGGATGCCCCAAAATCTGATGAAATGGGAAATAGTTAGGGAGGTCTTCATATCCTTCCTTGTTCGGCCTTTTGGGCCTTAGCAACTGAATCAGATTGTTTTTCAGAGCAGAGATGAAGTAACCAGGAACCTTTTCATTCCGGAAAGAATAAACTTTGTTCTTTAAATCCTCAAACTGTTTTGACCTTTGATCTATTTAATCATATTGACGAGGCATCCGTTTTTGTTGACACTTAGAAGGTGGAGCCCTTCGATGTGATGAAGGTTTTGAAGTAGAAGTAGGTACATGTTCTTGTTTAAGTGTAACTGTAGTAGTCCCTAATTTATATATTATCCTTCTCAGAGTTGATGGAATTACATGATTTTTCAACCTAGTCTGTATAAGAGTGTCTTCTATCTACTGAGCGATTGAAGCAAGGTCTCAAAACCCTCCTGTGTATTTCACAGGGATCAATGGTGTGTGTAATTCATCATGCAGATTTTCCACACAGATTGGCAGCAACTCTTATTGAGGGAGTGCTAAACTTAAGTAATAATTTAATCCCTTCTAGTGAGAAATTAAATATGAAACACTTTCATTTTACCTTTGTTTACAATTGGTAAGATCAAAAACTGTCGTCTTTGGTAATTTTGAGCTAAATTGAAGAAGGAATTTTTGACGGAGATCTTCCCACCTAGTAATTGACCGAGATTGCAAACTTGTATACCAGACAAAAGCAGGTCCTTCTAATGACTTCACAAAACACATGATCTCAACTACTTCTTTTTTTAGGAGTTCCCATCATAGGATCACAATGGGAAACAAAATGTGTTAAGTGTTGTTATGGATCTCCCAAACCATTAAAAATTGGGAATGTGGTATTCGTAAAATTTGATGGGGGGGGGGAATTACATCCACCCATTCAGGGTAATCTCTCTTTTCTAGTTGAACCGGTGCACTTCATCCTTTCATAGATTCCAACTAAGTTTTTAATTACTCAATGGTAGTCTTTAATGTTTTAGAAATATATGGTTGAGCTTCGACCTGATCAGGTGCAATAACTGGAGTTTGGATGGGTTTGGCGACCAGTACTGCCACTGATGGTAGTATTTCCGGTTTTTGTTATGTATGGCCCATAGGATTGGACTTGTGAGGGTGTACTTGTAAAGGGGGATATTATTAATCCACCCCAATAGCTACAGAAAATTCCATTGATTGGTTAACTCCAGCATGCTTAGGAGGAAGACCACCTTGAAGTAGTTCTGCATTTAACCTCCTTAACACCTTCATTTCTTCTTCTTGTTGTGCAAGTATCACTTCAAGTGAAAGAGATTGACCTTCTCCAGTGAAAAAGTGAGATGCAATCTGAATTTTTCTTTTCACCTTGTTGGACGCCTTTCAGAGAGGGGGGAGTTGGGTATTTGAAGGCATACCTAGATTCTGGGTAAGCCTTTGATTTTGGATATGCACGCCTTCTTCATTTTTTCTTGTGTATACAACCTCTTGAACATGAACTTCTTCATCTGATTCCTCTGAGTGAGCCTCATGTTTTGGGGGATCAGTGACAATGGAATTTATGACATTTATCGATGCATAATGCATTTCATCCCTTATATCAGCGTTTCTGCAATACTGTCTCCTTCCATGTCCTTTATGAGATATTTATTTTTGTTTGGTTGATACTTTAGAAAATTCTTGATGAACCATAATTTGGCGGTAATTTCCTGATAATTGGGCTATGTGTTTCTCTTTTGGTTTCTTCCTTAATCGGGATAAGACTGACTTTTGCTGAGGAAGAGATTGAGAATTTGAAAAAGTCCCCATTCCAGTGGACTGGGGTTGTTCCTGTTTTTCCTGCTCAACTCCTATAATTCTATCTGTTGATCCTGAGGGTTGGATTAAAATAGTCCCCAGCCTGGAAAGCTGAGGTGGCTCTTGAGATACTATATTTGAAACTTTCTTAAAAGATCTCCTGATTTTGTGGATTTTAGTCCAAAAATTGGCCGGATGCATCATCCAACATCCACTCAAATCACCTGACTCAGATGACCGTTGGATTATTTCTGACACCTCTATCACCTAATGATGTGCATGCTTTAAATGAGAATCATGCTCGATATTCTCATTTTCTTGATGCAAGAGTAATACGACAACTTATTCTTTATATTACTGACTTTGGGAAGAACTGGTTGAGGCTTGTTCTTGAGAAAGCTTTTGATTACACATAGAACTAGTTAGTTGTGGCCATCCATGGGCAATAAAATTGCATGAGACCACTTTTGGCGGGCTTTGTTGACTGGAGAGCACAGTGAAATGCAATGATCCATGAACACCCTATCCCCTGATATGAATACCAAATGGGGTATTGGTAATTAACTGGTGTAACCTTTTTAATGCACCAAGGAATGTACTCTGAAGGGCACTCTGCTGCTTTTCAACCTTTGTATGTCGGGAAACTGAGAGAGATGCCAAGTCAATTTGGTTTTGCAACCCTTCTATTACCTTAACTTTATTTTTATATTCATCATAAGGTAATATTTTCTATTTTAAGTGACAAAGAGTTTTCCATATGTTGAGACGAATATCATGAATACAATCTTCTGTCAACATTTCTGGAATATCATACTGAGAGTCATCCAAAGGCCAAAACATGACTGGTATTTCACTTTTTTCCAATTGTTTTCTTATATTCAGCACTTCCTCTTTGTCATTTGATGTAGATTCCTCTACCTGATTGGACCAAAGCTGGTGCTTCTTTATTGCTTCATCTGATTCAACAAGATTGGTAGATAATCCATTTGTCAAATTAGAAGATGAATGACCAAGAGGTGGTTCAGAGAATGAACTACACACCAGGATATCTTCTGATTGAAAAGTATTTCACCTGCTAGCGGTAAGGCATCATACATGACTGGCTTTTCATTTGAAAGTGCCTCAAGATAAGAGGGCTTTCTTGTTACTGCATTTTCCATTGAATAATATTCTAGGAAATGTGAATTACTACTATGGAGAGGACTTTTGTAGCTAAATTCATCATCATGGGGAGGACCACCATGGTGGGTTACAGTAAAAGATGAAACCTTTTTCTCCTTGGTCTTCTGGCCAAGTAGAGGGTTATTGTGGATCTCATATGAAGATGATGCTTCGAGATTGACCGAATTGTCATGAAGCAAGAATTCCTGAGGAAGTGTTTGATGAATACCTTTGAAATTATTGTTGTTATTTCCAGAATTTGGAAATGAGAGAGTAGAATCTTGAGTTGCAACAGATAATTGTCTAAGGTCTTCAAGAACTCCAGCATTGAGCAAGGCCTTATTGTAGATTGGCTCTTGATTTTTTAACTGTGCTGGATGGGTCTTTTTCTTGGAATCCTTCTTACTCACTTTGGAAACCACTTTTGAAAACGTGGTTATTATGGGCAGGTGTATGTGCCCGCTCAGGATAAATCGTCAGGTTAGGCTAACTATCTCTATTTAAATCAGGTGTATGTGCCCGACTTGATTGTCCATATGACATGGGGGAGTATACCCCAAGACCCTAATGGACTGGAACAGAGGTGTTTATCTGCTCTAGAGTGACATGTTGATGAGTCACTCCACCAATAAGGATATATTTATATTTATTTCCCTATGATGTCGCTGAATTTGTTATAATATTCTGATAGGTATCCAGAATATAGGCAGGGATTTGCTTATGCTCTTTTAACATTATCATAATGTTCTTGGTGACTTCAACTACCAGAATGGAAATATACATCCATTCTGTGTTTGGAGTAGGTGTGTGTTCCTGCTCCTATCCTCCTTTTCCTGTCAGTGAATTCTGACAGTACTCATGTGTGGGGGCAGAAAGTTGTGTCTACCTCTTGTTTATCATTGGAGCTTTCCAATTGACATCTTCGGGTGCTACCAAATGAGACTATTTCTTAGCTTGATGAATTGTAGGTGTATGTGCCTGCTGATTTTTCTCCACCAAATATGATTGATGAACTTCCTTTAATACTGGTAGACAAGACTGTTGGTAGAATTGATGAGTGTAAGCAGGTGTATGTGTCTATTTACAGGTAGTCACCACATTTGGTTGGTGGGATTCTTTGGATGCAGTCAGACCAGCTTGTTGATTGGCTGATGATTTATAAACAGGTGTATGTGCCTGCCTATAGTACTCCTTTGGAGTTGTCTGGAGGGATTGGTGTGTTACTTCCAGACGAGTCTGCTGGGCAGTGAAATTAGGACGGACGAGTGTATATGCCCGCTTGTTGTTTGCCATCAAGTTAGGTTTATGGAAATCTATGAAGGGGGTAGAGGTAAGAACCTTCTCCCTATTGGCCAAATTTTGCCTCTCATGGTTCATCTTGCATGCTCGGGTCTGAGGAAACTGATCAGAACACCTAGAGGCGATAACCCCATCATGTTGAGGGTGCACTACCGCACGAGTCTGGCAGCGATTATTGGTGGGAGTCCTCAAGAAAGACTCGTTTCTTCTTGAATTGAGGCCTTTAGTGACCTCTTGATTCAACTCCCTGTAATATGGGAGGGAATGGTTATTGTGTTTCGGGGATAAAGACCCGAAATGGTTGGAGACGGTGGTTGGCACCACCTGCTTCTTGACCACTGGTCGTCGCTATCCGGACAACCACGGCGAGTTGTTAACTTGGAGGGCTTGTTGAGTGGCCTCTAGAGTCGGTATGGTACCATGTTGATAGTATTCTTTCACCAATGCATTTGAGACCCAGCGTTGAAGACATTGAGTAGGTGATTTCATCATGAGAGCGGATGAGGATCCATTAGAAGTAGCGGCCGAAACATTCACAGGTGTGAACCTTAAAGAAGCCCTGTTGTGTTGCAGAGAGATCTTGGAAAAGAGTTCCTTCTTGATATAGCAGAACTAATCAAGATAAGTCTGGCCAGAATACATATTTTGGATGAGCACATATGTTATTGATTTCTTTTTTGGCCCTCATATTGAGTTTAATAGGGGCCTAACAAATAAGTAAAACATCTTTTAACTTGGTTAAGGATTCACATCGGGTTCACCATTTTTTGTTTCCTTTGGAAATGGGGATGACATTGTTTGTTTAAGATTCAAACCTTCCAATCGGTTTCTAATGGGTTTATTCTTAGAACTAGAAACACCCAATGACTCTATATCAATTTGGAACTACTTTCCAAAGGTAGGTTCTCATTAGTTGTGGACCGATGTGGCTTAAGAATTTTTATTGGTCGAGAGGATGAGAGGTTAGGCTCATCACACCTTTTGGGGGGAATTTGTGCCTACTTTGGGACTCTCTTATAGATTTAAGTTATGTTCACGAATCCTTATTAATTCACCAAGAATGAAAATGAGTTTTCCTTTATATTTGGAAATCAATGATTGATATATATGGGATTTAGAGAATCTTGTATATGTATTTGAGATTCTTCATCGATGGAGAATCATCTGTATATATTAGATATTCTTAGTCAGTGGTATCCTTGAATACATTATATAGAAATATCTTGGTCATTATGATGACCATACTGGTTTTAAAGCCACTCAGTGGGGCACTTGAAGTTTATTGTCCTTCATAAATACAAGGATTATTTCAGAGTTGGGATCATACCTGCAGATGGGCTACCTACGTATCCTCATTAAAAAGGAATCAGAAACCACATAGTTTGATAAGAAGGGTATAATTTAACATCATATGGGATGGAAAATAATTAATTAAAGATGGGATTGAACCTTAGAAAGGCTTCCTACATACTCTACTTTTAAGAGAGAGATCAAAGTCCACGTAGTTCGGGGGAAGAAATATGGGGATTATGCATGGTTAATGGCCCAAAAAGAGATGTCGTGATTACTTTTACACTATAAGCTCACGTGAGTCATGCTCAGTGTGAGAAACAAGAGGTATCAGTAAACCTGACGACTGTTCCACAAAAGATGCAGTCACAAGAAATGATGTGGGGCTTACGTATGTATTACTGCCTAAGTAGATGAAGACCAGGACTTACTTCAGGAAAGAAGCCCAGGAGCAGGGTCCATAAAGGTATTTGTACTTTATGAAGATTTGGAGTTTTATCCGGGGGATTACCCCTAAGGAGGATGCCCAAATTAAATGGGACTTATAACTTAGGGCTTACTCCTAAGAAGGAGGACCAAATCAAAAGGGACTTATGATTGGGCCTTATTCCTGAGAAGGAGTCCCAAATCAGAAGAAATTAAGACTGGGGCTTACTCCTGAGAAGGATACCCAATGTTAAAGGAAATTATGACTGGGGATTACTCTTGAGAAGGAGGCCCAGTTTAAGGGGACTTGGGGATTACTCCTGAGGAGGATTCCCTAAATCAAAAGATCTTCTCATCTTAAAGGATGAGGTTATATGGAGTAAAACTCTAACTGTAGTGACATAAATCTTGTAATTCATGAGGTTTTGGTAGAGGTTCTCACATAATTCCTTTCATATAAGAAATAAAACAAAGTAAACATGCCATAAATGGATTTGAAAAGGGGTTTGAGGGCTAATATCTTGAATAGGAGAGGTGAAAAAGAGAGAGGCACACAAATGAAGTTTACATTCAAGTGTAGGTCATGTAAGTCATTTGGAACGCAAGTCTTGGCCGAAAAAGTGTACTTGTGTGACATGGGTTCACCTGGGCGATGAATAATTTGTAGGGTAATACTTGGGAGAGACTTAACTCAAGCCTTTAGTATTATCCTATGATGTTTCCAAAAGGGTGGCACACAAGTTTCATCGAAAGGGTTGGGCGGTGCGCAAGTGTTTCCATTTTTAAGGAGGTCTGGACACTTAGGCGCGCAAGTGTTGATGAATTCTAAACACTTAGGCCTTATTATACTCCTTCAAGTATTCCATTCTAGGTAAAAAGTTACCTTAGAATCTTTCAGAAGAGTTAAGTTGAAGACTTGGGCGAACAGAGCTTGAATTTGACTTTTGGAAAATCCGTCTTCGAAATGGGGGGCCACATGGGCTATTTAAAGGCCACCTTTAACCTTGGGCGAAAAAATAAATTAGGCACACAAGTGAGCTGCACGACCCATAGGTGGCGCGCAAGTGCCTTCGTCAATTTTTTTGATGTTCTTCAAAGGGTGACCCTCTTTGTGCTTAAGGTATTCCCCTTTTCCATTCGTTGGACTCTGTGATGAAAAAGAGCGTCAACACCCCTAAATGTTTTTATTGTCTTGCTCTACTTGTATATTTGAATCTGTTCCATGTCCACATTCTTATTTATCTTTTATCATATCAACATATGATCTCCTCAAGGTATTTTATGTTTTATCTTCAATTATATTAACACCACTACTTTCCCCAATTTTTCTAAGACAATTATTGAAACATTTATAGTCCTTAATATTTATTGAATATCCAAGGAATATTCCCTCATCCGTAGAATCACCATACTTCCCTTGATTTTCTTATTTGTTTTGGATGAAACATTTACATATAAAACATGAAAATAATTTAGAGAGGGATTCCTTCCATGCCACAACTCATATCATGTCCTGGTTTCTTCCATATAAATTACTATTATATTTTGAGTGTACACTTTCTCTTGAACAAACTCTTTCTAGTAATGATGATAGATACCATTCTTAATCAGCATAGTTCTGGCCATATTGTTCACCTATATATTTATGCATTCAATAAACCCATTTTGTTGTGGGGTTCTCACTACATCCACCTCATGATTTATTCTGTGTTTTTTAGATAATTTTCAAATTCAATGGATGCGTAATCTTCTCCATTGTTAGATTTTATAACTTTGATTGTGTGGCCAGTATCATTCTTAGATACTCAATGATAAATTTCCATGAAATCAAGAAATTGTTGTTTCCTTTGTATAATAATTACACAGGACATTCTACTATATTCATTAATAAAAATAATGAAGTACCTTTCTCCATAAGTTCCGACCACATTTATTGGACCACAAACATCTATGTGGACAAGATCAAGGAGATTTGATTCCCTCATCTTCTTTGGTTGGTATGAATTACAGAACAACTTTCCTTTCATTCAAGCATCACATGTATTTTTTTCATTTGTGCTTTAGATTGGGGATATCCATGAATATATTCAGCTTATATATCTTTTCTATGCATTGTTGATTAATGTGACACAACTTCTGGTGCCACAAGTTGTTTTCTTCTTTAACTATTAAGTAACAAATGTTCTCTTTATTGTCAACTAGATATAACTTTCCATCTATTATACATCATTTCATGAATAATTACCTCTCATTACTTTGATAGTTCACCCATTTCAATTGAATGTCACTATCAGTCTAGAGTCATTGAGTTGACTCACACTCAGGAGGTTGTGATGAAAATCGTCCACATAGAGAACTTTATTTTTCTTAATCTCGTTATTTTCCAGATCTATAATTCCACTGAATTTGATCTTAAAATAATCATCATTACAAAACCTTAATATTTCATAAACCCTTTTCTTAACATTCTTCTATAAATATTTATTTCTAATCATTTGGTATTAGAATCCATTGTTAAGAATCCAAGTTCTATTATTCTTTGTGGTTTTGAGAGCTATTTCTACATGGTTGGATTTCTCAATTTTCTTCTTTTTATTCCATGATATATTTGATTGATTGGAGGATAAATATTTCCTTTCTAATATATTTTTAATATGCATGGGTTCATCATACTCATATTCTTGTTCCATAGAATAATACATATTCGTAAGAGAAACTCCACTTTATTGGTGAGTATTGACTTGTCTCTGAGTTCTATAGGTATTTTTCTTAACTTTCCCTTGCCTGCAATGAATATCTCTATGTTTATAGTAAGAAAAATAAAAACAAATATCCTTAGAAACAGTTTATTATATATGATGAATGATATGGTATCATTATCTGTTTTTTTGGATTTCAAGCACGTCCCCATTCAGATAGCTCCTTTCTTTTTCATAGTATGACATGGTATGGCCCAAATAGCCACAGAATTGACATTTCATAAGAGGAAATATCTTTTCACTTCTAGTCCTCCTCATGTACCCTTCCTTAGGAAAGTTAATTAACTATATATAATTCTTAGATACTTGCGGATAGTTTTTAGTTCTCTTTTCTATTTGATTTCAGGCTTTCTTTGTTAGTAATTTAGGTGAATTTGTCATATATACAACATTATGCTTCCCTTTATTTTGGATATTCTTGATTCCAGCCTTTAATGTTTCAGCATCATATCCAATTCCACTTTTCCCATAAATGTGGATCTTTGATCATTCAAATCCTTCTATACTTCTTCAGAACCATAGTTAGCTCCTTCTAAAATCTCTTCATTTGAGAATCTTCTAAACTATAATTTCCTCTTTGTTCCCCTTTAATTTGATTAAATTTATAGCTTAATCCTTAGATTAACAACTTCTTATTCAATTCCCCCAACTGTCTTAAATTTATTCTTGAGTCTGGATGTAAGTTCATTAATGAAATTTGTCTTATCTTTAATACTAAGATTAAATTCTACAACATCTTCTAAGCTTTTAAGATTTTTTTAATGTTCATTTTATTCTTATTCAAGTCGATCAATTTATTCTTCAAGCTAATCAACACACTTTTATGACTTTTCCAAAACAACTCTCATATTTATGTTTCTATTTCTTTGATTTTCAATCTTACCAAGAGAATACTAAAGTTCCAACTTGAGATAAGAATATCTAATCAACATATTATCTTTAGATTTATCTTTATAAGGTTATAACTTTTCAATTCTAGACATCATGGATGATTAGGTTCTAGATTTAAACTCTGGTTCTTCATCCTTGAAAATTTCATTATCACCCTATTCTTCATTACATAAGAAACACTTTCTCTATAATTTCTTTCCTGATTTGAAGTCTCCCTTTTAAAGAAACCATTTCTTAGGCTTCTACATGTTTCTATCTTCACTTTCTTCATAATGAAACCTCTTTGAGCATTGAGAGGTAATGTTACCAAATCTTCCACATCAAAAACAATCCAGAGAAAACTTTCCTTAAAATCTACATTTTTCTCTCTTGAATTTCTTATAAAAAAGATAAATAAGTTCATCTTACACATTATATTTATCTACACTATCACCAGAAATCTCAAGTTTTTACATGGTCTTGAAATTTAATTCCTTGCTTACGCAATTTGTTGCATCTTCTAGTTTGATGCTCATTTCATATGCCACCATAATACTTAGCATATCATCTAAATAAATCTTAGACAGATCCCTTTCTTCAAGATATGACACTTCTGGATTGTTGAGAGGTGGAACCCTTCTCAATATTTTCTTCACAATGTCAATTTATTTGATTACTTCACCAAGTCCTCATACTTCATCAACAACTTAATTAATTTGATTAAAAAAGGTATTTTCATTTTCATCAGGATGCATTTTAAAATCATTGAACCTATTATAAAAAACTTAGAGCGTTGCCTCCTTAATTTTTTTCATTCATATATATTTTCTAGTTTTCCCCACATAGACTTGGATGAAGTGAAACTCATCACCTTCATAAGGATTTGATTAGATAGAGCTATACTAAGGGCATTATGTTCATTGGCATCTACATCAAGAATTTTCCTGTCTGTTTTAGTGATATACAGTCCTATTGCATTAGTGACCTATATCCCTTGTGAAGTGGAAAAAATAACTTCCATTACAATAGATCTTAGATGATATCTCATCATTTACTTCCAAATCTGAAATTTTCTTCCATTAAAGAGGGGTAATCCTCTGATATTTACTTAATTTTCTATGACAAGAAGAGAGGACAGATTTAACACTAGCAACATGTAGGCTTTGATACAACTTGTAGGACACTAGAACACCCTGATAAGGGAGGCTTGAATTAGGGTGTCAAATTTTTCTTCAAAAGTGATGGATATTATTCCCACATTAGTAGAAACTTGTTAAAACTGTCTGATGAGGACATGAAAAAAATCAAACAATCACATGCAAAGAGATAACACAACAACTTTACATGGTTCACCACTAAGGGATAGTCCAAGGAGAATACACCAACAATGTTTTGATCATACTTAAATCCACAAATCATCACTATTTATGGAATATTGATGTTCATATTGTCTCTCCATGCTAATAACATTTCCTTAAAATATTTTAGGGATTGTACACTGAGTCCCTCGAGAAACTTCTGTCGATTCCACCTTGATCACTACTTTTGATGAAGTCTTACTCAGTTTAAATAACTAAAGGTATCCTCAATATATAGGAATTTTAAGTCTTTGCACCTATCTAGAATTATACTCTTATTGAATTTATGTCTTGAATTGATGAACTTGAAATCACTAATGAAACTAACCAGATACTAAAAACATGTTAGTATCTCAACACATCACTTGCGTGTAACACTTGTACTTTCACATAACTTTTAAGATTGTCATAAAAAATGTCGTTCATGCAGCCCTTATCTTTCTCAAAACCACTCCATAAGTTTCACTTGGTCTTGGTAGACCTAAGGAACATTCTGCATGTAATATTTACTACTCATAAGTCTTCTATGCGTAACTCTTTCACATGACAGAGACACAAAATATTCATTGGAAAAAGTTATAATTATTTACTGCGGGTAGGCACATATTTATAGACCTGGATAATCCTTCACATAAGTTCATTTCACACCTTCCCCATGCACGTATGATATTTTCATACAAAATCATCTTTTTCGCGCATCTCATGCCTTTTTCGTATCTTGGAATGTTGATCTTGAAACTCCACTTGCACATAACTAAATTTTGACATCGTATTTGGTATGTAATACTCTTCCCAACCTTCTGATTTTTTTAAAATACTTCCAATCATGAAAGTCATATTTCTTTCAAAAAAACAAATATTTTACATGATTATTTTCTTTGATATATTTTTATGATATGATCCTGAAACTCAAATTGTGCACAACATTCAGATTCATTTTTAGTCTTGCATGAAACATCCTTTTTCAAAAACACATTTCTCCATTCTCCAAAATTTGGGCCCAAAAATTTGAAAAAACACTAGGAAATGACACCACCTTCAAAGTTTTACTCATCTTGTACTGTAAGATTACTTTCATTGAAAAATCCCCGATCAACCCAATTTGGATTGACAAAAAACACAAACTAGACTCCATTTATAGCTATGGAAGGCCTTGGTTATAATAGTTAGTGTCTAAAAACACACCATGGAACCCATATAGAAATAATTTAATGTATCAATGATATAATACCTCATACTGACATTCACTTTATAATATATTACCTTCATTACAATATCTTTAATCAAGTAGGTTACATTGGGGTGTCATCAACCTATGTGCTCAATGTCTCTTTCTTTGAATTTCTAGAAATCAAACGTTCCCATAGAAAACCATGGCCATGGATTTATTTAGGTTATATAATTTCCATAAAATGGCATGAGATATCAACTTAAATTAAATAATAAAAGGGGGAATCCTTTCTCGCATTATTCATTGATGAAATATTACTTATGATGCACCCAAAAAATCCTACCAGGCAGCGAACATATACCATCATGGTTTTCATAAATACATCAAAGTACATGACTTACAATATTCATTAATAATATTAATTTATAAGGATAAATACACAAATTTATATATAGGAACATCCAATCATACATATAAATGTGAATTTTCTACTTATGGGTCTTCTTCTCATAATATCCTACAATGGATATTACAAATGGATTACACCATGAGAAGGAGCCACAAAGTCCTATGAGTCTCCACCCCTGATTGCATGTATCATTTTTGTCCCTCAAATGATTTAATCTAGCTATAGAACATGTATTTAAGAATATTGTCAAGTAAATTTGGGGTTTTCATCATATCGGGGAACAACTATGACCTTTTAGTGCGATGGAAACTCTTAGAACATTATCATATACTATGTTACATATAAGAATAATCATGATGTAATAAAAATATTATTGATAATCAAAATAATGAATAAAAGTTATCATAAAGTATACCAATGTTAGTTCTAGGGAACCAACTCCAAAACTATCATCATCACTTATTTAAATATTTTATTTGGGGAATTTAAATAAACACAAGTGGTTCATCAATCATAAAACAATGGCCCCAAAACCATTTTCTCATGACTTATATTTTAATTGAAAACCATTTTCTAGTAAATTTTATTCAAATATTTTAATTATTCAAAACCAATTTTATATAACTATAAAATGATTCAAAAATAATTTAGGAAATAACATTAAAACATGTGAAAGCATCAGAAGTTTATAAAGAAAATCCAACTTAAAAAATCACATACATCAATAGTCACGTTCATAAAGAAAAAAACACGGTCTAAGAAAACCTAAATTTTCTCTCCCTCTCTTTTGATCGATCTATAAGAATATCTATTAGATAATACCCAAAACCATATATCTAGCCATGATATTCTAGATCTATCATTACTTTCATGGAGAGAATAGGATATCTATAAGTTAGATGATTAAGGGTGAAGAATAAACACATACCTTTAATTTCATAGATCAACTGCCTTTTGAATCAATGTAATCACTCTCCAAAGAGGATTAAATCACAAAATTCATCAAGGTATATCCTTAACTTCAATACCCTATGACATAGGAAAAACAATAACAGATTTTTTTTGGAAATTTGGATTAAAAAAAATAATTATGGGGTAATTTGAACTCATTATCATGGTTTGACCACATAGTAAGAAAACCCATATTCCAACCATGTTGGGATTACTGTCTCTTTATAGAACTACATGGTTTGGTCGCACAGTTAGAAAAACCATATCACAAATGTCAAACATGTCATTGTCCCATGATACATGCTCTTTAGGATAATGTTTCACAGTTATCCCAAACCATGTGCTACCCACAAACCCCTTCCTCGAAACTTCAACTTTCAACACAATTTCTTGGGAAATCCACATAGTTTTCACTAATTGTGAGCCAAACATGAATATCCCCAAATACTATAAAAAACTCCAATAACTACCTAGAATGACTTAAGTAAATATATAAACAAAATATGGTAAAAAATATTGAGAATAAGTACTAGAAGGTGACACTATGGTGTGACACATATTGGGGTGGTTCTTCCATTCTATATTATAGGTGTTTGAAAAAGGATCATTCATTATAGGTTGTCTCCCATTTTTCCATATGATCTAATTAATTCACTTGATTAGGTGATGTATATGGAGTTATAATATCCAAATTCATGTAGTTGGAATTATTGTGTCTATACATGACATAATAATTACATAGTTATCTTCTCCATTGTTCTTAAATACAATACCATGCATCTATCTTTTCAAGTAATAAATTGTAGTAATCACATAATCCCTTAAATTCACATCATTAATAATAAATATCTTTCCTCTCATTACTTTTTATTGAAAGTTGTAAGAAATAATATCCTAATGTCTTTTAAGTTCCTTTTTTATCATGTCACCATAGTGACCTCTTGTAGAAATTTCCAATGTTTTTTGTCCCATATGGTCATTTCTTTTATAAAATAATTTCATAAGTAAAGAACATGTAAATTGGTGATGGGTCGCTATTTTTAGTGATCCTTGAATCTATCCCATGATTTATGAAATTTTTCTTGATCATTTGGAGAAATGGTAGGTAATTTGGTCCTCAAGTTTTTATTCCTCTATATAGGATAGAATTTCATTATAAAATATTTGTAAATATCATATCATGTAGTAAATAAATCTTTATCTTATTGTAATATCCATTCCCAAGCATATCCCATAAGACATGAGGAAAACTACCTCATCAGTATCTCATCTTCACTCACTCATATGATTAGAAAATATTAAATAGGGAATAAAAACTTATTTATGAAAGGTAAATAATACCATAAAAGAAATATATTTAAATGTGGTAGATGGTTAATTTTTTGTCTCTTTATCTCATAGTTTGTTGAATTCTATGTCAGGGTAATGTATGATAGGTTCCCAAACACCCAAGGGACTTGAAAGCCCCTAAGACTTGGCATTCCTTATTAATTTTGTATGATTTCCTCATGGGATTTGGGTTCCAATATATTTTATTCTATTTTATTCGAACAAGATTCAATTAATCCATGTATTTAGTTGTCTTTTCCTTAGGTGTAATTGTCTTTCAATCCTAGGGATTAGAGATAATAGGTATTTAATCATGCTCCTTATGTACATGTACCTAAAATGACACAAAGTTGAATTAGTTAATGCTCTATAATGTGAAATACATGTAAATATTTTAATATATAAGAATGATTTATAGAGTTTAATTATTATTTTTATGTTTTATATGTGTATTGTAAACTTGAAAAGTAGATTTTCATAGTCGACCCTAAAAATTAGATTGGCATAGTGAAGCTACACAACCTCCATTCAAGTGCACAGGGATGAGTATCAAATTAACCAGGAGGTCCCCTAGGTCATATACATAGGGATGATTGATTAAATTAACTAATTAAGTTTACCATTTTGAGAATATAAGAATAAATGTCATTGTGTGTGTGAAGAAATAATCTGAGTAATGAGTAGTGTTGAGAAGGAAGAAGCAAAAAAGTAAGGATTAAGAAGATAATGAACACAAGATAAATGTATAAAAGTTTTTAATAATAAAATGAGAGGAGAATGGGGATATTGGGATTAGTTTAATTGATTCATGTTTCTCATGCATTAATCTATCTTCTCTTTACTAGAACACTCACTCATCCTTTCCAAGTGTCCTCTTAAATTACTCTTCATGTAATTGGTGTAATCACAGGTCCCAATGAGTAATTATATGATAAATAAACCAATACAATTAATCTCTTCAAGTTTTTGATATGTGGATTAGCGTTATCAAAAACTCTTATAATTAAGATAATTGAACCCCTACTCCAAGTGCATGGGATTGGATTTCAACTCTCATTCCTTCAACTTATCCTCTATGTTCAACTACTAATTGATCAATCTAGTAAACCATTAATTATATAAGTATAAGATATGAATAATTTTATTCATTAAAGAATTATAAAAAATCCACAACTACATTGTACCCTTCCCCACTAGGTTCTTAGACACACATCCTCAGATTGGAAAAAATAGAGTAAAGAAAATGATTCTCCTTTAATGGTCGATCGTACAACTTGTTCCAATGGCCCATTATCAATCTCTCCAATATCCTATATCATAATGTCAATAACACTGTCACTTATATACATGATATCTTATATATATAATTTCCTCATCTTCTAGGATAATTACACATTGAAAGTGAGTGATAAGATATCCCCATGTGGCTAATAACATGCACTATTATTAGTGAAGTTCCACTCCCCTTACCCACACTGGTCTTCCTCTCTCTTCCTTGGATCATCTTCTATGTGTACACATTATTAATGATATTACTGATTTAGTTAGGTAAGAATTTTTTCAGTATATTTTTTCCCCATAACTCATGCATGTATTCCATGTGGAATATTCATTAATCAACAACCACAAATGATTGATCTCCCTTTATCCCTCTATATTAAGTGTTTGGAGTTTTTTCTAGTGATTTTGAACTACAAGAACACTCATGGTTTATTTATGATACTCCATTGGATGGTGTATATAAATTCTAAAATTAGATTCCTAAGATTTCATTATAGTGAATGTAGCCTTGGTTGAAGCTTGGAAGTATGTTTTCTTGGAAATTTAGTCTCACATTAGATACATGGGGATTTGTTAGAGTGTTGGTGTACCCTCATTGTGTGACCTTATATTGATTTGGAAATAAAATATATCCTCAAGAAGTGAAATGAATCATGTTGGTGCATGCATAGACTTAGGATTTGATGAAAGTTTTGTTGTCTTGGAAACATAATCAAAATTTTCTAAATTTTTTGATTCCTAGAAACATAGAATCACAACATTAAAGGAGTTTCCTTGAGTTTTTATCACGTATTATATTTTTTGATTTTTTGAATCATGAATGAGATATATGTTTTCCTTCATGAGACAATATTGGGATAAAATACAAATCAAGTGTTTTCCCATGCAACTACGGAGATGGCATAGTCCAAGTACATTGATGCAACTTCCATTTATGAGTAGACATAGCCTCACGATGATTTTCATGGGATTGTAATAAAGCAGTTGCGTACTCTTAAGATTTTATGTTGGATTGAATTATACTTGAAGGAAACTCACAATTATTTACTTTTCTACTTTGATGCTTGAATGGATCCTAAATCCAAAATTATTAATCTAACATAATCCACTTCTTTTCAAGCTTAATCTTTTATAGCACATATTTATTATTCTACAATGCTCTTCTAATATTATGAAACTCACTTAATCTCCAAATTTATCTTATGAAGCTTCTCTCATTGAATCTAAAAACTTATAAAAATCAATGATTCACCTCAAAAAAATTAAAAAACAAATAATATCTTGAATAAATAGAAATCTGAGAATGAATATCCACAGTTGATATCTTATTTAAAAAACAAAAAATAATATAAAAAATAATATTTAATATCTAATAAAAAAAATAAGATAAATTAAAAACAAGATAAAAATCATGAAATACTTGTACATTGTAGGTATATCATAAAATACAATTCTAGACTCCAAAGGGGATATCACAATTCATGGATATCTACCTTAAAATCTAATTAATGGCACTCCACTATCAATAGTAGGTTGAAAACCCCAACTGTAAGATGTGATATTATATTTTAGATTATGATATTTAATTTATCATTATATATGACATAAAATAAAAATTATATTTTTATTTAAATTCTCAAAAACGTTTTTTGGAACATAACCAAACCAAAAACGTTTTGGTAGATTCGATTTAGGATTAAATTTGATTTATATGGTATATAATTTATAAGGTTTTATAAATTAAAAATAAAGATAAATATAAAAGTTTTTATATTTATTTATAAATATTTCATAAATATAAAAATACAATATTTATATTATGTACTTATTTGTAAATTTATTTGAAACATTCCAAAATGAAGTTTTGGATGATTTTATCAATGGTTTAAATAAAATAAAATATGATATGTTTTATTTATGTAAAACTTTTACATAAAATTTAAAATATTTATTATTCGATATTAAAAGTGTTCTTAAAATATCTCATATTAGGAAAACTAAGGGGTTATAATTCATATTAAAACCATGTAAATTTTAATATGAAATTTCAATATTATATAAAAGTTAATTGTTCACATTTTCAATGCTAAAATTATTAAGTGTTTATAATTTCTTTAATTATGAATTGTTCATAAATTTATATCTCATGTTTAAATTTGTGAATTTTTCATTTATTTAGTTTTTTCCTTACTTTATTCATGAATAAAATTTTTATATTATGAAGGAATGTATGATTTAGTTTAAAGTGTTAAACTAATTTTAAAAATTATTATAGATTTATTTAAGGAGTTACATACTAGGTATGATGACCTATTTAGTATTATTTTTCCTTAACTATGGTTTGTTAAAGAGGTAAGTAAATAGTTTCACATTAATATAGTTTGAACATATTGATTTATTGTAAGTAATAGAGATTAAAAATTGAATCATTAGAATAATGCATGCATATAAAGGGAATAAAATGATATAATATTTTGATATCAAAATCCCCTTTATAAATATTAAGTGTCATATTCCTTCTAAAGAAAACACCAGTTAATACCTTGATCATCCAATCGAGTAATTTCATGTGAAACTTAAGTGCCACTGGATTATCTTGTGTAAGGAAAGAAAGTAATGGGTGACCCTAATGGGATTAGGTTCTCGATTTTGGTTTTTTATTTGGGTTTCACGTAGCTAGGAAACCCTTTGAATGTGAAATAGATTAATTATGTTTACATTATCCATATGATAGATTGGGAAAAAGTTTTCCACTAAACAATACAATATTCATATATGATATGATTGGAATTATGGACTACATAAATACCTAATTCATGATTTGAACACTAAATCGGACTCATTACTTAGTGAAATATATATTTTTTCTTGTTAATTAATTTGATGTAATTTAAAGGGGGTCAACATTTTAGTGGGGGAATATTTTACAAAATTCCTTATTAAATGGATATAAAACATGATACTCTTATTACAAAATATTTTATTAAAGATAAATTGTATCATCATCATCAAAATTTACTTTGAGATTATTTTTAAAGAAATAATTTTATTGGAATAAATTTCCTAAAAGTGGTACAGAAACTTAATAATTACTCTTAAGTAAATTTTATGTGTTATTGAAATACCTCCATAAGTGACATAATGTTGAAATTTTTCAACAAATGGATTTAACTTATTATGGGAAGCATATATGAATTCACTAAATATTTCAAAGGCATTAAGAGAGATTTCTTCCACCACCTCCTAGTATTTCCATGGCCAGACGACCATGGTCTCTAGATCCTTTCCTCCCCCTCCTGAGAGGGGTAGGGGTCATTCAGGCTCACATCCCCACAATTCCTTCTCTCCACTCAATGATTTGTCTAAGATCTCGATGTTCACAGTCATTGACCTCTACCCCAAAGTCCCCTCACTAGTTGAGGGCTTCACGAAGCTTTTGGTGATGGGTAAGGAGTTCTATGATGCATCGTACCTCCATAGGAACTCTCTGGTGGATCGCTTTGGTCAGAATCTTAATTCTTTTAATGCCTTTGACCGATTCATCTCCATGTCATGGGGTTTGAACCACCACGATATTATTGGGCTTCTAGATCCTTAGTAGCTTCTATTTTTCTTCACGACTGAAGATGACCTTATCACTACCTAGACCGACGACAAGTGTTCCTACAGTGGTGCTCACTTATTCCTCTTCTGATGTTCCTTATATTTCTATTTGAGTCATGATCCTCCAACAACTCCAATTTGGGTAAGTTTCTCTAGTCTTCCCCTTCGATTCCAAAACCCCTCCATCCTTTCATTTATTGGTAATATGGTGGGTAGGTTATTATGTTTTTATGACCGGTTGTAGTCCTACTGCCACCCAATTTCTCTGTGGATATATGTGGATATTGATGTTTCTAAACCGCTAGTTGATTTTGAGTGGATTGAGATTCATAATGAGTACTAGATAAAACAAAGGGTCAGTTTTGATTATTGGATCGATTTATTTTCTTTCTAAGGTCATCTAGGTCATCTCCAATAGGCTTGCAGGCGTGGGTAAGGAGGTGATCCCATAGGCATAGTCAATGAAGGTGGGGAAATAGGTACTTCTCGTGTGAAATCCAATGGGGATGTGTTATCTCACCCCTTGAGTAGTAGTTTGGATGCGGATGGTGCTAATGGTGGCCACACCATCTAATCCCCAGTACGTGTGAATGGATCCTCGGGGTCTAATTCAGGAGTTCCCAGATCAATTTCTCTAAGGCCTAGAGGGAGCTCTATCTTGCATTCATCCAAGCATTATCTAAATCATGGTGTGGATGGGGAAGAGGATAAAGAGGGATGGACCAAGGTGACTCACAAGAAGTCCAAGAATAGAAGTCCATCCCCTGCTGATCAGCCTTTAGGTAAAGAAGCGCCCTTATATGAGACCACCAGTCTCCCCCAGAGTCTGAAGAAGATGATAAACCCAAGATGATCTCACATGATAGGATGTAAAAAGTGAATCTAAAGCTCATTGATGTTGGAGACTATTTGGTTTACACTATGAGGAATACCAAGACTCAGAGAGATTACTCGCACCTTCCTAGACTGATTACTACCCGATCAGATAGAAAGGGTATAATTTTTAGGGAACCTAACCAACCTTCCTTTGGTGATAAGGTTGTGGAGTCTAAAGGTGACAATATTGAGGATCAAAACTAGTCGAAGGATAAGGTGTCATCAGATAATGTATAGAAGAAGGAAAGAAAGTATGATTCTTACTTGAAGCTTCTCCTACATCCCAATGAAGAGATAGAGGATAATCATTTTATGGTTAATGTTCCAATGGTGTAAGCTGATAGAATTTACACGAGGTCATTGAAAGTTGACCTTAGTAAAGATAAAGATGATTGTATTAGAAAGAAAGACTGGATTTTGGCTTGTGAAATCAATGAGAAGAAAATAAACCCAGATGAATACATTCATACTTGGGATAGGATGGCTTACCACTTCAAGGATATCATCAAAGAAGACCCTGATAAAAAGGTAACATCTATCTCATGGAGCTTGCATAGGTTGTTTAATTCAAAACTTTGGAACAACTTGGTAACCTCTTATAAGGATTGACATGATTATGGCTTGTAATCAATTTGGTTTTATCAATTTCCCTCAAAGTGATCTCTTTAATAAAAATTTAAGTTGGAAGAAAGGCATTATAAATAAGATAACCAAAGGATCATTTTTCTCTACTCATGCACTCAATATAATAGGGTATGTTAATGACTTGAAGAGTTTAAAGATTTAATTAAGTCTTGTTCTATATAAATAATTCATTCTATAATCATCATTGGATATGTTGTAACAATGTGAATGTATTCAATAAAATTTCTCCCTATTTTATCAAAGTGATAAGGATATATGAGTAGGACATGTGATGTCTAGGATCTCAGGTTTTGTAGACGGTACATAAGGGTAAATTTTTAATCCATAAAAGAATATTGGATTTTCTAAATATTTAACCTCATCCATTGAAACCTAAAAATTTTAGGAAGAGGGGATGTCTTTCCATTGGATAGAATTGTCCAGGATACTTGAAGAGGTTTTTGAAACTCCATGAAGATCCAATATCAGGTATCAGTGTTAAAAAATAAAATCACTGATATTAAAAGTTATGTGACACCAAATATATATTTTACAAATGTTCTAAATTTATAGAATTTTGAAATAAAGAAACAAAATAGAGCATGTTGTTCTCATTCAAGTGATAAATAAAAGGGTGACTAAATAATGGAGTTGAATGTAAATGAATATATCAAGCTCATATGGATCTAAATAAAGGATGTGTATTTACATATTATTCCTCTTATATGATAAGTGGAGTTTTTTATTAACAAAGAGTTGTTCTAAACAATATGAGATGATGGTTCTAATAAAAATTGTTATTTTTAATTAGATTCTATAATGTGTTATAAAATACGGTAAGTATAATAATGTTTTATCCAAGATAATATAGTTTATGCCCCATATTTATTAAAATTTGAAGGATTTTATCCCACCACAATTCAATTCTATATTTTAAATAATAAAACCATATTTTCAGAATACTTATCCTAACACATTGAATAACATATGTGATATGGTAGTTAATATTTTCTAATTTAGATATCCCCACTAAGAGGAAACAAGTTTTATTTCTAGATCACAAATGAGTTCATGTAACTTATCATGATACTCTGACAAGAATATAGTTTATAAGATCCTAGTGGAAGTATATTTGGTCTTTGATAAGTTCACAAGTTAAAAAATAATGGATTATACTAAAAAAAGTGGCAGTCACTTTATATCCTAAATAAATTTTAGGATGTGTTGATAAAATAAATACTGTAAAGTGTCAAATTAGTTACTATAATGATATCAAGGAAAATTTTAATTGGAAAATTTACACAAATGATGATGATGGGGAACTTACAAAGAGATATAAGTAGATAATATAACTTTTTAGCATCGTAACATTTGATATTAGGAAGTAAAGGATATTGAATACTACATTCAAAGAGTTAAACATCATGAATATGATTCCTAAGTCTCTCCCTTATTAAAATTGTCTTAATATATAGATATTAATCACTAAATTGTTTAGTGAGATGATTTTATCAGATGTTCCCATAGAGATATGGTGGGAATTACATAAATATGTAATGAGTTTAACAAAAACCAAAAAGTAACGAAAATATAATGCCTCTTTAGTGGAATTTCATATAAGATATTATTATATAGGTGCTTATGTAGAGTTTTTTATTATTATTAAAAGATTTTAAAAATATAAATTTTTTCACATTATAAAAAAGTTACTCTTCATTTTATCATTCTTTCATGTTGGTAGTATTGATTTCATGAAGTAAAATAGTAATTAAACACTCAATGTATGGCTTTGGGTTATCCCTAATAATTTTTCAACATGGGGTATGATAGGTTGTGATGAAATGTTAAGGTTAGATTGACTAATATTTAATATATAAATATGAAATGTATTCATGAGATACAAATTATTTTTTTGAGCTAGATGTCTCACCAAGTATACCACATAGAGTGTTATACACTATTTTTGGTATTTTAGGGATGCATATTTCATATTAAATCCATATAATTAAGTTTTTCAAGATACCAAGAATGATAAACTTCATAATTATGTACCATTTTTATATAATACTTAAAGATTATCTAATTATGGGGTGGTTGGTTATGTTTCTACTCAAGACATCGATTTGGGCTTAACCATAGGGGATATGACCTCTTGTATGTTGAGTATGACAGTTGGGATCTCAATTAAGATAGACTGAGGGGGCATATGACCATAACTAGATATGATATATATAACACCCCCATATAACCTTTTTATTTAATATGATATTATTGTGGGTTATTTTAATTTTTTTTTGATATTTCATTGTAAAATTTATTATTTTAATGGGTTTCCCTCTATCATACAGTTAGCAAATGGTAAAGGGAAACCGTGTGAGTAAATTATGCATAGTGATATAGTTTCTTGGTAGTGAATTCTCATTTGGAAAATAATTTGGTGAATTGTATATTCAAACCATGTGAGGTGTGTATATTTTTTCTAGTGAAAGTCACAAAATTATCATACGATTTAGTTAATTGAATGTCCAAACCATGTGGTCATCTACATTTCATTAAAAGGTAAAATTATAACTTTTTACCTGAGTGTTTTAATTTTTTTTGGCCTCACCCTTCATCTTATATCATTCAACCAACCTAATGATTCACTTAAGGGAGCTCCCCCTACCTTAT